>CM060385.1:125051176-126251176 GCA_030545235.1 Helianthus tuberosus | reverse complement strand
TCTTTTGAAAGGATTTGCTAGTCCAAGGTAACTAAGTGCATCGCGGTCCGTTGTTTATGACGTTGATAGCGATTGGCACCTAAGCTTTGTGATTGTTAACCCGTTAATGAACTAATTCGATTAAGCCAAATTAAAACGTGTAGTAACCCTAGATCTTGCACTTGTTGAAACCGGGTGTGAACCTTGTTATTCCATCTTATTTTATAATTGTTAATCAGTTTTCTTGCAATCGTTTAATTTCTAGTAGTTAATTATTTCAATCAATTTTGTTATTTTCATTAAACATATTTTCAATCAAACAAAAACCATAAAAATTAAGCTAGTAATCCTCATAATTGTGACAACCATTTATAATCAATCAAGTCCATTCGCAAACCACATACTCTTCGTGGTTCGACCCTTTACTACCACTAGCTATTTGTTAAGGGTAATTTGGGTATATAAATATTATCTTTGACCGGAGCGCGACACTCCGATCATGTTCTCAAGATAACCCTCCTCTCTATCTGTATACACACACACACACACACATATATATATAGGGGCATGATTTAGGGAAAACAGTGAGAAGTGTGAAAACGGTGAGAACGCTTCTGATCCGTCCGATCAAAACAATCTATGGATAGATTGGCACGGTGGCGTTTTCGTAAATAACATAAACTTTTTAAAGAGGGCGCTCTTTAATAAGGGCAAAAAGGTAAATGTGCATCTACAAAACACATCAAACGAGACCGAAACTGTTAGGATCTGAGTTTCGTTTTGATTGTGTTTTACGTTTGAATTAAGATGAACAATGAATGAGTAGTGCAGCGGAATATAAATGGAAACAAACTTTTCACAATCAAACAGGAGAATTGCTTTCAACACACATTTTCAACAATGAACCGAATGTTTAAATTTATTTAAAACACTGATTACAATTGCATGTATGCAACAAACTCCCCCTCAGCCTGAGCTCACTGTGATTTGTTCGTGCAGAAAGAAGATGGTGAAGAGCTAATAGAACAGTACAGGGTACTGTTCTATTTATAGGCACGGACAAACCACTGTGGCATCTTTGCTGACGTCACCATGAAAGTGGCATCTAGCCTCCTAACAAACTCTAACCTCTGATCTATACAAGTACTGCTATGCTAACAACTGTTATTACAATACATTACATAAAGACAAACTAAACTACTGCTGAATCCTTCCACTGATGTGAACCCAGCAGCATTTGATATAACCCAGCAGTGCTTGACTCAAGGCAGTAGATTGAACAGCAGGGCTTTAGTCTTCATCAGTCTTTGACTTGATCAACAGTTGTAGGTCAGCAGTTGTACCGATCAGTAGATAGGAGGTCAGCAGATGTTGAAACCACTTTCAAGGGGAGAGAGTTGTATACACAACATCTGCTTATTCTGGATCCACTGCTCTGATCCAGTTTTGGCTTTAATTATCTGTTCCTCTGATTGGGTTTAATCCCAACAATCTCCCCCTGGAACAGATAATGCCAAAACCCTTCATTATTGGTAGATCTTTATTGCCTCATCAACAGTTCCCTTATTTGCCCTTTGAGTTGTAACTCAAAGGCTAAGGCATCTGTGTCATCTTCATCCCTACACAGTGGAAGATCAAGGAGATCCTGCAAATCTTCAAGATTTGGGCCAAGTGCTTGTTCCCTTGTTATTTTCTTCACTTCTCCACTAGACTTGATCACTGTCAGTACATGGGTCTGTTTGTCAGTTTTCCACTTTAGTACTTTTGAGTCTGGTGGGTTTCTTGGGAGATTTTTATTAGATGAGGAGTTTGGTGATGCTGGTCTTGTGATGACTGTTTGAGCAGTGCTTGCAGGTTGATTTAGGCCAAGAGTTTCAGCTATCATCTTTTTAATACCCTCTTTTACAAGTTCATCTCCTGCCATTAATTCTGCCACTGTTTCAGTATCCAACTGTTGTTGTCTTCTTTTATAGATGGCAGCACCAGCTGGAGCAGTGGATCTCCTGATTTGCAGCTTTAGTGGTCTTGTTGAAACCTCTGCTTCAAGGTAGTCAGGTTTTTGTGGAACTTTAGGATCTTTCTTCCTTAATTCCTCCAACCTTTTGTAGGTGGTCCTAACTTTGTCTTCTTTCCATCTCATCACTTGATTTTTGGACCCATAATCAGCAACAATTAATTCCTCTTTCATTCTCTTCAGCTCCAATGTCTTTTCAGGCAGATTCTTCTTGTCCTTTGACATATCTGGAGGAGTGTGTTTGACCTTATTCTTAATCATTTCTTGAATCCTGACTACTTCTTTTTCAAGCTCAGGAATGGTCCACTCTTGGTACATATATTTTTCCCCCTTATACTTCTTGGAAGCCATGATGCTTTCAATGTAGTCTTTTCTCAAAGTTTCATCTGCTCTCTCTGAGATTTGCTGACAAACATTTTTTGCAAACTGCTCTAAGGATCTGACTTGAGTTAATAGAAATTGATAATGTCTTTGAATTTCTTTGTCAGTTTTCCCTTGAGAGCTTCTTTTGGAGATATCCTCTGCCTGTTGAGCCTTAACTTTCAAATACTCTTCAATATTGTTAGGCCTATGATATCCTTCAACTGATGGCAACTTCCTTTTAGCAGGATCATCCTCATAGTAGAAAGATTTGATTTCTTCTCTGACTGGTGCGAGTTCTAGAGGATATTGGACACCTGCAGGAGTAATGACAGGGATTGGTTGTTGTACTTGAGCTGATGAGAGAGGAACAGGGTTTGGGATATTAACAAGTGAAAGAGATTGTGAGGATGTTGGTGGTGGTGATGGAGAATCATCATCAGGTATAAAAATCCTTCTCCTTTTTATTGTAGGAGAGGCTGGTGATGTTTTTGGTGGATTAGTGGTGGTGTTTTGAATGGTAGAAGGTGGGTGACTAACAGTTATTGAAACAACTGGTGTTTCAACCACTGTTGTCATTACAACAGATGTTGTAACATCTAATGTCTTCTGCTTTTTAGCAGGAGGTGATGGTGGTGAGGTTGTTTTTGGTGGTGAAGTGATTTTTGGTGGTGGTGGTGGTAAGACAGTGGTTGTGGTGTGTGTTGAAGTAGTGTGTGTTGAAGAGATGACAGATGTTTGGCTGGCAGTTGTTGAAACTACTGAAGTATAAGCAGTTGTTGATACAGCAGGAGTTACAACAGCTGTTTGTGTTGCAGTTTGAGGTTTGAAGCCTTTAGTAGGTGGTTTGGAGGCATGCTTTGTAGGTCTGGATGGTATGTGTTTGGGTTGCCTCACTTGTCTAGTGGGCTTCTTCTTTTCATCCTTAGAATTTTCATCATTCATAGGTTCAGAAGTACCCTGTGCATTCAGCTCCATGAAAGCTTTCTTCTCCGGTTCCCACCTGGCTTTATCCTTAGCCTGTCTATCCCTTTTTACACTTGTTTCTGCTTCAGCGAGTGCATTTGTGGTGACATCCATCTTCTTACTACCATCTGGCAAAGGGATATTTTTAGTCATATTTTCTTTTTCTGGTGCAATATAGAGCCCATCTTCAATTCCCTTCTTCTTCCACTGCTTGATTTTCTCCCCCTTTTTGGCATTATCTGGAGGGGGGTTATCAATGAAGAGAACAGTGGGAGGAGCAGTGCCAGTGGTGTTCAGTATGTAGGCCTTTATAGCCTTAATATCAGCTTGGGTATCTTTGAACCTTGACTCCATCATATTTCTCAGCATTTGAACATGTTTGTCATGCTGCTGATCAGCCATTTGTCTTTGTTGTTGGAGCAGGGTTTGAAATAGATTCCATAACTCATTTGTAGCAGGTGCTTTTGGTGGAGCAGATGCTTGGCTGGAACAGCAGTGGATTGCACCTTTTAAACTTTCAACAACTGTTGCAGCATTTCTTTGATTTCTGCAACACAGGTATCCAGTTTGTCAATTCTCTCCGTCAATTCTAGGTACTTTAAACCATCACCCAATTTAATGGGATCATCTGATTTCCCACTAACAGTGGTTGTAACAGTGGTTGACTCAAGGAATGTATTCCAAAAGTCATCCACTGGTGCCCCTTTGTCTTGGTACTGGGGACTTTTTTCCTCAACACTTGATAACCTTTTGATGGTACCAGTGGTCAAAACAAACTCACTAGTGGTTATCAGAGGTGCTATAGAAGGAATTGCCTCCAAGGAAGTCTTATTGATGTAACCACTGTCCAAATGCAAACCAGTGGGTTCAGCACTTGTAGTGGCTGCTTCACTTGGACTACCACCAAGAGTTACTTGTAACTCAAGGGGTGTAACCTCCTCAGGTCTTGTTGGTGGGTTAGCAATGAATGATACATCAGACCTAGTCACTTGTTGGAGTATATTCTCATTGACAGGTGAGTGAGAAGGACTAGTTTGTGCCTGGTTCAAATCAATAGCATCCAACAATAATTTTGTAGGTGGGGGAATTGTGGAGGTGAGGTTGGGTGTAGAAAGAGAATTTGCCCCGAGCATTGGGATGTGGATGATGGAAGCAAGTGATTCCAGAGCATCATATTGTGGTGTCCCTATTTGTACAATCTGTTATTTTTTAGAAGAAGCATGAGGAGTTTCAGGCATAGGTTGAGATGTTTGTACCAACTGCTGTGAGGAAGTAGCAACAGTGGTTTCTTGTGACTTTTGTGCTGTCACTGGCAGTTGCTCTGGTATCTCATCCTCCAGAGTTGCCTTTTTGGTAGGTTTGGGGGGCTTTTGAGATTTTTGTTTTGGCCTTTTGGTGATTTTAGGTGTGGGTTTCAAAGCAGTTATTTTGCTGCTATGATCACCTTGAGCAGTGGGCTCAGCAGCAGATACCTGAGGAGCAGTGGTAGCTGCTAAAGTCTGCTCAGGCACCTCTGCTTGTGTTTTGCAAGGTGTTGACATTCTTGTAAAAGTTTCATCAGTTAAGCTGTTTATTTGAAAAGATGCACCTTGTTTTATTGCAGAAGCATCATCCTTACCAAATTTCTTTTCAAAATAATAGCTTAGAAATCTTGTGAGTTCAGTGAGGCTAGGGTTTTTTCAAGAGTAAAACCTACAAACTTAACTGCTTGGTTTATAAATCTAAATCAAAATCAAAGACAGGCAGTAGAAAACATGGGGTTTGGTGCTGCACTAAGGATGGAAATAGACAGCATACCAACAATGCTTGGGTACTGGTTAGTTGAAAATTACAATGAAAGAACAAACAACCTAAATGTTGGCAACCATACAATACATATCAATGAAGAATTGATAAACTCTATAACGGGTATACCGAATGGAGAGGTGGCCGTGCAGGGGAAAAGAAGATCAATAACTAATGACCAAGTAGTGGCTGAGTAGATAACATAGTTCAAAGGGACTGCCTGGATTAGCAGACCAAGTGTGAAGCTCTACTTTAATGACATCTTGCCTGTGATGGATAGCTTTGGGAGAAACTTCTGCCTAAATTTCCTTGTAGCATTCTTCACTATAATTGGGCATGCAAGTGATAATGCGGTCGTCAACCAACAATTCTTGCACAACGTTAAACAAACCGTTCAAATAAACCAACTGAACTGGTGTGGTTATCTCATCTAATGCTTGCAACACGCCAAAACCGCATGGTCTCCAAAAAAAAAATTTCACAAGGCCATTGATCATACTTGCGGTAAGAAAAAAATTTCCCAATATAATAGTTTGCAGAAAATAACAATTTAAAAATAAAAAATGTCTTGTGTTACAGCTTGCCTTGGTGAATGATGCTTACAATAGAAAAAGATTGGAACGAAAAGAAGGATACCCGATTGAGCGGGTTACAACGAAAACTCTTGACATGTTTGAGGGTGCACTAGCAAAACACCATGATGGCAAAGAAGTTAAATAGAAAACTGTTAAGAAGGCTAAGGAAGCCACACCCAAGACAGCAGAAAAAATGCAAGTTGTTGATGAAGAAGATGCTAATGTTGATGATGTTGAGAATGAAGACGAAGATGATGTTGGCAATGTTGATGAGCATGCTGATAATGATTATGATGAGGTTGATGATGATGATGATGATGATGATGATGGTTTTGATCATGATGATCATTATGATTATGCTGAACTCGACTCTGAAGTGCAAAACGCGATGCACATCAATGATGAGAATGAGAATGATGAGAATGAGAATTAAGAGAATGAGGATAAAGAGGCTTTGATTCAAAGGATTGTGGCTAAAGATATAGAAATCCAGAACATGATGTTTGAAGTTTCTGCATCAGGGAACCATGCTCTGGTCAGAGCACTAATACAGTATGAAGACCATGTTGCTGATAAGGAACTAAACAATGAAACTGAGGAGCATCTGCTGTAAACAAAGTTTTGTACTTTGATGCAGACATGATGTCAATGATGGAATCGAAAGCATCGGTGGTGCCTGGTTTTGTAAGAAGACCCAGATAATTGTGTGGTGATTTGTATGGGATTTCGATGGGTGTAGCCTTTGGAGCGGCCCTTTTACGAGAGGATTTTGAAGTGGATGTTGCAGATGACTTCGATTTTGTCATTTTGGAGAAGACGATCGAAGAAGGTTGTGAAGAAATTTGAGGAAATGAGATGAAAACTGCTTTGAGAAAAGAATTTTTAAGAATTCAATTCGACAGTAAAACCCTGTTTGGGGTTTTGAAGGGGGTTTTATAGAGAAAAAGTGAATGCTGACGTGGCAGCGGTTACAAAAGGACTGACCACAATGTACTGTCCACGTGCCAACCCCTGATGAAGAAAAGGACAACTCTTTTTATGAGGACCGCTGATGGAGCAAGATCAGTGGTAGTAACAATGAGAACAGTGGGTGATTTTTACTATCAGTGGATAGCATATCAGTGGATAAGACACTGATTTTGAACAACAGTGCTTATCAAGGAAATGAGAGAGCAGGGGTTGACTTTCAGCAGTGGACAGACTTTTAAGTAGAACAGACTTTTTAACAAATCAGTGGTTATGACAGACTTTTAAGGATTTTTAATGAAAAATTCATTTTTAGCTATTTTTAAGGATGGATTTTTGATTTTCTGAAAACATTTTAATGCTTTATTCATAGAAAAACAGGATTTTGCCTGTTATTCCATGTTTAGCATGCCAATCCTAGAGATCAAGCTTTCAAAGGTGGATGTGTCTAATGCATTGGTTAGCACATCTGCCAGCTGATCCTTAGTTGGAACATGATGCAGAGAAATCAAACCTTTTTCGTAGCAATCCCTCACAAAGTGATGTCTGATGTCGATGTGCTTGGTGGTTGAGTGGGAAACTGGATTTTTGATGATATTTTCTGTTGCCTGACTGTCCAACATGAGTGGTGTTTTTAAGGCAGTGATACCAAAATCCAGCAGCTGATTTTGAAGCCAGAGCAGTTGGGCTGTATAGCTTGCAGTAGCTATATATTCTGCCTCAGCAGTGGATGTGGAAACAATTGCTTGCTTTTTGCTTTGCCAAGATACTAAGCAATTGCCTAGGAATTGGCACCCTCCTGAAGTGGACTTTCTTATCTTGTCACATCCAGCAAAGTCACTATCTGAGAAACCTGAAAGCTCAATTTTACCATCAGCTGGATACCAGATACCAAGTGTGGGAGCACTTTTTAGGTATCTGAATATCCTTTTTACAGCAATAAGGTTTGACTTTCTAGGGGCTGATTGGGATCTAGCACAAACACATGTTGCAAACATGATGTCTGGCCTGGATGCAGTTAGGTACAATAAAGACCCAATCATGCTTCTATACAAAGTTTGATCAACCAATTCATCCTTCTCATCAGATATGCCTACTTTATTGGTTGCAATGGGTGTACTGCATGGCTTACAATCATCCATATCAAATTTCTTCAAGAGTTCTCTGGCATATTTGCCTTGATGGATGAAAGTGCCATTTTGCAGTTGCCTTACTTGGAGACCAAGAAAGCACTGGAGCTCACCCATTGCACTCATTTCAAACTCAGCTGTCATGAGTTGTCTAAACTCTTCACACATTTTATTACATGTGCTTCCAAAGATGATGTCATCCACATAAATCTGGACAATCTTCAAATCCTTTCCTCTCCATTTTAGAAACAATGTTTTTTCTATCTTACCTCTTGTGAAACCAATGGAAATTAGAAAGGTGGAAAGAGTTTCATACCAGGCCCTTGGTGCTTGTTTCAGGCCATACAAAGCTTTATTCAGCTTGTAGACATGATTTGGATTAAATGGATCCTCAAAGCCTGGAGGTTGACAAACATAAACCTCCTCTTGAATCTTACCATAGAGGAATGCACATTTAATATCCATTTGGTACACCTTGATGTTGTGGTTGACAGCAAAGGCCAGAAATAATCTGATAGCTTCAAGTCTTGCTACAGGGGAAAATGTTTCATCATAGTCAATGCCCTCTTCTTGTCTAAAACCTTGAACCACAAGCCTGGCTTTATTCTTGACAACAATACCCCTTTCTTCAGTTTTATTTTTGAAGACCCATTTTGTGCCAATAGGACTTACACCCTCTGGCAATGGTACAAGCTCCCAAACTTGTTGTCTTCTAAACTGTTGGAGCTCCTCTTGCATGGCCTCTACCCAGCTGTTGTCTTTTAGTGCCTCTTGGTACTTGACTGGCTGATGGAGAGATAGAAAGCCAGCAAAAAGACAAATGTTTTGGGATTGACTTCTTGTGAGCACCCCTTCATTGATGTTGCCAATAATTTGGTCTGGTGGATGAGATTTCAAGAAGATAAGATCTCCTTGGTATGGAACAATGGCATTAAGTGGGGATGGCTGCAGATGTGAATCATCTGAGCTAACCACTGCTGGTGACTTTGATGATCCAGCAGTGGCTTCAAAGGGTGGTGGAATAGGAGGTAATGGTGTGGACACATGCTGATTTTGATCCACTATTTGAGGACTTTTATCAACAGTGTTTGATGATGTGGAAGCAGGGGTTAAAGGGCTACTTTGGTCAACAACTGTTGAGGTAGCAGTGGTTGAGCTTTGACAGCTGTTTTGAACATCTGCTGCTCTACCCATTTTGACAGACTTTTGTTGAGGAATGATGATTTCATACCCATAGTCTGGTGATGAATCCTCTGATGGACCTGCACTGTTAGTCTTGACAGCAGTATTTTCAAAAGTAAATTTATCAACATCAAACAATTCTGCAGGGTTTGCTGGGATTTTCATTGATGAAAGTTCATTGAACTTTACATTCAAAGTCTCTTCCACTGTTTTGGTCCTTGTGTTAAACACTTTGTAGGCCTTAGCAGTGGTAGAGTATCCCAGATGATAACCACAATCAATTTTTGCTGCAAACTTAGAAATGGAGTCTTTTAAGTTTAAAATGAAGCATGGGCAGCCAAAAACTTTGAAGTATGAAATCAATGGCTTTATTTTATACAGCAGTTCATAGGCAGTCTTTTGATGTCTGGGGTTGAATAAAACTCTGTTTTGGACATAGCAAGCAGTGTTTACTGCCTCTGCCCAAAAAGTTAATGGCAAACCTGAATCAGCAAGCATGGTTCTGGAAGCCTCAATCAAAGTTCTGTTCTTTCTTTCAACAACCCCATTTTGTTCTGGTGTTCTTGGAATGCTGTATTGCCTCATAATTCCTTTTGACACACAGAAATCATCCAACTCCTTGTTCCTGAACTCTGTGCCATTTTCACTTCTGAAGATTTTTACTGGAAGGTCAAACTGCTTTTCAACCTGTTTCACAAAGTCTTGCAGAATGCCTGCAGTCTCATCTTTTGAGTGTAAAAAGTAAGTCCATGTAAACCTAGAAAAGTCATCAACAATAACCAGGCAATACCTCTTTTTCTTAAGACCCATGACTTTAACTGGGCCAAACAAATCCATATGAAGCATTTGCAAACATTTGGTTGTTTTGGACTCATCAATGGATTTGTAGGAGCTTTTATGCTGTTTTCCTTTTAGGCAGGAAACACAATGCTCAGGACAGGTGAACAGTTTTTTAGGTAAACCTTTTACTAACCCCTGTTTTGAAATAGCAGTGATTGTCTTGAGATTTGTGTGCCCCAATCTCCTGTGCCATAATTCTGTCTCTTTGTTTGATGCAGCTGAGAACAGACATGCATCAGTTCTGGGGCTCTCTTTTGACATATCCACCACATAAACATTGCCACTTCTTTGAGTAACAAGTTTGGTTTTTCCAGTTTTTATTATTGCTTCAATCTTTTCAACCATTTCTGGTCCAACAATCCTACAACACTCCTTTGTGAAGAATGATCCATACTCCTTGTCACTCATTTGTGAAACACTCAGGAGGTTGAATTTTAGATTGTCTATCAGATTGACATTTTCAAATTTTACATTACCAGACTGTACTGTACCAGACCCCAGAACTTTCCCTTTACTATTATTACCAAAGGATATATCACCCCCTCCATGGATTTTGAAATCTTTGAGTAGGGCTTTACATCCTGTCATGTGCCTGGAGCCTCCACTATCTACATACCAAAGGCTATCTAAGCATGCAGAAGCTCCCTGCACATGAAGTAAAAGGATTAGTTCATTAGGGTTTCCAAAGCCAATAAGGGTTTGGATGGGGTCTCAACAGTGTCTGGGATGAGTTCAAATGGATGGACAGTGGTTAGGTCAGGGGTTTGGACAGTTTTAGGACTGTTTTTCTCTAACCACTGTTGGGTTTCTTGACCAATCACCTGCTGATAACCAAAAGGATGCCTGTTCACTCTTGGTTTAGAGGGCCTTTTGTAGGTCTCATAAACATGTGGAATCCTTTGGTAAGATGATTGTCCCTTGCCTCTTCTGAATTGGTTGGCAGGGGGTGCATCAATCACTTGAACATCTCTTTGGACAGATGTTTGATTCAGCTGTTTTGTAACAGCTGTTTGGATTGGCACAAACAGTGGTTGATTCTTGGTGAATTTGACATATGATGTTGATGGACTCAAGGATGTTTTAGCAGTGTACTCATTCCTTTTTACATCAAAGTTTTTGAGATACACGCATGCTTGAGTTTTGTGGTTTGTTTTACCACAGATGGTGCAGCTTTCAGCAGGTACAATGACACTTGTTTTGTTTAGATCACATGCTTTTAGATGAAAACAGTCTTTTGTTATTTGATTTCTCTTTTCACAAAAATCACAAAACAGGTTTTTGATCTTTCCTCTTTTCTTCCTTTTCTCAGACTCCTTAGCAACAGAGTTTTGAACCACTGTTGGGATATCTTTGATAGGAATGACCTTTGCTTTTGGAGCTGTGACACCATCAGTGGTTGTGAAATCCATGGGCTTGAAATTTTCAAGAATGTCACACTCATCAAACCATGTGGGTTTAAATTGGTATTTCTCAATTTCCTCAAAGGTTGAGGACCCCACAGATCTTTCCAAAGTGATTTTGTTACCAAGTTTGTCGGTTATTTTAACCTCTTGGCCATTCTTGTTGGTTGGTTTAATTTCAGATGAACCAGCTTGTTTTGCAGCAGTGTTTACAAGTTCATCATATTTTCTATATCCTACACCAAACGTGACATTGCTTTCAAGCTGTTTCTTAAGCATAACCTCATACCCTTTGTTGGATCGTGTTCGGTGACCCTAAAGTCAGTTAAGGCAGTTCATCTTCAAATACGAGGGCGGAATCAACGTAAACGAAGTCAAAACAGCTTGTATCCTTTTAATTTTCTTTCTATTACTGATTGTGAGCTTTTACAGTGTATTCTGACAAAAATCCGGCAGCACCTTCGCTCAAACACACATACATGACCGTTTGAAATGAGCATACACATCTCCTATTTATAGTAGTGACCCTCCCGTTTGAAGGTGGCACAGCCTGCTTCAAACGGGACACTCCTCTGTTGGTGCACTACATCTGTCGACTTCGTCTTGTATCGTGTCTTAGTCTTAGAATGTTAGATTAGGGCACATTGTACAAGATTTCCAGACATGTCCATATGTGGGAAACCACATGTTCATATGTGGGAAACCACATGTCCGTATGTGGGAAACCTTGAAGATGATTTCTCTTTTATGTACATAGGGGTTTCGCTTTTATGGACATCATGTCCATATGAGCGAAATCTTAGTCCCTATAAATACCCCATGAACGAAATCATTTGTATCAGTTGTGCAATTCCATACCGAGGTGCTGCCGGTGTGAGATTTGATTGTAAACGTTGTTATATCAATCAGAAAGGTGATTTAAATGAAGATCTAGATGTTTCTACGTTGATTACTTGTTTTCCGCACCTGCAATTGACCAAAACTCCTCTGATAGACTCGTTTGAGTCAGAATACGATCCTACAAGTGGTATCAGAGCTTCAGGATAAGGAGTTCTACAGAGATTTGCTGGATTTTATCATAAATTCTTACTTCTACACCTTCTTTTTTCATCAGAACGAGATTTAACGGTCGGAATCTGCTCAAAATTTCACAGATTGTAGATAATTGAACATAAACAAACCCTGGAAAGTTTCGGACTGAAATTCGGACAAAAAATGGACCAAATTACCTTCGAACATGATTTCGCTTATACGGACATTCAGTGATTCCGCTTTTTGGTCACCTGGTTTCGCTCATTAGGACATCCAAAATCCTGATTTCGCTCCAAGTGCATATTGGGATTTCGCTCTTGTGAACAATATAAGTGATTTCGCTTTTGTGACCACCCATTAACCTCTGATTTCGCTCATGTGTATACCCATTAACCTGATTTCTCTTTTGTGTCAACCCTAAGCACCTGATTTCGCTTTTGTGTCACATATATCTTGGGGTTCCGCTTTTGTGAACATCAGGGTTCCACTCTTGTGAACATCAGGGTTCCACTCTTGTGAACATCAGGGTTCCACTCTTGTGAACATCAGGGTTCCATTCTTGTGAACATCTGGGATTTCGCTCTTCATGCACAAACATCTGATTTCGCTTATTTGTCACTGATCTTGAAAAACGTGATAAGTCATCATGGATACTGAGTTTTACAACGCATTTGCTACAACCCCGGCTAGTCCATCCGACATTACTAAGGCCATGACAATGGAAAATGAAACCGGAACAATGCAAAAACCCCCGAAACTTATGGGAATTGAAGATTATCACGGATGGAAGAAACGTTTTGAGAATTGGGTTCAGGCGAATTATCTAAAAGCTTGGGAGAGCATCGAAACTGAATATGAGAGGCCAAAGAATTCAGCGGGAGTCGGTAAAATCATTTCAGAATTCACGGAGCAAGAAAGAGAGAGTTACAAAGGAGAAAAGATGATGATCAATTTGTTACAACAAGCTGTTAAAGAAGATATATTTGTGTTGCTTCAACATGATGAAAACGCTTATTCTATTTGGGAAGCTCTTGGAAAGAAATTTGAGGGAAGTACTGAAATGCTACAAAGTAAAGCAGCTTGATTGAAAAAGGAATTTGAACTATTTACGTGCATGCCTGGTGAAACAACAAAGAGTCTTATTGAAAGATATTGTCATCTTGTACGCACTATGTCACAGTTGAAGATTACAAAAACTCCAGCAGAATGGGTTGAAAAGCTTGCTGATGCGTTACCGCAACAGGAATGGGGTACATATCTGATGATATTGAAAAATTCCGGACAGTTTAGAAGGTTATTGATTGCACAGTTTATAGAGAAGTTGGAGGCACAGGATCTGGAGCTGCAGAAAATTGCTAGAATGAACAGTTATACTCATCAACAAGATATTAAATTGTACTATAAAGGAAATGTTCAAACTGCTGAAGCAAGTCCAAAGATACAAACTGCATTTAGTGCTGGAAATCAATCTACACCAAGCAGTCAAGGATCAGTCAACACTAGTGGGTTCTCAACGGTGAATCCTACAAGTGTTCAAAGTTCATCTGCTGGAAATGGTCATCTAATTCAGTGCAATGTGGCTTTACATCTTCAAAATGGACAAAATTATTCTGAAGAGATTGTAAAGAATCATATGGGATTATTGGTCACTGCATTAGAGTCTTATGAAGGGTTGATTGCCGGAAGAATTGGTAATCCGATGCTCACAAAGGAAGATTATGACCAAATCGATGCAGAGGAGCTGGAACTGATGGATATTAAATGGGCCTTAGCTAGTGTTTTGAGGAGAGCAGAAAAATTTAGATTGGTTACAGGAAGAAATGATTTCTTGGATGCAAATCTTTCTAATCTAGGATTTGATAAATCTAAAGTTGTCTGTTTTCGTTGCAGGGAGAAAGGCCACTTTAAAAGAGAGTGCAAGAATCAGGAGCCGAGAGGAGCAAAGGAGTCGTCTGGGAAAGATGATTATTATAGGAAATCCATTTATCAGCAAATCACTCATCAACCGCATCAACAAAAAGAAGCTCAAACGGCACATGGAAGAATGATTGAAGATGCAAACAAGAAGGCTTACTATGGAATCATGGATCAAGATGACGAGAAAGTGGCTGATGGTTTTAGCTGGGACAAGTACATTCCAGCTGATCCTAATGTTAAAGCTTTTATTGCTCAGATTGTGCAAAAGCCAGAGTTGCTGAAGGAGTGGATGGATGTGATGTCGGATGATGAGGAGAGTCAAGATGGAAAATCTGTTTCTTCAGAAAGCAATGATGATGAAGAGATGGAACAGATAAATCTTGGAAAAACACATTTATCTTCTGACACTTTTGAATTTTATTTTGCAGAAAAATTGAAGAAGCTGAGAGAGAGGAAAGTTGCAAAAGAATTGAAAGAAGTCAAAGTGATTGAGAAGATAGTTGAAGTGGAGAAAATAGTGGAAGTTGAGAAGATTGTGGAGATAGAAAAGATAGTTGAAGTCACAAAACCTTGTCTTACTTGTTTAGAGTCATGTAAACAATGTATAGAAAAAGATGAGAGGTATAGTGAGTTAGAAAAGTTGAAAGAAAAGTTGTTATTTGATGTAAAAAATTTGAAACAATCATATGATGTATTGAACAGAACTGTGAATAGTCTGGAAAAGACTAACTCTGAAAGAGAGAAAGCGTTGAAGATGTTGAATGCTACCATGATGACAAAGCAGAAAGAGATCAACTTGTACATAGAAGAATGTGCAAAGTGGAAGAAAGAGTTGGATAGTGAAGCAACTGAGAATGAAAGAATCAGAAGATTGCTGCAAAGTTACAAAGGTTGTGACTACATAATTGATAGAATTTATCCAACAGTTGAAGGATTTGAAGCGTTTAAAGGTGAAGAAACAAAGCCAAAGAAGAAAAAGGATACTGGTAAGAAACAGGATGTCTGTTATAATAAGTGTCCACCTCCGATTTGGGAAGGGTACTCGCCTAGAAAACCTAACGAGGAAGAACTAAAACAGGCAGTCAATATTAAGTTAGAATCCGAGATAACAAATGCTTTACCTGACAATATTGACATTACGTTCACAGCGTCCAACACAGATCATGAGTCCGAACTGATAAAACGAGTGGTCGATCAGGTGTTGGATAAAGATGAGGAGTCAGAGTCAAAGTCCGAATCTGAAAGTTCATGTCAGTCAGTCAGGAGTTCGAGTTCGTCCGAAAAGAGTTCAAAATCGTCGGGAAAACGGGTTTATAGTAAAGAATTTTTGTTGTCAAAATCTAATTTGAATGATGAAACATTTGAAGTTTTATATACTTTGAATGATTCTGACAAATTATATTTTGATAAAGAGTTTCCAATAAGAGGTGTTAAAACTGAATTGATAAAAAAAGGTTTTCAAACTAACAGAAATTAATATTTCTGAAATAAAAGATGAAAATCTTAATGTAAAACCTAAACCTTACACCTCAAGAGTACAACAACGTTTGAACAAGAAAAAGGGTTACAATTTTGGTTCTGGTTTTCAAAAGAAACCAAACCTTAATCGTAGCTACAAAAAGAAAGGACTTGGTTTTATTCCACCTGAAAACTATAAAAATGAAAAATATGTTCGAGATTTTAAATCAAAAATGACATATGTTGCAGGAACTAGCCATGAAGAGGAAGCAAAAAGCCCATTCTGGAAACAATCTAACCAAGAATTTCTTGCCGAGAAGAGAAAGAATGAAGCTTATGTGAAGAAAGAGACAAGAATCTGTTTCCGATGCAATGAAGCTGGTCAGATTGCATGGAACTGTCCGAAAGCGACAAACACAAAACAGGGAGTTTCTGGAGAACTGAAAGAAGTTGTTGTTGATAAAACCGAACCACAAACTGAAAAATTTAAAGTTTTCAAAAATTCAACATTTGAAGTTGGTGAATGTTCGAAGAGATTTTACAAGCGAAGTGTGAAACTTGACAACCAAAAATGGGTTGTTAAGAAATCAGAAGTAAAATATGGTGATGAATCTGATTCCACAAAATCAGAGGAGCCACAGTTTGATGAGAGTGATGAAAACTCAGTTCTTTCAATGGATGATGAGAACTTTCCACCATTGAGGACCGAAATTTTTAAAAGGAAAACTGGAAAGTCTGAAATCTCAAATCAGGGTTATTCTGAGAAGGATAACTTTGATGTTGAGAAAGCGTTTAATGGGAAAGTTAAGAAGATTTTCGGAAAAATGGTTGATGGAAATGTGAAAGGGGTAAAGGAGTTTTATGCTAAAAAGAAAGCTACTTACACTCCAACTGCTTCTGAATTGAAAACACCCAAGGCTGGTCAGGCTTGGGTGGACGTTTTCTTTGCTTGAAACACCTGACTTGCCGGAGATCCCAAGTTTGTAATCGTGGATCAGGAATCGGCATCTTTCTTAAAAATTGATTGTGTAAATGAATCTTAAAGTTTGTTAAATTTTACAGGTTAAGTGTGACTTGCTGGAGCTTCCAGGTTGGTAAGTGTGAAGCAGGAATCGGCATCTTTGTTGGTAAAATGAATTTGTGTAGAAGTGATATTCCTACAAGTTGGTTGATGAAGGTTTATACTTACAAATGGTTAATAAAGGTCATTAGGTTGAACTTGATTGGACCATACTTACAAGTGGTATTTGTAAGACAAAATGATGAACCAAACCCCGAATTTACAAGTGGTAAAATCAACAAAACTTATTTTCCGGAAAAATCATTTTGGTTAAAACAAACTTAAGTGTTTTGAAATCATAATGAGAAAATAGTTTTGTATAAGGGGGAGTTCTGATTGTTTATGCCTAGTGGATGGCGATTTGAGGTGATTTGATATCAGTTGTCTTTTTCTGTATAGTTTGTTTTCAAATTTCCTAAAATGTATTTGCATTTTAGGGGGGGTAGAAAATTTCAGAAAATCCAAAATAATTTGAAAATTTGAAAAAGACAAAAACATGATAAAATCAAAAATAAGTTTTGTTGTATAAAAGAGGAAATGATAGTACATCAGTAGACTGTCACAACATGCTAAAGAATTGGAAAGTTTATAATGTGATAAACAATCTCACTGCGGATATGCCAGTCGGTTTTTGCACATTTAGTAGATTGTGACGAGATATAAATCTAAATTCAAACTTGTTTATTCTGTGGGTAACAACTTCTTGGATATATAGGTAACCCCTGAAATCTTGTTTGAAAGGTCCCTCTTTCTGGGATACTAGGTCTTTATGCTCAGTGATATCTGGGGTATTATCCCGGGACTTCTGCTGAATGGAAATTCTGACCTAGTCCCCGGAGAATACTTTCCGCTTGCTTGAAACATAGCGCAGCCCTCAGCAAATTGATGAAACAATAAAATTGATAGTCATTGCTGTTGTAATCAAAAGATCCTCTAAAGGGGACACACCCAAAAGTCGAGTCATGATCTCTCTACTGAACGGTAGTTCTGACCTGAGCTCTCATGATTCTTCATAATTTATAACCCCTTACAGATATCATCTGTGGTATACTCACCTGTAAGACTGAATATTGGGATCTGGATACGGGAGTATATTCAAGTAGTGGGACACACGGATAAGTTCAAGTCTTTAAAACATTAACATCGTATCTCGAAACAGTTGAACTTTGTGTGAGAATTTAAGTGGATCAAAATACTGACAATCTAGGTGAATTGTTTAGAACTTAAAATGAAATGAAGCTTAACGGTGTTGGTGACTTGTCTCAAAAACTGATATGATCCTCTTACACGAACTCACAAAAAATATTGTTTGTAAATATTTCTTTATTTCATTTCGTTCTATTTCGAAAACCTAAAAAAAAAAATTTAGTGTGTTTTAGCATAAAGTTTAGAAAATTCAAAAAGATTTTCGACAACTGATGTTGGAAAGCTGATTTTCAAAGTTCCGAGTGCTAAACATGATGACATTGTTGTGAAGGGGAGTATATCTTAATCATCAAATGTGTTTTGACAATCAACAAGTGGTTCATCATAAAGAAAGTAGTTAGAGGGAGAGTCGTTGTTGGTGCACATGTTTATGAAAGAGAATTTGTGGTGGTGCATTTAATTTGTTAAATTCATAAAACTTATTTCTAGGTTAAGAATGTGCAGGTGTAGCCAGATAATGATCTTTAGACATGAAGAGTCAGGCTGATTGATCTGGAGAATCTGTGAGATGGAAAGCCAGACAACGATCCTAAAGCTGATGATGCTGATGATCTGAAGAAATGCTAGCATATCGCAAGGGGGAGTCTGAAGACTTGCAATAAGAGATTGAGAGAAAGAAGCCCAAAGACAGATCAAGACTGAAGATACGAAGACTCGACACTTAAGACTCGTCAACATCTGAGGGGGAGTCTGTTGGTGCACTACATCTATCGACTTCGTCTTGTATCGAGTCTTAGTCTTAGAATGTTAGATTAGGGCACATTGTACAAGATTTCCCGACATGTCCATATGTGGGAAACCACATGTTCATATGTGGGAAACCGCATGTCCGTATGTGGGAAACCCTAGAAGGGGGTTTAGCTTTTATGAACATGTCCGTATGTGGGAAACCTTGAAGATGATTTCGCTTTTATGTACATAGGGGTTTTGCTTTTATGGACATCATGTCCATATGAGCGAAATCTTAGTCCCTATAAATACCCCATGAACGAAATCATTTGTATCAGTTGTGCAATTCCATACCGAGGTGCTGTCGGTGTGAGATTTGATTGTAAACGTTGTTATATCAATCAGAAAGGTGATTTAAATGAAGATCTAGCTGTTTCTACATTGATTACTTGTTTTCCGCACCTGTAATTGACCAAAACTCCTCTGATAGACTCGTTTGAGTCAGAATACGATCCTACATCCTCAAACTAGACCCTCTTCAAACTAGACCATCTTCAAACTAGACCCTCTTCAAACTAAACCCTCTTCAAACGGTCAGGCCATGTTCAAACAGTCAGGCCATATAAAACATGATTAAACCCTAACTCAATCACTGTTGTTCACTCATTTAACCTATCTAGACATAAGACTCGATAAGACGTAGTCAGCAGACAGTAGATGCACCAACAGACTCCCCCTTGGATGTTGACGAAGTCTTTGGCATCGAGTCTTTAGTCTTTGTCTCTTTCCAAATTTTGTCATTGTAAAGCTCCTTCTTCACAGGTTCAGAAACTCAAACTAACTCCATCTTCAATCTCCCCTTTGACTGTTGATCCAGAAATCTGACTCCCCTTTCATAGACTCCTCCTCTCGGAATGCTGGAATCTGAGGTCTTGATCTGGTTCAAGCTTTGACATTTAGCTTCCGTGGGAATGATTAAGTCCAAAACCTGTGTCTCAAACATCAAACATTACAAACTATCTTTTCAACAATAAATCACAAACTCAATCAGTTTTAGAAATCCACTCAAGTATTCAGGTCCAAGTTAATGACCCTGATCACTCGATTAATCTACCAAGTTCAATTTAATGACCTTGGTTGATCATTTGACGAATCAAACTGATTTTAAAAACAACAATTTACACATTTTCTGAAAATAACAAGTATCAAGTTAATGAACTTGTTTTTGACTTTTCAATAAATCAAACTTTATCAAGATAAGCTCTCCTCATTCTTCAGCTCAGAACCTCCTGCATCTGCTTCAATTATCTGAGAATCCAACAATCAACTCTCTACTTTGGTTTGTCAAAAATATAGCAGAAATAAAATCTTTTTGAATTTTATAAAGTGTTCTAAACTAAGAAATGAAATACAGAAAACTTAAATTGCAGAAAGTAAACAAAGTAAACTATTTACAAACTTATTTTTGGCGAGCGTGTCAGGGAAACATATCAGCTATCAGACAAATTACAAGTACCGTTAAGCTTCATTTCATACTCAGACTTAAACAATTCACCTCGATTGTCGATATACTGATCCATCTTAAATTCTCACACAAATTTCAATTTAATCAGGATACGATTTAGATGTCTTATGAACTTAGCTCATTCATGTGTCCCACCTCTTGAATATACTCCCGTATCCAGAATCCCAATATTCAGTCTTACAGGTGAGTATACTATAATGATATCTGTACATAAATTAGGTAATGCGAGGGCCGAGGGATCTCAGGTCGATACTTCCGTATGCACAGAGAGATATCAGCTTCGACTTTACGGTATGTCCCCTTTAGAGGATCTTTTAGCTACAAAAGCAGCGACTATCAATTTTATTGTTTCATCTGCATGCTGAGGGTTTATGCTATGTTTTCAAGCATTTGTGGAAAGTATTATTCCGGGACTAGGTCAGAACTTCCATTCAGCAGAAGTCCCGGAATAATACCCCTGATATCACTGAGTATAAAGACCTAGTATATCAGAAAAAGGGACCTTTCAAACGAGATTTCAGGGGTTACCTATATATCCAAGTAGTGTTCCCCACGAATTTCACAAGTTTGAAATTTTAGGTTTATATCCCGAATAAATCTACTAAATGTGCGAAAACCTATCGACACATCATTAGTGAGACTGTTTAACTCATTTAAACTTTACAAATCTTTAGCATACTGTAATTGTCTAGCCGATGTACTATCATTTTCCCTTTATACACAAGCTCTTTTTCAGATTTTATAATGTTTTTGAATTTTGAAATTTTATCATGTTTTTGTATTTTCTGAAAAAATAAACTATATACATCTATCTACTCCCCCTAAATACCAAAACATGTAAAAAATCGACAAACCATTGCAGATTGTTTCTCGTCTTCATCCGCAACAGTACTCTCATCAACGCCGATAATTCCATCCGACACCGAAAGAAGCTTCATACCATTTAGTTTTAACAAATATTTAAACCGGTTTTTATCAAAAGCTTTGGTATGTAAATCAGCTTTCTGTTCATCAGTGTGGATTTTCTCAATTCCTATCAAAAACCTCTATTTTTCAACCACATGGCTTACCAACCAATACCATTTGTAGTATGAATTCTCAAGATGCCGATACCTACTCCTCACTTACCAACCTGGGAGTTCCGGCAATTCATACTTATCTAAATTTTCAAACACAATATAATCCATAATCTACTATCCATCTTGAGATAGCTCTTGGAAGTTCCTGCACATATCACAAATGGAATTTAAAACATTTCAATAAAGATGCCGCTTCATGCTTCGCGATCCAGGAAGCTCCAGCAAGTCCAAAATCTTTAATGAGATTTTGATGCTACCCAAGCCTCTTTCGACTCAGGTAACTGGACTTTAATGTGAGATCTTGTAGTGTAGAGTGGCGGAAAATTTTTATCATTCATTTTTAAGCTTTCTACTGATCCAACCTCAACCTTTTTGTATAAGAAAAACTCATCTATCTTAAGTTGACCGGTTGATTGATTTTTCTTTTGAACATTCTTCTTCTCTTTTGGAGTAGAAGATTGTTTCTCAAATTGTTCATAATAATCCAAAGGAACATCCATCTTTACCGGAATGGTAGAAGACGATTGTTTTTCTTTCTCTGAAACCTTTGGTTTAGATGAACTTTCTTCCTTGACAACCATTTTTGGCTTCCATGTTTGTTGAGATGATGCAACCCGTTTGTAAAATTTGTCAATTTTAGTTACCACTTTCTTTACGGGTTCATTTTTTACTTTGGTGTTGTCATTTTTCACACTCTTTTTCTCAACAACCATTTGTGCTTTACCCTTTTCGTCAACTTTCTTCTTTTGAATCTTCACAGTTTCAGTCTTAGGCTTCACATTGGTACACTTTCGTGCAATGTGACCAACTTGATTACATCTAAAACATGTTCGAGTATCAACAACTCGACTTGTGCCTTCAGACTGAGACTGTGAAGCTCTCTTCTCAAAGAATTCTTGATTTGATTTTGAAAAAATTTCTTTCTCTTCATCAGCAAGTGAACTCGAACTATTCACAAACTTTTTCTTCTCAACAAACTTCTTGTTTTGAACATTTCTCTTCTGATAAGACTTACCCCCCTGATAACCACCCGACCAATTGTTTCAATTGTTATTATAAAAACGTGGTGGAACTACAGATTTCTTGTAGTAAGCTTTATCTTTCTCAAAATTCATTTTTCTCTTTGTTTGACTAAGATTGTTCACTTCTGACAACTCAAATTCGACCAACTTGAAAACATTTGTCAATTTGTTCATATTAACATTCTCAATCGGAAACTCAGAATCCGAAAACAACTTATCAGAACCCAACATCTTGTACATGACAAGATTTGATTCTTCATTTAAGTTGTTCTTGGACTTTTGTTTCGGAATGTAGTTGTCCAAGAAACACCCATCTTCCTCAGTAGTGTCACAATCCGTTTTTAGCACATTTTCAACAACACCTTTTACAATATCATTTTGGACACTATCTTCATTGGAAAATGTGAACGTGACATCAATTGAATCCGGAAGATTCATTTCACTTTCTTCTTCAATTTCAACCAACCCTGGTTGCTTTTTCGTGTAGTTATCAAGACCAGGTGGTGGAACTTGATGAAAACCCACCCCAGTTCCATCAGAGTACACATCTTCGCCTGCTTTGTCTTTCCCGATGGGTTTGGGAATAATGTGTTGCAAAACAAAGCTTGCGGAGCTGTAACTGTTAAGCTTCAACTGGATTCGCTCGTTTTCAATTTCAGCCTCTTGAAATTTGAGTTTCAGTTTAGCGATTTCATCCAGTTGTTGGTTGATTGATTCTTCTTTTACTCTAAGCACTGCTTTTAGGTGAACATTTTCTTTATGAGTTTTACCATTTCGATCATCATTATCTTTCATTGTGCTTTTGAGTTTTTCAAACTTCTCAAAAATCTGACGGTTTTCAAGAATTAACTTTTCATTTTCCTTTTTAACTCTTTCATGATCAATTTTATCATTTTCAATTTGGTTAGTTAATTCTTTTATCCGTTCAGTTGAAGCTTTAACTCTTTTGTCACGATCAAGAATTTGATTCTCAACACTTCTGACTTTTGCTGTCAGATCTTCAACTTTCTTACCGTTGAGATACGTGACTGTATTACAAAATTTGCACTCTTTGATGCAATTTTTGCAATCAACATTTCCATCAATTTTCTTACCTGACACATTTGTTGACAAGTTTGAACTGACCTGGCTTTTTGACTCAGACACGGAGTTAGAGTCTACCTCAAGTGCCTTAGCAGCCAGCACTTTGTCAGCCATTTTCCCGAGGTTTTTAGCAGTTAACTCCTGCGTTGTGTCAATAACCCCAGTGTCAACTTTCTTTGACTTCTCTATCTCTTCTTTCTCCTTCTTCTCTTTCTCTTCTTTCTCTCTTTTCTTTTTCTCTTCTTTCTCTTTCCCGTCTCCAGTTCCCCACCATTTATTCTGCCAATAATCATCCTCATCTTTGAACTTCTTGATTATGGCTTCCAGATCAAGAGTTTTGTCATCGACTGCAATATTTCCATATTCATCAAGATAACACTCTCTGTCCGGATCCCATCTATTTGCTCTCCTTGCTTCCAAATAGATACCGGATATTCTAATTATCATGTTTTCAGCCAGCATTTTTCTGTATTTATACTTCTGCTCTTCAGTTCTGTTGTCTTTCCACGGAATAGGTTCGTTTTTCGCCATGAATGTGTAACCAACCGCATCTTCCTCCGGTAGAACCTCTTGACTCCAATCATAACCCTCATCATCATAAATCACCGCAAGAGCTCTAGATTTCTCTTTGTTGTCTTCAACCTGCTTCAATCTAGGCGGCTCAGATTTATTCTGATGATAAATTGCCTTCTTGTAGTAATCATCTCTGAAAGGGTTCTCCGACTCATCAGCATAAGCGTTTCTGCATTCACGCTTGAAGTGACCTTTCTGCTTACACTTGAAGCAAAAGTCACCTTGGACTTATCGAACCCCAATTTGGTAGATGGACCACCAATTGTCTTCCTGCCAGTAATTTCCATAAAACGTTGTGCTCGACGAACAGCACTGGCCATAGCCCAACGAATATCGATCAGCTCCATTTCTTCAGGATCTATCTGATCATAATCTTCTTTCGTTAAGTTGGTGTTGCCTATCTTCCCAGCTACTAACCCTTCATACGATTCCAACACTGATGCTAGGAAGATCATCTGCTGTTTGGCCGACTCCTCATCAAAATTCTGAGCATTCTTCAAGTCTATTGCAATGTTGCATTGAAAACGATTCTTTGCATCAGAATGACTTGCAGATGATGAAGATCAACTGTGATAACCCCTGTGATTTCCACTGCTTTGACCACTTTGACTTTCTTTGCTTGCTGTGGACACATTTTCAGCAGAAAATGCAGTCTTGGGAGAAGTTGCTTTTGGCATCATGCTTTTTGGATAATACAAATTCAAATTCTGCTGGTAAGATGAGTGATTTACTTTGAATGAATTTTTCAGTTCCAACTCGTGACTCTCGAGTCTCTCAATCATCAAATCTGGAGTAAGATCTTTCGGCAAGATAGTGTTTTTTAGCATGAGAGCATAATATCTCCAATCCATCTCGTCTGGCAACGAATCGAACAACTTGTCTACTTGCTCATCATCAGTATACTTTATTCCATGTCTAGCTAATTCCAGCTTCAGGTGCCCAAATCTCTCGATCATTTTTGAAACTGATTCATTCTTTAAGCACCCAAACATATCAAACTCTTTCCTAAGTAATTTTATTTTGTTTTTCTTTATTTCTTCACTACCTATACATTTCTTTTCTAACTTTTTCCAAAGATCTTTTGCATTTGAATAATCGATCAAGGCAATAATGTCTTCCCGGACGGACTGAAATAACAATGCCACACATTTTTGTTCAGCTACAAATGAATCAATCTCCTCAACTGATCTTAAAGTTTCACCATTTTTGTTTCCATTTTCATAACCGTTTTTCAGACTCTTCCAGCTGGGAAATGCGAATGCCATCAACCAATCTTCAAACTTTCTTGACCACCGACTGTATTCCTCGATAGCCATTAGCTTTGGAGGTTTATTGAAGGTTCCAAAGGCACTTTCAGATTCCCAAGCTTCCGTTAACTTTTTCTTCGTATTCGGCGGGTTGTCATTGGTGTTACTCGAAGATGTATCATTCCCACCATCTCCAGCAAACGCAAAGTCGTCATAAAACGGATTGAAATCATCCATCTTGTACCTGAAACAATTTATAAAAACTTAGAAAATTCTTGGTTTTGCAAAATGACAGATTCAAACGGAATCTGTTCAAGCTTAATGGTTCAAACGGTATAGTTTTTCTAACGAAATGGCTCTTCTCAAACAAAATATGTTATTCCGTTTGAGACAACACTAATCAAGTTTCAAATGAAAACTAGTTTCAAACGTGATGTCACTTTCAAACTTGATGTCACTTTCAAACTAGAACCACTTTCAAACTTGATGTCACTTTCAAACGGGAACCACTTTTAAACTTGAAGCCAGTATCAAACAGGAACCACTTTCAAACTTGACACTTTCAAACGGGAACCACTTTTAAACTTGATATGTCAGTTTCAAACGGGATGGTTCAGTTCAAACTAGATGACGTCAGCATTTCGCGAACAGTTTCAAACGGTATGGACATTTTCGATCAGTTTTAAGTCGAGTTTTGATTTCAAATTCTCAGGGATTAGTTAATAGTGTTTTTCGTTTAATATGTGAAGTTTTCAAGCCATTTCAACCGTGAAATATGTCCGAATCAGAAAAATATGAGAGAAAGTGAGTAGAAGTAAGAAAATCCGGTAGAATCAAGCTGAATTTGGTATGAACTCCTTGTCCTAAGCTCTGATACCACTTGTAGGATCGGTTTTGACACCGTACGATTGCGTAACGAACGTTCGATGTGCGGAATCCGTGAACGTGCGTGACCGAACACACAAGAACGTACAAATAACATGATTCTATTGATATGAAGTCGTGTACAAAGCCGTGAATCACGTGGAGAGACTTTCTCTCTCTAGGATTAGATCTCTAAATCTCCAAATGAGCCAAAAGTCTTAAACTTTACAACTAAAGCTCCTATTTATAGGCACAAGGTTATAATGAGAAATCTCATTATTTACAAAATTGCCACCTTGCCTTTACTAACTAGTAACATCATCAAGTCTTGCATTCTTCGGTTTCTACTACGATTTTGATTGACGGAGGCGATAGACACTTAATGCACTAACATTATGCTCCTTGGACTTGCAGATCCCACATCCAAACGGCTTTGACTGCGACTGCGACTGTGATTTCGATTCCAACCTACATTTTCCAAAATGATGTTTCTGGCAGGTCTTACATTTAGGTTTCTCACCCGACTGCTGGTTGTCTTTCTTAAACCCGAAACTCTTCCTGTGATCCGAGTTCCCTTTCCTTTTCTTGGCGGAGCGATGAGAACTCTCATCCTCCCGCTTTCGCTTTCCATCATCAGAAACCTTGACAGACTTGTTTCTGATAGCATCAAGTGTGAGAGATAGAGACAGATCTACCACTGACCTGAATGTGGTAGGTCTGGATGCTTTTACATTTGCCTTGATTTCTGGAGCTAGACCTCCAATAAAATGAGCTATGCGCTTTGGTTCCGGTGTGACCAAATAAGGAACCAATTGGGACATGGTGTTGAAACTTGTAAGGTATGCTTGACAATCTAAGTTCTTAATGACCAAGGTCAAGAAGTCAGTTTCAATTCTTTCCACCTCATGCTGGGGACAGAAAGTATCCTTGATCAACACAACAAACGGATCCCAAGACATGTTATACAACGGGATCTTTCCTGTAGCTTGGATTAGGGACCTCCACCAAGCTAAAGCTTCACCTTTAAAAGATTGTGAAACAAACTTCACAATGTCTTGTTCTGCACAACCACTAATATCAACTACTGTATCCATCTCATCGAGCCAAGTCATACAATCAATGGCTCCTTTCTCCCCTGTGAAATCCCTGGGCTTGCAGGAGACGAAATACTTGTAAGAACAAGTCTTAACTCGTGGTTCTTGATTAAGCACAACTTGCTTGGATGAAACACTCCTCTGATTTGATGAATGATGAGATTCGTCCTTCTTCGACTCGTGTGTTTTAGAAGGGGGCTTACTATGAGCCACGGATAGAGTTCTCGAGCGAGTATTACTTGGTTCTTTAAATTGTCTGTCAAGAGCTCTAGTAACAGCGTTGTCTATTAACGCTTGAAGATCTGCACCAGCTACGTTTACTCTGGTGGTATCATTCCTCTCCCTTGGATGACTGTTAACCTCTTCTAATTCAGCCATGTAGCTTGATTGCTACATAAAAATGATGACAATAATTTATTCAAAAGTCTTATTATGGAATTGTCATTTTGACAATTCATTAACCATGGTAAACACAAACCATATTGGTTATTTTGTTAGTTATATTTATTTAGGATTTTCATTATAATTTATCCTAGTTATAACTATTAGAGTGGCACAAAAGGCCTAGTCACAAGGACAGTTTTAAAATTATAAGCCATGATCTCTTAAGATCGAGGGATTAAGGTTTGAACGTAGTTCATTACCTTTTCTTGACAGGGAGTCATAGACTATACTGTCTTTTGTCTCATTGGACAATAAATATGGCCGGTAGGCACTTCATCACTAATGGATGTTTAATATATGATCATCTTAATTGATGATTTGAACCCATGATTTCTAAATCATTAGGCTAGATAAGGAATCTGGAAGAATCCAATATAAGGATGACATGTGTGACTTTACCGAATCACATCTACCAAGAGTGCTAACATGTTTTCAGATGTTAACAAGGATTTGAATCTTTTTAAATAGGTTTTACCATTATGGCCATGTTTAAAATGACATATAGGCTAGGTTATACCTCTTAAGATTCCTTTTAATATTTAATGGCAGATCAATTGTAAATTGGAACGATATTTTGATTTATTTCATACAATATATTCATACATATAATGACAAAATGAAAATTTTAAATTAAAATATTCCATAAATTGAAAGAAGTACATAGATGCCCTAAACGGGACTTTTAATATATAGTTTGTCCACATAGGGACTAAAAGAAGAAATACAAGTCCTCGCAGGAACTTAATACATAAATAAATGTCCACGCAGGGACTTAATACATAAATAAAGGTCCACGCAGGGACTTAATTGAAATTTAAAATTACAAAACAAATAAATAAGGAATTTCAATAATCCATTTTCTTCTTCCCCCTTATTAGGTCTGCCAAACCCTTAAGTAGCCCCCGGCGGCTTCTACGCTCCTCCTGTACCTCTCGTTCCACCTGGTTCAACCTCTGAAGAATTTCCTGCTGCTGCTGCGGTGGTTGGATCTGTGGCGGCTGCGGCGGCTGCTGATGCGGAGGTTGAGGAGGTGGCAGGTATTGATACCCATATGCTTGGTACCCAGACTGGTATGAAGCTGCGAAAGTTCATTCAGGGTGAAGAGCATTGTAGTTGGCCGCCTCGAGGTACGGATCGACGGTAGGGGCACTGTAGTAGTTGTAGCCAGGATAAGCTAGCTGCTTAAAAGGGTTATACGCCGCTGCACCGGCGTAAGAAGGAATTGGGTTATCATAACCTATATGCGGCGATGGTGGTGCGACTGGAGCTGAGTCGACTTCAGAAATTGGGCCTGAAGGCCCACCCATTTGTGGGTCTTCATACAATGGCGGGTAGTGGCTGCCACTGGAGTGTTGGGGGTTCTGAAGTGGAAATCCCCATTCGCACGGACATCCGTGCACCTGATCTTCTTCGCCTCGGAGGTTCTGGAGGCAGCTGTTGCTCTAGCGGCGGCGGTGGCGTAACCGCCTGGAAACGCGAATCCTCAGAGGGATCCTGTTGCTGTTGTGGAAGTGGGTTGAAAGAGGGAGTGAACTCCTAGTGGTATGTGGCCCATCTTTCAGCAAAACTGTCTGGGCCCCTGTATGGCGAACCATGAAATGATGATCCGTCAGAAATCTCAATGGGATGCGTCGGCGTCCCACTTTGTGGCATCTCGGGATCTGGATCCTCGTCCATATCCATATCCTGGGCTTCAGGAAAGTGGTCTTCTGGCCCCAATGGGTTATGGCCCATTGGTTCTTCACTCACGTTCGTCGGGTTGAACCGGCTCTGAAAGTATGGGGTCGGGTCCTGAAAGGCACGGTGTGAACTCGACCACTGCAACAGTATGAAGGAGTGGTGAGAATCATTGGGCTCGTTTTCTGATTGTGGCCTAAAGGAGTTGTGATACGAGGGCGAAGAGCTAAGCGAGACAGAACGCCTCGCGGGTTCCAAATATGTTCTCCAGTCTTCTTGAGGACTAGAGCTAAAAGTTGCTGAAGGTGTTCGCCGGTGAGAAGGCCCGGCTTTGTGATCATTCGCTGCAGTTATTGGTGCTTTGCCTCTTCCACCACTTCCTCTGAAACGTGGCGGCATTGTCTTTGTTCCTGCCAAAACAAACAAAAGAAACCAACAAAAGAAAACAATACGATTAGGATTAGTCTTAAGTCATTAGCCTAGACTCGGAAGTCGAGGAATGTGCAAACTGTGTCATTGAGATTAAACACAAAAGGCTAGTGTTTAATTCACTAATTGTTGGCTCTGATACCAACCTGTCACACCCCGATATTTCCACGTATTACCGGTGGGCCCGGTGGGGAGTATCGTGACGTAGTTGATATCATCATGGTCAATAATCACAGTTTAAATGCACAGCGGAAGTCTAAAAGTAAATTATACAAACCGAGTTGAAAGTAACATAAAATATTACACAACGGATTGTAAGTGGATCCACAGGCGGATCTAAAACAAAAAGAAATATTGTTCAACAGATTTAAGTATCAAAAGCTTGCAAGACTCTTTATTTGATACTCGGAGTAGCCAGCCCATTACGCGTAGTACCTGCACTTAATCTTTTTGAAAAATACGTAAGTTTACACTGGTAAATACAATTAACTGGCTCTTTTTGAAAAGTGTTTATTAAATTGGTTTGGGTGCACAAGGCATAAAATCTTTTATAACTTGGGACAATTATTTTATATATAATCTTGTATACAGTTTTACATGTTTTTCGTCCATTCAGGACCCGGTTAGAAGAGCCGGATAAGATTAATAGACACACCACAAGTATAGGCCCACAAGAGAGTGAGATACCGTTTATACATACGCAACTGTCAGGTGTATGCCTACACCCCGTGCTTAAGCTGTGGCCATTTCTAATGAATGAGCCGAGGATATCCGGGAGATGGTCATTAACCCCCAAAGGCATTGCACCAAACAAAACAAATTAAAACGGGTTATCTCAATGGTTTAATCACAATCCGATTAAACATTCAATACCCGACCAAGCGGTATTATTATAATACCGTATCCCAAGCCCGTATAACGGAAAATAAGTTAAAAGTATTTACCTGAGCTAAAATATAATTTTATTCCCAGCCGTATTTCAATCAACAAGTACAAGTAGCTTTTACTGGGCTACTAATCTGGAACGAAGGTTTTAATAACCTACTAGATTTCGAACGGGTCTTAATTAAGTCTTAACTTAGACCGGTTAGTTTTAATGAAAGGTTTACGGTTCAAAACGCAAGATTAAGCGAAGACCGGATTAGAATGTGATTTAGACCCGACAAGTATGAAGACTTGTATAAAATGGGTAAACTAAGCACATTCTGGATTTGAAGTAAAAATGATAAGGTTTGACCCGTTTCGGTTAATTTATGCAAACTAGTTTCATAAACCGTACCGAACGTGAATATGCATAACGGGTAACTAAATGAGTCATGTACATGTTCCATAAGTTAATATGCTTAAAATATGTTATGATATCAGTAGGATATCTTCCATTATGCCCAAAACGAATTTAAAATCAATTTATGCCCCGAATGGGTATTTTGGTCATTTTAGAGTTTATAAAAGAGGTTAAATAGTAATCTGAGGTTCTGGTCTAAAATAATCAGTAAAAATATTTATTTTAACAAGTTATATCAGTAAGATATCTTATATATGTGGAATTGATCATTTATGGCCAAACTATGCACCGTAGGGGCATTTTGGTCATTTTACATAAGCTATAAGGGTCAAAATTGGAAATCTGAGTTCAAGACTTATACTTACTATTAGAGTATAAAAATTTATTCATAACATCAGTAGGTAATAAGTCTTAGGTGTTAAATATAGTTTTAAACCATACTATGTGCCTAAATCGCATAAAAGTCGGTATTTGCCGATATTCGGGTTGATTAAGGAAATCTAAGATTTTTATCAGCCTTTACTGTTTAAAATAACTTATTTAATATATAAAATTAGTAGAAAAAGGTTTGATATGTAAAGGATGTGTAAAACTCATGTTATTAGCGAAAAGGGCATTATCGTCAATTACCGAGTCTATGCAAGAACTCTATGTTATGATCAGTTTAAAATTTAATAAAAATCTCCAAAAAATCCCTAAATATTATATTACATCAGTGGGTAGGAAATTTGGTGTCAAAATTTGGGTTTAAATATGATTTATACTAAAATGCCATTTAATTAATAAAAAAGCTTTCATTTTACGATATCGCGCATAACTTCTATTTTAGACCATGAACTGATGTCAAATTTTTAGGACATGCTTATAAATCAGTAATAAAGGTTTTTGTCCTCTCACATTTTCAAAACTCTCGTTTTTATATCAAAAGGGCATAATGGTCAACATTTAAGCATTTAACGGAAACATGCAAATGATTCGGATTTCTATGGAACCAAGTTGTATAACCTCAGAGGGTTATACTAACATATAATATGGTCCTAAAGGAACCCTAAGGCATATCTAAATTAAGCTAAATCGGGTCAGAACTGAAAGTCAAAGCAAAAGTCTACTTTTGCGATTTTCGGTTGCGAACCGAGCCTAAACTCAGAATTGTCGGGTTGAACATGCCAAAACATGTTCTTATATTAATTACCAAGTAATTTAAGTGTTAAAACATGTTCCATAACCTCTGCATTATCAGTTATAAATTAATTTGTAAAATCTGACCCGTTTGACTTTTTATTAATAAGTTTGACCCGACAATTGACCAAGTAAAAGTGATAATCAGTAGGTGCCCTTTCAAGGGTTTATTACCTACATAATTACCAACTCATAGCCACTTTCAATTCGAATAATGGCTGGATCGTTAGTGATTAATCACTAAGTCAAAGCTTAATTACGATAGCTTTGACTTTCGGTCATTAAGCTAAGTAAAACTTAACTAGAGAAGCTAAGAATGCTTACAAGAATACTTAACACGAATTTTGAACTGAGAAAAGCTTCCTAGAGCTCCAAGAGACTTCATAGAGTGGGCTTTGAATGAAAACTCAATTGTGCAAGTTCTAAGTGACAAAAATGTGGGTTATTTATAGAAGATTTGAGGTTGCCAAGATCATTACACCTGTTTAGGGAGGCTCCCTGATGTTTACAAGTGTTGTGGTGGTAGAATAAACCATCAAACAAGCCCCTAGAATCGAAAACTAGCATGCAAAGGCGGTGGAACAGACTGAACCTGCAGCTGTGCAGGTTTTTTAGTCACTGGCACTCTTACGCGGCCCGCGTAAGCGTTGGACTCGGCTTACGCGGCCCGCGACAATGGGCTGATTCGGTAAACAGTTTGCAAACTTTGCAATTTCAGTCCCTGGTCCAATATAAGTTTATATAACTTCCATTTATTGCACTTATGGCCCCCATAGTTAACTTTTAAGGGCCTTGGGTCATATATTAACTCCGTTAAGCTCCAGGTTAGTTGCAAGATCACCCGAAACGTCTTGTTTTCATCGAAACTTCGAGAGATTACTTTCCAATATTCTTGAGAGCATAGTAAACAAATATTACAATGCTTTTGGGATCGTTAAAAGGTCACTTAGAGGTAACATTTAACATGTTGACACTTTTAACCCCTATGCTTCGTAGAATCCTTAATTTAAGCACAAACGACTTTTTATGTTCGACAATTTATTCATTAAAGAATACGAACGTCGTGTGAGGTCAATCAGAGGCACAAGATTGGCATGTTGACACTTGTCACACCCCGATATTTCCACACTTTACCGGTGGGCCCGGTAGGGGAGTAACGTGACGTGGTTGGTAACATCATGGTCAAACAACACAATATATAGATGCATAGCGGAAGCAAAAAGATAAAATATATTACATTCCGAATATAAAGTAATATCAAAGTATTACAACAGAAAGTAAATGATCCACAGTGTTGATCAAATAAAAGAAAACTGTTCAACAGACTTCAGGCATCTAGAACTTGCAAGATTCCTTATTAATGCCCTGAGCTTCCAGCCAATTTCGTTCAGTACCTGTCACTTAACCTTTTTGGAAAATACGTCAGTTTACACTGGTAAATACAATTAACTGACTCGTTTTGAAAATGTTTAAAAATTTGGTTTGAATGCACAAGGCACAAACATTCTTTTATAACCTGGGACAATTTTATTAATAAAAATCTTGTATCTGATTTACATGGTTGTCCAACATTTAGGGCCGGTGATTATACAATACAAGCCGGTCAAGATTAATCGACACACCATAAATATAACTCACAAGAAGACATCCTTACGAGTGAGTATATCTTTTACATACGCAACAGGAGGTGTTATGCCTACACCTTGTGCTTAAGTTATGGCCATTCACTTTTTAAATGAGCCAAGGATATCCAGGACACGGTCATTAACCCCTAATGTTATTTGTTATCAATCAATACAGATTAAAACGGGATTATGCAATTTAATCATCTCCGATTAAAAGGTTTCTACACCCGACCAAGCGGTATTTTTATAGTACCGTATCCCAAGCCCGTATAAGGGAAAATAAGTTAAAAGTATTTACCTGAGCTAGCAAAAGCAATTTTATACTCAGCCGTATATTCTAATCAGCATGCACAAGTACTTCTACTGGGGCTTTCAATCTGGAACGAAGGTTTCATTAACCTATTAGATTTCTAACGGGTCTTATTTAAGTCGTAACTTAGACCGGTTTGTTTTAATGAAGGTTTACGGTTTAAACGCATGATTAAGCGAAGACCGGAATAGAATGTGATTTAGACCCAACAAGTTTGAAGACTTGTATAATATGGATAAACTAAACACATTCTGGATTTTGAGATAAAAACGATAAGGTTTGACCCGTTTTGGCTAATTTATGCAAACTAGTTACATAAACCGAACCGAACGCGCAAGAAGCGTAACGGGTAACCATAGGAGTCATATACAGGTTTCCTAAGTTAATATGCCTTAAATATGTTGTGATATCAGTAGGATACCTTCCATTATGCCCAAAACGAGTTTAATTACAATTTAAGCCACGTAGGGGTATTTTGGTCATTTTAAAGATTATAAAAGAGATTATTTAAGTTTCTGAGATTCGGGTCTGAATACATCAGTAAAATAATTTATTTTAATAGGTCTTATCAGTTGATAATAAGTCTTATGTGACAAAATGGTTTTAAAACCCAAACTATGCGTTTAATACGCTCTAAAAGCCATTTTAAACGATTTTCCGGGTTATACAGGAAATATGAGTTTTCTGATCAAGTTATAAAGTTCAAAATACTTTATTTATTATATAAAATCAGTAGCGATTGGATTGGTGTCAAAATATTATGTAAAAGTCACTTTATGACCAAAAAGGGTATAATCGATATTTACCGAATCAATGCCATAACCTTAGGTTATGAGCAGGTTAAAAATAATTAAAAATCTTTAAAAATCCCAAAATATTATATTACATCAGTGGGTAAAAGTTTTGGTGTCAAAAATTGGGTTTAGATAGGCTTTATGCTAATTGCGCCTTTTAATTACTAAAAGGCGTTATAATTACGCTAATGAGCATAACTCCTAATCTAGACCTCCAACTGATGTGAAATTTTAGGGACATGTTTATAAATCAGTATCAAAGGTTATTGTCCCTTCACATATTCAAAAATCTCGTTTTATGGTAAAAAGGGCATTATGGTCAACGTTTAGGCAATTAACGGAAACGTGTAAACGAATCGGATAAGCAATGAACCAACCACAGAGGGTTATGCTAACATGTAGCTTGGTCCTAAGGAAGCTCTAAGGCATTTCCAAATCATACTAAATCGGGTCAGAACTGAAGTCAAAGCAAAAGTCAAACTATGCGTCTTTCGGTTCCGAATCGATCCTAAGCTGAAAATTGTCGGATCAAACATGTTTAGACATGTTCTTACATTGATTACTAAGATATATGAGTGTTAAAACAGGTTACACGCCTTCTACAATGTTAATTATGTATTAATTCGAAAAATGCATTTCTGTTGACTTTTTCGGATTACGTTTGACCCGACATCTGACCTAGTTAGAAAGGGAAACAGAGGGTGCCCTTTTAAGGGTTTATTACCCACATAATTACCAACTTATAACAACCCTAAGTTTGACAAATCGCTGGACCATTAACGATAAATCAATAAGTCAACCGTTAATTACGACGGTTTGACTTTAAGGCTATAAACTAAGCAAAACTTAATTAAGAAAGGATTGGTAAACTTACTGAAGTCCTATGCTTGATTAGGAAGGTCTTGTGTCTGTTCTTAAGCTCCCAAAGGCTCCAGAATTGCACAAGAAGTGAATGATCAAATGGTTGCAACTTCATGGCCTTATATAGTGAATTTTGATCCACAAAATGTTGACATGTAAGTCTACCAATGACCACAACTCTTCAACAAGTGTCCCTAGTGTTCTAGGGGTTGTTTAGGGGCCAAGCAAGATGAGGAAATTCGTTTAAAGGTCGAAAATCGTGTTTAAACAGCAACCAGCCCCGTTTTCTGATACTGGGCATCCCTTGCGCACCGTAAGCATAAGTTCTTGCGGTGCGCAAGGCTTCTGATCAGCCTTCAAAATTTCTATTTCTTGCACAAATGACTCTTGGCCCTTCCGAAAGGTCAACTAACCTTTATATATTGCAATTTGAGCCCTCTATATTTACCTACAAGGGCTTTAGGATATTTACCCACTTTGTTAAGTCCTCGGTTAACTTTATTGTTACCCGAAAGGTCCTAACTTTCAACGTTGACGCTTTAACCCCTCACATACGAATTTGATCACAACTTGCTCATACGATAAAGAAACTTTATGAAATTTATATCGCGCATTCTAGTGAGCATAATTAACAGTTACAAAGCTTCGGGTTTGTCAAAAGGTCACTCAGAGGTATAACTTAAACATGTTGACACATTTGACCCCTGTAGTTTGTAATCTCTCACTTTCCTTCATATTTCGCTTCGTATGATCCATGATTTATTTGTGTAAGGGTATGAGCATCATGTAGGGTTACTGTAAATTATATTTATCCCTTGACGACATTTTAAACCCTTATATTCACATACTTTCCATGTTTGTCAACTTTAGTCCCTCTAGAGTATACTTTCACACGTTCAAGCTTATGACACGTGTTAATACATTATAGAACGTGAATTTTCGAGGTGTTACAACACTTTGGATCCTTTTACTTACATATTTACATTGTTTGACAACTTTAGTCCCTCAAGACCAATTCATTACACATTTAACCTTCATGACACGTGTCTTTATTATATTGGTCGTGATTTTTGTGAGGTGTTACAATTAGATTGTAACAAATGAGAATCAGACAGAGTAACGAGATTGCACAAGTGTCGGATCAGTCATCCTGATCGGATGGCTGTCCGATCGGATGGTCATCTGATCGGAGTGCCATTCGATTGAGATGACATGTGTGTGAAAATGATGGATGGTTGCCCGATCGGATGGCTATCCGATCGGGTTGCCACTCGATTCAAAGTTGACAAAAGTGTGAGGGGAACGGATGGCTATCCGATCGGTTGGCTATTCGATCGGGTCGCCACTCGATCCAAGTTAAAAGATCCATTGTTGCCTCGATCGGATGGCTATCCGATCGAGCTGCCACTCGACTATCATGACTTCAAGGTTTCAAGAATGTTTAGGGTTAAGGGCAAGTGTCACTCGATCGGGTGGCTGTTCGATCGGATGGCTATCCAATCGGATTGCCACTCGATTGGGTTACCTTGTCCCGTTCTTAATTTTGTAAAACTCTAGGTTTCTGATTAAGCAATGGTGACGTGGTACGTATTAAGACAATGGTAAATCCATCAGTGTTAAGCCGATCCGATCGGGTGGGAGTCACCCTAGTCCGTTCAGTCGTCAACTCGTGATGATATTTATGTCAGAATCCGTACTCCGATCATCTTCTCCGGTAACAATCCCTTTCCAAGCCGACTCCAGACTAATAATCAAGTCTACAGTCCGTTTAAGTCCGGATCTTACCGTTTTATGTAAAAGTTCGAGAAAGATGAAGATAAACATAGGTTTTTAGCTTGAAAAGTGTAGATCTAGTATAGATTTAGTGCAAAACGCATGAGATTCCTTAGATCTGAGCTAGATCTTGGTTAGAATGACATCACATAACAGTTTGGTACAAACCGCCCTGGTGACATCACCTTCAAGAGCTCAAATCTGAGAGATTTCATGGTGAAAAGTAAGATTTCAAAGGAGGATCACGTAGAGAATGAAGTGTAGATCAAGAAAGTACAAGAATCAAGTGTAAAACGTACCGAAATCACCAAGAAATGGAAGAAAAGTGGAGTGCGTGCGTCTGAGTCGAGTGAGGCTGTCACATCAGTGAAGGACTGATGTGATGTGACAGGCCTATTTATAGTGTGGGAGGAGTACTAGGGCGGTGTGCACTCGGGTCGGATGGCAGCTCGATCGAGTGGCCACCCGATCGGATGGTCATCCGATCGGACTGCCACTCGGTCAATCCCATCTTTTTCCGTTTTAACCATCTTTGATTCGTTTCACGTGTTAGATCAAGCGTTGCGTTGCGTATTTATTGTGTAAAAGTATAACTAGATTATAGCAATAACACCAAAAGAATTCAAGTCTCATAGTTTCCGCCAGTGACAAGACTCCAGTCCCTCGTTCAACCAAGTCTCAAGTTTCACGAGCCTCAAGAGTCAAGCACCAAAGTATCTAGAATTAGGCATTCCAAGTATATAGAATTATGCATTTCAAGTATATAGTATATAGCATATAGAATTCACCAAGTGTAAAAAGTATTAATGACTACATAGTTCGGGGACTAAACTCGCCAATAGCCTAAAGTTTAGGGACGCCGGGCGTTACACATACGCGTAACCCTTCAGATGTTGAGCATGGTCGTGGTTATGATTTGGGTTCTACACATATATCAGGTAGGCATGACGCGTTACGTCGAGAAACCCTATCACTATGAAAGGGCAACCACTTTTTTTGTTGCCGATTCTCCAAATCATGGTCGTACTCTTATGCTCGCTGCTACGGTTGCATTAAATCCATGTCCTCGTGGCCTTATCATCCTATTTCTTCGACCTTCTAGTAACAATGGCGTAGCCATTATCAAGTCCCTTTGTTTTTACCCAATTTTGCAACTCATCACGGGACATAAAACCTAAAAGGACATAACATTTATTATAACATTTTAACAAAATATATAACAATTATAATACATTTTAACATAATATATAACAATTTAGTTTATATATTTTAACAAAATATATAACATTATAATAATATTTTAACAAAATATATTACAATTTGATTTATATATTTCAACAAAATATATAACAATTTAATTTATATATTTTAACAAATATATAACATTCATACCTGCTTAATTTCGTACGAAACTTGCGAGTAAGCGGGTTGCTCGTCAACCAATGACTATTGAGCGTAAGAAGGCTCACCACCGTCTTTGTTGTTGCTATAGTTTTGTTGTCCATACGAGGCCTCATACCCGTGTTCGTAACCCGGATACCCGTAATCGTTTTCATCGCTAGGCACATCAAACCAAAAAACGTCAATGGGTAAAAGATGACGGTAAATCTAACGCCTAATTCAAATAAGCAAATAAATGCTTATCTCGTTCAGGTCTGGCAACAACGGTTCCTTGGGATAAGGACGAAAGCCGGGCACGACCTCCTTTGCGTGATCATCATTTACTCACCCCTCGTAAGAATTAGGGATGGCAGATCCCTCCTAAACAACAGTGTGGTAAGTGTTTCATAAACAAAACAACCAAAACAACTAAATAAATAGTATACCAGACTGCTTTCCGAAATAAACGTACTAGTGTTGCCTGACGATTTGCCAAAAAGATAATTAAGGTCGAACCAAGACATCAAAATATCAAATATTTGAATTGTTTGAATCAAAAGAATGAAACGAGAAAGAATGATCATATTCCGTCATTTAAAAGGAAGGAAGAAAGAATGCCAAAGTCAATCATTCACCAGACCTCTATACGAGTCGTATAAGGCTGATGTATTATCACTTCCATCACCTTTTTGTCACTGTTGAAAGACATCGTATTAACTCGTACTTAATATGAGTTGTATAGTTCTATACGACTTGTATAAGGTTCACATGTGACAACTGTAGCATGCTTTGTCTGACTTTAAAAATTGTAGTTACTTTATACGAGTCGTATAAAGCTGTACGACCCATATAAAAAGTGTCAGTTTTACAAGTTTGGGTCATTTTTATAAATCAACAAAAGTTACTAATCTATACATCTTTACAGCTTTTCAACATAAAATAAAATAATAATATAATAATAATTTTTAGCTAAATTTTTTCATAGTTTATCCTCTTATTATCATTTTTGGAAAGAGTCCAAAACCTCTTCTCTCACTACCCAAACACACACTCCAAATGTCCACTCACTCCACCTCCCTCCCCCACCTTCTTCTCCACCCTAAACCCTAGCCCCACCACGACCACCAATGGACCACCGCCGTGCACCGCGCACCGTCATCGACCCCAAAGTCCGCCACGTCGGCTTCTTCACCCCGCCGGACCGCTCCCAATCCGTCCCCTTACCACCGTCCACCTCATCTGCTCCGTTATCCGACCTCTCTCCCTCCGGCACCTCACTCTCTCCAGTCATGATTCCTCCGCCATTTCACACCTCCGATCTAAAAACCGTTCCAGACGGATTCGCACCTACTCGGTTATTATCGCCGCTGCAGCGATTCTCCGGCGAGTCGGTGATTCCGGTCGGCAGTTACAATCCGTCGGAGTTTGCGTCTCCGTCTGTCGGAGATTTTTTTGAGGAGAAGAATCCGCGGTCGCCGGGGCCGCGCCGGAGCCGTGGAGGTGGTGGTGGTTCCGGTAAGGTTGCGTCGTCGTTGCCGGCCGGTGGTTTTGAGATGCCGGTGGAGGTGAAACCGAAGAGTTTGACTACTGTTTCGGTTGTTAGCAGTTTGAGACCTAATGTGACTGGTATGCAATGTTGGTGAGCTTATTGTTTATTATTGGATGTTTGGATTGTAGTTTATGCATGTATATCTGTTGAATTGATATTGAGCTAATAGAATTAGTTTATTAGTTGTAATGAAGTTTGGTGAATAAGATGAGAAAATATTTGGATGTGGTTTTGTTAATTGAAGTTGTAAGGTTGTAATGGTTACTTTTGATTGTTTCTTACGGTTTGGAAGAGACTGATTATGTAAGGAAGCGATAGATATTTGCCGATAGTTATTAAGTAGTTGTTCGGATAATTTGATTCCTAAATTACTTGTTAATCATGAGTAGATCTGTCCAAACACTATGAAATCATTATCAGAGTTTGAAAATGTACGTTGAAACACCTCTTTTGCGTGGTATATAACATTGGAGATCATAACTTGTTTTGGACAAACATGTGTATAAAGTAAATTGGCAATGTAAATCTGATGTAGGGGAGATTATTGAAATCATTGTGCTTAGTTTTATTGTGTTCTTGTGTAAGATGCATGGGATCTTGGTGCATATCAGCTTAGAAATGATAGTATCTAAATTTTTTACCTTTTTATTGGGTGCGTACTTATACTAATAGACGTTAAACATTTAAATTATAAATGACTCAATAATTTCTGCATTTGCATCATTGTATGGTTGGCTCTACAAGGTATAAGACAGGGATAATGACAACAATATTCAGGTTAAATTTCACAAATGCTGTTTATGGTTTTACTGTTTTGTCAATCTGATTCATTCGCTATAGTCTTGCCGCTTGCGAAAGCTGTTTTGTCAATAAATTCACTATATTCTTGCGAAAGCTGTTTTGTCAATCTGATTCATTCACTATATTCTTGCGGAAGCTGTTTTGTATGGCCTTCTGCTATGATCATTTGGAGCAAACACAACTGTTTTTGTCAATCAAATACCCAATTAACATTAGCTATTTCAGATGCCAAACATGTGTTCTCTCAGATTCATACCTCAGTTAAATCTGTTTGCATGTATTGAACCTTGATTTACCTTTCCTTTGTCGGCTTTTTAGGCTGACCAGTATGATAGGTCAACTTTTTTCTGGTTTTGACTGTCAACAGCAGATGATGTTGTGGGCTGTGGCTACGGCTTTTTAGGCTGACCAGTATGATATGTCAACTTTTATCTGGTTTTGACAGTCACAGTAGATGATGTTGTGGTTAGTTTGAAGATTTGTCTGGAAGCTGTTGTGGCGTCGCCGCCATTGATTTAACTCTGTTTAGAATAAATTGTCGTCATCGTTTGACCAGTGTTGACCTACTCGTTCCTCTCTCGTGTATCATGTTTGACTAACATTAATTATATATCTTTACACATTAAATGTTTTAAATCGCGGCGCGGGTTAAGCATTGTCCAATACAAAAAAAAAGAGAATTAAATTTATCTTCGACCCTGTTTTCACCGCTATAATGTTTTTATCGTTTCCACATAAATACCCCCAAAGCTTATGTCCTCGTGCTCAAATCCCTCTAAACCCTAGACCATTGTATCTGCTATGGAATCGCGTCCTCTGCGTAATGCCGCTTTTGTCCCGAAAGTTCGGCAGGTTGGGTTCTTTGTCTCTTCTGATCGTTGTCATTTGGACAAAACTTCTTCTTCGTCTCTGTTATCTCGCTCTCCTGTCATGATCTACCCTACCCGCCAAGTCCCCTGCTCTTTTGGTCCCATTGATTTTGAATCTTTTGTTTTGGATGAGGGTCCATTACTCGGAGTTGAAACAAAAAATGTTTCCTCTGAACCATGTGTTGGATTTGACTTTGTGACGATGAAGCCTTCTGTAACAATGATCAACGGTATGAAGATCTGTGTATTTGTACATTTCATAAAATGTTTAAACTTTAAAAGGTAATATGCTGATTATCAGATCCATTGAGATTGGCAACGTGAGTGTAGCAAGTTGATATAGGATCTATCATAGAATTTGATAAATAAGAACATGCAGTTATGGTATTTTTTTGTAGGAAATCCAAGTGAGAAGTGTGATTTGTAATATCTTATGTTTTTAAAGAGAGATGAGTTTGTTTTATGCATTTGATTGACTTTGAAAATGTAATATGCGATCTTTTAGGTTTCTACAACATATGTCATATCTTGTCGCTCTTCTGAATATTTGAATATTCTCAGATAAGGTTGGGGAACAGTCCATTGAATCGCAAGACGGAAGTGGTGCCAACTCAAAGCAGCCATTGAAAGAGAAGACATCAAAGGCTGAAAGGCGTGCTCTTCAGGAAGCTCAACGAGCTGCGAAAGCTGCTGCAAAAGGCGAGTCCTGTTTTACTACTTTCATTACTTTTTGTCTAATTTAGCTTTTGAAGGATCAAGTTCTGTTACCTCCATGATATCTGTTGGCTCTTCTTTACATGTCTTGTTCTTCCATTTGTACTTTACAGTAATCAGTTTAGACTGCACGAGAAAATGATGAATTGGGATTCTGATCATATAGCGTCGAAATACTCTCTTATTTGGTGGATGTAAAAAGTCGCTAAAAGAAAACACACTTGATAAGAGCATTTTTATTATTTTAGAATTTAAACTTTATTAGAGAAGGAAGTTAGTTCAACCATTTATACTAGCTCAATCATAAGTTCAGCTTGTTTTTGTGTGTTTACTTATCTCTGTTTTTCTTTTTCTTCTCCCTGTACTGAACTTTTTAGTCTTTAAGAATCTTTATTATACATTTTTGACTTTTTGTTCCCATCTCTTTGTATGCGAGGACCAAGACTACTTATCTTAGAGCCTAATCCGTAACATATGTTATTCTATCAGAAGCGGTAAACCGTATACGAGAAATGGGCATATGCATATGTTTATATTTTTTTTGTCTAGCAGGAGGAAATGGCGTGGTCAACATGAAAACAGGAAAGGTCAACAATGTTCAAAAGAAAGATAATGCATCCGTTGCAGCAACTTCTGAGAAAAGGGTAGTTGATCATAAAGATAAAGATAGAAAGAAAGACGTCCCTCATCCACGAATGCAGTTTGATGATGCAACCCGTGTGGAGAAAGCTAAAAAGCGTGCAATTGTAAAACAAACCGAGGTCAGAAATAGAGTCGAGCTTTTTAGGCATCTACCTCAATACGAGCATGGAACAAAGCTTCCTCATCTGGAATATAAGTTTTTCCATCTCAATTCCAATTCTGTTCACCCTGCAGTTTACAAGGTACTTTCTTCCACCTTCACAGTGTAACAACTTAACGAATGGGATTTTTGCATTCTTTCGTTAAGAAAATGAACGTGTTCGTTTATGTTTGTTTGTTATTAGTATAAACGAACGTAGCTGAATATAGATGAACGGACATAACTGAGTTAACACCAATTAAAAGTAAAAATAAATAACAATGTCTTGGGCCTAAAAAATAACAAGACTATACTAAATTGTAATTGGCCTAAGCCTAACAGTCTTAAAGGAATATTTTATAAAAACAACATAATATAGGATCCTAAGAGAAACACATGCTAATTGAGAACCGTGAGAACGATTTTAGACCACACATTTTCTCTAAGCCAAAATTTTTTTACTTCTAATTGTATGTTTTTAAGAGGTTCTTTTATATATACATATGTGTACATTGTCAATTTTTAATTGTGTGTTGTCAGTTTTTAAACTATACATATGTGTATATTAGGAAACATATATCTACGATACTTTTTTTTCAACTTTAAACACGTATATACACTAGAAAAAAACATGTTTAGAATCATAGTCTCCCTTTATATACATATATGTACAATCATTTATTCACATTTGTCATATGTACATTATCAATCATAGATGCACCCTAACTATGTTTCAATTTTAATCACATATATATATATATATATATATATGTATTGTTAAAGATTGACAATATACACGTGTATATATCCAAAAAACCTAAAAGAAAAGGCTGCAATTTTTCCCAAAAAATATATATATTTTTTTGCATATTTGCTTATAAAAAAATGTGTGGTCCAGAATTGTTCTCACGGTTCTCAATTACTCTAGTGATTCTCACATGATCCTAACCCTAGGTATATATATATGTTTATATGTACACATATTCACCAAGGAATACACCATTATATTTTAGTGGTTCTACATGTAGTGTATTTACACGTATTAAAGTCTAATCTGATTGATTTAATTTCATCAGGTTGGATTAAGATATTTGGCTGGTGATATATCAGGTGGAAACGCTCGTTGTATCGCAATGCTTCAAGCATTTCAAGAATCCATTATGGAGTACTCAGCACCACCAGAGAAAGCTCTTAACAGGGATCTAACCGCAAAAATAAACAGCTACATCTCATTTTTGATCGAATGCCGCCCCCTTTCAATCAGCATGGGTAACGCAATCAAGTTCGTTAAAACCCGCATAGCCAACCTTCCATTAACTCTATCCGAGTCAGAAGCAAAAGCAAATCTCTTGTCGGAAATCAATAATTTCATAAACGAGAAGATAATTCTAGCAGACAAGGTGATAGTACGACACGCTGTGACAAAAGTCAGGGACGGTGACGTCCTTCTTACGTATGGATCGTCTTCTGCGGTCGAGATGATATTTCTGCATGCACACGAGCTCGGCAAACGTTTCCGTGTTGTCATAGTGGATTCACGTCCTAAACTCGAAGGTCGGTTATTACTTCGAAGGCTTGTCGGAAGGGGTATCAGCTGCACGTACGTCCATATAAACGCCACTTCATATATCATGCATGAAGTTACTCGCGTCTTCCTTGGTGCTTCATCTGTGTTGGCGAATGGAACGGTTTACTCCAGAGTCGGGACCGCGTGTGTTGCTATGGTTGCTAATGCCTGTGGTGTTCCCGTTATAGTATGTTGTGAAGCCTATAAGTTTCATGAACGAGTTCAGCTTGATTCGATTTGCTGTAACGAACTTGGTATGCCTCTTAGAATTGTTTTTGGAGTAGAGTACACGGATGGTCCCCGTGGTTTACCAAAATTATGGATTTGGTCCCTAGCTTTCTAAAAGTACGCAAATTTTCCCTATGGTTTGCATTTTGTAACGCATTTAGTCCCCGGATTTTCCCAAAAGTACATGGATGGTAATTGTGGGTTGCACTTTGTAGCACATTTAGTCTTCAAGTTGCTGAAACCACAGGGACCATTCGTGTACTTTTAAAAAGTGCAAACCACAGGGACCATTCGTGTACTTTTAAAAAACTAGGGACCTAATACAAAATTTTAGTAAACCACATGGACCATCCGTCTACTTTACTTCTGTGTTTTGTTGGTGCCAGAAAACGTTATTGCTTAGGTATTCGTATATTAACCGCAGGGGACCCGGATGCCATTTCGAAAGTTCGTGGGAGGGATGAGGTTAGCCATTTGAAGGACATTGCGGATAACGAAAACCTACAACTTCTTAATTTAACGTAAGCCAATGCTTTAGTTAAACTCAAATTTTCCTCTAATATGTCAAGTTGTTGATGCTTATAATTTTGTCCCATTGAAACAGGTATGATGTAACGCCTTCAGATTATGTTTCAATGATTATAACAGATTATGGCATGGTGAGTTTTCTTAATTAAGGCTTTGGTATTTATTTGTTTCCGTGATTGATGTTGAAGTTGATGTTTTTTAGATACCTCCTACAAGTGTCCCTGTGATTGTACGAGAATTCCGCAAAGAACAAATATGGAGCAGTTGAGATTCGAGATTTAGAGTTATGAAGATGTTTTTCATGTTTTGGTTTTAGCTGTTGAGAGAAACCGACTCCGTGAAGAGTGCGATATTCTGCCTCTCCGAGCTTTTTGGTGTTTTGAGTCTCTTGAACAGTTCCTTTCGACTCTCGTGGATTTGAAACTTCTTTTGGATTTAAGGTGTTGTACCTCATTTTTGTTGTGGTTGGGATTTTGGTGGAGTGTTAAGTGCAAACCCTTTCTGGTTAATGTTATGTTTACTTTGGATCATAATCTGCATCATTTTATATGTTGTTCTGATAAGGGCGGGGCACACATGTGCGAGAGTACGCATGTACAAAACAATTTCACATATGCATAAGCGTGCACATGTGTGTATAATATGGTGGATACCCGAAACAACAATTTCATACTAAAGTATAAGTATGATAGAAGCGGGGTGTTGCATTTTACATGTAGTTTTGACAAGGGCGGGGCGTTGCACATATGCATAAGTATGCACATGTGTGTAATATGGCGGATACCCAAAACAACAATTTCACACTATGTGCGAGTTGGCCAGTTGGGTTATGTGTTGGATGGATAGTTATGTGGGTTGTACCGTAATTTATAAAAATGCGATGGCTGTACGGGTGTGTATATATGTTTTATTTTTTAACAGGCTAAACCGAATAGATGTGTGTATGCGTGTGTGTGTGTGTGAAGATACTGGTCGATGTATGAAAATAAAAACCAACCAATCTAGCTACTGAAACTTCAAGATCTTAACGATCTTTCAGACTTAATAATATCTTTTTACCAATATCCAAACCATGAGCTCAGATCAAACCAACCACATTACAGTTAACTAGACTGTGGTTCCATTGCCAATATCAACAGAAGTTGGCTCTGAAAGAACCTGACACGAAGCAGGATCAGTAACCGGAGTTGAAGAAGAATTAACATCACAATAACCACGGAGGACATTACTTTCCTTGACCGGGATACCAACAACGTTCAATAGGTTTATCCAACAATCATGCGTTATAGTCTTTATCGCTTGGCAGCAAGACCCCCCAATATCCATGGTGCCGTTCTTGATATACGAAGTAATTTCGCTGCGACATGATTTGACTTCATATAGAGCAGTCCAGCAGTCGCTATTATTCTGCGTACCATTAACAACAGTGTTGTTTGTTACACCATTGACGACGAGTGGAACGAAAATGTCCCTTGATGAACCAGTGTATGCCAAGATTATGCATGTGGTGAAGGTGATCAAGGGTGTTAAGTGGTGGTGGGATGCCATTGTCATGAATTTAACCTGTTAACAAAGTTTGAGGAATGGTGAAGCTATATATATATTGTGGGGGTCGTTTGGAAATTAATAACGGTAGAATAACTGATGAAGATGAAGGGTTGATTTTATGTATACATTTACATCAATCAGTTGTCCATTTATGGTTTGGTTCAAGTGTGTAGCATGGGTTGTACCTTGTGTTGAAAATGTAGTACAATAATTTATTGCCATTTTTATCCTAATAAAATATTACATTAATTAATTAAACTATTACAAAACAAAGTTCTTAAACATATTCTAGGGTTAAATGTCATTTTAGTCTCTGTGGTTTGAGCCGTTTTACCAGTTTAGTCCAAATGTTTCATTTTTCGTATGTGGGTCCAAAAAGGTTTCATCGTTGTCATTTTAGTCCACTGGGTTAACTTCATCCATTATTTCTCTTAACTAGAAGGGCAATTCGGTCATTTTAAATGGCTGAATTGCCCTTCTAGTTAACAGAATTACATATAAAATGACTGAATTGCTCTTCTCGTTAACAGAAAAAATGAATGAAGTTAACCCATTAAACTAAAATGGCAACGGTGAAACCTATTTTGACCCACATGCCAAAAATGAAACATTTAGACTAAACTAGCAAAATGATCCAAACCTCTGAGAGACTAAAATGACATTTAACTCCATATTCTAAGTAATTTAATGTTTGGAGATATGAAGTCTTTTATTCGGAGATATGAAGAGATGAGAAGGTTTAAAGGCTGTTATTATAATTTGATCAATACCTAATGACGTTTTTTTTTAAATTATCAATAAACCTTAAAATACCAAATTTAATATACGGTATATTAACTTCCTATCGTATGAAACGATTAATGTGGTGTCAATCATGTCTGATGGCGGGTTAATGGCTTCCGGGTTGTTGTTCAACCCGAACACATATGATATTTTATTCGTTTAAAAACATATCGTGTAACCTGAACATGACTCATTCTACCCATTTATCTAAATGTATCAAACAAGTTGGCGGAATGATGGATATTTATCAAGTTGTGAACATGTTAATCAGGTTGATAAGTTGTGAAAAAATGAGTTAAATGGATTATAAACGAGTAGTGGGTCAACATATTTAATTAAACAATTTGACAAGCCGACTTGTTTAGTTAAATAGGTTAAACAATTCTACTCAAACATGACTTGTATTAAATAGGTTAAACAATTCTATTCAATCATGACTTGTATTAGATGTGTCAATTTAAAATCTTACATTTGCGTCGTGTTGGAAATTAGCCAAATTACCATCCAAACATGGCTTATTTTCTAAAGACTATAAAGGAACATGTTGATAACTAAAAATGTGCACGCAATTAGATCCTCGCCCATGTATCCGTATAAAAAAATGTAAAGTCATTTTTATAGAATTTTATTTTTTGAATAACACACAATTTAACATTTTTAATATTAATATTAAAATAAACCTTTTAAGGAATTTTAATTACTACTTTTATTGTTTTGTAACTAACTATAATCATATAGTATCATAATTTACACCCACTTATACTTTTATCACATTTTATGTTTTTTTTTAATAAGCACTCTACCTCTAAACTTTAATAAAGTAATCATGCAGCTCCTGACTTCAATAATGTCGTCGGTATAGATTCAATGTCGTCAGCGTTTCATGTCACGTGAGTCATTTGATGTATAATTAGTGAGATTTTGTCTTACAGTTTTCCCGGTTTTAGTCATCGTTCAGTTAGCACCGTCTTACGCCCCTCACAGCCACAAACGTTGGTTGTACGGTTTCATGCCCTCGTTTAAGACTAGTTATTATTAGTTGTTTAGTTTTATGAACTTTATTAGGGAGGGAGCGCCATGTGGGTAAGGGGTCTAGGGTAGTTACCCTAAGCGGGTAACCCGTTGTCACCCCCTAGGGTACTTTGCGAGGGTAGAGTTCACGGGTATAGTAACCAAAAGAAAAGAGAAATACATGTATTAATGATTGGTTAGTGGAGTAAAAAGGGAGGGGTCCATCGTTCTAGAGTAGTTGAAAATAGTGTTGTCGATGTTTTTATGAGTTCCATCGTTATAGAATCGCCACTTACACCCCTCAGCTTTCTAAAAACTTTGTAAAATGTCATTTTGACTCTCTCGAGTTTTACGTGCTTATTTTATGTACATGGGTCAAATATAATACGTTTCCGTGCTTATTTTTATGTACGTTTTTTTGTTAGTCTATGCATTGTTCGGAAACAACTTGGGTCAAATATAATACGTTTTCACAAGACGGTATAAATTTGAATTACTTTACGTTTCAACTCTGCCATCACGCGTGGTATCATTTATTAATGTAAAAAACACTATTTTCTTACGTGCTTATTTTTAAGTACATTTTGTTATAAATCCAAGTTGGTTTACTTTTTGAAGTAAATTTTCTTGGTAACGATTCAGGTCAAATGTAATACATTTTCGTGCTTATTTTCATGTACGTTTTTAGTTGATCGACATTTTAACGTAATTTTTGCTCGAAAATGAGTCCAGTCAAATATTTGACGGTATAAGAGTTTTTTAAAGTTTTAACGTAGACAGCAACACGTGAGAGGTCAAAATGAATATAACCATTCCTCAATTCCTCACCGTAGCTTCCCCGAAGCCTCACTTTTTTATTTGCAAATGAATATAACCAATCCTCAATTCCTCACCGTTAAGATTATAAATATTTTTCATCAACGGTTGAAAAAGCATCGAGTGACAACATGGTTACATGAGTCAAATTTGACAACTCTTCCGTGCTAATTAAGGTTCCTACCTTATATAACACCATCCCATTGCTACAACCCTCCAACGTTCATTCATTATCTCCCTTTTATTTTATAACTTCATACTTCATCCTACTTTCTACCAAAGAATGGTTAGTTATTCTAATATTTTCTATTAATATTTAGTTAAGGGTGTTCTAAACTTGGTTTAATTTTTTTCCGAACAATAACCGGATCCTATCGCACTTGCGCTATGGTCCGGTCCTCGGTCTATTGTACTAAAATGTAAGGTTTTCGGTTAACTATATTTCGGGTTCTACTCCAAGTTTTGTGTTTCTCTATAATTAGAGGTCTTTCATCGACAGATCATCGATAGTTTGTAAAAGAATAGTTTTTACTTATAACAAGGACTTTCTTCGACTAGTCAACTAATAAAGTTATTTGATAAAAGGTTTTTTTTTTCTAGTACAACAATTCTTACTAATTAATTGAATTGTCACTAATTATTACGTATTGTTTTTTTTTTTTTTTTTTTTTGTATGTTTTTTGGGATGCAATCATGCAATGTACAATATAGGTTTCTACATTTGATATCAAGGTAAAATATAAGCTTCTTCATGTGTTCTTGTGAATGGAACTTATAGTAACTAGTAAGTCATGTTTTAGTAACCCTTTGTTATGGTTCGATTTTGGTTTCAGAAAATATTTGAACTAAGATCCGAAAGAGTGAAATCAACTGACTTGCATCCAACCGCGCCATGGTAAGTGACTTCACTTTTTGGCTAGTTGTGATCTAAAAGCATTAAACAAATTCAAGCATGCTATATGACTTCTTTTTTCTTCTAAAGGGTTTTATTAGGATTGCATTCAGGGAATGTTTGTATCTGGAATCATCAATCTCAAGTAAGTTATCATCTTTCTATAGCGGTTTCATTCATATAACGCTTCATAGTCCTACCAAAGACCACCAATCTTGCAATGTGAGACTGCGAGATTCCCTTCAATCTCGTAAAATTTATTATGTACTTACACAGTGGTGTATTCTATGCAGGTAACAGAGAAGACGTTTGAAATCGCCAATTCACGTGGTACTTTAATATTTTTTATATCCACATAGTAGGTCATATAATATATGTATATTGACTGTGTATTATACATGTGCTTGTAGTACGAAGCGCAAGATTTATTGCACGCAAAGAATGGATTGTCATTGGAGCTGACGATGGTTTTATTCGCGTGTACAACTATAACACAATGGAAAATATTATCGAGTTCAAGGCACATTCGGACTTCATTAGGTCCTTGATTGTGCACCCATCCCAGTCATACTTACTTTCCGCATCCGACGACAAACATATTAAGTTATGGGATTGGGAGAAAGGTTGGGAATGCACTAAAACGTTTGAGGGACATGAACATTATGTCATGCAATTAGCATTTAACCCGAGGGACGCCAACATGTTTGCAAGTGCATCACTTGATCGTACAATAAAGGTATCATTAGTTTTCATTGTACAATCTAACAATGCATGCACTTGCGTAAATTAAATTTATTAAATATGTGTTTCTAAACTTCGTATTTGTTTGTCTTACAAGTTTTGGGACCTTGGATCTTTGGATCTACGTTCTTCAATCAATGGTCATACTGAAGGATTGAATTCCGTTGAATTTTTTGAAGATGACGGAAAACTCTACATTCTAACAGGATCCGATGATCATACTTCTAAAGTATGTGTCTAAATATCGTGATTTCACCTTCTAAATTGATTTTATTCATGTTGTTGATTTGTCTAGACGAAAGGTAAACTAACCATTTATGTATTCCGTGATACGAACACTAATTAGGTTTGGGACTACGAATCTATGACTTGTGTCCAAACTCTTGAAGGCCACACACACAATGTTACTTCATTTCAGTGTGTTAAACTCGATGCTAATTTTATCATTACCGGATCTGAAGACCAAACCGTACGTGTTTGGAATGCGAAAACCTACAACTTAGACCATGTCTTCACCTCCGAACTCGGTAGGGTTTGGACAATTGGATTTATAGAAGACTCATCCAAGTAAGCCCCTTACATTTTACACTGAAAATATGAATTATTTTATAAAAAATAAACTTATATTTATTTTATGTATGCAGGATTATCCTTGGTTGTGATGAAGGGATGCTTGTTGGTCAAGTTACCTCTATTGGTTATTGAGCAAGATTATGATGTATTTGTCTATTGTATAATGTTTGAAAATATATAATAAAATTAAATAAATATTTAATAAATATATATGATGTTATGTTACTCAAGTAAAGCTTTAATCTAGTTGGTCTATTTATCATCAAATTGTTCAAACTTGTATTTAATTTAAAATTCGTACATTTGACAGTTTTCACTAATTTCCATCAATGTTATTTTTTCATTGTATAATCTTTCTAAACACTACTAAGCATTCATTAAACATACTTAAAACAATAAATTCTTAAAATTTCAATTTTAGTCTATTTTTAACCTATGAGGCCAGTTTTAACAACATGCATATAGTAATTTTATTATATTCTAAAACCATACAATTAAGAGCACCCACAATGCAAGTTTGTGCACTCACATGTCGCCTAGCAGGCGTTGAGGTGGCGTCGGAGCTTTCAAAAACGCCGCACGATCCAAAGAAGAAAGTCCTTCACGAACCATCCGTAGAGAAGGGGAGACGAAACTGTGAGAGAGGGTGAATCCGTTTCATGAGGGCTTTCGGTTCTACATATTTTTTTCCAACCCCCACCTGGAATCTGGGCATAATTTAAAAAAAAAAAAAAAAAAAAATCTAAATCTCTAATCATCATGCAGCTATGTAAACTATTTCACATCATCACACGCTAAGTAAACGAAAATCACATATTTCATATCCGTATACTTTGATTTATATTAATAGAACTGCAAATTAGGCTACCTGATCAAGCCACTGCACATGAAACGATACAGATACTGGCTACTGTCGATGTAGCACTTTTAAATTAGAATATAATTCCCGAGTACTACTGCTAGCGGTCTCCACTGCGTTGGGTGGTCCCACGAGACGAGCCAACATGTTGCATAGGATTCGGTTGTTGATCATTCTCAACTGGCGGGAGATTCACCATGGTGTGTTGATATTAGGATATTAAGCTAGATAAATAGATAGTTATATAGTAATATGTTTAATGAATTCATTCCGGCTTAGTTATTTAAGTTTATTATTATTATTATTATTATTTGTGGCGGTTATATATCCAACCGTCATGTATATATATGTATGAATGTTCAACAGATACAGTTACCAATTCGAAATATACGAACATCATTCTTTCATTCGATAAACCCTAATCTGCAATTAACAATCAATAAAGTGGTATCAGAGCCACAACGATCCATAATCGCAAATTTCCAAATCACTGCAAACACGTACCAATTTCTCTTCGATACAAATGACAACCACAAACGGCGGAATTCAAACCCAGATCCCTAAACTGTTGGGACAAAATTATTATCATTGGCACATACAAATGAAGGTTTTACTAGAATCTCAAGATCTGTGGACCAGTGTAGAAGAAGGATACAATCAATTAGCGGCAGGGGCTTCGGAAAATGATCAGAATGCTCATAGAGAAAAAGTGAAGAAAGACAAGAAGGCCCTTCATATTATATTTCAGGCAGTGAGCGAGACAGTATTTGAACGAATTGCAACAAGCAAAACGTCAAAAGAAGCGTGGAACATTCTTCACAAGGCTTACAGGGGAGAGCAAAGAGTCAAAACGGTAACGTTACAAACCCTACGATGTGAGTTTGATGCATTACGAATGAAAGATAGCGAATCCATAGAGGAATACATAAACATAACCACTGTTATAGTGAATCAATTAAGATTAAATGAAGAAAACGTTACGAAACAACGAATCATCGAAAAATTCTTCGTAGTTTAACAAGAAAATATGAATCAGTTGTAGTAGCCATAGAAGAATCGAAAGATATGACAGCCATGTCAACTGAAGAATTATTAGGGATCCTGCAATCGCATGAACTTAGGCTGAAACAATATGATGAATCTCCCGTAGAACAAGCATTTCAAATGCAAGGCACAAGTCAGAATCGATCGAGATTTTTTAGATCAGATTTCAATGGAAAAGGAAGAGGTAGGGGACGAGGAAGATTCAGCGGGCAAATCCGCTGTTACAATTGTCAAAAACTGGGTCACACGGCACATTTTTGCCAAAAGAATGAAGAGAGTGATAAGAGCAACAATGCTCTGTTACATGAAGAAGAGTCCGAAGACGGTAATGATGAAACTCTATTTATGATATTTAATGTAGAAGAGATAACAAAAGAGGATTGCTGGTATTTAGATAGTGGTTGTAGCAATCATATGACTGGTAACAAAGGCCTATTTATTTCACTAAATGAATCGGAAAAGAAGGAAGTAAGAACCGGAGATGACAAGAGAGTCAATGTATTAGGAAGTGGTGATGTAGCCATTAAAGTAAGAGGAATAGAGAAAAGAGTTCCCAACGTTTTTTATGTTGAAGGCTTAAAACATAATCTATTAAGCGTGGGACAATTAGTGCAGAAGGGTTATGAGATAAACTTCCATAACCATGAATGTGTTATTAAGGATCCTACTAGAAAGCATATGGGTTCGGTTCGAATGACTGGAAATAAAATGTTTCCACTGAACTTAACCTATGATGTTACCCCGAGAGTATGCAATATAATGACTCAAGATGTCTCAGTCTTGTGGCATCGCCGATATGGACACATAAACTTCGAGACAATACATAATATGGGAGCAAAGGAAGTGGTGAAGGGTTTACCCAAGACGGCTGCCAAACCTTCACATAACATATGTGGGGGTTGTTTGTTTGGTAAACATGCTCGGAAAGCATTTCCTAAACAAGCAACATGGCATGCCACTAAACCCTTGCAATTAGTTCATTCCGACATATGTGGTCCGATGAGAACAGCATCTATAAGTGGATGTAGATACTTCATCACATTTATAGATGATTTCTCAAGAAAGACTTGGGTGTATTTTTTGAAATTAAAATCCGATGCTTTATTAAAGTTCAAGACTTTCAAAAGATTGGTGGAGAATCAAGCAGATACCAAGATAAAGACTATACGCACAGATAGGGGAGGAGAATATTGTGGACATGAGTTTCAAAATTTTCTCAAAGATAATGGCATACATCATCAACTCACTACTAGCTACACACCCCAGCAGAATGGAGTAGCAGAACGGAAAAATAGAACCCTCATGGAACTCAGCCGTAGCATGATGAAAATGAAAAGATTGTCACACGTTTATTGGGCTGAAGCAGTGTCATGTGCTACTTATCTCATCAATCGAGCAACAACGAAAGGAGTGCAAGATATAACTCCTCAAGAAGCTTGGAGTGGAAGAAAACCAAATGTTTCTCATTTAAGAATTTTTGGGAGTGTAGCATATTCTCATATTCCGAAACAACACCGAGGGAAGCTTGATGACAAAACGGAAAAGGTGATTATGATAGGCTACAGTGAAACAAGCAAGGCTTACAAGCTGTATGATCCAGTAAACAACAAAACTATTATCAGCCGAGATGTGATATTCGACGAAAATCAAGACTGGGAAGGATCCAATAATCAACAGAATGATGCAAAGGTCCAACTGAACTTCCCGGACACTAGGATTACAGATGATGAAGAGGAAGCGGCAGTTCAAGTTAATGAATCTGCTGTACATGAAACTGGTCATAACAGCGGTGAAGTCAATGACGAAGAAACAACTGGACAACGTCAGAATGACGAGGAAGTAGACTCTTCGTCTTCAACATCTTCGGAGAATGCAGAAATGAGAACCATGAGTCTAGCCGATGTATATGCTAATTCAGAACCGCTCTCACAGGAACAAGTAGAAGATCTATATGACAATCAACAAACTACCGAAGATATAACAAGTTTTGTATTATATGCTGATGCGGATCCAATTACATACAAAGAGGCTAACAAGGAAATGAGGTGGAGAGAAGCGATGGATAGGGAAATGGAATCAATAAAGAACAATGATACATGGGAATTAGTTGATCCTCCAAAGGATCAAAAACCCATTGGAGTTAAATGGATCTACAAAACCAAATACGATGAACATGGGAATGTGGATAAGTACAAAGCAAGATTGGTGGTTAAAGGCTACAATAAAAAATATGGAGTGGATTATCAAGATGTTTTTGCACCAGTCATACGCTTTGACACGGTAAGGTTAATACTAGCATTGGCGGCTCGAAACAAGTGGTATTTACACCAAATGGATGTTAAAACTGCATTTTTAAAAGGAGATCTAAGTGAACGAGTGTATATTGAGCAACCGGAAGGATACATCAAATTGGGATAACAGAAGGTATGTCATCTCAAGAAAGCTTTATATGGTTTTAAACAAGCCCCGAGGGCATGGTATAGCAAGATAGATAAATTCTTCGAAACAAATGGTTTCAAGAAATGTGTATATGAACATACACTATTCATTAAGAACACAACAACTTCTACAATGGTAATCTGCTTGTATGTTGACGACCTTATAATAGCTAGTGATTCTCTACAAATGATAAATCAACTCAAAGATTCAATGAAGAAAGTGTTTGAAATGACTGATTTGGGAGTGCTACATTACTTCTTGGGCATGGAGGTTAAATATAAAGAAGGAAACATTGTATTATCTCAGCAAAAATATGCCAAAGGTTTACTCAAGAAATTCAATATGGAAAAATGTAATACAATATCTACTCCTATGGAATATGGCGAACGACTCTCGAAAAATGATCTTGAAGACGAAGTAAATGAAAATTTATATAGAAGTTTGGTGGGATGCCTCATGTATTTAACAAATACTCGGCCGGATATAATGTTTGCGGTTAGCAAAATAAGTCGGTTCATGGAGAAACCAAAAAGGAGTCACTGGGAAGCAGGAAAACGAATCTTAAGATACATAAAAGGGACAAAAAATCATGGGATTATATATTCAAATGGAAGTAAAGGGAAGTTAATCGGATTCAGCATCAACGATTATGCCGGAAATGTAGATGACAGCAAAAGCACGTCTGGTTACATATTTCACTTAGGTTCGGGAGCAATAGCATGGCAGTCCAAGAAACAAAAGGTTGTTGCACTATCTTCGACTGAAGCAGAATATATTGCATTATCACTAGCAGGATGTCAGGCACTATGGATGAAAGGAATTCTCAATGAACTCAAAATGAATATGGATAGTCCTCCGGTAATCCTCTGTGACAACAAATCCACCATTTGTTTGGCCAAAGACCCGGTCTATCACGGGAAACGCAAGCACATTAGAGTGAAGTACCATTTCATACGTGATCTAGTCAAGGAAGACGAAGTGGAAGTGAAGTTCTGCACTACTAAGGAGCAAGTTGCCGATATACTTACGAAGGCACTGCAGCCTAAGGACTTTCTTCGTCTCAAAGAACTCCTGCATGTTGCCGATATCTAGCTTACGGGAGGGAATATTAGGATATTAAGCTAGATAAATAGATAGTTATATAGTAATATGTTTAATGAATTCATTCCGGCTTAGTTATTTAAGTTTATTATTATTATTTGTGGCGGTTATATATCCAACCGTCATGTATATATATGTATGAATGTTCAACAGATACAGTTACCAATTCGAAATATACGAACATCATTCTTTCATTCGATAAACCCTAATATGCAATTAACAATCAATAGTTGAGTCACTCGTGTGATAGAAGAAGGTTGGCCCTGGTAGAAGTGTTGCTGTTTCATGTCTTCTTGCACAGGAACAACAGTGTCTGTGGATGCATCAGATGGGCTACAAGTATAGAAAGGCATGGGATCCATCGTCGATAAATTGAACACGGGTTGAACCATTGGGTTAAAGCCGGTAACTCTTGAAGAATATTTTGGTAAATAATATTTTGGTGACAATCACATTTTAAAGGGTAACAAGACTTACTAAGAACACTAGTAAGTTACTACAAATTTTTACAAATATTCAAGTTCATGAAGTAGTAGATTATTACTTGATTTTGGCAAAATTGGTAAGTGTAAGTTGTTTATTGTTGATTGTGATGAGATTTACAAAGAAAATGATATGCTTGAAAGCATGGAAACCTCCATTTTTAGGGGAAACTATGGCAAAATTTTCTAAAAATCTAAACACTTAGAAAAATATTTCTAGACTTGTGTTTACAAGTGTATTTTAAACCATGAGTTTCCTACATAAACTTTGCCATAATATTTGGTTACAAAAATACAATTATTGGAGGTTGGTTTTCATAAATAAAAATGACTAAATATGTATTTAGGAAATATATATTTAGAAGACACAATGTGTGTGATTATTTGTATACTTTGTGTATTAGTTATATTATTTTAGGACATGAAATAATATAACACATCAAAATGCCAAGAATTACCATTCAAAATATTACCAAAATTCCAAGGAATAAATATGCACATCTCACACAATATATTGGTGAAACCAAACTTTGGAATAAGACTTACAACAATATTCCGGAATTTATTCACAAAGAATATTTTGGTAAATAATATTTTGGACACCAAGGAAGTAAAAATATGATTTTTACAATTACTACAAGAATATATCATATTTTTTAGAAGAGAAAAATATACTATTTTTGACAAGTATGAAAAATATATTTTTCTTGTAATCTTAGAAGATATATATTGTTTTTATGAAATATATATTTTCTTACATAAACATGAAATACAATATTTTTGGGAAAGATATATTTTCTCAAATAAATATGAAACATATCATCTTTAGAAGAAAATGAGTTTAAATATATTTTCCAAGTTGGACTTGAAAATGTATTAATTTTTGAACTTATGAGTAAATACAAATATTTTTGCCAACGAAAAATTATAAATATTTTTTCTAAGTAATATTCCTTAAAATATATATTTTGGAAATCACCTTACTTATGATCCTAATTAGATTAATTGGTCTGAAATCACCTAAAACCGAAGGATCCCCTTTTTTCGGAATCAGTGTAATGTAAGAAGACCGTACCCCCTTGCTAACCCTGCCACACTGATGGAATACTGCATACAATCCACAAAATCGGACTCGAATAGATCCCAAAAAGTCCTCAAAAATCTGAAATTGAAGCCATCGAGCCCCGGCGCTTTATCAGCACCACACCCAAACACCGCTTCCTTAATTTCGTGAAGCGAAAAAGCACTCACCAAGGCCTCGGCATCCTCGTCACTCAGCTTCTTGAAACCGTAACCACACAAAGATGGCCTAATACCCATGGATTCTCTAAATTTATTCCGGAAAAAACTGAGAACCTCTCTTTTGATCGCTGCCGGTTTAGTCTCCCAACCACCACTCACCATATAAAGGAACATGTTGATAACTAAAAATGTGTACGCAATTAGATCCTCGCCCATGTATCCGTATAAAAAATATAAAGTCATTTTTATAGAATTTTATTTTTTGAATAACACACAATTTAACATTTTTAATATTAATATTAAATTAAACCTTTTAGGAATTTTAATAACTACTTTTATTGTTTTGTAGCTAACTATAATCATATAGTATCATAATTTACACCCCCCTTATACTTTAATCACATTTTATGTTTTTGTTTATTTTTAAATAAACACTCTAGCTCTAAACTTTAATAAACTAATCATGCAGCTCCTGACTTCAATACAGATTCAATGTCATCTGCGTTTCATATCACGTGAGTCACTTGATGTTAGAAATTCGTGAGATTTTGTCTTACAGTTTTCCCGGTTTTGGTCATCGTTCAGTTAACGCTGTCTTACGCCCCTAGCACCCACAAACGCTGGTTGCACAGTTTCATGCCCTCGCTTAAGACTAGTTATTATTAATTGTTTAGTTTTATGAACTTTATTAGGGAGGGAGCGCCATGTGGGTAAGGGGTCCAGCCGTCCAGGGTAGTTATCTTAAGCGGGTAAACCGCCATCACCCCATAGGGTACTTTGCGAGGGTAGAGTTCAAGGTATACCAACCCGAAGAAAAGAGAAATATATGTATTAATGATTTGTTAGTGGAGTAAAAAGGGAGGGGTCCATCATTCTAGGGTAGTTGAAAATAGTGTTGTTGATGTTTTTATGAGTTCCATCGTTCTAGCATCGCCACTTACACCCCTCAGCTTTTTAAAAAATTCGTAAAATGTCATTTTGACTCCCTCGAGTTTTACGTGTTTATTTTATGTACATGGGGCAAATATAATACGTTTCCGTGCTTATTTTTATGTACGTTTTTTTGTTGGTCTATGCATTGTTCGGAAACAACTTGGGTTAAATATAATACGTTTTCACTAGACGGTATAAATTTGAGTTACTTTACGTTTCAACCCCGCCATCACGCATGGTATCATTTATTAACATAAAAAACACTATTTTCTTACGTGCTTATTTTTAAGTACATTTTGTTATAAATCCAAGTTGGTTTACTTTTTGAAGTAAACTTTCTTGGTAACGATTCAGGTCAAATGTAATATATTTTCGTGCTTATTTTCATGTACATTTTTAGTTGATCGACATTTTGACGTAATTTATGCTCGAAAATAAGTCGAGTCAAATATTTGACGGTATAAGTTTGAGTTTATTTAAGTTTTGACGTCGCCACAACGCGTGACGGGTCAAAATATTAGTTGTTTAATAAACAACACAAAAATGAATTTGCAATTTTAACAAGGAGGAAATGGTAAAAAATAAGTGTATGAATTATATATATATATATATATATTATACATATTAAAACACACTTTTGATGAACAGTACTCAAATATTTTTATAATATTATTTATACTTTTGATTATTTTATTATTTAACACACTTTTGATGAACAGTACTCAAATATTTTTATAATATTATTTATATTTTCGATTATTTTATTATTTTATTACTTAGTTGATTTCATTATTAATATTATCATATATACTTAAATCTAATATAACATATTAACCCAGCCCAGCTGGGTAATCCCATGGGGTTTGGTTGGGCCGGTCTCCGGTTCGATCCCCGGTTGTGGCATTATGGGGGGAGGTGGTCCCAATGATAGATCGTATCCTACCGAGGCATGGTGCGGTCTTGAGGGCAACCCGGTTTTACCCAGCTGTTACCCCAGCAAGTCTCTCGTGTGGGGGCAGTATGGTTTCCGGGCGGAAGTCAGCTTGCGCGGCGGCCGGGGCCCGATCGAACATCGCGTCCGAGAGTGCGGGGCTGACGGGGGAACGTCTTTGACGTGAACCCAGTGACCAATAGGTCCAGTACATAGAAAGTCACATTCCAAAAAAAAAACTCTATAACATTTATGAAATTTGGTGAATAGTAGTTCACCTGCTTTGGGTCAAATCAAATTTTTATTATTATATTATACATATTAAAACACACTTTTGATGAACAGTACTCAAATATTTTTATAATATTATTTATACTTTCGATTATTTTATTATCATCATCATTTATAAAGGGTGAGGATGGGCAGGTCCTAGTAAAAGAACCAGACATTAATTTGAGATGGCAAACCTACTTTTCTAATCTTTTTAATGGGGGGAGGGAAGTCCAACAAGAAAGCGACAACAACAACACTCAAGGACGACAACGAAATAACTGCTATTGTCGGAGTATTACAATGGGAGAAGTAAGGACAGCACTCAAGAAGATGGGAAGGGCTAAGGCAGTTGGTCCTGACAACATACCGATAGAAGTGTGGAAGTGTTTGGGAGAGGATGGAGTTCGATGGCTAGCTACTTTGTTTAATCTTATTTTCATATCTGGAAAAATCCCGGAGCAGTGGAGGAGTAGTGACGTAGTGCCCTTGTATAAGAATAAAGGAGATGCCCAGTGTTGTGGGAACTACAGAGGGATTAAGCTATTAAGCCACACTATGAAACTTTGGGAACGGGTAATTGACACTAGGATTAGAAAAGAAACCCAGGTTACGGTAAACCAGTTTGGTTTCATGCTAGGGCGTTCAACTACGGAAGCGATTCATATTCTATGGAGATTAATGGAAAAGTATAGGGAGAAAAAACGAGATCTACATATGGTTTTCATTGACCTTGAAAAGGCATATGACAGTGTGCCACGTAGACTGATTTGGGAAAGCTTGGAGGGTAAGGGAGTTCCTGGGAAGTATATAGACTTAATTAGGGATATGTATGATAGGACCGTGACTAGGGTTCGTACGCCTGTAGGAGATACAGAGTCTTTCCCCGTGGAAGTAGGACTCCACCAGGGGTCCGCGTTGAGTCCGTTTCTTTTTGCGGTTGTGTTGGATGAGCTGTCCAAGTCTATTCAAGAGACAGTTCCGTGGTGCATGCTTTTTGCGGATGATATAGTGTTAGTTGCTGAAACTAGACAAACCCTAAATGCCAGGTTAGAGGAATGGAGAGCAGCCTTAGAAGGCAATGGTTTAAGGATTAGTCGGTCTAAGACTGAATATCTTTATTGTAATTTCAGCGGTGTAGGTGACAACGAGGACACTCAGGTTACCATTGAGGGTCAAGTGGTCCCACAAACGACTAAGTTTAAGTACTTAGGATCATTTGTGCAAGGGGACGGGGAGATAGATAGTGACGTATCTCACCGCATCCAGGTTGGCTGGTGTAGGTGGAGAGCAGCCACTGGAATTTTGTGTGACAGGAGGTTCCCAACAAAATTAAAGGGAAAATTTTATAGGGTAGCAGTTGGACCGGCTATGTTATACGGGACAGATTGTTGGGCCATCAAGAAAACACAAGCGCGCAAGATGGAGGTAGCGGATATGAGGATGTTTAGGTGGATGTGTGGCCACACGATGTTAGACCGAATAAGAAGTGAGGTTTTTAGGGATTGGTTAGGAGTAGCTAGTATATCAGACAAGTTAAAAGAGGGGAGGTTGAGATGGTTTGGGCATGTGAAGAGGTGGCAGTTGACAGAACCAGTTAGAGGAGTGGAAACCATGACAGTGGAAGGAAGGAGGAGTAGAGGCAGGCCCAAGTTGACTTGGGATGAAAGACTTAGACAAGATTTGTTAGAATTGCACCTCTCTGAGGACATGGTTCATGATAGGAGTTCGTGGAGACGTAGGATTAAGGTTAAGGACTAGTAGGTGAGGGTATAGACGTGTCCTACCTGTGCCTTGGGGGGGGGGGTAGATTCTTTTACACTATAGGTAGACTAACATATGATGATTTTTCTTGTATATATGCATATATGTTGCTTACTGATGACTTATCTGCCTACTTGTCACGGCCCCCGACCCGGTTTAACCCGTTTCAGGAGCCGCGGGACAGAAATACTGCGGTATTTATTTAATTGAGTTTAACAGCGGAAGTTTATTTAAAAGGATCGTTTAAAGCTAAAATTTTCCCCGATTATTTTATTTTACAATTCGGGATAAAACCCTGATAATTTACAATATTATGTTTTTACTATGAAATCGTGATATTACAAAACTTATTTCTTTATTTTATAATGAGCCACTATCTTAAGCTTGAAATACTCCCCAGCACTTTTCCTGAATTACAACAGATTACCTGAAACATGTTTGAAAAAGGTTTTGTCAGCGGGAAATACTGAGTGAATCATTCTATTTACTAAAATGACACATTTGTTATAATTTACAGTATTAAGGAAGATTACAATGTTTCTGATATCAAACCAATTACCCACAGTACTTTGTCACTCGACCCATTGGCCCTTCCGTCCAATGGTGTCTGTGACTATGGTCATATCACCCATTGGCTGCCCCAATGGTGAAGATTATCAAGTAATGTATACAAAACCCCACATACCGGCTGTAATATGGTGATTACATAAACTTAATCACTGTAATTATAACTTTGAAATAAATAGGGTTTTGTAAATAGATTTGATAAAAAGAGAGAATGACTCACATTGCTAATTTAATACGGACAGAGTCTAGTTTATGATTTAGCCTTGTTAACCTAATTTAAATAACAATGCACACAAAACTGGGTTAGTAATCAATCCAGCAATTACGATAACTCATGAGATCAAATTCTCACAATGAATGACAAAATGCAATACTTCATCCATCGAATTAACGATGATCCGTTGAATTAACAACGAACGACAAAGTATAATACTTTATCTATCGAATTAACGATGATCCGTCAAATTAATGACGAACAATAAAGTATAACCCTAATGTGGGCGGCACTTAAACATTCATTGGATATATTGATCGTCGGAAAATGAATCGTAGCAGCGATTGTGCTAATACCCTGTTTTGTGGCAGAATTTCGGAATTCGTGTGTGTTTGTGTAGTAATTCGAACGTAACTCAGTGTAGGATTGGAATTTTTACGTCGTTTTTGTGCCAGAATTCAAGTCCCAAACCAACGTATTTATACTGAAAATTTTACCCCGTCGCGTAGCGCGACTGCCTACCCCTTAGTCGTCGCGCTACGCGACTGCCAACCTATATTCATAGGGTAGCTACGTGCATGGGTAGGCTTTCTGAGTTGGTAGATTTCGGAAATTTGATTTCTACAGCTCACAATTTGGATAATCGTCAATAGGGTTTAACCCCCCTTGAGTTTTAGGGGCCCTAATCCTGATTCTGAAAATTCTGAAAATTTTAGGGTTTGTTCAGAATCACTTGGGTGTCTCAATTAGGGTTTCCTTTTGGACTAATTAATTTAATAATTAGGACTTTTGATGAGAGTTGTTACATTCTCCCCACCTTAAGAAAATCTCGTCCTCGAGATTTACTGGAATAATTGAGGATACTTTTTCTTCATTTCTGATTCCAGCTCCCAAGTGTATTCAGGTCCTCTCCTTGAATCCCACTTTACTTTAACTAGCACTAATCGTTTGTGCTTGAGAAATTTCACTTTTCTGTCTTCTATCTGAGGAGGTTTCTCCACAAATTTTAACTTTTCGTTTACCTCTATGTCTTGAAGAGGTACTACCAGAGATTCGTCTGCTAGACATTTCTTGAGATTGGATACATGAAATACATCATGTACTCCAACTAGTTCTTCTGGTAGTTGTAAACGATAAGCTACTGGTCCTATACGTTGGATCACTGAAAATGGTCCTACGTACCTTGGACTTAACTTTCCTTTCTTACCGAATCTAACAACTCCTTTCCAAGGAGAAACTTTCAATAGTACTTTGTCTCCAACTTGGAATTCAAGTGGCTTGCATCTATTGTCTGCATAACTCTTCTGGCGCTCTCGAGCCGTCTTCAGCCTTTCTTTGATTTGAGTAATCTTATCAGTCGTTTCTTGCACCATTTCAGGACCTGATAATTGACTTTCTCCTATTTCTGCCCAACAAACTGGAGTTCTGCACTTTCTTCCATATAGTGCTTCAAATGGAGCAGTTTCAATGCTTGAGTGATAACTATTGTTATAGGAGAATTCAATTAATGGTAAGTGATCATCCCAATTCCACCAAAGTCTATGACACATGCTCGGAGCATGTCTTCTAGAGTTTGTATTGTCCTTTCACTTTGCCCGTCTGTTTGTGGATGATATGCAGTGCTCAAATTTAGTCGAGTTCCCATAGCTTGCTGGAAACTTTTCAAAAAATGGGAAGTAAAACGACTATCTCTATCCGAAACAATGGAGAATGGAACTCCATGTAAAGATACAACTTCATCTACATACAATTTAGCTAGTCTTGCCATGCTAAAGGTTTCTTTCATAGGTAGAAAGTGAGCTGATTTGGTTAATCGATCCACAATTACCCAAATCGCATCATTACCTTTTCTGGTTTTGGGTAACTTAGTAACAAAATCCATTGTTATAAGTTCCCATTTCCATACTGGCATCTCTAACTGTTGTAATAGTCCTGAAGGTTTCTGATGTTCTGCCTTAATTTGTGAACAAGTAAGACATTTAGAAACATAGCTGGCTATGTCCCTTTTCATTCCTATCCACCAGAAGTTCTTCCTTAAATCTTGGTACATCTTATTGTTTCCTGGATGCATGGTATACCTAGATTTATGAGCTTCTTCTAAAATCTTAGGTCTTAAGTCTCCCTGCTTAGGTACCCAAATTCTACTTTTGTGGAATTTCCAAATTCCATCTGCTCCTTGTTCTAATTCCTTGATTCGTCCTTTCATTCCTTCAGCATCATCCTTGATTGCTGTAGTTTGAACATTCTTTAATTGTTCAATTAAATCTATTTGTAGATTTAATCTGAGAGCACGAACTCGTCTCTGTTTCTCATAATACTTACGACTTAAGGCATCTGCAACTACATTCGCCTTTCCTTCGTGATATTGAATATCACAGTCGTAGTCACTTAGGATTTCCATCCATCTCCTTTGCCTCATGTTTAACTCTTTTTGCCCAAAGATATATCTTAAACTTTTGTGGTCTGTGTAGACAGTAAATTTACTTCCGTAAAGATAATGTCTCCAAATCTTAAGGGCAAAAATTACGGCTCCAAATTCTAAATCATGAGTCGTATAGTTTTCTTCGTGCTTTTTCAATTGCCTTGATGCGTACGCAATTACCTTCTTGCGTTGCATAAGCACACATCCAAATCCTAATTTTGAAGCATCACAATATACTTCAAAATCTTCAGTTCCTTCTGGTAAAGCTAAGATTGGTGCATGGGTTAATTTCTGTTTCAAAATTCTAAAAGCTTCCTCTTGTTTGGGTCCCCATTCAAACTTAGTGGCTTTACAGGTTAGCTTAGTTAATGGTACAGCTATCTTGGAAAAATCCTTAATAAACCGTCTATAATACCCAGCTAATCCTATAAAACTTCTAATTTCCATTGCTGTTTGTGGAACCTTCCATTTGGTAATTGCCTCTATCTTAGCAGGATCTACATGAATACCTTCATGATTCACCATGTGTCCTAAGAATTGCACTTCCTTTAGCCAAAATTCACATTTCGAGAATTTAGCGTACAACTTTTCTTTTCTTAACAAAGTTAAGAGTGCATGAAGATGTTCACAATGTTCTGTCTGACTTTTGGAATAAATAAGTATATCGTCTATGAAAACAATTACAAATTTATCCAAGTACGGTTTACAGATCCTATTCATCATGTCCATGAATGCTGCAGGTGCATTCGTTAACCCGAAGGGCATGACTGTAAACTCGTAATGACCATACCTAGTTCTGAAAGCAGTCTTAGGTATTTCTTCTTCTTGTACCTTTAATTGATGATATCCAGAGCGTAAATCTATCTTAGAAAAATATCTAGCCCCCTGAAGTTGATCAAAAAGATCATTAATCCTAGGTAATGGATATCGATTCTTAATAGTAACCTTATTCAATTCCCTATAATCGATACACATTCTCATTGAACCATCCTTTTTCTTCACAAACAACACTGGCGCTCCCCAATGGGATGAGCTAGGTTGTATGAATCCTTTACTTAGTAATTCATCTAATTGCTTTTTCAATTCTAACATTTCTGTGGGTGCTAACCGATAAGGTGTCTTGGCTATCGGTGTAGTTCCTGGAATTAGATGAATCCTAAATTCTACTTCCCTATCTGGAGGTAATCCTGGTAAATCTTCTGGAAATATATCAGAATATTCTGATACTACTGGTATTTCCTTAAGATCTTTTCCCTTAGTGCTAATGATTACTGAAATCATATACACTATTCCTTGTTTTCGTTCATAATTAGCAACTTTCATTACTGATATGAACTTCATAGGCTTACGTGGTTTATCTCCTGTAATCCTAATCACTTCTCCAGTAGGTGATTGAATTTCTATGGAATTCTGATCACAAAGGATTCTAGCATGGTTGGCTACTAACCAATCCATTCCTAATACAATATCAAATTCAGCTAGATTCATCGGCAATAGTCTTGCAGAGAATTTATGTCCTAAAAGTTCTATGTTTCCTTCTTGCAACACTTTATCTATTTTAACTGAATTTCCGTCTGCTGTTTCAACTGTAAAAATCTGCCTAATATTGGTTAAAGGTAAACTAAGAGCTTGGCAGAATGAAGTATTTATAAAACTTTGGTTTGCACCAGAGTCAAATAATACTTTTGCGTACACGTTGTGAACTAAGAACGTACCCGCTATCACATCTGGAATGAGTTCTGCTTCTTGAGTGGTCAGCTGAAATGCCCTGGCATTCTTCTTAGTAGTTCCTTCGGTCGCCTTGGGTTTGTTATCTACTGGCTTGATCAATTTAGGACATTCTGTTTTATAATGCCCTGCTTCTCCACAGTTAAAACAGATTACGGTTTTCTTTCTGCAGTTTTCTTCACGGTGTCCTATACCCTTGCAAAGGTTGCAGGTTACATTACATTTTCCGTAATGCTTCCTTTTGCAATTTCTACAGAAAGGTGGATTTGAATATTGCCCTGTTCCTCTTTTCTTGAAATTATTACTATTACCAGTCCGAAATCCTTGGGTAATCTTCTGAGCTAGTTCCTTTTTCCTATCTTCATCTCTTGTGCGTACCAATTCATCGGTTAGAGTGTTAGCTAATTCTACCGCATTATCAATAGTGCGAGGTCTCGCAGCTTTAACAATATTGCGGATTTCGCTAATTAGCCCCCAAATATAGCGAGAAATGAGTACCGGTTCTGGCGAAGCCAGTGTTGGTACCACTCTAGCATATTCAAAGAATGTCGAGGTATAACCGCGACAATCCACACCCATCATCCGATGATTTAGAAACTTATTCGCCATCTGTTCCTTTTCATACTCGGGATAGAATTTTCTTTCCACCAAACCCTTAAATTCTTCCCAAGTCATAGCATAAGCTATTACTCTTCCTTTTGATTGTAACACAGTATTCCACCATTCGAGTGCTCCTTCTTTGAACAGATTGGATGAATACATGACCTGATCATCTTTACCACATTTACTTATTGCAATGACTGCTTCGGTTTTCTCTAACCAACGCAGTGATGCAGTTGCTCCTTCATTGCCTGCAAATTCAGTGGGTTTACAAGCAAGGAATTCTTTGAAAGTGCAACCAGGCATTGCAGTTTTCATTTTCTTGGGTAATGGAGCTTGATGTGGTTCCCTATTATGATTAACATGATTATTGCCTCCATTTACACTATTACTGAAATTATCTTCAGTAATCTGTTTACTAGGAACAATTTGTTGTGGTTCGATTGGATTCTTTATAGCAGCAACGAATGATGGAATAGCATTGGCTATCCCTTGAGCAACAATGTTTTCGATATCTTGCCGAGTCATATATTGATCTCTTGAATGTTGTTCAGAATGATTAACTTCATTAATAGGTTCATTACCACTGTTTGCCATCTGATAATGTATATATATAAATTTTATTAGTAACTGATAAATAACAATTACATACAAACAATCAGAAAATTTTATAATACAGATATAGTCAAAACAATCGATTTCTCGATTTCATTTTATATCTATCATAGTATGCATCATTACTCACAGATATCATACAGAGTTTTATTGGTTATTTACAGACTAACTTTACTAGTACTATTATACAACTATCATTTTATCATCGTACTATCTCTCGTCACTGGCTGTTCTAAAAACGCATTTCCCTCTCATCGTATTTCCAAGCAATCTGTCCCCCTATTTCCCTGATTCTAGTTCCAGCATCAAACAACTCTTCACCAAAGTGGCGAAGTTCAGCCATGTTTTCATTACTCATGGGTGGATTAGGTAGGGGTTCTGGATCGATTTGTGGAAGAAAAGAGTAAGGATCGTTGACAATATTCTGGAATTGCCAATCGTTCGTCCACCATTCGTCCATTCCTATGGGTTGGGAGTGGACTATTGGGTCTGGAATTGCTGGTTCCCAATTCATAGGGAGTTGGTTTCCAAGAGGATAATTAAAAATATTATTATTATTATTATTGTTATTATTGACAGGCTGAATTGTTTCACAGCTTGCCAATAGGAAATCTATCTCATCTTGAAAAGTTCTTTCCTGGGTTGGATTGGAACTCTCTCCGATTTCTCTCTGAGCTGGTATAGACCCTTGCCCAACTTCCATTACTACTTCTTTAGTAATTTCCTCCATCTGTATTTCTATCTCTTTACCTTCCTCTTTGTCTTCAGTTTCCATTTCCTGTTGTTTAGAACTCTCTCCGGTTATAATTTCTTTTCCCTTTTTCAAAGGATTGTTTATTTTGGGCAGTTTTTTAGCTGGCTTCTTCTTACGTATTTTTCTCCATCCTACATAAGTTCTTTTCTTTTGTTTTGGCTTGCTCAAAGGTGGAACCTTGAATTCTACTGGTTGTTCAACATCGGGATAGTAGCTAGTATATTCTTTGGAATCTTCGATAGTTACAGGGTAAAGATTAAGGTTCTGAAAAGCTTCGGATATCCCACTCATGCTGATGTAGCATATATGCAAAATGCATAAAATACTAAGTTAAAATTTACAAATAACTTTGTAATTTATTACATACTGTGTACTAGTTGATTACAAAGATAACTGAAAAACACACTTTAGGTTTTCAAATTTTATTTATCACACAGAGTTTCTAGATTGTGAGGGTAGGGTGCTAAACTTTAAAGATTTATATTTTCTGCTACTGTGGCTAGCATATATAAATTTGCCCATTTCTCATATAGCTTATCTTCCCAAGGTGATTTATTAATTAATTCCTGGGTTTCTCGTTTAATCTTCTTTTCTCGGATTTTCTCTTTACTTTTCTTAATAATCATTTCCCTCCTTCTAGGAGAAAGTGATTCCTCGTATTGTGCCTTTCGCACAAATATTCCTTCTTCAGGAATTTCAGCCTGATTCGAGGATTTGGTTCGGGATGAACTTCCCTTCTCATTAGATGATCTATCTAATTTAAGATAGATGCTTGACAGCTTTTGTTTACCCATACTGTAATTAACAAATAGCCAGTTAATAAAACACATAATCACTTAATAGTAATCAGGAAAAATTAAGTATTTCTAAATATTTAATTAGCTTAACCCAGTGGCTCTGATACCACCTTTTTCTGTCACGGCCCCCGACCCGGTTTAACCCGTTTCAGGAGCCGCGGGACAGAAATACTGCGGTATTTATTTAATTGAGTTTAACAGCGGAAGTTTATTTAAAATGATCGTTTAAAGCTAAAATTTTCCCCGATTATTTTATTTTACAATTCGGGATAAAACCCTGATAATTTACAATATTATGTTTTTACTATGAAATCGTGATATTACAAAACTTATTTCTTTATTTTATAATGAGCCACTATCTTAAGCTTGAAATACTCCCCAGCACTTTTCCTGAATTACAACAGATTACCTGAAACATGTTTGAAAAAGGTTTTGTCAGCGGGAAATACTGAGTGAATCATTCTATTTACTAAAATGACACATTTGTTATAATTTACAGTATTAAGGAAGATTACAATGTTTCTGATATCAAACCAATTACCCACAGTACTTTGTCACTCGACCCATTGGCCCTTCTGTCCAATGGTGTCTGTGACTATGGTCATATCACCCATTGGCTGCCCCAATGGTGAAGATTATCAAGTAATGTATACAAAACCCCACATACCGGCTGTAATATGGTGATTACATAAACTTAATCCCTGTAATTATAACTTTGAAATAAATAGGGTTTTGTAAATAGATTTGATAAAAAGAGAGAATGACTCACATTGCTAATTTAATACGGATAGAGTCTAGTTTATGATTTAGCCTTGTTAACCTAATTTAAATAACAATGCACACAAAACTGGGTTAGTAATCAATCCAGCAATTACGATAACTCATGAGATCAAATTCTCACAATGAATGACAAAATGCAATACTTCATCCATCGAATTAACGATGATCCGTTGAATTAACAACGAACGACAAAGTATAATACTTTATCTACCGAATTAACGATGATCCGTCAAATTAATGACGAACAATAAAGTATAACCCTAATGTGGGCGGCACTTAAACATTCATTGGATATATTGATCGTCGGAAAATGAATCGTAGCAGCGATTGTGCTAATACCCTGTTTTGTGGCAGAATTTTGGAATTCGTGTGTGTTTGTGTAGTAATTCGAACGTAACTCAGTGTAGGATTGGAATTTTTACGTCGTTTTTGTGCCAGAATTCAAGTCCCAAACCAACCTATTTATACTGAAATTTTTACCCCGTCGCGTAGCGCGACTGCCTACCCCTTAGTCGTCGCGCTACGCGACTGCCAACCTATATTCATAGGGTAGCTACGTGCATGGGTAGGCTTGCTGAGTTGGTAGATTTCGGAAATTTGATTTCTACAGCTCACAATTTGGATAATCGTCAATAGGGTTTAACCCCCCTTGAGTTTTAGGGGCCCTAATCCTGATTCTGAAAATTCTGAAAATTTTAGGGTTTGTTCAGAATCACTTGGGTGTCTCAATTATGGTTTCCTTTTGGACTAATTAATTTAATAATTAGGACTTTTGATGAGAGTTGTTACACTACTGCCACGTGATTTTTCTTTTACACTTTATCTGCCTACTGCCACGTGATTTACTTACCCGTTTTTCGTCTACCTGTCTGTTGGTTGTTTTGGAGCCGGGGGTCTCTCAGGAAGCAGCCTCTCTATTCTTGAATAGAGGAAATGTTTGCCTACATCCCACCTCCCCCAGACCCTACCAATAGTTCTGCTATTTGTGAGATTTATTGGGTATGGTTGTTGTTGTTGTTGATTATTTTATTATTTTAATACTTAGTTGATTTCATTATTAATATTATCATATATACTTAAATCGTTATTTTTAATATAACATATTAACTCTATAACATTTATGAAATTTGGTGAATAGTAGTTCACCTGCTTTGGGTCAAATCAAATTACGATTTTGTTCTCGCTTTAAAATTCCGATTTTACCATCAGTTTAAAATTACTTTTTTACCTTCAGTTCAAAATAAAATTATGTTTTTGGGCCCAGTTAAAAATTTACAATTTTGCCCTCGGTTCAAAATTACGATTTTGTCTTGCTTAAATTTACTGTTTCGCCATTAGTTTTGTTCTGTTCCTTACAGCCAAATTACGATTTTGCCCCAATTTAAATTTACATTTTTGTCATCGTTTTTTGTTTAATTTCCCAGTAAAATTACGAATTTGCCCCCAATGTATAACTACAGACACAAGATGGGGGAATAGTCCAGGAAGCTGCCTGGCACTCCCAATTGGGCCAACTAATTTACGATTTTATCCCCGCTTTAAAACTACGATTTTGCCATCATTTCAAAATTACGATTTACCTTCAGTTCAAAATAAACTTATGCTTTTCCCCCAACTAAAAATTACCATTTTGACCTCGGTTCAAAATTACGATTTTGACCCGTTTAAATTTACAGTTTTCCATTAGTTTTGTTTTTCCCCACCCAGCCAAATTACAATTTTGCCCTCAATTTAAATTTACATTTTTTGGTATCGTTTTCCTTTGCTTTCCCAGTTAAATTTCGATTTTACCCCCAATGTAAAATTACAGTCATGCCATCGTTTTAGTTTTTTTTTTTTACAAAATTATAGTAGTTCTTTATTTTAATTGTTAGACTCGGTGTAATTTTTTATTCATGCCAGGCGCCTGGCACACGCTCATTTATCTTGAAAAATTACAATTTTGCCCCACTTTAAAATTATTGTTTTTCTATCCATTTTTGTTTTTCTTAAGCAAAAATATGATAGTGGTTTAATTTAATTGGTTGCTCAATGTAATTTTTTTGAGATCGTGTTATGAGTAGTATGTATAGGTAACCGAAACAAAGACGTACATGTTATGAGAGAGAAATATTCGGCTTAGTGTCCCGCAACGCGGGCGGGACAAAATCTAGTATATATTAATTTTAAGGGACGATGAATAGTAACTTTATTTTTATAATAATATATAGTTTTTTTTATTATTTAATATATTATAATAGTTTATTATTATATTTACTTTTAATAACATATTTTTCTTTTTTTAAACATCTATTTCCTTTACTTTTTTTAATAGTTGTTTTTTTTTCTTTTTTTAACATATATTAATTTATCGATTAATTTGATACTTCTTTAATAAGTTATGTTTATAACTTTTTTCTAAAAATTAAGTACGTAGTTGTGCTTGATTTCTTTCCCTGACATTCCGTTATAAGTTTTGTTAAAACGAGGTTATACTCAAAATAAAGTATTTATTTGGTATCATAAAACGGTACGATGATAAACTAAATCGTTCTAATGGTTTAACTTTCTAAACAGCAGGCTTTATTTTCAAACCACGTTTGTTTTACATTATCATTTGTTCGGTTTCGCTGCAACGCGCGATATAAAAATCTAGTTAAATTTAAAAAACACATAGTGGAAATTCTTCTACGGTAGCTTCCCCGAACCCTCACGTTTTTATTTGCAAATGAATATACCCAATCCTCAATTCCTCTCACCGTTAAGATTATAAATATTTTTCATCGACGGTTGAAAAAGCATCGAGTGACAACATGGTTACATGAGTCAAATTTGACAACTCTTCCGTGCTAATTAAGGTTCCTCACCTTATATATAACATGTTACCACCACACCTTAAAGCATCCCATTGCCACAAGCCTCCAACGTTCATTCATTATCTCCCTTTTATTTTATAACTTCATAGTTCATCCTGCTTTCAACCAAAGAATGGTTAGTTTTCTATTAATATTTAGTTAAGGGTGTTCTAAACTCGGTTTAAACTTTTTCCGAACCATAACCGGATCCTATCTCACTTACATTTTTAGAAACTAAAATGTAAGGTTTTCTGTTAACTATATTTCGGTTCTACTCCAAAACCAAATTTTTTCGTTTCTCTAAAATGAAAGAGCAACGTGTTTAAATACATATGCTATAAATAGGAGGTCTTTCATCGACAGATCATCGACGGTTTCTAAAAAATAGTTTTTACTTATAACAAGGACTTTGTTCGACTAGTCAACTAATAAAGTTATTTAGTAAAAGGTTTTTTTTTCTAGTACAACAATTCTTACTAATTAATTGAATTGTCACTAATTATTACGTATTTGTTTTTTGTATGTTCTTTGGGATGAAATCATGCAATGTACAATATAGGTTTCTATATTTGAGATCAAGGTAAAATATAAGCTTCTTCATGTGTTCTTGTGAATGGAACTTGTAGTAACTAGTAAGTCATGTTTTAGTAACCCTTTGTTATGGTTCGATTTCGGTTTCAGAAAATATTTGAACTAAGATCCGAAAGAGTGAAATCAATTGACTTGCATCCAACATCTCCATGGTAAGCGACTTCACTTTTTGGCTAGTTGTGATCTAAAAGCATTAAACAAATTCAAGCAGGCTATATGACTTTTTTTTTTCTTCTAAAGGGTTTTATTAGGATTGCATTCGGGGAATGTTTGTATTTGGAATCATCAGTCTCAAGTAAGTTATCATCTTTCTATAGCGGTTTCATTCATATAACGCTTCATAGTCCTACCAAAGACCACCAATCTTGCAATGTGAGACTGCGAGATTCCCTTCAATCTCGTAAAATTTATTATGTACTTACACAATGGTGTATTCTATGTAGGTAACAGAGAAGACGTTTGAAATTGCCAATTCACGTGGTACTTTAATATTTTTTAAATCCACATAGTAGGTCTTATAATATGTATATTGACTGTGTATTACATGTGCTTGTAGTACGAAGCGCAAGATTTGTTGCACGCAAAGAATGGATTGTCATTGGAGCCGACGATGGTTTTATTCGCGTGTACAACTATAACACAATGGAAAATATTATCGAGTTCAAGGCACATTCGGACTTCATTAGGTCCTTGATTGTGCACCCATCCCAGTCATACTTACTTTCCGCATCCGACGACAAACATATTAAGTTATGGGATTGGGAGAAAGGTTGGGAATGCACTAAAACGTTTGAGGGACATGAACATTATGTCATGCAATTAGCATTTAACCCGAGGGACACCAACGTGTTTGCAAGTGCATCACTTGATCGTACAATAAAGGTATCATTAGCTTTCATTGTACAATCTAACAATGCATGCACTTGCATAAATTAAATTTATTAACAATATGTGTTTCTAAACTTTGTATTTGTTTGTCTTGCAAGTTTTGGGACCTTGGATCTTTGGATCTACGTTCTTCAATCAATGGTCATACTGAAGGACTGAATTCCGTTGAATTTTTTGAAGATGACGGAAAACTCTACATTCTAACAGGATCCGACGATCATACTGCTAAGGTATGTGTCTAAATATCATGATTTCACTTTCTGAATTGATTTTATTCATGTTGTTGATTTGTCTAGACGAAAGGTAAACTAACCATTTATGTATTCTGGGATACAAAAACTATTTAGGTTTGGGACTACGAATCTATGACTTGTGTCCAAACTCTTGAAGGCCACACACACAATGTTACTTCATTTCAGTGTGTTAAACTCGATGCTAGTTTTATCATTACCGGATCTGAAGACCAAACCGTACGTGTTTGGAATGCGAAAACCTACAACTTAGACCATGTCTTCACCTCCGAACTCGGTAGGGTTTGGACAATTGGATTTATAAAAGACTCATCCAAGTAAGCCTCATACATTTTACACTGAAAATGTGATCTATTTTATAAAAAAATAACTTATATTTATTTTATGTATGCAGGATTATCCTTGGTTGTGATGAAGGGATGCTTGTTGGTCAAGTTACCTCTATTGGTTATTGAGCAAGTTTTAGATCTTGTATGTGTGTGTGTATGTGCAAAAATATATATCAATAAAATTTCCTTTGTTTACTATAATATTATTTCAAGATTATGATGTATTTGTCTATTGTATAATGTTTGAAAATATATAATAAAATTAAATAAATATTTAATAAATATATATATGATGTTACTCAAGTAAAGCATTAATCTAGTTGGTCTATTTATCATCAGGTTCAAGTTATTCTACAAAGGCTTTTAATTGTAAGAAGTGTATGAAGGATTTATAGAGTGACAAGTGTCCAATAACCTAAAACTAAACCCACTACATCACCACCAAAAACCTAAACACCCACCCCCACCCCACCCCACCACCACCCAAAAACCTAAACCTAAACCCCCACACCCCACCCCCCAAAAACCTAAAAAAAACCTAACCCCCCCCCCCCCCCACCCCCCTAAAAACCTAAAAAAAATCTAAAAAAAACTAAATACCCACCCCCACCACCACCCAAAAACCTAAACCCCCACCCCCTTGGCAAAAAAGAAAAAAAAAATTTTGGTGGGTGATGTGTGTGTGTGGGGGGGGGGGGGGGTTAGGTTTTTGGTGGTGGTGGATGTTTAAGGGTTTTTTTTTTTTGTAGTGGGGTTTTTTTGTGTAGTGGGTTTTTTTAGGTTATTGGACACTTGTCACTTTATAAATCCTTCTTACACTTCTTACAATTAGGATCCTTTGTATTTGATCCTAATCCTTTATCATCAAACTGTTCAAACTTGTGTATTTAATTTAAAATTCGTCCATTTGACAGTTTTCACTAATTTCCATCACTGTTATTTTTTCATTGTATAATCTTTCTAAACAAAACCAACTGAGGTAGCCCAGTTGGCCACCGACACCCACCTCTTCCCAGAGGTACTGGGTTCGAGTCTTGGGAGTGGCATATGTCGCCCAGGGTAAGAACTCGGCATGGGGAAGTCACCGCGGAGCTAGCTTGGTCGGGTAGCGGCTCCCGGAGTGAGATCACTCCGGCGGTTGGGAGGACCGTGCACTATCCCCCCCCCCCCCCTTTCTAAACACTACTAAGCATTCATTAAACATACTTAAAACACTAAATTCTTAAAATTCAATTTTAGGCTATTTTTAACCTATTAGGCAAGTTTTAACAACATGCATATAGTAACTTTTATTATATGCAATGAAGCTCTATTGTCAAAATGGGTTTGGAGGTTTAAGGTTGAAGACCAAAGTCTACGAAGGAGAGTGGTGGAAGCTTGTCACTTTAAAACGAAAGGTTGGTCGTTTCTTCCTCACAATCCAGCGGGGTGTTGGAATAACATTAATAAAATGGAAAACAAATTGGTTATAAATGGTAAAAGCATTCAAAATTTCATTAAAGGAAAGATTGGGAATGGGAGGGAAATCCGATTTTGGATTGATCTCTGGGTGGGGAATATGCCGCTTAAAGACAAGTGGCCGAGGCTTTTTGAGCTTTAAACTCAAAAATTATGTAAAGTGGTGGATAGGTTGGGGCTGGGTGGTGACAGATGGAAGTGGTCTAGAAACCTGGATTCGGCTGAAGAACTGCTAGAATGGCAGGATTGCCAGGAGCTAGCAGCAAGGACAATGTTTTCTGGGGTGAAAGACCTTTGGATTTGGTTGGGAGATGAGTCAGGAGGATTCTCTGTCAAATCGGTTAAATCTTTACGGGAGAAGGATAGGGGGAACACGGGGCTTTTAACGTTTAAGTGGTGCAGGTGGGTTCCGCTCAAGTGTAATATCATGGCTTGGAGGGCGAACATGGATAGATTAGCTACTCGGGAGAATCTGCGCAAGAGAAACATCAACATTCCATCGACGTCATGCTGTGAAGAAGAAGAGTCGGGTGAACATTTGTTTACGGCTGTCTTTTTGCGAATAGAATTTGGATGTCGCTTAGTGCTTGGTGCAACATACCCCCTTTATATGTTTTTTTTCCGTTAAAGATCTCATGGAAGCTCATGGTTTCTTAAACCTTGGATCTAAAGGAAAAGAGATCAACGGTATCATAATGGTAGCATGTTGGTGTATCTGGAAAGGTAGGAATGAGATAGCCTTCGGAAATAAGAGAATACCTACTCAAGATTTAATGGGGGAAGTCAAATGGAGAAGTTATATTTGGTTGAAAAATAGGTCTTCCTTTAGATACATTCGGTGGGTTGATTGGTGTAAATGTCATTTGTACATGTAATTTTTTGACCTTTGCCCGTTTGGGTCGGGGCGTGTTTTGTATTGGCCTTTTGCCCTTTTGGGTCGGAGGTGGTTGTTTAATGAAGTTAATTTTCAAAAAAAAAAAGTATTTTTTATTATATTCTAAAACCATACAATTAAGAGCACCCGCAACACAAGTTTGTGCACTCACATGTCGCCTAGCAGGCGTTGAGGTGGCATCGGAGCTTCAAAAACGCTGCACGATCCAAAGAAGAAAGTCCTTCACGAACCATCCGTAGAGAAGGGGAGACGAAACTGTGAGAGAGGGTGAATCCGTTTCATGAGGGCTTTCGGTTCTACATATTTTTTTCCAACCCCCACCTGGAATCTGGGCATAATTTAAAAAAAAAAAAAAAAAAAAAATCTAAATCTCTAATCATCATGCAGCTATGTAAACTATTTCACATCATCACACGCTAAGTAAACGAAAATCACATATTTCATATCCGTATACTTTGATTTATATTAATAGAACTGCAAATTAGGCTACCTGATCAAGCCACTGCACATGAAACGATACAGATACTGGCTACTGTCGATGTAGCACTTTTAAATTAGAATATAATTCCCGAGTACTACTGCTAGCGGTCTCCACTGCGTTGGGTGGTCCCACGAGACGAGCCAACATGTTGCATAGGATTCGGTTGTTGATCATTCTCAACTGGCGGGAGATTCACCATGGTGTGTTGAGTCACTCGTGTGATAGAAGAAGGTTGGCCCTGGTAGAAGTGTTGCTGTTTCATGTCATCTTGCACAGGAACAACAGTGTCTGTGGATGCATCAGATGGGCTACAAGTATAGAAAGGCATGGGATCCATCGTCGATAAATTGAACACGGGTTGGACCATTGGGTTAAAGCCGGTAACTCTTTTCACACTTTCTTCAGCCATCTTCACCTGCATATATGTTTGATAAATTATCTGGATTCTTGTGCAAAGATAGATAAATTCGAGTCATATTGCAACGAGATTGTTTTTGTGGCCCAAACGAGCCAAGTTGCGCGTTAGCTACTCGTGATCGGCTCGCTATAAGATCAAATCGAGCTTAAACGAGCTCGAGCTCGGACCTATAGTGGGGTTCATTTAATGAATAAGCTCAAGCCAGAGCTTTATACACCGAGCCTGATTATGCTCGCGAACCTATTATTCATATAATTCTAATGTTACATGTATAATTACATAATAAACATTATTATATACACAACTATAACAACTAATAATATATGTAATGTTATATACAGTGGTGTAAACGAGACCTGCTCGAGAGGGGCTACAATAGGTTAAAATTGGCATGACTTGGCTTGCCTGTCTAAACAAGCAGGTTATTTATAAATATACATTATTATATATAAAATCATGATAAAAATAACTGCATAACATATATTTCATTATATCTTCAAATCTGAAATTACAAAAAAAAATATATAAATCATTATATCTACATATATAAACAAACTAAATAAATCATTAATAACAAATAAATGAGCTCGAGCTCTCTTAATTTAAACAAGTTGAACTCGAGCTTAGGCGAGCTAGAGCTCGGTTCGTTTACACCCCTAGTTATATATATAACTATAATTATAACCTTGTATAAAAAAAATAATTAAATAAATATATAAAAATCAATAAACGAGCCAAGCTCAAGCTTGAAACTTATTCAAGAGACGAGCTTGAGCTTCTAATAGCTTGAAACAAATCGAGCATGAGCTTGAGCTTGGCTGGCTTATTTACACCCCTAATTACGCACTAAGGCTCATCTTGGGAACAAAAATAAGTGGGTTTGAGGTTACAAATCAAAAAGTGAAACATGATGCACTACCAACCTTTGCTCTCATAGTTTCAACATCAGCTTTCAGCACTCTATTATCAACAGCAGCTTCAGTGTTCTTTTGGCTTATGTCACTAAGACGCTTCAATAATGAAGAATTTTCGACCCTCAATTGAGAAACCTAGAAACAAGTATACAAGACGTGAATATGTGATCTCATTTGGTGTTTTGTCTATCTTTGTTTTTATAAAAATAGACATCTAAGAAGTAGACCTGTGTCTCAAGTTCAGTCATATGGGCCTGCTTTCTTCCTCTTGAACGTCTAGCAGATTCTCTGTTCGATATCATTCTAAGAAAAATAAAATAATAATTATATTAGTGTTGGTAGGTCAAACCGGCCCATTTGACCCGCACCCAGTCTGCTTGGTCCGCTCATATTGCCACCTATACTAACAAAGATCAGAGAGAAGTAGGGAACAAGAACCCATTCGACTTACCTTCTAACACGTTTTACATCTGTAGGGTCCGCATTCTGAGTTGTTTCCATATCTCCATCAAGCTCGTCATCATCTGATAGTTCTCGTGATGATCCACTTGTCACTGGAATTGCTGTGTTCTTTTGTATAACAGGCAAGGAAGGGATTCCGACCGTCCCGCCACCATCTTTACCTGCCCCCCTGGGATCAAGACCTGACACTACCAACCCAATACAAGCAAATTAACACTTTCAGCCCATAAACTCAACAAAAAACAATAAGGAAATTACACAAACAAGTTGTATGGAAAAAGTGAAACAGATAATGCATAATCTTGTATGACTGGATTTTGTGGTCAATTGTAATTGTGTCATTGTGTGTATTCTTTGTTTCCATGTTTGATGTTTCTAATGCAAATGTGAAATTGTTATCATATAATCTTGTATGATGAATCATTAAATGATATAAAAGACACAAAATGAGATATAAGCAAGATCACCTGATAAAGTTTCCTATTTTTTTCACCGACTAACTCACACACCTCTATCCAAAATCTACACCTTTGTCCACTATGGGACTTGAAGGTTCAACCTCATGTTAACCCACCCGTTAAGACATGTTAATATTTTTTTTATTAAAAATTAAAAAAATAAGACAAGGGGTTGGGGCTTTGGTGTACGCAGCCTGAACAAAGGAAAAACATAACCCTAATTTTGAAACATCAAACATCGCAGCTAGCAGCCGCATCTCTTTCTCAACTCCACGTCTCTACGGTTGGCTTCCACACTCCGGCCCTCTGGGGCGTGTTCGTGTCTTAACAGGTCGGGTTCGTATAACCTGTTTATTATCAGGTTCGTGTTTGGAAAGACTGACACAATGAGATGTCGTGTTTATCTGTTCCATGTCCGTGTCTTATCGTGTTCATGTTATAACAAGTCGTGTCTGACACGATATGCCAGCCCTAGGTGAGTCCTTTGTGCCTTGAGCCTTTGACTACCTACCATATACCATTGAAACTGCATGTGGCATGAAGTCTATGTGCAAGACACAAATCTGATATAATGTAAACTGTAAAGAAGACCCAAATAAATTCTCATTTCCTGATTCCATCATGTTCACCCATGTACAATTGTGAGAGCAAGTAACTAATTTGATTGTGTGGCACACACTCTACAAAATCAGCATATACATGAATTTCTCAAACAAACCAATTGTAACTAAGACGGTGTTGATTGTGGAAGTTCTTATGTATAAAGAAGTGACCTACAGAACATGATACACTGAATTTGGAAATTCTAACAACAAATTAAAATCACAAACCTTTAGAAGAAATCAACTGTGAGGTGTAGGAGGCCTGTGATCCATTGTCCCGTACAGCAGCGGAATCTTGAGTTTTTACAGGAGATGCCTAAGGGAAAGAGTAAACTAAACAAGTTATAAAGTGCCTTGAAACAGATCTTAAATGAAAGTTAAATTATCATCCACTTCGAAATATGGCCAATTCCGCAAACCAAACAATGTATTACTAATGTAAACATAGTAAAATGTGAACCTTCCGAAGTAGCTTGATACACACAGATAACTAACTATGTTGTTATAGCCCAACTACATAATGTGAGTGAGGGTATCACAATCCAACAAGTTTATTTGCAAACTAGTGATGTCAAGACGTCTGTTTCGCAAACTGTAACAAGAAAAAATACGATCATACGAGCAAGTACTTCACTGCACAGAGCTCATCCAATTAAACCATTTTCCTTCACAAAGAAAATTGCCCAACAGTAACAAACATCAACAAGCCATGAACTAAATCAAACCAAACAGGTTCCAGGCAAGCCATTAAAAAAAATTAAAAAATTTAACAAAAGTATTTCAGAATCAATATAATCCATAGTATTTCAGAAACATAAGATAGACGCATAATATTGATGGTACGAGAAGCTGGATGTTACAACATGTGTCAATGAACCTTATAAAACAAAAACACTCCCATCCCATGTGTAACACCACGTAAAAACGTGTCCAATTATGTATAGACACGTGTCCTAAACTCTAAACATGTGAAAGAATTAGTTTGAAGGACCAAAGTTATCGAACAGTGAAACTACGAAACCACAGGGATTAAAAGTGTCAACATGCCAAACTTGTGCCTCTGAATGACCTTCCATGATGAATATATTCTTAAACGAGTGATTGATGGGATATAAGGAGCCGTTTATGAAAATGAAAATAATCGGAAGATTATTAAATTACAAGGGTTAAACGTGTCAACATGTCGTTTCTAACCTCTGAGTGACCTTTTAACGAAACCGAGGCTTCGAAACATTCAAATATACTCTTAAGAATAAGTGGTATAAATTTCACGTGGTTTCAATATCGTTAAGCATGTTTTCAAAACTTTGGGCCAAAAGTGTCAACTTGATGAAACTTGCTTTCATAGTGATATTTAACAAACTCGAGCCTAACGAAGTTTGTTTGTACATCCTTGGGCATCAAGAAAATAACTACAAGGGCCATACTTGCTAAAAAGGAGGTTAAAAAGGGTTAAAAACAAGCAGGGACTGAATCTGCCAGCTTTTAAACTTGTTTTACCAGTTTAACCGGTCCACGCGGCCCGCGTAAGACACCCTTAAGTCTTACGCGGCCCGCCTCAGCATGCCCAGATCAGAAAAGTTGTGCCAGGTGCGGGTTTTGGCTGTTCCACCGCCTTAACCTAGTTTGTAACGACCTAGGGAGCTGTAAGTCGGTTAATTTTAATAGCTTGGACACCTGGGTCGATCTCAGAGCCTCCAATAACACCTGGAAGTGATCCTTGATCATTTAATTCACTATATAAGGAGAGCTACTCTTGTGTTCATGAACACATTTGCAAACAATTCACTTGTGGGACTTGCTCTGGAGCTTCCATCAGTTAGAAGAGGATTATCAAGTGTAGAAAAGTTTGCTAGGACCTTAAGTAAGCTTCTAATTTCTTGTTTAGTCATTTTAATTAGCTTAATTACTCTAAAGTCAAACTTGTCGTAAAATTAGTTTGACTTTCGTTTTAATTACATGTGGCTTAACCACTGATCAAATTGAAAGTGGTTATAAGACCACATTAGTGTAGGTGATTAACCCTTAAAAGGGCACCTCCTAATTATCTCGTTTGACTGGTCAATTGTCGGGTCAAAGTAGTTTGACAAAAAGTCAAACTGGACAGAATGTTTGAATATGATTAAAATTAATAAACCAGAGGTTCTAAATTATATTTTAACATTCTAATGACTTGGTAATTAATATTAAAACATGTTTTATCAGTCCTAACCCGACAATTAATAGTCTAAGGTCAGTTTATAACCGAAAGTCGCAAAAACTTGACTTTTGCTTTGACTTTCAATTCTGACCCGTTCAAGCTTAATTCTCCTATGTTTTAAGCTTCCATTAGGACCACATTACTTAGTAGCATAACCCCCTGGAGTTATATTGCATGGTGCCTAGTGGTTTGAATTATATGCACTTGATCGTAATTATGCTTAATAATGCCATAAACGCCCTTTTTACATACAACTGAGATTTTTAACAATGTGATTGGACTCACACCTTTGCTACTGATATTTAGACATGTCCTAAAAATTTGACATCAATTGGAGGTCTAGAATAGGAGTTATGCTCAATAGCGTAATTAAGAAACTTTTTGTTATTTAAAAGGCGTAATTAGCGTAAAGCCTATCTAAACCCGAATTTTTACATCAAACCTTGTACCTAATGATGTAAAATAATATTTTGGGATTTTTGAAGATTTTTAATTATTTTTAGGCTGAGCATAACTTAGGATTATATCTTAATTTCGGTAAATGTCGGTTTTACCCTTTTCATACATAAAATGAGTTTTACATAACTTTTTAGTGCCAAACCTTTTGCTACTGATTTTATATAATAAATAAAGTATTTTGAACTTTATAAACTGATCAAAAACTCAGATTTACTATTTTAACCCGAATACCCCTTTAAACCGACTTTTAAGCGTTTTTAGTACATAGTATGGGTCAAAACTATATTTGACATATAAAACTTATTACCCACTGATGTTTTAATTTAATTTATATAATTATACAGTAAGCTAAAGTTTTTAAACTCAGAAGTCTATTTTGACCTTTAAAGTTTATGTAAAATTACCAAAATGCCCCTACGGGACATAGTTTGGCTATATAAGATAATTTTCACATATATAAAGTATCCTACTGTTATAACTTATAAAAATACATATTTTTACTGATTTAATCAGACCTGAAACTCAGTTGCACAATTAAACTCTTTTATGGGCATTAAAATTACCAAAATGCCCTTATGGGACATATTTTGGTTTAAATTAATTTTTGGGCATATATGTTAATATCTTACTGATGTATTAACATATTTTGAGCATAATAATGATTAAGATTTGTATATAATTTATTTGGTTACCCGTTACGCGTTTACGCGTTCGGATCGGCTTATGTGACTAGTTTACATAAAATAGCCGAAACGGGTCAAACCTTATCATTTAATCCTCAAATTCCAGAATGTGTTTAGTTTACCCATATTATACAAGTAACCAAACTTGTCGGGTCTAAATCGCATTCTATTCATATTTCCGTTTAATCTAGCGTTTAGAACCGTAAGGTTTCTTTCTAGCTAGCCGGTCTAAGTCCTTGACTAAATGAAAGACCCGTTAGCATCCTAATAGGTTAATAAACCTTCTATACAGATTAAATAGCTTCCGGTAGAAGGTGCCTTCAAAGAGCCTTAAGATTTTTACTGCTAACATCAGGCAAATACTTTTAACTTATTTTCCCTTATACGGGCTTGGGATATGGTATTATAATAATACCACTTGGTCGGGTATGAAATCATTTAATCGAATTGTGATTAATAAATTGCATAACCTGTTTTAATATGTCTTGTTTGATAACATAAACATTGGGGGTTAATCTGACCGTGTCCTGGATATCCTCGGCTCATTTCATTGAAAATGGCCACGACCTATGCACGGGGTGTAGGCATACACCTGACAGATGCAAATGCTAAAATAATATATAAACCCACATGTTGGGGATAACTCCTTTGTGGGTTCTCAAAGTGGTGAGTCGGTTAATCACGACCGGCTTCCAACCGGCCCCAATCGTAAGACAAACATGTAAATCTGTATACAAGATTATAATTAAATAATTGTCCCAAGTTATAAAAGATTTGTGCCATGTGCACCTAAATCAGTTTTCATAAAAGTTTTCAAAAGAGTCAGTTAATTGTATTTACCAGTGTAAACTGACGTATCTTCTTAAAGACTGATTGACAGGTACCTCTCGTAAATAGGCTGGAGCTATAGGGTATCATTAGAGGATCTTGCAAATCCATGAGATACCTAAAGTCTGTTGTTTTTGTTTCTTTGTACATTTATGATCAGCCTGTGGATCTTATTACATTCCAGTCTGTATATTCATAAACTCAAACACTCAGACAATATGGTTTGTAATAGTTTATTCACCAAGCCTTCCGTTGTGCTATTATATTGTGTGTATTGACTATGATGATATCAACTACGTCACGATACTCCCCGCCGGGCCCACCGGTCATATGTGGAAATATCGGGGTGTGACAGGTTGGTATCAGAGCCAACATTGAGTGAATTAAACACTAACCTTTTGTGTTTAATCTCAATGACACAATAAGCACATTCCTTAGACTCTCGAGTCTAGGCAAATGACCTAGGATTTTACTCTTAACCTTCCTTTTATTGTTTTATTATATTTACTTGTTTTGACAGGAAAATACCACCACGTGTACAAGGAAAAGGCAAAGGACCCATGCGTGGAGGGCCGTCTGGTAGCTCTGGACCCTCCCACAGGGGTACACCATCTGACTCGCTTTCCTGCTCCGACTCCAAGGATAATTGGAGCCATAGCTTTCAACCAGCAATACATTCTGTCTCGCTGGGGTCCTCACCATCTGACCCTCCTTAGTTTGGGATGCCCATTCCGATCGAACCCCATCATTCTCCTCTTTCGTTAGGAACTCATCACTCCAATCAATCATACCACTCTTACCAATCTCATCCTTTTCATCAATCCGATTCCACCTACTCCCCAACACAATTTAATCCCAACGCTTATATTAACGACTTTTTGGGCTACAACCCTTTGGGACCTGAGGATCACTTTTCTCAGGAAATGGAGATGGATGACGACCCAGACCCAGATTTGCAAACAGGAACACCAGGCCACCCGATAAGTATCTCTAGCGGTTCCCCATTTCAGGGATCACCGTACAATGGGCCCGACTCATTCCAGGAGAGGATGGGTCAGTATGACTGGTACTTCACACCTTCATACCATAGCTCACCTGTCCAACCTTCCTTGGATGAACCACAGCTTCGAGCTGTTACCCCACCCCTTTGCCAGTTGAGGATCCACCTCAACAGCCTCCTGAGCCTCCAAGGCGAAGGAGGAATGCTAGAATGTCCGTACGTGGGGGACCACAGTTTGCATCTCCTCGTGGCTCAAGTTCGTATCCTCCTATCCCAGAAGACCCTCAGTTGGGTGAGTTATCACACACGGTGCCGGAAGTTAACCTTCCGCCAGTTTCACACGCTCCACTTCAGCCACCGTTGGGTTTCGACAACCCAATCCCAACGTACCCGGGATCATCTGGGTATAATCCGTCTGGATACCCATCCGACTATGGGACTCAGGATCCGTACCTTACAGCTGCACAATACCATCATCTTTACCCTTCTTCTTACCCTCCACTCTATCCCACTGGATACCCGGCGCAAGATTCTCAATACCCGCCATACCAACAACCTCCTCCGTTTTAGCAGCAGCAGACTCAAGAGATTCTAGAGAGGTTAGAGAGGGTTGAACATAAGGCTCACGAAAACAAGAAAAAGCACAATGGTTTTGTCAAGGGCCTTATGAACCTTCTCAAGGGCAAGAAGAAATAGGGTGATGTTGGGTTGTTTTATTTGTTATGTAATAAAGTCCCTGCGAGGACGTTTATTTTGTTTTCATGTACCAAGTCCCTGCGCGGACTTATTTCTGTTTCAGTATGTGATGTGGGGTAAAATACACATATTTGTCCCGTGTAAAGTGTATATTTTTTGTATAGTTTTTATTTGTTTTATCTAGTTTTAGTGTTCTATTATATTATTTTGTGTTTTGGCAGGTCCTGGTGCAAATGGAGCGAAAACGAGTAATAGTTAAATAACCAGCCAGTTGAGTAGAGTAGACCGCCAGTGACCGAATAAAATTGCAGCTATTTTCTGTGAATGGGCCGATGTCACTATCTCTATTTTATAAATTGGATGGCCCAATTGATTAAAGTCGAGGGTTGTTTAAAAATAGTGCATGAAACTCGAGGGACTAAATGTCGCAAAGTTCTTAAAGTTGTAATTAATTGTCATTCATAAAATATGACAAAGAAAGAAAAAAAAGAACAAAGTTCTTACGTGAACTTTAATTAAAAAAGGGTCCACGCCCAAAATTATTTTCACACCCCAAAGCGCCGCGCTATGGCCAAAGCGCGGCGCTTCGATCGACAAAACGTGCTTCGATTGACGTTTGAAACATTCGATACTGTTTGACAGACATAAAGCTGATTATGATGTTTTGTCGGTAACCCTAAGCGCCGCGCTTTGGCCATAGCGCGGCGCTTCGACCCCAAATTTCACTCATTTTACCTTTTAAAAGCAACCTCTGAGACAGAAGTGCTTCGACCCTATACATTTTCATTCACAGACACTTCGATATACATTCACCCATCCATTGTGTTTCTTCAAAATAACGCGCGGTTTTGCTGTATTAGTTACATCTCTTGAAAAAACGATGTCGTGGTTAAACAACTATATTTTCGGTCAATATTCTGACGAGACAGTTGTTCCTTATTCTTACGAGGGGACCGCTATTTCTGACTCGTATGAGAAACCGGTCTCGTCCAACATAAGAGTATAGCTACACAGAGGAAAACGGGTAGCAAGAAAATAGGCTGCCCGTTTGAGATGATCGGGTTTTCGGAATCATCCGGAAGTGTTTGGAGGATCGAGGTGACGAAGGCGAAGCATAACCACACTCCTATTGAAAACTTAGAGGGTCACGCGTATGCGAGAAGGCTTTCTTCGGAGGATACAAAACTGGTTAAGGAGCTGGCAGAGCAAGACATACCCAACCAAAGTATCTGGCGAACGCTGACAAAAAACAATCCGGCTAGAAAGCTTATTCCGAAAGATATACACAACGCTGTTCAGAAGATCAACGCCGAAAAAAATATCGGTAAGTCTCCGATGCAAAAACTTGAAAGCATTCTTCTCGAAAAAAATTACACTTATTACATGCGCACGAATGAGATATCAAACGAAGTTGAAGATGTCTTCTTTGTTCACGAAAGATCATTCAAGATGTGGTGTGCCTTCCCGCATGTGCTAATTATTGACGCCACCTACAAAACGAACATGTACAACCTGCCATTTGTTCAGGTCGTAGGCATGACGTCGACAAACAAATCGTTTACGGCTGCTTGTGCGGTAATTTCCGCTGAGAAGTCAGAGAACTACCTATGGGTGTTGCAGAGGATCAAGTCTATGCTGGTAGGATGTATGGAACCGCGCGTGATTTTAACAGACAGGGATTTTGCGCTAATGAACGCGTGTGAACAAGTTTTTCCAAAAGCGCATAAGTATCTTTGTCGGTTCCATATTCAACAAAATATTAATAAGAACAGCAAGAAGAAATTCTCTGACAAGGATTGGAAAGAATTCGTACGTAGTTTTTGGTTATTGTGCGAGTCTACGACCGAGGAAATATACAGGTATAACTTGGAAAACCTTGAAGCACAGCTGAAAGAAGATGACCGTGAACGTAGGTATTTCTTACATAATTATGTTCAAATTTTATATAATAACAAAAACTGACTATTTACGTTTTTTTTTTAATTTTAGAGGTTTTTGATTATATGAAGAAATCCTGGTTGGATCCGTACCGTGAAAAGTTTGTATCATGCTGGATTAACAAAACTATCAACTTTCACCAAACTACGACCAACAGGGTTGAGGGCATGCATGCAACACTAAAAAGTCACTTTCCAAGTCATCGCAACACACTGGATAAACTTGTACTGTATGTTGATCATGTTGTTGATAGACAATACACCGAGATTAGTATAAGCTTTGAAACAAGCCTCCGAAAAGTGATGACGCACCACAGGAAGCAGCCCATGCTTGCATATATTCTCAGAAAGGTTTCAATATATGCGATTGAGCTTTTGAGTAGGGAACTAAAACGTAAGGAAGACGGGTTGAGAGACTACGGTGCAAGCTGTGGTTGCCAACTTTTTACCAGCTGTGGTTTGCCATGTGCCTGTCGTTTGGAAAAGTTGGAAAATAAAGGTAATTAATATCTTTGACCTTTCTCGTTATGATTTTGCCACCTAATTTGTTTTCATCCACAGGTCAGCAACTCCGGATCACACACATAGACGTGTTCTGGAAGAAGCTTAACTTCAAGCCTGCAAAGACAAACATAGAGGATATCGATGTAGACGCGGAATTTGAAAAATTGAAACAAAAGATCGATCCAACACGTTAAAAACCGAATGTCACCGACACGACCCAATCAGATTCAATACGCACTTGTACGACCCAAAATGCCCATATACATCATAATACTACAATTAATGAAAAAATACGTCATGTTCATGTGCGGTAGGCGGCTGATACACATAACACCTCTCACAGGAGTACTTGTGCTTTCAAACCAAAATGATACGATATAACGGAATAAGACATCACACGTAACCGATTTGATCCGGAACTTGCAGTATAGTCCATATATAATAAAAAATGATGTATAATGGAAAAAACGTAAAATTTAGACTATTATCGACGCGTTTGTGAATTAAAAACAATTTAAAAAAAATAAAAAAAGGCCTTAAACGCCCCGCTATGACCAAAGCTAAGCGCTTTACCCTTGAAGCGCCCCGCTTTGGCCATAGCGGGGCGCTTCGGTCCCTCGTTATACCTGAAGCGGGGCAGCTTCTCCCCCACTTCAACACAAAACACACACACAAGGTGCGATTACACACACTGATATTCGGATATCTTCGTTTTCAATCTTTCGACCGCTAAAAGGTAAATCGAACACCCTTAATCGTTTTGGTTAAATGTACATGTTTGATATTTGTTTGATTTGGGCGTTTGGATCGATCGGGTGGGGCTGTTTATTATTTAAATTATATTTAATATTATTTGTTTATTATTTATTTTATATTTAATATAATATTGTCAACGTGCAGGGATGGATCCATCCGATGACGAGATTGAGCATATGGAGGCTGAGGTAGATGTGGGCGAGGAGGGAGAGCCGGCATGTCCGTACCTTCAGTTTCCGCCGGGGTCACGGGCGAGGGGGAGATGCGCGAGGTTGCGCACCATCCCCCTTGGGGAGCATGTAGGGATAGATTGGAGCCTGCTGGAGACCGTGGGAGAGGCCGCGCGGGCGCGTGAGATAGTTGGACTAGATACTCCTTGGTCGCGCCTATTTGAGTTAGCGATGGAGGACGCGTACCCTGAGCTGACGTGGGAGTTTCTTTCCACGTTTACATACGCGCCGCATCCGGCGGATTACGTGGAGGACCCGGATTTTCCTGTCCACGAGGTTACATTCCGTCTCGCCGGTCAGGAGTTTGAGATGAGTGTGCGGCAGTTTGCTGTCCATACAGGTTTGTTTAAATAATATTATTTATTATTTTATATTTAATATCATTTGTTTATTTAATGTTATTTGTTTATTTAATATTATTTGTTTATTATTATTATTTGTTTATTTAATGTTATTTGTTTATTTAATATTATTTGTTTATTATTATTATTTGTTTATTTAATATTATTTGTTTATTATTATTATTTGTTTATTTAATATTATTTGTTTATACAGGTTTGTACACAGAGGCCGAGCTCGATACTGATTTATATACGCAGGCAGTTACGATGATGGACAGGCAGACGCTTATCAGTTTCTGGAGGGCCATTTCCAGGGCTCCCTTTGGGAGATCCTGGCAAAAGGCCACCACCATCAAAGACCCCTTGTTCCGATACCTTCACCATGTTATCGCGTCAACTATCGTGCCGCGGGAAAACAGCAGGGAGAAGGTCAACCTCAGTGACCTTTTCTTTCTATACTGCCTACTGCGACGACAGCCCTGCGATCTAGCAGCCAGCCTGGCAGATTACTTTGCCACAGCATACCACCGGCAGCTCCGCGGGTGGGTGCACACTGGCTCATTCATCACCGCCATCGCACGCTCGCTCGGGATCGTGCCCGAGGGAGATCCGGTGCTGTCCGATCCGGTCTCGTCTACCAGGTTGGGCCGCGCGTCAGTTTCTAGCATGCAGATCACCCGTCGCTTTGATGTTGGTCTGAGGTTTAGGGGCGGAGACGGGCTGATTTGGCAGCCGGAGCCGGTGCCGGAGGTCATCCCGGTTGTTATTGAGTTGAGGCCTGGAGTGTTGGCCCCTCCTGCTGAGCAGGCGGCCGCTCGGCAGGCTCAGCTACAGGCTCTGGGACTCGATCAGTTCCCGGGCCAACCTCAGGCTGAGGCTCAGGCTCAGGAGGAGCCTCAGGCTCAGGAGGAGCCTCAGGCTCAGGCTCAGCCTGTATTAGAGGATCCGGCTCAGGAGGAGCATATCGAGGAGATCCCGGTACCACCAATTCAGCCAGCTCCTGAGCCGCCACAGTACCCGCAGCACGTTTACGCTGACCTGCCTCCGGTAGCGCGTGAGGTGGCTCGGGACTTCGACCGGCGCCTCAGACGCCAGGCCGCACGCCAGGACTGGATCATCGAGACGCTCGTTTCTCTACGAGAGTTCGCTGGGTTGCCTCCACTTCCCCTCCCACCGTCCCCACCGCACGAGGATTAGTACCTTAGTTTGTTTGTATAGTGTTTTGTTATGTATTATGTAGTCAGTTGTACCTTTTTGTTTTGTATGTACAAACTGATATATATTTACATCACGTTGGTTTTGGATTGTTTACGTTTAATTCTTATGGCTTTCTGTACAATTTATTTAACGTGTTCGTTTAATTTAACAAAATAAACTAGGTTAACAGTTTATAAAGACGCACTTATATTATATACGTTCTATAAAAATAATGACGTAAAAAAACGTAATTATAAAACAACGTATTATAAAACTCAAATACAATTTTTTCCTTCAAAAAACACTACCAAACTAACCCACATCCCACCTATTTCAAAAAAAAAAAAACAACACAACTTCCAGCCAACATTTTTTGTCTTTTTGCACACTCAAAGCGCCCCGCTTTGGCCATAGCGGGGCGCTTTGGCCAAAGTCAACAGACAATGACTGACAAGTCAGTCCTTGTCTGTTGACCTTGTCCAAAGCGCCCCGCTATGGCCAAAGCGGGGCGCTTTGAGTGTGCAAATAGACATAGGCCGTGTGCGAATAGACGAGGCCTTAAAAAAAGATATGTATACATGGCTGGGGACCACATCAGAAGAAAAGATATTTCAAGAAGCCATTCCTTGGACAACACAAATGCATCAACTTGGATGAATTAAAGGAAAATAAAAGTTGCTGCTGCATTTAATGGGTTGTTCGAAATATACAGATTGGGCCGCCGAAAAGCACTAAAGCACAGCAAGTTGAGGAGAATGAAGGTGGGCCGCGAAAGACTAGTGAAGCCCAACTATTTTCGAGAAGGATCATCAGACGAAGAAATATATAATCCCATAGAATTCAACGAACGGGGAGGAGGCAGCGAATCAACATCAGACGCACGAATTCTGGACGCACGGAGGACATCAGGGACGAAGAACATCAGTTTTTGAAGATTGTCTTGCAAGAAATCAAGCTCGGGAAACATTGGGGTCAAGTGGGAAGCTTAGAGATCAAGAAATTTACGGGTTCTACCTTCCGATTTCTTTTATTTTCTAGTTTCTTGTTTTTACTTCAATGAATTCTTATTTGAGATTTTGTTTGATTGTTTTTAAGACTATGTTTCTTGGCTAAATTTTATAAACTACCTAGGCATGACAACAGTTTAAATAAAGTTTGGATTTTTATTGGATTTTTGGCGTGGTTATGGATTTTTCTTGTACTGTAAAAGCTATGGGAATTTAACTTGGTGCGTATGCGTGCTTGTGATTATTTTATTATTGTTTATTGCTTCGTTTGATTCTTGGTGACGGTCTTTATCACGGAATAGAGTCGAGCTAGGGTTTTAGGTTTTGGTGAGTGTCTATATCACATAATAAATCTTTGATCCTTTAGGGTGAAATTACGTAACTAACCTTAGAAGTAATAATCGGTAATTCAATAAAATCAAGTGTTCTGCTAGACTCGTCGCGGAAAGGCTTGAGGATATTAATAGGTCTCGGTTTGGTTATAAGGACTTAACATTCCATTGTCTATTAAGCTAAGATTAAAACCCGTAGTTGCTTTAGACGTTCGCGCTAAAAGGTAGAGCGTCTTATATAGGCACTTTCAAGAAACTAGAGGACGGAAAAGAAATCTAGAAAACCGGTGAGCGTAACAGCCTAGGTAGTGCCATAAGAATCGCCTTGAGAGTGTTTGAGGGGCTTAGTGGTGTCTTAATAGGTTTAGTATCCAAAGATCCCGGTTCCACACCACAAAATCATCGAATAGAGATCCATTCTGAGTTTAGCTTGCGTCTAGCCTAGGTAGTCTTCATCATCTCTGGTCAAAGTCTTCGTTCGAGTTCGTGTTAGTTATTTAGCTAATCTAGTTAACCGTTATTTGCATTCTTTAGGATTTTTAGAAAAAAAACCCCCCAATCAATAAACAATTAGTTAAAGTCCGTGTCAGTCTAAGTCTAGATAGAGTCATTAGCGTAATTTAGTAGAGTCTCTTGGGTTCGATACTCGGACTTCCTTAGGCTATACTTCATCGATCGGTACACTTGCCGGTCGTGTGGTTTAGGTTTTAGAGAGTCTTTGTTTTATAAATTTAAAACTTAGAGAGTCTAGAATTAGGGTAATTTTAGTTGTTTTTAATTAACCCATTTTCAGCACATCAGTATGCCCCTGCGTGGGTAGTGTTTTCAGTGGCCCCTGCGTGGGTAATTTGTGATGTTTTTCTCAAGTCCCTTTTTCGGGCAACGTTGTAATCGTTTCGTGATTTTAATGCAGTTATTTTGGTTTTAAATATGTAATTTATTATATCATGCTACTTCATTTCAAATTTTATTTAATCCGCCTAAGAAACTCTTAGAGGTATAACCTAGCCAAAATATTAAATGGCTATGATGGTATAACCTTTTTAAGATAATGACTCTCTGTTAACATCTGAAAACATGTTAACAATCCTGCATTGTGCGGTACGAGAAATCACACAATCTTCCTAATATATTTGGATTTTTCCAAGCCACTATTTATAGCCTATATGATCATCATGAATCATGGCTAATAAACATCAATATGATGTATACACCACAACATCCATTAGAGATGTATACATATAAGCAAAGGTGTAACAAAGACAATGAAAGTTCTATTTATAAACTTCTTGTAAAAAAGGCGATGAACTTTGTTCGACCCTTAAATGATCACTGATCCAGAGGATCGTTGGTTATATTTTAATCGTCCATGTGACAAGCTTTCTAAGCTATTTAAATGTCTTTCGAGACGAACTTTGTGTAATATGATTATCTTTTAGATTAATTATTTCTATATGGTCTATATGGTTTAATAATACCATGACCATCTACTCATCAATACGATGATCTAATATATAAATTAAATATATCATTTATGTTTGATATAGTATTCAGAAATGCCTGGCTCGGATGAAGCAAACAGTCACCCTGCAGAAGGCAACAACACTAGGATTAATATCACTGATGCCAAACTGCAGGCAATGATTACCGCAGCAGTTTCTCAAGCGGTAGATGCTAAGTTTAAAGAGCCTAGTATTGTTAGGTCTCAAACTCATTCAAAATCCCAATCTCAACCCCACACTAATAAGAAAAGTGAGTCTCAGCACTCATCTAACCAGGGTAGTGAACCCAAGAGGCAGCTAGTCCTCAAGCCGACTCCTAGGTACGCTAAGGGTTGTACCTACAAGTACTTTGTCTCCTGTAAGCCTAGGGATTTTACTGGAGAAAAGGGAGCGATTGATTGTATGAAATGGTTAGATGAGATGGAGACTGTAATAGACATCAACGGATGTGCTAAGGAGGATGTGGTTATGTTTGTATCACAATCCTTCAAGGGTGATGCCCTCACATGGTGGAAAGCCCTAGTGCAGTCTACTGGGAAGGTTCACTTGTATAATCTTTCTTGGGAGAAGTTTGTAGATCTTGTAAAGGACACTTACTGCCCTCAACACGAGGTTGAGAGGATTGAATCAGATTTCCTCACTTTAGTGATGAAGGATCTGGATTGTAGATCCTATGTGACTAGTTTCAACTCAATGTCAAGGTTGGTACCATATTTAGTCACTCCTGAACCCAAACGCATCGCGCGTTTCATTGGTGGCTTGGCCCCTGAAGTAAAGGGAAATGTTAAGGCCTCAAAGCCAGCCACTTATAGATCCGCTGTGGATCTATCCTTATCCCTCACTTTGGATGTCGTGAGGAGTAGGGAAAAGAAGACCACTGATGATGGGAAGAGGAAGAGAGAGGATGATAAGTCTCCTCAGTCGAACAAGAAGGGAAAGGGGAACTCTGGTTCCAAAAAGGGGCAGTCGAGTGACAAGCCCAGGTGTAAGACTTGTAATAAAAGGCATTTTGGGAAATGCAACCAGGACCCACAAGCCAAACCATGTGGGATCTGTAAAAAGAAAGGGCACAAGTCTGTTGAGTGCCGAAATATAAAGGATGCAACCTGCTACGATTGCAATGAAAAGGGGCACATCCAAACCAATTGCCCCAAGAATATAAAGAAGTCTGAGGAGGCAAAGAAGAACAATGCAAGAGTTTTTCATATGCAAGCGAAAGAAGCGGTGAATGACGAGAACGTCATAACATGTACCTTCCTCATCAATAACAACTATGCTAGAGTCTTATTTGATTCCGGTGCTGGTAAGTCTTTTGTAGGCCATAAGTTCTGTAAGATTTTAAACTTGCCTATTAAGACTCTAGACATAAAATATGAGGTAGAGCTTGCCGATGGTACCTTAGAAACAGCTTCCACTCTTCTTGATGGATGTTCTATATCCATTAAGAATCATTCTATCCCGCTATCTCTTTTGCCAATGAAATTGGCTGGGTTTGATATAGTTTTAGGCATGGATTGGTTATCGCACAACCAAGCCCAAATTGCCTGTGATAAAAAGCTAGTTATTATCAAAACCCCTTCTGGCGAATCAGTCACCATTCAAGGAGATACACATTACGGATTGCCCAGAAATGTGTCTATTCACAAGTTAGCGCAGTGTATGAAAAGTGGATGTGTCATTTACATGGCACAAGTGACTGTGAATGATCCTAAGCCTAAAATTGAAGATATTCCAATTATCTCTGAATATCCTGATGTCTTTCCTGACGAATTACCTGGATTACCTCCTGAGAGGCAAGTAGAGTTCAGGATAGACATTCTTCCAGGAGCTGCACCTATTGCACGAGCTCCTTATCGTCTAGAACCTACTGAAATGAAAGAACTCAGAACTCAATTAGATGACCTATTGGAAAAGGGTTTCATACAACCTAGTTCTTCGCCCTGGGGAGCTCCAATACTGTTTGTGAAAAAGAAGGACGGATTAATGCGTCTATGCATTGATTATCGTGAGCTAAACAAAGTAACGATTAAGAATCGTTATCCTTTACCCAGGATCGACGACTTATTTTATCAACTCCAAGGAGCGAGCTTCTTCTCAAAAATTGATTTGAGATCTGGGTATCATCAACTTAAGGTTAGAACTGAAGATGTGCCTAAGACGGCATTCAGGACGAGGTATGGACATTTTGAATTCTTAGTGATGCCATTTGGACTCACTAATGCGCCAGCAGCATTCATGGATCTCATGAATAGAGTCTGCAAGCCATACTTAGATAAATTTGTCATCGTCTTTATTGATGACATACTTATCTACTCTAGTAATCAAATTGATCACGAAAAGCACCTTCGGTGCATTTTAGGATTGCTTCGACAGGAGAAATTGTATGCAAAATTCTCCAAATGCGAATTTTGGCTTCGCGAAGTCCAATTCCTTGGACATGTTGTCAGTGAGCATGGTATCCAAGTAGATCCCGCTAAGGTAGAAGCCGTAATGAATTGGGAAGCACCCAAGACTCCAACTGAAATATGTAGTTTTCTAGGTTTAGCTGGATATTATAGAAGGTTCATTGAGAACTTCTCAAGAATAGCTGCACCATTAACTTCTTTGACCCGTAAGAATGTTAAGTTTGATTGGGGTCCGAAACAACAAGAATCCTTTGAGATTCTTAAGTAGAAGTTGAGCAATGCTCCAGTATTGACCTTACCTGATGGAATTGAAGAGTTTGTTGTTTACTGTGACGCTTCACACACCGGTATGGGTTATGTGCTTATGCAACGAGGCAAGGTGATCGCCTATGCATCACGACAATTAAAAGTGCACGAGAAGAATTACACCACCCACGATTTGGAATTGGGTGCCATGGTATTCGCACTAAAGTTATGGAGACATTATTTATATGGAACTAAATGCGTGATCTTTTTTTATCACAAGAGTCTCCAACATTTGTTCAATCAAAAAGAGCTCAATATGAGACAGCGTCGTTGGATGGAAACCTTAAACGACTATGATTGCGAAATTCGCTACCATCCTGGTAAAGCGAATGTGGTCGCAGATGCGCTAAGTCGAAAGGAAAGAGTCAAGCCAATTAGGATCAATGCCAAGAGCATTGAGTTGAAGAATAGTCTGAATGAAAGACTATTAGCTGCACAGAAGGATGCAGTTTTGGAAGATAACCTTCCAAATGAAAAATTAAGTATAAATTTTGACCAGTTAACACCTGGGAAAGATGGAATTCTCAGAATGAACGGAAGGATATGGGTTCCTATTCAAGGAGGACTACGTGATATAATCCTCCAGGAAGCCCACAACTCCAAGTACTCAGTTCACCCCGGAGGTGCCAAGATGTATCAAGATTTGAAAGCTAATTATTGGTGGATAGGGTTGAAGAAATCTATTGCCACCCATTTAGCTAAGTGCTTGACTTGTGCTCAGATTAAAGCTGAACATCAAAAGCCATCAGGTCTGCTTCAACAACCAGAACTTCCCACATGGAAGTGGGAAATGGTAACTATGGACTTCATAACCAAGTTACCTAAGACAAGGCACGGAAATGATACTATATGGGTTATTGTTGATAGACTGACTAAGTCAGCACATTTCTTACCCATCAAGGAGACTCATAGCTCCGATAAGTTAGCCCAGTTGTATGTAGATAAGATAGTGGCTCTACATGGCGTACCGGTGGCTATTATCTCGGATAGAGATACTAGATACACCTCTCATTTTTGGAAAAGTTTCCAACAATCTTTGGGCACACGTTTGAACTTTAGTACCGCTTACCACCCTCAGACTGATGGACAGAGTGAGCGTACAATTCAAACTTTAGAAGACATGCTTCGTGCATGTGTTATTGATTTAGGTGGTAGTTGGGATGACCACCTACCATTGATCGAGTTCTCCTATAACAATAGCTACCATACAAGCATTAAGGCTTTTGAGGCATTATATGGTAGGAAATGCAGAACGCCTGTCTGTTGGGCAGAAGTAGGAGAAGCTCAGTTATCAGGACCTGATATAGTCCTTGAAACAACAGAAAAGATTGTCCAAATTCGAGATCGCCTGAAAGCTGCCAGGGATAGGCAGAAAAGTTATGCTGATAAGGGGCGAAAACCATGAAAGTTTGAAGTAGGCGATAAAGTTCTACTGAAAGTATCACCCTGGAAAGGTGTGATGCGTTTTGGTAAGAAGGGTAAGTTGAGCCCTAGGTATATTGGACCATTCGAAATTATCGAGTGTGTCGGCAGTGTAGCTTATAAGCTAAACCTGCCTGAGGAGCTGAGTGGAATTCATAATGTGTTTCACATTTGTAATCTCAAGAAATGCCTAGCCGACGAATCACTGGCTATGTCTCATAAAGACGTACAAATTGATGAAAGCTTGAGATTTGTTGAAAGACCTATATCAATTGAAGACCGACAAGTTAAAAAGCTCCAAAGAAAGCATGTACCTATAGTAAAGGTCAAATGGGAAGCCCGTAGAGGTCCCAAGTATACGTGGGAAGTCGAGTCCACTATGCGATAAAAGTACCCTCACTTATTCCAGTAAATCTCGGGGTCGAGATTTCTTTTAAGGGGGTGAGGATGCAACACCACGTAAAAACGTGTCCAATTATGTATAGATACGTGTCCTAAACTCTAAACATGTGAAAGAATTAGTTTGAAGGACCAAAGTTATCGAACAGTGAAACTACGAAACCACAGGGATTAAAAGTGTCCACATGCCAAACTTGTGCCTCTGAATGACCTTCCATGATGAATATATTCTTAAACGAGTGATTGATGGGATATAAGGAGCCGTTTATGAAAATAATCGGAAGATTATTAAATTACAAGGGTTAAACATGTCAACATGTCGTTTCTGACCTCTGAGTGACCTTTTAACGAAACCGAGGCTTCGAAACATTCAAATATACTCTTAAGAATAAGTGGTATAAATTTCACGTGGTTTCGATATCGTTAAGCATGTTTTCAAAACTTTGGGCCAAAAGTGTCAACTTGATGAAACTTGCTTTCATAGTGATATTTAACGAACTCGAGCCTAACGAAGTTTGTTTGTACATCCTTGGGCATCAAGAAAATAACTACAAGGGCCATACTTGCTAAAAAGGAGGTTAAAAGGGTTAAAAACAAGCAGGGACTGAATCTGCCAGCTTTTAAACTTGTTTTACCACTTTAACCGGTCCACGCGGCCCGCGTAAGACACCCTTAAGTCTTACGCGGCCCGCCTCAGCATGCCAAGATCAGAAAAGTTGTGCCAGGTGCGGGTTTTGGCTGTTCCACCGCCTTAACCTAGTTTGTAACGACCTAGGGAGCTGTAAGTCGGTTAATTTTAATAGCTTGGACACCTGGGTCGATCTCAGAGCCTCCAATAACACCTGGAAGTGATCCTTGATCATTTAATTCACTATATAAGGAGAGCTACTCTTGTGTTCATGAACACATTTGCAAACAATTCACTTGTGGGACTTGCTCTGGAGCTTCCATCAGTTAGAAGAGGATTATCAAGTGTAGAAAAGTTTGCTAGGACCTTAAGTAAGCTTCTAATTTCTTGTTTAGTCATTTTAATTAGCTTAATTACTCTAAAGTCAAACTTGTCGTAAAATTAGTTTGACTTTCGTTTTAATTACATGTGGCTTAACCACTGATCAAATTGAAAGTGGTTATAAGACCACATTAGTGTAGGTGATTAACCCTTAAAAGGGCACCTCCTAATTATCTCGTTTGACTGGTCAATTGTCGGGTCAAAGTAGTTTGACAAAAAGTCAAACTGGACAGAATGTTTGAATATGATTAAAATTAATAAACCAGAGGTTCTAAATTATATTTTAACATTCTAATGACTTGGTAATTAATATTAAAACATGTTTTATCAGTCCTAACCCGACAATTAATAGTCTAAGGTCAGATTATAACCGAAAGTCGCAAAAGCTTGACTTTTGCTTTGACTTTCAATTCTGACCCGTTCAAGCTTAATTCTCCTATGTTTTAAGCTTCCATTAGGACCACATTACTTAGTAGTATAACCCCCTGGAGTTATATTGCATGGTGCCTAGTGGTTTGAATTATATGCACTTGATCGTAATTATGCTTAATAATGCCATAAACACCCTTTTTACATACAACTGAGATTTTTAACAATGTGATTGGACTAACACCTTTGCTACTGATATTTAGACATGTCCTAAAAATTTGACATCAATTGGAGGTCTAGAATAGGAGTTATGCTCAATAGCGTAATTAAGAAGCTTTTTGTTATTTAAAAGGCGTAATTAGCGTAAAGCCTATCTAAACCCGAATTTTTACATCAAACCTTGTACCTACTGATGTAAAATAATATTTTGGGATTTTTGAAGATTTTTAATTATTTTTAGGCTGAGCATAACTTAGGATTATAGCGTAATTTCGGTAAATGTCGGTTTTACCCTTTTCATGCATAAAATGAGTTTTACATAACTTTTTAGTGCCAAACCTTTTGCTACTGATTTTATATAATAAATAAAGTATTTTGAACTTTATAAACTGATCAAAAACTCGGATTTACTATTTTAACCCGAATACCCCTTTAAACCGACTTTTAAGCGTTTTTAGTACATAGTAAGGGTCAAAACTATATTTGACATATAAAACTTATTACCCACTGATGTTTTAAGTTAATTTATATAATTATACAGTAAGCTAAAGTTTTTAAACTCAGAAGTCTATTTTGACCTTTAAAGTTTATGTAAAATTACCAAAATGCCCCTACGGGACATAGTTTGGCTATATAAGATAATTTTCACACATATAAAGTATCCTACTGTTATAACTTATAAAAATACATATTTTTACTGATTTAATCAGACCTGAAACTCAGATTCACAATTAAACTCTTTTATGGGCATTAAAATTACCAAAATGCCCTTATGGGACATATTTTGGTTTAAATTAATTTTTGGGCATATATGTTAATATCTTACTGATGTATTAACATATTTTGAGCATAATAATGATTAAGACTTGTATATAATTTATTTGGTTACCCGTTACGCGTTTACGCGTTCGGATCGGCTTATGTGACTAGTTTACATAAAATAGCCGAAACGGGTCAAACCTTATCATTTAATCCTCAAATTCCAGAATTTGTTTATTTTACCCATATTATACAAGTATCTCCAACTTGTCGGGTCTAAATTGCATTCTATTCCGATCTCCGTTTAATCTAGCGTTTAGAACCGTAAGGTTTCTTTCTAGCTAGCCGGTCTAAGTCCTTGACTAAATGAAAGACCCGTTAGCATCCTAATAGGTTAATAAACCTTCTATACAGATTAAATAGCTTCCGGTAGAAGGTGCCTTCAAAGAGCCTTAAGATTTTTACTGCTAGCATCAGGCAAATACTTTTAACTTATTTTCCCTTGTACGGGCTTGGGATATGGTATTATAATAATACCACTTGGTCAGGTATGAAATCATTTAATCGGATTGTGATTAATAAATTGCATAACCCGTTTTAATATGTCTTGTTTGATAACATAAACATTGGGGGTTAATCTGACCGTGTCCTGGATATCCTCGGCTCATTTCATTGAAAATGGCCACGACCTATGCACGGGGTGTAGGCATACACCTGACAGATGCAAATGCTAAAATAATATATAAACCCACATGTTGGGGATAACTCCTTTGTGGGTTCTCAAAGTGGTGAGTCGGTTAATCACGACCGGCTTCCAACCGGCCCCAATCGTAAGACAAACATGTAAATCTGTATACAAGATTATAATTAAATAATTGTCCCAAGTTATAAAAGATTTGTGCCATGTGCACCTAAATCAGTTTTCATAAAAGTTTTCAAAAGAGTCAGTTAATTGTATTTACCAGTGTAAACTGACGTATCTTCTTAAAGACTGATTGACAGGTACCTCTCGTAAATAGGCTGGAGCTATAGGGTATCATTAGAGGATCTTGCAAATCCATGAGATACCTAAAGTCTGTTGTTTTTGTTTCTTTGTACATTTATGATCAGCCTGTGGATCTTATTACATTCCAGTCTGTATATTCATAAACTCAAACACTCAGACAATATGGTTTGTAATAGTTTATTCACCAAGCCTTCCGTTGTGCTATTATATTGTGTGTATTGACTATGATGATATCAACTACGTCACGATACTCCCCGCCGGGCCCACCGGTCATATGTGGAAATATCGGGGTGTGACACCTTGTAACCCAAAACAAATTAATAGGTTGTAAAGGGATGATCGTAATCAAGTCCACAAATAATAATGTTTTAGTTTTAGTACAATCCAAAACCAAAATATTTGAAAGAAAAAAAATATATGTATAAAAATCATACCCTGGTCAACGCAACAGCTGCACAAGCAAGATCAAGGCGACTTTTAAGGTACGCCTGATACTCCTCCGAATCAACATACGACGTCGTAGCAGGAGCATCAGCAGTTGTAATGTTAGTGGTTGCAACTGAGTGATTATTATCGTGATCATCCTTGATCTGGACGACGACGTCGTTTGATGAAGATTGTTGGAGGAAGCTTTGAAAGTGCCACTCAGACATGCTCCGGTTGATGACTGGCTTGTTGATCTTTGATGCGGATGATGAAGACGATGATTCATCGTCGTCATCGGATGGTGACCAAAAGTGGGCCGCCATATCCTCCACCGAAAACATCTTGTTCATTTCTCTCTCCTCCAGGCTTCAACTTTTTTTCAAAGGCTAAATGAATTTAGGTTTCAACTTAATCTAAACTAGAATTACTACCCGCCACAATGTGGCGGGGGGCTTGATATATATTGTATATAGCATAAGCCGGATTTTTGTTACATGAAGATGGTTTGGGCGTAAAACCGTGTCATTGGTCCTTAAAAATGTATACTCATTTACAGTGTCCTCACAGCCTCTTGGGAATATTATGCTAGGACCACCTAAGGTGCCTTTGCACCATCACACCTATATAGTTTACTCCATTTATCAACTTAAATAGGGATTTAGTTGACAAATTACTGCTCGTCTCGTTGCTCCAACTCCATTTATCAACACTGTTGTGATTATAAAAATAAGCAATCTCAAATGCTTAAGTTCTTTGCTATAATTAAGTAACAAAGGAAAGCATATAAGCTACTTCTAATACCAACTTAAATAGGGATTAAAAAAAGAGCAATTAGAATCAAATGAAGGGAAGCAAAATCACCTTTGATCAGCAAATATCCTTTCAGCATACTTCATTGTTAGCCGTGTCATCCCCTAGGGGAAGCCCAACAGCATCCCATGAGCCCTTACCAATCTCTATTTATCAGTTGGCACCCTGTAGCAAAAGAAATATGTCGAAGGGTATTCAACACACTTGATTACTAACGGGTCAAAACATGTAAAAATTGATCTTGAAAATGCACCCAGTCATTTTAGCATAAAAAATGTTCAGTTCACTTGTTTAGCCTTTCCAATAACTAATTATTTGGTCAGATCATCAAGTAGACCCGAAAAGGTTGATGTGTTTTTTGAAAATTCCAGAATTTTACAGGCCACATGTGAGGAGTAGAAGTAATAAGTTCAAGATCACTTGGTATGATTGTTTCTAACCTAGGCTGAAATAAAACAACTTATACACCATAGATGTACATGTATTGATCAATCTGCAATTGAATACAGAATTACAAACCTAAATGAACATTCCGACCTTACTATGACATTAATTCAAATTAACTACTTATGGCGCATTATGACCCGATCCATAACGGAAACCTATAACACGTACACATTTACACACTCAAAAGATGATTAAAAGTTTCTACTTACCTGCATTTTCTTTTTAAATGTTTTACTGAAAAATAAATAATAAACCCACCAAAGCTTACTCGTCTTCGAGTAAAGTGAATTCCTTGATTCTTAGAGACGGAACAATTTTATATTCCTATTCATCAGCACTTGCAACATCGGTTACGTCAGATCGAATTCCCTTTACGGTTTGGCGTAAAGATATAGCACAAGATTCAGTGTTGCAATAAAGATACTGTCACTACTTTTGTTAGTTCTATATTCTATAGCCCTTGTACTTGAGTTGAGTTGGATTGCCACTTTGTTGAATCTGATGACTTATGTTACTATATTCAGGTTTAGCCACCAAAGTTAAGTTACACGACTTATGAATGTAAAAGTAATACATTTCAACCTGAATTATCAACAAATACCTTCTGGTAGAGTAAGATGAGTATTGACATTAAACTTTACACATAGGTTGTTTACACATATAGTGATGTCAAAATCACCAATAATCAACAGTTACATAGCGACTACATTCAAAAGAACATACTCTACCAGTATATAAACTTACAGAATGAAAATGTATGAAGGAGAATCCCCTAGAAACATGAGTAAACTTGTCTCGGACAAGTTGAACATCCTGTAAATGCATTATTAGCAAACAACATAACTTATTACTAATTAAAGCAACCATTTGTACCTGAATTGGAGCATGTCTAGCGAATCATCCCGCATCAGCATTTTGATCTAATCCTCTTACTACCACCAAAACAGGAGTGTGGCCTGAAATTCCAGGAAAAAATAACATAATTTAAAGTCTGTTTAACAACTACAACCGACGACATGAAACCAATCAATTCAACAAAGAAAAACTTACAAATCATGCAGCAAAAGAACTTAATCATATTGAAGCGAAAGCATTAATGTTAGATTAACCTCTACAATACATCTTAAAGACCTAAATTATTGGCATGATTATGATCAAAAAGGGTGTCCTCTTGTTTATTTTATATTATTTTATTTTACTTTATTCTATTCCAATCATCATCCATTACACGAAACGTATCATCCAATTTAACTTTCTTGAGTTCCTGACCCACCGTCCCCAATTTGCTTCCTTCCTATCTTCATCCATGTTCTTTGACTCAGTATTAAACAATCAAACAAATGTTTACAAAAAAGGTATAATCAAACAAAATAAATTCAATTAAAAGAGATATTATCAAACATATGTTTACAAAAATACCTCATGTAATCTAACAGCATTAGGATGTTTCGATATCTTTTAATGTAGCAATCTTCCTCTTTATCTGCATCAAGACACAAACGTTATCACAAACCCAATTCCCAAAACCCCTAAAATCACAATATTAACATCACCCACATGCAATCAAGCAACTTTACAACACACCCAGATGAAAACATGAAACTCATTGAAGATAAAGATCAAAACTTTATCACAAACCCAATTCCCAAAACCCCTAAAACTCAATTTTAACATAACCCACATGCAATCAAGCAACTTTATAAAAAAACCTGATCTGAGAAATTAAGGTTCTTGATCCGGGTTTTTTCGAGGATCTTGACGGCAAACGGGTGTCCGGTGGTTGCCCTAAGCACCGCCGTGAACCACTTCGAGACACCTAATCGCTGCTAGAAAGCTTGCTCTCACCGGTGGTTGAGTGACACACCACCGTCTCTCAGTCGACGGAACCCGATCTACGCTTCGTCTCCCAAAACTCCGATTTGCTGTTGATTGGAGACGTTGTGGGTTTTCCAAGCGGCAGCTTTGGTTTAGTGTGAGTTGTGGGCCTGATTGTTTAAGCTGTTTAAGCAGAGATGGTATATGAGAGGTAGTGGGACACGTCGGTGGGCAAAAGTTTTTTTTTTTTTTTGAAACACACCCTAAACACATGGTACAACTCATCTAAGCCAAATATAATTGCTTATTTAGTCTGCCCGTACTCGGGCGTTGTTTGTAAACAAAATTAAAAAAAAACGCCCGGAAACGCCCCGAGCCCCACTACGGCCGGCGTTTTCCGGCGTTATTTTTGAAAAAAAATGCCCCCGGCGTGTTTATTAAAACGCCAAAATGGGATTTTGATGGCTTGACTTTGGTTTGACTGGCCAATGAGAGAATAGATTGGTTTTTTTTTTTTTTTTTTTTTGTTTAATGAAGAGATTGGTTTTTTTTTTTTATTATTGCATGGGCGTTATTGGAATAATGCCCCACTACACCAGTTTATGCTATAATGCCCCATGCTGACTGGGATGACACGTGTCGCAAAACGCCCCATGGTAGGGGCATTATATTGATTTACCACTACACATGGTCTTATAGGTTTTAATTTAATATTTAGAACTCTAGGTTTCAACTCAATCTATATAAATATTTATTTTAGAAAAGTCACTTTAGAATTGAATTTTCCAACGGACACTTAAGTTCAATTCCCACTTATGTTATATTGGAGTGGATATTGGGTAACGATAGTGACAAACCCACCGAGGGGGTTTCGATCCTGAGCCGCACCCCAGTTTTCATCCGGCTGTTACTTCAACGAGGCATTTCGTGTGGAGGCAGTACGGTTTCCGGGGGAACGCCGTAACCAAGTCTGACCAACACAGCACTGGCCCAGTTAAGACAACGTAGTCTGGGCAGATCTTGGCTAGGACCGCCGTTTAGGCGGTATGACATTGGGTCACTTAAAAAGAAAGTAACCGCTCAAAAAAAATTAAATAAATTTAGCATGTTTTGTTAGAGCACCCAAGGATCAAATCACTCCTTTGCCAACTTGTTTAGCATGTTTCGTTAGAGTACCCATGGATCAAATGACCCCTTCGGCCACATTATGGCACCTGTTTGGTTCGTTTCAAGTCCAAAGAGTCGGACCTCTCACGGATTTTGTATGGGTCCCACTCTTCTCTCTTTCTTTCTCTCACACACACATGAATATAATTTTTAATGGGGTGTGTACATTGCAGGAAAAATAAGAGTTTTTCCAGAGAAGTTTGTATTTGTGATATGAAGTTGAGGTAGTAGTTTGTACATTGTGGGTGCTATTAGTTCTATTGACATAGTAACATTGTAAACTATAGACATGATGTCGTGAAAACCTTGACTTTTTTTACCCTAAGCATTTTTTAACGACACGTCCTAAATTAGATCCAATTAATCATAATCTATTACTGCATGGGATTGAACCCAAGACCTCTCACCTCTACCGTATAAACTTGCCCCACAATGGCTTTTACTGTAAACTTACGGTGATCCATCATAAGACTATCATCCTTTTGAGTATAAGTTGAAGTTCTAATGTAGATTAAAACTCAAAGTCATGAACTCATCAATTTCTCTTGTGTATTCACTAGCTAACATGATATTGAATTTGTTCGAGTTATGAAATACAATACCTTCTAAACTCATTAATTTATGTAATAACAATTAAGAATTTAATAATGTGCATAATTTTAAATAAATTAATTCTACCAAATTACTTAGTAACCTAGTTTATGATTGTAAAGTATGTGTTTACGTTAGTAATTAAGTGTGTGAATCATGGTTTATAACGCTAAGATACTTGCAATTCATGCTATAACTTAATTGTGTGAATCATGGTTTATAACGCTAAGATACTTGCAATTCATGCTATAACTTAACACATAATCTCTTAATCATATACAAATCAGAACGACAAATCCCTTAACATAGATTAGCCACACACTAGAAAGCTAATTATTTGTTGGCATTGTACATAAGACCATCTGTAACTAGGCGTTTGTGAGCCCACGAAAGCTGACGTGGCTCTCTTATAGCCGTTATGGCTTAATGACGACATTAATTTCAATAGCAAAAGTCTGTGGTTACGGACACAAAGGAAGAGCGTGAAGAAGCTATGAAATAAAGAAAAGAGAGGAATGAGATGTCCATGTAGTGGGCAATGTGGCTTAGTTTGCGAGCCCATTCAATAACATATTGTCACAAGCCAAATGTTCGAAAATCTCTTTGCAAGGATTTGTAGCTGAATGCTTGGGTTCATTGTCCAGTTCGGGACTTCATCAGGACGACCTTAGTGGATAAGGCATTGTACGTGTCTATTCGACACCATCGATTTGGGGTTTCTCTCTGGCACAAACAACTGTCTTTGTTTTTGGCGGGAGTAAATTAGGGCTTAATACTGAATTTTGGGGTTTTAGAAGGGAAATAAATCCAAAAGACGGTCTTACCCCTGGCTCAAACAGTCAAACAGACGGAACTCAGACGGAAGGACTCAGAGTGTTATGAATTTATAACCTCAGGGGCTCAAAAAACCAAAAAATGAATTTAGGGGCTCAGGTTGATGTTTCGCACATACCACAGGGACGCAAATTGCATTTTTCTCTAATATTAAATTAAACCTTTTAGGAATTTTAATAACTACTTTTATTGTTTTGTAGCTAACTATAATCATATAGTATCATAATTTACACCCCCCTTATACTTTAATCACATTTTATGTTTTTGTTTATTTTTAAATAAACACTCTAGCTCTAAACTTTAATAAACTAATCATGCAGCTCCTGACTTCAATACAGATTCAATGTTATCTACGCTTCATATCACGTAAGTCACTTGATGTTAGAAATTCGTGAGATTTTGTCTTACAGTTTTCTCGGTTTTGGTCATCGTTCAGTTAACACAGTCTTACGCCCCTAGCACCCACAAACGCTGGTTGCACGGTTTCATGCCCGCGCTTAAGACTAGTTATTATTAATTGTTTAGTTTTATGAACTTTATTAGGGAGGGAGCGCCATGTGGGTAAGGGGTCCAGGGTAGTTATCTTAAGCGGGTAAACTGCCGTCACCCCATAGGGTACTTTGCGAGGGTAGAGTTCAAGGTATAGCAACCCGAAGAAAAGAGAAATATATGTATTAATGATCTGTTAGTGGAAAAAAGGGAGGGGTCCATCATTCTAGGGTAGTTGAAAATAGTGTTGTTGATGTTTTTATGAGTTCCATTGTTCTAGCATCGCCACTTACACCCCTCAGCTTTTTAAAAACTTTGTAAAATGTCATTTTGACTCCCTCTAGTTTTATGTGTTTATTTTATGTACATGGGGCAAATATAATACGTTTCCGTGCTTATTTTTATGTACGTTTTTTGTTGGTCTATGCATTGTTCGGAAACAACTTGGGTCAAATATAATACAAATTTGAGTTACTTTACGTTTCAACCCCGCCATCACGCATGGTATCATTTATTAACATAAAAAACATTATTTTCTTACGTGCTTATTTTTAAGTACATTTTGTTATAAATCCAAGTTGGTTTACTTTTTGAAGTAAACTTTCTTGGTAACGATTCAGGTCAAATGTAATATATTTTCGTGCTTATTTTCATGTACATTTTTAGTTGATCGACATTTTGACTTAATTTATGCTCGAAAATAAGTCGAGTCAAATAATTGACGGTATAAGTTTGAGTTTTTTTTTAAGTTTTTACGTCGCCGCAACGCGTGACGGGTCAAAATATTAGTTGTTTAATAAACAACACAAAAATGAATTTGCAATTTTAACAAGGAGGAAATGGTAAAAAATAAGTTGTATGAATTAAATTTAAAAAACACATAGTGGAAATTCTTCTACCGTAGCTTCCCCGAACCCTCACGTTTTTATTTGCAAATGAATATAACCAATCCTCATTTCCTCTCACCGTTAAGATTATAAATATTTTTCATCAACGGTTGAAAAAGCATCGAGTGACAACATGGTTACATGAGTCAAATTTGACAACTCTTCCGTGCTACTAATTAAGGTTCCTCACCTTATATATAACATGTTACCGCCACACCTTAAAGCATCCCATTGCCACAAGCCTCCAACGTTCATTCATTATCTCCCTTTTATTTTATAACTTCATACTTCATCCTGCTTTCAACCAAAGAATGGTTAGTTATTCTAATTTTTCTATTAATATTTAGTTAAGGGTGTTCTAAACTCGGTTTAAACTTTTTCCGAACCATAACCGGATCCTATTTCACTTACATTTTTAGAAACTAAAATGTAAGGTTTTCTGTTAACTATATTTCGGTTCTACTCCAAAACCAAATTTTTTCGTTTCTCTAAAATGAAAGAGCAACGTGTTTAAATACATATGCTATAAATAGGAGGTCTTTCATCGACAGATCATCGACGGTTTCTAAAAAATAGTTTTTACTAATAACAAGGACTTTGTTCGACTAGTCAACTAATAAAGTTATTTAGTAAAAGGGTTTTTTTTTTTTCTAGTACAACAATTCTTACTAATTAATTGAATTGTCACTAATTATTAAGTATTTGTTTTTTTGTATGTTCTTTGGGATGCAATCATGCAATGTACAATATAGGTTTCTACATTTGAGATAAGGTAAAATATAAGCTTCTTCATGTGTTCTTGTGAATGGAACTTGTAGTAACTAGTAAGTCATGTTTTAGTAACCCTTTGTTATGGTTCGATTTCGGTTTCAGAAAATATTTGAACTAAGATCCGAAAGAGTGAAATCAATTGACTTGCATCCAACCGCTCCATGGTAAGCGACTTCCCTTTTTGGCTAGTTGTGATCTAAAAGCATTAAACAAATTCAAGCATGCTATATGACTTTTTTTTCTTCTAAAGGGTTTTATTAGGATTGCATTCGGGGAATGTTTGTATTTGGAATCATCAGTCTCAAGTAAGTTATCATCTTTCTATAGCGGTTTCATTCATATAACGCTTCATAGTCCTATCAAAGACCACCAATCTTGCAATGTGAGACTGCAAGAATCCCTTCAATCTCGTAAAATTTATTATGTACTTACACAATGGTGTATTCTATGTAGGTAACAGAGAAGACGTTTGAAATTGCCAATTCACGTGGTACTTTAATATTTTTTAAATCCACATAGTAGGTCTTATAATATGTATATTGACTGTGTATTACATGTGCTTGTAGTACGAAGCGCAAGATTTGTTGTACGCAAAGAATGGATTGTCATTGGAGCCGACGATGGTTTTATTCGCGTGTACAACTATAACACAATGGAAAATATTATCGAGTTCAAGGCACATTCGGACTTCATTAGGTCCTTGATTGTGCACCCATCCCAGTCATACTTACTTTCCGCATCCGACGACAAACATATTAAGTTATGGGATTGGGAGAAAGGTTGGGAATGCACTAAAACGTTTGAGGGACATGAACATTATGTCATGCAATTAGCATTTAACCCGAGGGACACCAACGTGTTTGCAAGTGCATCACTTGATCGTACAATAAAGGTATCATTAGCTTTCATTGTACAATCTAACAATGCATGCACTTGCGTAAATTAAATTTATTAACAATATGTGTTTCTAAACTTTGTATTTGTTTGTCTTGCAAGTTTTGGGACCTTGGATCTTTGGATCTACGTTCTTCAATCAATGGTCATACTGAAGGACTGAATTCCGTTGAATTTTTTGAAGATGACGGAAAACTCTACATTCTAACAGGATCCGACGATCATACTGCTAAGGTATGTGTCTAAATATCATGATTTCACTTTCTGGATTGATTTTATTCATGTTGTTGATTTGTCTAGACGAAAGGTAAACTAACCATTTATGTATTCTGGGATACAAAAACTATTTAGGTTTGGGACTACGAATCTATGACTTGTGTCCAAACTCTTGAAGGCCACACACACAATGTTACTTCATTTCAGTGTGTTAAACTCGATGCTAGTTTTATCATTACCGGATCTGAAGACCAAACCGTACGTGTTTGGAATGCGAAAACTTACAACTTAGACCATGTCTTCACCTCCGAACTCGGTAGGGTTTGGACAATTGGATTTATAGAAGACTAATCCAAGTAAGCCTCATACATTTTACACTGAAAATGTGATCTATTTTATAAAAAAATTAACTTATATTTATTTTATGTATGCAGGATTATCCTTGGTTGTGATGAAGGGATGCTTGTTGGTCAAGTTACCTCTATTGGTTATTGAGCAAGTTTTAGATCTTGTATGTGTGTGTATGTGCAAAAATATATATCAATAAAATTTCCTTTGTTTACTATAATATTATTTCAAGATTATGATGTATTTGTCTATTGTATAATGTTTGAAAATATATAATAAAATTAAATAAATATTTAATAAATATATATATGATGTTACTCAAGTAAAGCATTAATCTAGTTGGTCTATTTATCATCAGGGTCAAGTTATTCTACAAAGGCTTCTAATTGTAAGAAGTGTATGAAGGATTTATAGAGTGACAAGTGTCCAATAACCTAAAACTAAACCCACTACATCATCACCAAAAACCTAAACACCCACCCCCACCCCACCCCACCCCACCCCACCACCACCCAAAAACCTAAACCCCCACCCCACCCCCCAAAAACCTAAAAAAAACCTAACCCCCCCCCCCCCCCCCCCACCCCCACCCCCCCTAAAAACCTAAAAAAAAAAAACTAAAAAAAACTAAATACCCACCCCCGCCACCACCCAAAAACCTAAACCCCCACCCCCTCAGCAAAAAAAAAAATTTTTTTTTTTTGGGTGGGTGATGGGGGGGGGGGGGGGGGGGGGTTAGGTTTTTGGTGGTGGTGGATGTTTAAGGGTTTTTTTTTTTTTTTTTTTTTGTAGTGGGGTTTTTTTGTGTAGTGGGTTTTTTTAGGTTATTGGACACTTGTTACTCTATAAATCCTTCTTACACTTCTTACAATTAGGATCCTTTGTATTTGATCCTAATCCTTTATCATCAAACTGTTCAAACTTGTGTATTTAATTTAAAATTCGTCCATTTGACAGTTTTCACTAATTTCCATCACTGTTATTTTTTCATTGTATAATCTTTCTAAACACTACTAAGCATTCATTAAACATACTTAAAACACTAAATTCTTAAAATTCAAATTTAGGCTATTTTTAACCTATTAGGCAAGTTTTAACAACATGCATATAGTCATTTTTATTATATGCAATGAAGCTCTATTGTCAAAATGGGTGGTTGGTCGTTTCTTCCTCACAATCCAGCGGGGTGTTGGAATAACATTAATAAAATGGAAAACAAATTAATATCTATTAATATTTGAAGGCCGGGTCTATTCGCACACGCCCTTAGTCTATTTAAACACTCCAAAGCGCCCCGCTATGGCCAAAGCGGGGCGCTTTGGTGTAAAGTCAACAGACAAGGTCTGACAGGTTCAGTCCTTGTCTGTTGACTTTACACCAAAGCGCCCCGCTTTGGCCATAGCGGAGCGCTTTGGTTTTTTTTTTCCAAAGCGCCCCGCTTTGGCCTAAGCTCGGCGCTTTGGTTTTTTTTTTTTTTTTTTTTTTTTTTTTTTTTTTTACATTTTGGGCGTATTTTTGACTGGTGACTGGTCTACGTTTAAGTTCAAATTTTACATATTTGGTCCAAATTTTACAATATTTAATTTGTTTGTGCACATGGTGCGGTCTTGAGGGCAACCCGGTTTTACCCAGCTGTTACCCAGCGAATGGTTAATGATGATGGGTAATAAAAAGAGGACAGAGGTGGATAATGATGATGGGTAATAAAAAGAGGACAGAGGTGGATAATGATGGGTCAGGTGGTAAATAAAGCATGATGTCAGGGGTCCTGCTACACGCCAAGTATAAGTACCTGCATGCATGGTTAACTTTATACTCAAAGAAAAGATATAAAGATGTCAGGGGTCCTGCTACACGCCAAGTATAAGTTGAATTCAACACAACCCTTTTTTAATGCAACGTCATATTATTAAAATAAAAGAATACATAGAATCAAGGGGTCCAGGTCAAGCTAGGAGCTAGAGCACTATCAATATTAAGAAAAACAAATGGGTCATATAATGCCGACATGAAAAACAAATGGAGCTAGAGTTCTTGTTAACATTTTTTGAAAAACAAAATTCATCTATAATGCCGACACGAAAAATTAATATTTTCAATATATGCGTTACATCACGTTAAAAACCGAATATCACCGACACGACCCAATCAGATTCAATACGCACTTGTACGACCCAAAATGACAATATACATCATAATACTACAATTAATGAAAAATACGTCATGTACATGTACGGTAGGCGGCTGATACACATAAAACTACTCATAGGAGTACTTGTGCTTTCAAACCAAAATGATACGATATAATGGAATACATCACACGTAACCGATTTGATCCGGAACTTGCAGTATAGTCCATATATATTAAAAAATGATGTATAATGGAAAAAAAGTAAAATTTAGACTATTATCGACGCGTTTGTGAATTAAAAACAATTTTAAAAAATTTAAAAAAGGCCCTAAGCGCTGCGCTTTGACCTAAGAGGGGCGTTTTGGGCGTTTTGCCCTAAAAAAAAAAAAAAAAAAAAAACCCCAAAGCGCCCCGCTTTGGCCATAGCGCGGCGCTTTGATGTAAAGTCAACAGACAAAGGCTGACAGGCTCAATTCTTGTCGGTTGACTTTACACCAAAGCGCCCCGCTTTGGCCATAGCGCGGCGCTTTGGGGTGTGAAAATAATTTTCTCCGTGTGTGAATAGCATGACCCTATTTGAAGGAAATGAATAGTTGCCTAAGAGGTGACTCAATAGTGGTAGGTAGGTGATTCATCATCTACTTTATCCTCTTGGTTTCCTATGGTCTGCCACATTTTTAAGGGTTTGACATCTGTTTTTGTGAGTGTTATTTACAAGCCTTATTTCATCATCTCACTTAGATTTTTGAATATCAAACCCATTGCATTCGGTGGGTTTCTGTATCACCGTCTTGCTTTCTTCTCCGGCGAGACTTCCGGCGATTGAAGTTGACCATCGTTTGATGCTTCTGTTTCGATGTCTTCTTGGCCCTTGCGATGTTTATGTATTGATTATACCCGGAATCGTTTAGGGGTTTTTGTTTCCATATTTGTTTTGGTGCTTGCGATGTTATGTATTGATTATACCCTGAATCATTTAGGGTCTTTTGTTCCCATATTTGATTTGGGGGTTTTTGTACGCATGTTTGTCTCCGGTGTTGGTTCAGTTCTGTTTAAACATAAAGGAAAACATGAAAACATACCTTTGGTTGCATTAGCACAGGTTAGCAGAGAATCCAGCAATGGAGACGCAGCCATTAAGGTTGACATGATTGTCATCTTGGTCTGGTTCCTCCTTAGGGTGCTGACTGATGATGGTGGCTAAGAAAAACCGATAAGGGAATCGGTATAGGAGAGGAGGTCGAATTGATGTTATGATCTTATGGGGTGTGTCTGTTTGTGAAACTGAGTAACCCTCTAACCTCCACATAATTCTCCTTATATAAGCACTCAGGAGGAAACCCAATTAGTTACTAAGGGTAATATGGTCCATCAACAATTACCAACTAATTAAATAATAGGTTCTAATATATTTTGATCTCTATTATGTAAATGATTATAATGGCTATAGATTAAATATTGTTACATAATATATTTAATCTTACATTCTCCCACTTAGCCGAGTAATCATTTACTATGAGTATTAGATAAGCCTGATCAGGAGTTAACACTCATTTTAGCCTTAAACAAGTACTATAGCAGAAAAATACAGCCGTTGAATCATTATGCGACTCAGGACCCCCATTAATCATACTATAGCCTTAATTTAAAACCTAATCGTCATGATCAAAATACGCGTAAGCCCTTTGTTTGATTTGTAACTTTATTTGTCTTATATGCCATTATGTCGACTTGACATATTCTTAGAGACGTACAAAATCAAACTGATGAGGAAAAATTAACTAATACTTAGTCATTCATAGTACGATATGCAGTTGCGCATGGCCATTAACTAATACCCGTCTATGAGCTCTCTTAATAAGACTTATGGGTAGTGGCCCTTCATATATAGGATCCTTAAGCATATCATGAATGAATTCGATACAAACTTAGTTTCCTCAATTCGTTCATAAACGAATAATTAATTGCGTATCGAAACTTAATGCAGCACCTCTCGAACTGTTACTGTTCAAGGAATCATGGTAGCTGACTTTATCACACTAAGTCTTCAAAACATTATATGGAGTTAATAAACTTATGAGTCTACTGATATATTTCCAACAACATTTAGTGACTATATTATGTCGTTATAACTTAAGTTGTCAATATCAGTGCATTATGACTCCTCCATGAGATATGTTTTGTCTGCTGACATAAGAATATACCCGAAATTACATTTTATTATCTTTGAATATCTCAAAGTTATAGTAATAAACCGGTTTTTAATTCTCACTTATTCTTCAAATTATAGTCTCTCGTTTCCTTTTAAAGATATTGTAATACTCCATTAGATGCTTCACAATAATCTAGACATATCTAGTGTGTTGCAATGTGAGTAATATCTAAACGAATATAGACTTAAACTTACATAAGGCTTCTAGTTAATGAAGCGTAAATAAATGATCTCACTTATCCTATTATCCTCTAAAGGAGAGCAGTATTGTTTGTTACATATGTAAGGACCCATTTAAGGTTAAACTTATGGAACAGAACTAATATCCCATTGGGTCTATCTCAGTATGTTATGATATCAATCACGTAAGAGATATCTCTGAGATTTATTATATCAAAGTTTGTGTTAACGATACTTTGACTTATGTAGCACATACTTGTCAAAAGAATGTCATCTATATAGACAAGTTTATCTTAGTTGCTCCCACTCATTTTGAGGTAGGTACATTAATCCACTTGGTTGTTGATGAAAATAATTACGTTAAGATTTCATCACATTATGATGTTTGCATTAACCCATACATGGATTTTATTGGCTTACAAATAAAGTGTTCTTTAACCTTCAATTTAGAACTTTAGGTTGTTATCTAATGAACATGTAAATGTGTCAGCCATTTGTTATGGAAAAATTGTTTATAATGTTCATCTAATGTAGCTTTAAACTATTATAAGCTACTAGAACAGTGATGATCCTGAAAGAAATCTTTTTTTTTTTAGATAGGTAAGAAAAACTCTTTCATAATTTATCTCTTCCTGAGTATAACCTTTGACAATCAATCATGCTTCTTAGTGTCTTAACGTTTATATTAGGATTTGATTTAGTTATGAACACTCTTAGGTAATTCAATCAAATCCCAAACGTTATACGAACACATAAAATCAGTCTTACTAGAAAACTGTTTTATTCCATTAAGAATATTGATTGACACTAATGGCTTAATTTGAAGAGATAGGATCAGTAAACATTTCCAAACATTTCCAAAATCCATTTCAACTTCAGTTAGGGAGGTTATGTAATCATCAAAGTTAGTAGGCTTTTAAACCTAGATGACCTCCTGAGTTGATTATTGGGTTCATTAGAAGTTTCAGTTTTATGGATTAGCTCTTGGTTAGGTTGCTATCATTTTCATGATTCTAAGTTTGTAAGAGTTGGTGCAGTATGGTGTACAAGAGGTGTAATCGGAGTTAAATTCGGAGTGAAATTTAATGACATTCTTCCCCCCGCCTCTTGTATTCCTTGCAAATCATAATAAGGACTTTGACTGCTCCCACTGACCTTAGGAATCTTTAGGAACTCAGCATGCTTAGGGTCAAAGCTTAACGACCAATAAATTCTAATAGAGAAACAAGTTAATGACGTTAGTCATTATAGTTTCTCTTATTGAGAATTATGTTAGTTTAGGTAAGAAATCTAAGTGTGCCCACAATTAAGCAACAATGAAACTTTTGTAAGAGTAGCATTAGATTTTAAGGAGACAAGTATTGATAGAACAGTGTCGTGATGGAGCGGTGTCTTGTCCAAGAGGTGCAAACTGAGGTAATGTAAAATTTTCACTCCCCCACCTCTTGCAACTATTGCAAGTTATTATTAAGACACTTAATGCTCCCACTGATCTTTAATATCTCTAGAATGTTACAAGAGAAGTTTCAATGAGCTACGTGACGTGGGAACCTATCATATATACGTTAGACTTTATTTGATTTCTTTAATGTCCAAATATCATAAGAAACTTTAGGGACATATCTAATAGAAATCTAATTAAGTATATATATGAATAGATTTCTTCTAAGAACGTGTGCCATATGCGACAAAATTTAGATACAAGTTGATAGTCTTTTAAATGATAAATGAATTATGTCTGAATATTCCATTTGGAATAAGTTCCACGAATGTCAAAAATGACTTATGATGGACCCATACTTATTCCTTAAGCCAAGTCATACTTAGGGCTTTAACGTCATGATTTAAAATCACTTAGAATGAGGTTAGTTGAATAATCATCCTCATTAAGAAAGTCATGATGTCTCATGAATTTCGGTTATAATGGATGAAATTTATAAGTCTCATTTTTCTTTTGTCAAGTTCTCATTTGCATGATAACAAAAGTTGTGAAAATGTAAGGTATCATCTAGTTTCATTTTAATAATGTTTCTATCCAGATATTTAGAACAAATAAGATGAGAGTTTAAGATAAGTGTGACTTTATGTTGACTATGCAAACCTCACAACCTTCATGACATAGCCTAAGTAATGATACTGTATTCTGATTAATAATCAGAACATGTAATGTATCGAAAAGCTTTGTTAGAAGACTGCTTATTATGGTTCTTATAGCCTTAACATTTAATTTTGTCACTAACTCTCGTGTTAATTATTTGTCAAGTTCTGGTAAGGAAACGTATGGAACTAGAGTCAACTAATCATGTGTTAATTGGAATATTGAAATTACCAGACTTAAATATCATTAGTAAGTGACTATCTCATTAATTTACCCAACTGTTCTTTTAGAATAATGGATAGTCTCGTTGCTTATGTCTAGCCTAATGACATAGTTATGCAGTGAGATTTTCCCTTGAAGAACCTTAAAGTTGGAATTAGCACTTGTAATTTGTCTATGGACCTTAGAACAATCCTCTTTTAAACTATTAGTGGTTGTAAGGTGAATAACAATTTATTTTCCAGCGTTAAACATGTATTTCTTTGTACATATGTTGCTTATCAACACACTCGTTATACTTTGGTATTTCTTGAGTGTTATAGTTGATTTATAAGGCATCAAATTGTACAAGTGAAAATTTTAGTATGTAATGTACTGGAAAAATGTACTTATTTCCATGCGTAAGCCCTTAACTTTATGTACTTATTTCCATGCGTAAGCCCTTAACTTTATGGGTCATGGTTTTGTACATTATAATGTATTCACATATACCACTTAACTTTATAGTTTAGAGTTTCAAATTAAGGCATGCATCTTAGGAGTTCTAGTGATTATTCCATAAATAAAGATTAGTCTCAGGAAAGACTTAATCTGGAATAACTTTAGTTATAGCATTTACGTTAGAGAGTTCTTGATTATCATAATAGACATCATGTTCGATTTGTCCTATTCATCATGCTCTAACTTTCTTCTTTATAATCTTTATCAGAAGAGAGCAATAGGATTATCGTGTCTTAGGAAATAATCAAGGATTTAATTTAAGAGCTAATTCTAATAGAAACTTTAAATAAAGCAAACATTTTAGGTTTAAAAATTAGAGTGGATGAGATATTGATATAAAGAAGAAAAAATTATAGTGAGTAACATTATGGGTAATAAGAACAAGGCAGACGAAATGATCATAAAAAACTAATTAAGGATCATTAAGCTAAGGATCATTATGTGAAGAGATTGTGATATGTCTATTACTAACATCAAAATAATAGACTTAGCTAAAAAGTTCTACTTAAACGAAAACAAAACAGCTTTGGCCAGAAGTGTAATCATTTAAGCATATGTGCAAAGTAGTTGTAACAAATCAGCTTTGGCCAGAATTGAAACAATCACTTTAGTTATGCACTTGTTGAGTATGCCATCTATGAATGAATTAAATCAGCTTTGGCCAGAAATTAAGACATTCATGCTTATGATGCACACACAACATAGCTTTCGTAATACTTGAACGATAAGTAGATGTATCAAGTCAGCTTTGGGCAGAAATGATATATCAGAAGCTCATTCAAGTTAAGCTATTTTGGTTTTGTAAAACATCATTTGATCCTTATAAATTAATTAAGTATAAACAAAACCAAGTATTTAATAGCAAACCACCCGTTAGCGCGGATCGAACTTAAAAAAATTTTAGGTCACATTAAACAACTTAAAAAAATCTTGTGCGATCAGTAATGCATTGTGCGTTTCACGAGTCTTGTGCGATCAGTAATGCACAAAGACTTGTGCGATCGGTAAGGCCCAAAGACTTGTGCGATCCATAAGGCCCAAGTGACTTGTGCGATCCATAAGACCCAAGTGACTTGTGCGATCCGTTAGGCCCAAGTGACTTGTGCGATCCGTTAGGCCCAAGTAACTTGTGCGATCCGTTAGGCCCAAGTAACTTGTGTGATCCATAAGGCCTTGTGCGATCCGTTATGTCTTGTGCGATCAGATCATCTCTTATGTAATCTGATCTTGTGCGATTATCTTATGCGATCAGATTATCTTTTTATGTGATCCAATCTTATGCGATAAGTTGCTGTTTGTTGTGATAACATAACTAAAATTCGAAAATTATGAATTGTGATATAGTTTCCTATTTTATTATTGATCTAATTTTATCAGTAAATTTCGAAATCATAATTGTTTATCTCATTAACATATTTCGAAAATAACTTATTAGATAAAATAAGATCAAATTAGGAAAAACATTATACAATTCAAATCAAATTCCAAATCATAAAGGAAAAATTCGAATTTATCATAAGAACATTATGAACCCTAAAAACATAAAACATGATTCTGGAACCCGAAACCTGAATTTTTAAGCTTTTCTAAAACAGATTTCGGTCATAAACATAATCCAACTAATTTTAACCCAAACTTCGGTTAAAACATGAAACATATAATCAATCCATATTTCGAAAAACAGTGATTTCGAAATTTTGATTGTTCATAAGATTTTCAAAGAAAAATTCTGTTTTCCAAGTTTCAATCCCAGAATTATGGATACGAAAACAAAACTGACTAATCAACATATGCTCTGATACCACATGTTGGTTCAGTTCTGTTTAAACATAAAGGAAAACATGAAAACATACCTTTGGTTGCATCAGCACAGGTTAGCAGAGAATCCAGCAATGGAGACGCAGCCATTAAGGTTGACATGATTGTCATCTTGGTCTGGTTCCTCCTTAGGGTGCTGACTGATGATGGTGGCTAAGAAAAACCGATAAGGGAATCGGTATAGGAGAGGAGGTCGAATTGATGTTATGATCTTATGGGGTGTGTCTGTTTGTGAAACTGAGTAACCATCTAACCTCCACATAATTCTCCTTATATAAGCACTCAGGAGGAAACCCAATTAGTTACTAAGGGTAATATGGTCCATCAACAATTACCAACTAATTAAATAATAGGTTCTAATATATTTTGATCTCTATTATGTAAATGATTATAATGGCTATAGATTAAATATTGTTACATAATATATTTAATCTTACATCCGGCTGATCTTTTGTCGGTCATTGTAGACACCCAATGTTACAATACTAAATCCCTGAAATGTCCCAAATCCCCTTCTCTCTATTTGCTTTGATACTTGGTTTCTCAATCAAGCATTGGTGCCGTGGTGGTGTTTCTGATCAGTGGCCCTAGCGGCGGCTAGGGTTCCGCCATGATGTATTTTGCCACTGCTCTGGTGACGATGATGGTACAATAGTGGTTACCTGAGTCGCTTTGGTTTTGGTGCTTATGCCGCTACTATGGCGGTGGTGATACCTGTGGTGGGTTATTATTCGTGTATTAGTGCTCTTCTATTAATTTGTTTAAAGGCTGTGATGATCGAAAAAAAAAACGGGACACCGAAGATCGGAGTCGTACCTTGGCGGGGCAAAATCCAGATGGCATAGTTCGTATGTTGTGACTATGCAACTGTGTATTTGCAGCCATGGTTTCATCCGGGTCTGTTTTGTTCCTACTCCACAGTTGCATATCTGAGCCTATTCATTTTGTTTTCGTTTATTGTTCACAAATTTTTGAAAAGTTGATAAAAAAACTTTCCCTTAAACTACCAAAACAGATGGTATTAATAGCTTCATTTTGTATCAAATTAACCACAAAATAAAGGAAATTCAAAGTCAAACAACATATCAGAATTTGTGATTTCCCTTTGTCACCACCATCCTGCTGCAACACAACGATTTAGCCGGATCAAGACGAGATCCTCTATTTTTTATAGCCGGATCATACTGTGCTGGATAGAGAGGTATTTTATGTTATGCTAGAGGGAAGAGAGAATTGCAGAGATGAGCGACGGCGACATGGTAATTGGCGAGAAATGGGGATGTTGGAGGCAAGCGGCAGTGATGGTTGAGGAGCGGCAAAGGTCAGTCGAAGGACGAAAATGGTTACCAGCCGGGTTGTTTGTGAATTTGGTATTGGGTTATGGTGATGTAGATTGTATTAGATTGTTCTTAAATTATGCATGATGCGTTTGTTGAACTGAATCCAAACTCATAATCCAATTGTAGCCTTTACATTCCCTGCATAATCTCAATTACCTTCAACGACCCACCTGTACAACTCAAAAACATAAAACATATAACAAAGTAAATAATCACCAAATATATTTGATGCTAAAATACAATTGATATTTTCACATTCTTTAGCTTATAAAAACCTTTTCATTTTTTACTTTTGATTTTCTTTTAGTACCACATATATATTTTGTTAGAAGAATAACTCCTGACTTGATAACTTTCTTATTTCTATAAATAACAAAAATTAAAGAATCTAACACGTGTCGACATTTGTTATGATACGACTACAATTTTGGGTTTTTATTTTCGATTGCTATAGGAAGTGACCGAATTCTAGCCGCGTCTCCGCCGCAAGGCGCGGGTTCAATCCAACTAGTTGGTTATAAATGGTAAAAGCATTCAAAATTTCATTAAAGGAAAGATTGGGAATGGGAGGGAAATCCGATTTTGGATTGATCTCTGGGTGGGGAATATGCCGCTTAAAGACAAGTGGCCGAGGCTTTTTGAGCTTTAAACTCAAAAATTATGTAAAGTGGTGGATAGGTTGGGGCTGGGTGGTGACAGATGGAAGTGGTCTAGAAACCTGGATTCGGCTGAAGAACTGCTAGAATGGCAGGATTGCCAGGAGCTAGCAGCAAGGACAATGCTTTCTGGGGTGAAAGACCTTTGGATTTGGTTGGGAGATGAGTCAGGAGGATTCTCTGTCAAATCGGTTAAATCTTTACGGGAGAAGGATAGGGGGAACACGGGGCTTTTAACGTTTAAGTGGTGCAGGTGGGTTCCACTCAAGTGTAATATCATGGCTTGGAGGGCGAACATGGATAGATTAGCTACTCGGGAGAATCTGCGCAAGAGAAACATCAACATTCCATCGACGTCATGCTGTGAAGAGGAAGAAGAGTCGGGTGAACATTTGTTTACGGCTTGTCTTTTTGCGAATAGAATTTGGATGTCGCTTAGTGCAACATACCCCCTTTATATGTTTTTTTCCGTTAAAGATCTCATGGAAGCTCATGGTTTCTTAAACCTTGGATCTAAAGGAAAAGAGATCATACACGGTATCATAATGGTAGCATGTTGGTGTATCTGGAAAGGTAGGAATGAGATGGCCTTCGGAAATAAAAGAATATCTACTCAAGATTTAATGGGGGAAGTCAAATGGAGAAGTTATATTTGGTTGAAAATAGGTCTTCCTTTAGATACATTCGGTGGGTGGATTGGTGTAAATGTCATTTGTACATGTAATTTTTTGACCTTTGCCCGTTTGGGTCGGGGGCGTGTTTTGTATTGGCCTTTTGCCCTTTTGGATCAGAGGTAGTTGTTTAATGAAGTTAATTTAAAAAAAAAGTATTTTTTATTATATTCTAAAACCATACAATTAAGAGCACCCGCAACACAAGTTTGTGCACTCACATGTCGCCTAGCAGGCGTTGAGGTGGCGTCGGAGCTTTCAATAACGCTGCACGATCCAAAGAAAGTCCTTCACGAACCATCCGTAGAGAAGGGGAGACGGAACTGTGAGAGAGGGTGAATCCGTTTCATGAGGGCTTTCGGTTCTACATATTTTTTTCCAACCCCCACCCGGAATCTGGGCATAATTTAAAAAAAAAAATCTAAATCTCTAATCATCATGCAGCTATGTAAACTAATTCACATCATCACACGCTTAGTAAACGAAAATCACATATTTCATATCCATATACTTTGATTTGTATTAATAGAACTGCAAATTAGGCTACCTGATCAAGCCACTGCACATGAAAACGATACAGATACTGGCTCTTGTCGATGTAGCACTTTTAAATTAGAATATAATTCCCGAGTACTACTACTAGCGGTCTCCACTGCGTTGGGTGGTCCCACGAGACGAGCCAACATGTTGCATAGGATTCGGTTGTTGATCATTCTCGACTGGCGGGAGATTCACCATGGTGTGTTGAGTCACTCGTGTGATAGAAGAAGGTTGGCCCTGGTAGAAGTGTTGCTGTTTCATGTCATCTTGCACAGGAACAACAGTGTCTGTGGATGCATCAGATGGGCTACAAGTATAGAAAGGCATGGGATCCATCGTCGATAAATTGAACACGGGTTGAACCATTGGGTTAAAGCCGGTAACTCTTTTCACACTTTCTTCAGCCATCTTCACCTGCATATATGTTTGATAAATCATCTGGATTCTTGTGCAAAGATAAATTCGAGTCATATTGCAACGAGATTGTTTTTGTGACCCAAACGAGCTAAGTTGCGCATTAGCTACTCGAGATCGGCTCGCTATAAGATCAAATCGAGCTTAAACGAGCTCGAGCTCAGACCTATAGTGGGGTTCATTTAATAAATAAGGTCAAGCTAGAGCTTCATACACCGAGCCTGATTATGCTCGCGAACCTATTATTCATATAAGAGTAAATTACAAATATCGTCCTTTTTGTATGTCACTTATTGCAAACTGTGTCCTTTATCTTTAGTAATTACAGAAAACGTACTCGATGTTTGCAAACCCTTGCAAGATATGTCCTTTAGCCCTAACTCAGTTAATTTTTGTGGTTAAATCTGACCAAATGGACCCCACATGAGGGTATTTTGTGGTTAAATCTGACCAAATGGACCCCACATGAGAGTAAAATGACCAAAATACCCTCATGTGGGGTCCATTTGGTCAGATTTAACCATAAAAATTAACTGAATTAGGGCTAAAGCATAGTTGTTAAAAGCCATCGCCTCTTGCGCCTAGGCCCATTTTTCAGGCGAGGCGAGGTAGTTACGCCTTAAGTCGAGGAGATTGCGCTTTAATTCTCTAGGTAATGGTTCATGTGCACATTCCGGCGAGATTCCTAGATTCCGGAGAGTTTGGCAAGATTCTAGCCAGATCCGTACTTTTATCTAAAGAAAACTACTTTTCTACACTAATACACTAATATTTTAGAACTTTTGGTACTAAATAAATGATATAAAGTGTTATATAATAGATTTTGTTTATTTTATTTAAAGAATAGTATTCTTTTTCTAATACATAATATATTTTTAATTTTTTTTCATTATGCGCTTTATTTTTCTCAGGCCCTTGTTTTTTTTGCGCTTTGCGCCTAGGCCCCAGGCGAGGCCTATGCGCCTTGAGGGCGCCTAGCGCCTTTATTAACTATGGGCTAAAGGACATAACTTGCAAGGGTTTGCAAACATCGAGTACGTTTTCTGTAATTATTGAAGATAAAGGACACAGTTTGCAATAAGTGACATACATAAAGGACGATTTTTGTAATTTACTCTTTATATAAATCTAATGCTACATGTATAATTACATGATAAACATTATTATTATATACACAACTATAACAACTAATAATATATGTAATGTTATATACAGTGGTGTAAACGAGACCTACTCGAGATGGGCTCGCAATAGGTTAAAACGGGCATGACTCAGGGTATTTATAAATATACGTTATTATATATAAAATCATGATAAAAATAACTGCATAACATATATTTCATTATATCTTCAAATCTGAAATTACAAAAAAAATATACAAATCATTATATCTACATATATAAACAAACTAAATAAATCATTAATAACAAATAAATGAGCTCGAGCTCTCATAATTTAAACAAGTTGAACTCGAGCTTAGGCGAGCTAGAGCTCGGTTCGTTTACACCCCTAGTTATATATATAACTATAATTATAACCTTGTATAAAAAAAATAATTAAATAAATATATAAAAATCAATAAACGAGCCAAGCTCAAGCTTGAAACTTATTCAAGAGACGAGCTTGAGCTTCTAATAGCTTGAAACAAATCGAGCATGAGCTTGAGCTTGGCGTGGCTCGTTTACACCCCTAATTATGCACTAAGGCTCATCTCGGGAACAAAAATAAGTGGGTTTGAGGTTACAAATCAAAAAGTGAAACATGATGCACTACCAACCTTTGCTCTCATAGTTTCAACATCAGCTTTCAGCACTCTATTATCAACAGCAGCTTCAGTGTTCTTTTGGCTTATGTCACTAAGACGCTTCAATAATGAAGAATTTTCGACCCTCAATTGAGAAACCTAGAAACAAGTATACAAGACGTGAATATGTGATCTCATTTGGTGTTTTGTCTATCTTTATTTTTTATAAAAATAGACATCTAAGAAGTAGACCTGTGTCTCAAGTTCAGTCATATGGGCCTGCTTTCTTCCTCTTGAACGTCTAGCAGATTCTCTGTTCGATATCATTCTAAGAAAAATAAAATAATAATTATATTAGTGTTGGTGGGTCAAACAAACCGGCCCGTTTGACCCGCACCCAGTCTGCTTGGCGGCCCGCTCTTGTTGCCACCTAATTAACACAAATATCAGAGAGAAGTAGGGAACAAGAACCCATTCGACTTACCTTCTAACACGTTTTACATCTGTAGGGTCCGCATTCTGAGTTGTTTCCGTATCTCCATCAAGCTCGTCATCATCTGATAGTTCTCGTGATGATCCACTTGTCACTGGAATTGCTGTGTTCTTTTGTATAACAGGCAAGGAAGGGATTCCGACAATCCCGCCACCATCTTTACCTGCTCCCCTGGGATCAAGACCTGACACTACCAACCCAATACAAACAAATTAACACTTTCAGCCCATAAACTCAACAAAAAACAATAAGGTATTTACACAAACAAGTTGTATGGAAAAAGTGAAACAGATAATGCATAATCTTGTATGACTGGATTTTGTGGTCAATTGTAATTGTGTGTATACTTTGTTTCCATGTTTGATTTTTCTAAGGCAAATGTGAAATTTGTTATCATATGACGATGACGATGATATGATGTGATATAAAAGACACAAAATGAGATATAAGCAAGATCACCTGATAAAGTTTCCTATTTTTTTTTCACCGACTAACTCACACACCTCTATCCAAAATCTACACCTTTGTCCACTATGGGACTTGAAGGTTCAACCTCATGTTTGGAAAAACTGACACGATGAGATTTCGTGTTTTTCTGTTCCATGTCAGTGTCTTATCGTGTTCATGTTATAACAGGTTGTGTCTGACACGATATGCCTGCCCTACGTGAGCCCTTTGTGCCTTGAGCCTTTGACTACCTACCATATACCATTGAAACTGCATGTGGCATGAAGTCTATGTGCGAGACACAAATCTGATATAATGTAAAGAAGACCCAAATAAATTCTCATTTCCTGATTCCATCATGTTCGCCCATGTACAATTGTGAGAGCAAGTAACTAATTTGATTGTGTGGCACACACTCTACAAAATCAGCATATACATGAATTTCTCAAACAAACAAGCCAAGGGTAACTAAGGCGGTGTTGATTGTGGAAGTTGTAACCTTACAAACTAAATGATGCTCAACTACGTCATCAATCAATCCACTCATATGACAAAGTTGTTATGTATAAAGAACATGATACACTGAACTTGGAAATTCTAACAACAAATTAAAATCACAAACCTTTGGAAGAAATCTGGTTTCCTAACTGTGAGGTGTAGGAGGCCTGTGATCCATTGTCCCGTACAGCAGCGGAATCTTGAGTTTTTACAGGAGATGCCTAAGGGAAAGAGTAAACTAAACAAGTTATAAAGTGCCTTGAAACAGATCTTAAATGAAGGTTAAATTATCATCCACTTCGAAATATGGCCAATTGGCCCAAATAATAAGTTCCACAAACCAAACAATGTATTACTAATGTAAACATAGTAAAATGTGAACCTTCCGAAGTAGCTTGATACACACAGATAACTAACTATGTTGTTATAGCCCAACTACATAATGTGAGTGAGGGTATCACGCCCAACACCAATCCAACAGTAGCAAACATCAACAACAGGGGCGCAGCTTAGTGTTACTCCGAGGGGGCGCCCGACCCCACGAACTTTTCGATGCGTAGTGTTATGAATAGTAATTTCGTATAGAAAATTTTTAGGTATATACGTCCCGCCCCCCCCCCCCCCCCCCCCCCCCCGGTTTCGGAAAAATTGGGGGGGGGGGGGGGGCGAAGCTTCGCCAATGATCAACAAGCCATGAAGTAGATCAAACCAAACAGGTTCCAGGCAAGCCATTAACAAAAGTATTTCAGAATCAATATAATCCATAGTATTTCAGAAAATAGATGCATAATATTGATGGTACTAGAAGCTGGATGTTACAACATGTGTCAATGAACCTTATAAAACAAAAACACTCCCATCCCATGTAACCCAAAACAAATTAATAGGTTGTAAAGGGATGATTGTAATCAAGTCCACAAATAATAATAATAATAATGTTTTAGTTTTAGTACAATCCAAAACCTAAATATTTGAAAGAAAAAAAAAATATATGTATAAAAATCATACCCTGGTCAACGCAACAGCTGCACAAGCAAGATCAAGACGACTTTTAAGGTACGCCTGATACTCCTCCGAATCAACGGAGGCAGCACACGACGTCGTAGCAGGAGGAGCAGCAGTTGTAATGTTGTTCAAGGTGGTTGCAACTGAGTGATTATTATCGTGATCATCCTTGATCTGGACGACGACGTCGTTTGATGAAGATTGTTGGAGGAAGCTTTGAAAGTGCCATTCAGACATGCTCCGGTTGATGACTGGCTTGTTGATCTTTGATGCGGATGTTGAAGACGATGATTCATCGTCGTCATCGGATGGTGACCAAAAGTGGGCCGCGATATCCTCCACTGAAAACATCTTGTTCATTTCTCTCTCCTCTCCTCCAGGTTTCAACCTCCTTTTTTTCAAAGGCTAAATAAATGAATTAGGTTTCAACTTAATCTAAATATTTAGAAGAGTAAATTACACGGATTCTCCTTTAATTACACCTTAAATTGCAGTCCCTGCCATTTCCCTTTAATTTGTGCATTTCATGTCCTTTAAATAACAAATTTGCACAATCCTTGTCTTTTTCTCCAAACCTCATCCAACAACCCAGTTAAATGCACCCATGTGCCTCTCACATGATGGGTAAAATTGTAAATAATCTTTCACCTACCCTTAAAAACCCCAGGAGTCTTCTTCCTCCCCACATAAATTAGGGTTTCGATTTCTTCATCAGACTATAAACACTTCCTCACATAAATTCAGTTTCCTCATCAAACTATAAACACGAAATCATGGTATATTGGAGATGTGGAACAGCAACGACTCTTAAGACATCTTGTACTTCAAAGAACCCAGGGAGAAGGTTTTATGGATGCCCTAGATGTGGATTCATCTGCTGGTTTGATACCGCGGTTTGGTTTGATATGTTTGGATGGTAAACCTTTGTCTTTTGTTAAGTTGGAATTTTATGATATTAGTTATGTTATCAGTTGTGTATGTTTGGAATGATATGTTATGGTGCAGCAAGCGACGTATTTTATTGCTAAGTGTTGGTTAAGAGTCGCTGCTGTCCCACCTTGTGTTCTTTCACAAACCGCGGTATCAAACCAGCAGATGAATCCACATCTAGGGCATCCATAAAACCTTCTCCCTGGGTTCTTTGAAGTACAAGATGTCTTAAGAGTCGCTGCTGTTCCACATCTGCAATATATCATGATTTCGTGTTTATAGTTTGATGAGGAAACTGAATTTATGTGAGGAAGTGTTTATAGTCTGATGAAGAAATCGAAACCCTAATTTATGTGGGGAGGAAGAAGACTCCTGGGGTTTTTAAGGGTAGGTGAAAGATTATTTACAATTTTACCCATCATGTGAGAGGCACATGTGTGCATTTAACTGGGTTGTTGGATGGGGTTTGGAGAAAAGGACAAGGAGTGTGCAAATTTGTTATTTAAAGGACATGGAATGCACAAATTAAAGGGAAAGGGCAGGGACTGCAATTTAGGGTGTAATTAAAGGACAATATGTGTAATTTACTCTATTTAGAACTATAGGTTTCAACTTAATCTATACTAGGATTGCGACCCGGCGCAATGCGGCGGGGATTCTTTAGTTATAACTGAGTCGATCTACGACCCGCACGTTATGTTAAACCTGTCAAACGGGAAAAAAAATAGATGATGTAGAAACGTTCACCCACACACGCATGTTGCGTCGTGTTAACTCGCAAAATTTAGAACGAAACGTAAAAACGTTAAACCAAAGACGCACGTTGCGATGTGTTAAGTCGCAAAATTTAGAAGCAAGCATAAAGTGAAAAATTTTTGGAAAAATGAAAACTATAAATGACCAAAGTTGAAAGTAAAAAAAGTTGGGAGGATAGATTGCAAAAGATAAAAAGTTTTGGGGTAAAAGTAAAAAAAAAAAACAGATAGTTTTGGGTTAAAAGTAATTTATGAAATACTTTTGGGTGAAATGTAAAAAAAAATCAATTTTTTTTTTTGAAAAACCCCTAAAGCCAATGTTACAACAACCATATGCATAACCATTTTCTCTTTAAAAAACCCCTAAAGCACACACCGCGTTGCAGTGGGGCGTAAAACAGTCTCAGATATTACTAATGCCACACAACCGTTATCGACCACCAACACTGAGTCAACCTAGGATGTGCGTGTTGCGACGAAACTGTCAAACATGAAAAAACAGAGGTAAAAACGTTGAACCACATATGCACGTTGCGCCGTGTTAACTTGCAAAATTTGAAACAAAACATAAAAAAGTTGAACCACAGTCGTACGTTGCGTCGTATTAACTCGAAAAATTTAGAACTATAGGTAAAACGAAAATTTGCGAAAGATGAAAAGTATAAGTGACAAAAGTTGTGAAGTTAAATTGCAAATAATGAAAAGTTTTGGGTTAAAGTTAAAAAAACAAATTATGCAAGGTTAAAATTGCAAAAGGTAAAAATCTTTGGATTAAAAGTAAAAAAACAAGTTTTTTTTTTTTGAAAAAGTCCTAAAACACAATGTACAACTTATATTGCATATTTTTGTTGCTTATTTATAGTAGTAATAATAATAATAATAATAATAATAATAATAATAATAATAATAAATAATAATGCAATATATATTTATACGAGTTTTTAGAATCCGTGCGTTGTGACGGGACTATCAAATTGTACCAAAGATGGATGTAAAAATGTTGAACCACAACACGCGTTGCGAAATGTTAACTTGTCAACGTTAAACTGAAACGTAAAATTACATTATCGTAGAAAAAAATTCTAGTCGAAACATAACCAAACAAACATAAGAAACTAATCAAATAGTACTAAAAAAATAGATTTAGCTATATAGTTAAAAAGAAAACATAGCATTGAATGTTAATTTATAGTTATCAACAATAAACGTTACATTTTAATTATCATATTAAATAATTTGGTAATGTGGTGGTGGTCCGTTAACAAAGACAAAACCTTTAAACATCTTGGTTTGGAAGGGTGAGATTTTGGGTTTAATTTTTATAGACGACAGGGTTTAAAAGAAAATTTTACCATTCAAAAAAGTGTTATTGTTTCAATCCCACCATTTCAATATACTGTACTATCAATAGTAAAATGTAATAAAATTGTACTTTTTCAAGATCAAAGAGAAAAATCATTGTAAATTAGCTTATAAAATAATTAAATATTTTTCCCTATGAGAAACCATATCTTCATTTAAACCATACCCTTGACTCATTCTAACTAACTATAACAACCCTCCAAAATATTCCGACACCCTAATATATTTTAAAATATCCCTATATGTCTTAAAATACACCCCGTGTGTGAAAACCGAGCCCAGGATACCTTATATAATAAAAAAATTAAATAAAAATCAGAATATGGAGTCGCTCGCGGGCCGCGTAGCCTTTGGCTACGTCTTACGCGGGGCGCGACAGTCAGTCACCAGGGGTGCGCCCGGTGTTGCCACGTGTCGTGCAAAGTGTCGAGGCTACAAGTGCTGACTAGACATAGCTAGGCCTTACAGACCTACGTCGCGGGCCGCGATGGACTATCCTTTGCTTACGCGGGCCGCGAAGGAGTCCAAGATCAGCACTATATATAGAGAGGTCGAGCATTCAGTCCCAACTCGCTCACAGTCAACTTTCTCTCTCGAATTTCTATAAAGTTAAAGTAATTTCCGAGCATAATACCCCCCTAAATAACGAAGTTCTGCCCCGTTGTAAGTATCATAACCCCGATTACGTATTAGATACGCTGCCCGATTGATCCAGGGTTCCGTAACGACTGTCGTGGTTCTGCCCGACGTAGTCGTTGGAATGTTGTCTCGGGAGGGTATTACTAATGTAAATATTGGGTTATTATACTAACGCGTGTGCATTTGTGTAATTTATAGATAATCACCAGGAAATCCTTAAGGAAAACCCTAAGACAGCAATGTGAGTAATCTCCTTTTTGCAAATTGTTTTTACAAAACCTCACACAATTAATAATATATTAAACAGTTATTGAGTATTTGTATTCTACAGTTATCATCGGTATGTTGGGATTTTGTATACAAAATTTGTTACTACCTTGCGATGAGTAACATGACCACAAGTCGGGTTGACAGTACCGTGGGTGGTAATTAAGTAGATGGAAACAAATGTAATTGCGCGACCGCCCTCAATACTGTACAATGGTTTTACTTAACTTGATTAAACTGAGATTCACTCACCAGTATTTCCCACTTACAAAATGTTTTTAAACGCGTTTCAGGTAACAAAATGTGAAAGCCAAATAGAAGTCAGCTGGACAGCACTGAAGGCTTGGAAAAGTGGCTATAACGTTACCTAAAATAAAGAGATGTTTTATTAAATAAAATAGGGTTTATCCCTATGAAAATGTGTGTACTTAAAACTTGGGATTATTCCCACGTGTTTAATATTATGAAAGTGTGGTATTTTCCTCTGATAAAATATTTCCTAACTACGATCCTGATGTAATTTCCGCTGCCAAAATGATAAACACCTGGATACCACCGAAACTGGCCGCGGCCCCCCGTTCCCGGGTTGTTAGGGGACGGGGGTTGCGACAGAAGGTGGTATCAGAGCTAAGCCACTGATTCAGCCACAGAAGTGTTCTGCTGACACCAAGATATTATTCAAATTGTTAGGAAATAAATTACGAAAATACGTGCATATCTATATTTTATTGTTGTGTATTATTTGACTATTTGTTAGTTTACATTATAAGCGATCAAGGACCCTCCGACGCCTATCGTCATTTGTCCGGCTCACCTAGGAGCGAAGGCACCTCTTCACAGCCTGCCCTCTCTGGGTATTCAGCTGACAATGAAGATGGGATATTCGTGTTTAAGGCTCAGTCTGAAGAGTCATTCCCTCCTAAAAAGAGAGGATGGTTCAGTAGGGGAGCACATGAGCATAGGAAAATAATGAAAAAGTTACAACAGCAACAAGTGTTAGCAGCCGCTAAGAGAGAAACAGGTGCTCACACCCAAGATATGCTTAATAGAAGTTTAGCAAATTTCCAAATCTTAGCAACCACAGCTGCCGACCCAAACCTGGAGCAACTCATAGCACCCCAACCATTACCCTTGTTTCCCACACAGCCAATGGAAATAGAAAACAACCCAGAAAACCAAATCCAAATGCATGATTTTAACCCAGAAGAGATACCTAGAGTACCAGCACTCAATCCCTTAGACCCAGACTACGACCTGTGGTTTGATGATCACAGGGATTATCAGCAACGCTACCACGTATTAGAAGAACCCATGCCAAACCTAGCAGCCTACCCATGTCTGGACCCTCTAGATCCCTATTATGATAATGATGAATACATTAGGGAAATCCTAGAGAATCCATATCCCCAGGAAGAACCCATGCCACGGTACCCAGATCCAGTACCAGTACTTGCACCCCCAATGAGTGCAGAGAATGTGCAAGAACTCCGAACCTTCGGTGAGGAGATTTTAGAAAACAGTGACAGGATGAGGCAGATTGACTCGTCTGGAAGTACGACGAGCGTAATGTGGAGTTCTGGATGAACCCATATCAGTGATGATGATAGTAATAATAATATAATAATAAATATATATATATAATATATCTATCGTAGTATAGACCACTTTGTGGTTAATGATGCATACTAGTATTGTAATTTTAGATTCCAGTTTCAGTTTGTGTTAGATGCATAATATATAAGAAAGAGTAAGTCGCAATGTTCGACGTTTTTGATCAATATGTGTTATGTGATTGTTTGCCTTAAATATTATTTTGTGATATTAATAAGTGGCAAATGTTTAAAATTCAGATGGACATGAACCAGGAAAACCAGAATAACGATAACCAGAGTAACAATAACCCGGATAACGATAACCCGAACAACAACAATAATGGAAACCAAGTGGATAACAGTGCCATCCAACACATAGTGGCACAAGGAATACTAGATACAATGCCATATATTATCAAAATGTGTAAGGAAGCAGATAATAAAAGTAAACGTGATAGTAAACGACCCATTGAACCTGAACACAACGTAAACAATGGACCCATACTTCAAGTGCCCATTCCCAAAAGAAAAAGAACCATGTCTTATGGTTGTTCATATAAAGAATTTTGGTCTTGTAAACCAATGGAATTCTCGGGCAATGAAGGGGCCGTTGCAGCTTTACGTTGGATAGAAAAGACTGAGACAGTCTTAAAAATAAGCAAGTGTGCGGAAGAGGATAAGATAATGTTTGCTTCCAATCTGTTTAAGAATTCAGCACTAGAATGGTGGAACACTATCCTCCAGTCTAGGGGAAGTGATAGGGTTTACAATATGAAATTGGAGGAATTTAAGAATATGGTAGAAAGAAAATTCTGCCCTCCCAATGAAAATAAACAAATAGCAAATAAGTTCCTAAACCTTAGGATGACTGGAGTGGATAGTAAGGGTTGTACTACTTTATTCTTTGAATATGCTAGAATAGTACCAACCCTTGCATCACCTGAACCTGTATTAATCTCTCGTTACATTTGGGGACTAATCGGTGAGATTAGGCATGTAGTCAAGGCAGCTAGACCTCAGACCATAGAAGAAGCTGTAGAACTAGCAAATACCTTGACAGATGAGTTAGTGCGTACTCGAGAAGAGGATCAAAGGAGGAACCTAGCTCAAAGGCTTACCCAAGAATTCCGTTATGGAAATTCCAACCGTGGGAAAAATGTAGGTTCTACCTCTACACCGTACTGCAAAGCTTGCAAGAAGAAGCATTCAGGAAAATGCTCCACTTACTGCAATTTCTGTAAGATACCGGGCACAAGGTAGAAGATTGCAGGAGGAAACCTAATAATGGAATGTGCTTCAACTGTGGAGAAAAAGGTCACATCAAGCCAAATTGTCCGAAACTAGCTCCAGCCCCGAATACCAAGAATACTAAAAATGCTAGAGCATTTGTTCTGACTGCAGAAGAAGCAAAGATGATCCCGGATGTGATCGCCGGTACGTTTTTAGTTAATGATGTTTTTGCTGAAGTATTATTTGACTCTGGTGCAAACCAAAGTTTTATTAATACTTCATTTTGCAAACTTCTCAATCAACCATTAACTAAACTCCCACAAGAATGTCTAGTAGAGACAGCAAATGGGGAAACTATTAAGATTTCTGAAATCTTGCAGGGAGCAAGAATAGAATTTCTAAATCAAAAATTTATGGCAAACCTTTACCCAATGAATCTGGCAGGATTTGATGTTGTATTGGGAATGAATTGGTTAATAGTCAATAAAGCCAGTATTTTATGTGATCAAAAGTAAATCCAAGTAAATTCACCAAAGGGTGAAAGGATGACAATTAAAGGAGACAAACCATCTAGATCCACGGAATTCATCTCTGTGATGAAGACAGCTAGTTATATAAGAAAATGATCATTAGTGTATTTGATTTCCATAATCACTAACACTAAAGGAAAAGAACTAAAAGATATTCCAGTAGTATCCCAGTTTTCAGATGTATTTCCAGAAGAGTTACCAGGACTACCTCTAGACAGGGAAGTTGAATTCAGAATTGCTACCAGGAACAACACCGATTGCCAAAGCACCCTACCGTTTGGCACCCGCAGAAATGCAGGAATTGAAGAAACAATTAGATGAATTGTTGGAGAAAGGATTCATACAACCAAGTTTATCGCCATGGGGAGCACCGATCCTTTTCGTCAAAAAGAAAGATGGATCAATGCGTATGTGCATTGACTACCGCGAATTGAACAAAGTTACGATTAAGAATCGGTATCCGTTACCAAGAATCGATGACCTATTCGATCAATTGCAAGGAGCTCGATTTTTCTCTAAAATCGATTTACGGTCAGGATATCATCAATTAAAGGTACAGGAAGAGGACATTCCTAAGACTGCTTTTAGAACAAGGTATGGCCATTATGAATTTACTATCATTCCATTTGGTCTAACCAATGCCCCAGCTGCATTTATGGACATGATGAATCGAATATGTAAGCCATATTTGGATAAATTCATAATTGTATTTATAGATGATATTCTTATTTATTCTAAGAGCAAAGAGGAACATACAGCGCATCTGCACGCACTTCTAAGTCTGTTAAGAAAAGAAAAGCTTTATGCAAAATTTTCAAAGTGTGAATTTTGGTTAGAACAGGTACAGTTTCTTGGACATCTAGTCAATCATGAAGGAATTCATATAGATCCCACCAAGATCGAGGAGATTACCAAGTGGAAAACCCCTGAGTCACCAACCGAGGTTAGAAGTTTCTTAGGATTGGCCGATTATTATAGAAGATTTATTCGAGATTTTTCTAGAATAGCCATTCCCTTGACTAAGCTAACCGGTAAATCTGTTAAGTTAGAATGGGGACCAAAACAAGAAGAAGCCTTTAGAATTCTTAAGCAAAGACTAACCAATGCACCCATACTAGCGTTACCAGAAGGGACTGAAGACTTTGTAGTCTAGTGTGACGCTTCTAAGTTAGGTTATGGATGTGTATTAATGCAACGTCAAAAGGTTATAGCCTATGCATCTAGACAACTTAAGAATCATGAAGAGAATTATTCAACCCATGATCTAGAATTAGGAGCCATAATTTTTGCCCTTAAGATTTGGAGACATTACCTATACGGTAGTAATTTTACCATTTTCACCGACCATAAAAGTTTAAGGTATGTCTTCGGACAAAAGGAACTGAATATGAGGCAAAGACGCTGGATGGAGATACTTAGTGATTATGATTGTAATATCCAGTACCATGCAGGAAAGACCAATGTAGTGGCTGATGCTTTAAGTCGGAAGTATCATGAAAAGCCAAAAAGAGTGTGTTCTCTTAAACTAAACCTGCAGATAGATTTAAATGAACAGATTAGAAAAGCACAAGAATCAGTAATCAAGGATGATACTGAAAAATTGAAAGGAATGATTAAGGAACTAGAACAAGGAACGGATGGAATTTGGAGATTCCATAAGAAAAGAATATGGATACCTAAATTAGGAAACCTACGCCACCGTATATTAGAAGAGGCCCATAAGTCTAAGTATACGATGCATCCTGGAAGTGATAAGATGTATTAAGACTTAAGAAAGAGTTTCTGGTGGATAGGAATAAAAAAGGATATAGCAACATATGTTGCAAAATGTTTAACCTGTTCACAAGTCAAAGCTGAACACCAGAAACCCTCAGGGTTGCGGCAACAGTTAGAAATGTCAGTTTGGAAATGGGAATTGATAACAATGGATTTTGTTACCAAATTACCCAAAACAAGAAAAGGTAATGATACAATCTGGGTGATTGTAGACAGGCTAATTGTCACACCCCAACCGATGGCGGAAACATCGGGGCATGGCACTGAGCGAAACAGATTGTTCGAGAGAAATTCCATAACAACTACTTTACCGAATAGTTAAACATTACGTCCTATACCGTAACCCATTAAGCAAGCAAGTTATTACAGACATAGTATCTCCAAAATAAATAACACTGTTTCGACAACTCAGATTTCAAATAAAGATAAATTGTTTGTCTGTTTCTAGACTCTCCCTAACTTGATTCCATACAACAAGCATCCTAGCTGATAGCATCCTAAACGCCTGTCACATACGTTAAAATAGAGGTCAATACACATAGTGTAACGGTGAGCATACAAGTTTGATAATAGCATAATAGAGTTCGAAATCGTTTACGCATAACCAGCATGTACAACGTATAATGTGAAGCATGTAAGTTATAGAAAAAGATCCTATCAATACCAATGACTGCGAGTAGCGAGTGCGCAACACATGTTCACCACTGTGAACACGTGAAGTAATTGTCCTTAACAACCCTTGAATAAACAGGTGCTGAGTCCAAACTATAGTACTATCGTTGCTAAGGCAGGTAGACAGCAATCAATGTGTTAACATAACAAACAGGCATTCATCGAGTCATGTATAACATGCATTAGAAGTCAGCGTATAAATAGTGTTGTTTTGTGTGTTCGATGTGATTTAGAATAAGTAACATATGTAACACCCAAAAGTGCTTAAAGAAAAAAAAGGGATCGAGTATACTCACAGATAGCGTTTAACTTAATAAACACTGCCTTGGATTGAAGGGAGCGCTGAGAGAAATTAGCCTGAACAGTTAATGATAGCATAAACGATAAGCGGCACGTAAAACGATGCAAGTGTACCAAGGATCGGATGGCAATCCGATCGGATGGCAATCCGATCAGATGGCCAGTCGATCGGGTGGCAATCCGTTTGGATGGTCATCTGATCGGATGGCCATTCGATTGGATTGTCACCTCGTTTGGTGAGGATGTGTTTGTGTATAATGGTTTGTACTTTGAAGTTTTCGTTGTAGCATTTTAAAAATAGAGAAGTATCTCTACCCTTCAGGTTGGTCGATCGAACAGTCGTTCGATCGGACAACAATCCGATTGGCGAGTCTTCTTAGTTGAGAACAAGTTCACAGCAGGGCGATCACTCGATCGGATGGCTATCCGATCGGGTGGCAATCCGTATGAAATGAACATGTTGGAAATTGTTTAAGGATCAAAGTCCTAAACGTCACACGATCGGATGGTCGCTCGATCGGATGGCTATCCGATCGGGTGGCAATCCGTTCAATCGTTCAGAACCTTAGAATTTTGAATAAAAGCTTAAGTGTGGAATCAGGTGCAACCCGATCGGATGGCCGGTCGATCGGATGGCAATCCGATCGGACGGCAATCCGTCCCAACGGTCAGATCGTCTGGACACTTGATTTCGTTTGAAGTGTTGCAGTTTTGAACGAGACGGTTTGATATCTTGCTTGAACAACAGAAACCTCATCTCGTCCCAAGTGACCCGACTGAACATGAATCACCCTAGTCTGACCGGTTCGCAGTTCGAGTCGGTTGTTCATATTCAAGCCCAAAAACAGTAGTCTCTTAGATAGAATTCAGATCTAGAACTAATACATCACTAAGAATGAGCAGAAGATCAGAACAAGCTCCGATTCTATCGGTTTTGAGTGCATTGAGTGTAAAAGAGTTGAAAGAAAGCTAGAAAACCTTCTCTCAATCCTTTTAACCATGACTTTGTGTAGATTTATGCAAAAACATTGGTTAATCTTGTGGAAATCCTTCAGATCTAAGTTGTTTTTTGGTGGAATGAAGCCAAACCTTGAAGTTCATAAGAACTCCATGATGACATCACCCTAGAACACCTCAAATCCGGTGATTTCACGGTTAAAAGTTAAGATTCAAAGGTGAAAATGATGTAGAAGTGCGTGTAGATCATAGAAGTACAAGATTTAGGTTGAAAACTTACAAGAATTGAGAGAAATTGAGAGAAATAAGAGCTTGGAGTCGGCTGGTCGAACAAGGAAGCTGTCACATCACAAATGATGTGACAGGTGGGTACTTATAGGGTTTCCCAAAAAGGAAAGTGGGGGAAAGAGGCTGGTCGATCGGGTGGCAACTCGATCGCGTGGCAGCCTGATCGGGTGACAACTCGATCCATGAGTTTGGCGCGATGAGTTTTGTCGTTTCGATTCGCGTGTTGAGCGAAGCGATGCGATTCGAGCGAGCGATGCGATAGTATTAACCATTAGTTACTCAAATAACATAACTACTATATCTAACATACAATCACTATAATTATCTTGCGTTTAACGTTTGCGATTTGATTGCGATGCGATAGATTACGATTTGCGACACCTTAACATAAACATAACATGCACAAGTAACACATAAATGGCACACACACGTAAACAATATCCATAACACATAATTCGAGTTGCTATGCGATAGCGATAAGTCGATTAAACATGCGATTAAATAGCGATTAAATCTCGATTATTAATAGATACTCCACATAATACAACTAAAGCAATTAATTAGATAGGTTCGAGTACAAGTTAAAGAAGTCAAAACAGTAGTTGAGCAAGGAGTGACAGATCGCAATTAGCAATATTTTCTTCCTTTGACTTCAATCTTGACTTTGACTTTGACTTTCAAAACACGGGGTGTTACACTAACCAAGTCAGCTCACTTCCTACCAATGAAGGAAACTTTTAGTATGGAACAGTTAGCTAGATTATATGTAAATGAAATAGTTTCATTACATGGAATTCCTTTATCAATTGTTTCTGATAGGGATAGCCGTTTTACCTCTCATTTTTGGACAAGTTTCCAAAAAGCAATGGAACCAAGTTGAATCTAAGCACAACCTATCATCCTCAAACATACGGACAAAGCGAAAGAACAATTCAGACAATGGAAGATATGCTTAGAGCTTGTGTAATTGATTTCAGAGGTAATTGGGACGATCACTTACCATTGATAGAATTTTCTTAAAATAACAGTTATCACACAAGTATCAATGCTGCACCATTCGAAGCACTCTATGGACGAAAGTGCCGAACCCCAGTCTGTTGGGTAGAAATTGGAGAAAAGCAACTATCCGGACCTGAGATAGTGCAAGAAACAACAAACAAAATCATTCGAGTCAAGGAACGATTGAAAGCAACACATGATCGACAAAAGAGTTATGCTGATAACAGACGAAAGCCACTGGAATTTCAGGTAGGAGATAAAGTATTATTGAAAGTCTTTCCTTGGAAAGGAGTGGTAAGATTCATCAAAAGGGGAAAGCTAAGCCCTAGGTATGTTGGACCTTTTGAGATTATTAGAAAAATAGGACCTGTAGCCTATCAGCTACAACTACTAGAGGAAATGGTAGGAATACATGATGTATTTCATGTATCTAATCTTAAGAAATGCTTAGCTGATGAATCACTGATGGTAACTCTTAAGGATATAGAGGTAAATGAACAACTTAAATTTGTAGAAAGGCCTCTACAAATTGAAGACAGGAAAGTTAAGAACCTCAAACACAAGAGATTAGTTCTGGTCAAAGTGAAATGGGACTCCAAAAGAGGACCAGAGTACACATGGGAGCTTGAATCAGAAATGCAAAGAAAATATCCACACTTGTTCCAGTAGATCTCGAGGACGAGTTCTAAAACAAGGTGGGGAGGATATAACAACCCTCCAAAATATTCCGACACCCTAATATATTTTAAAATATCCCTATATGTCTTAAAATACACCCCGTATGTGAAAACCGAGCCCAAGATACCTTATATAATTAAAAATTAAATAAAAATCAGAAAATGGAGTCGCTCGCGGGCCGCGTAGCCTTTGGCTACGTCTTACGCGGGGCGCGACAATCAGTCAACAGGGCTGCGCCCGGTGTTGCCTCGTGTCGTGCAAAGTGTCGAGGCTACAAGTGCTGACTAGACATAGCTAGGACCTACAGACCTATGTCGGGGGCCGCGAAGGACTATCCTTCGGCTTACGCAGACCGCGAAGGAGTCCGAGATCAGCACTATATATAGAGAGGTCGAGCATTCAGTCCCAACTCGCTCACAATCAACTTTCTCTCTCGAATTTCTATAAAGTTAAAGTAATTTCCGGGCATAATACCCCACTAAATAACGAAGTTCTGCCCCGTTGTAAGTATCATAACCTCGGTTACGTATTAGATACGCTGCCCGATTGATCCAGGGTTCCGTAACGGCTGTCGTGGTTCTGCCTGACGTAGTCGGTGGAATGCCGTCTCGGGGAGGGTATTACTAATGTAAATATTGGGTTATTATACTAACGCGTGTGCATTTGTGTAATTTATAGATAATCACCAGGAATCCTTAAGGAAAACCCTAAGACAGCAATGCGAGTAATCTCCTTTTTGCAAATTGTTTTTACAAAACCTCACACAATTAATAATATATTAAAACAGTTATTGAGTATTTGTATTCTACAATTATCGTCGGTATGTTGGGGTTTTGTATACAAAATTTGTTACTACATTGCGAGGAGTAACATGACCACAAGTCGGGTTGACAGTACCGTGGGTGGTAATTAAGTAGATGGAAACAAATGTAATTGCACGACCGCCCTCAATACTGTACAATGGTTTTACCTCACTTGATTAAACTGAGATTCACTCACCAGTATTTCCCACTGACAAAATGTTTTTAAACGCGTTTCAGGTAACAAAATGTGAAAGCCAAATAGAAGCCAGCTGGACAGCACTGAAGGCTTGGAAAAGTGGCTATAACGTTACCTAAAATAAAGAGATGTTTTATGAAGTTGTCTAGTCTTTAAGGAACTTGTTAATATCGGGTGGTTCCTGACTGGTTGGAACAACCCCAAAGTGCCTAAGATACCTTAATTGTCCTAGACTAAGGCGAGAACGCAAGAGGTTGTCGGTGAGGGTAATTCCTATTTTCATTCTAGGTGGACAAGTCCAACCCTTTCCCGGGCTCTCGTTAAAGAAGGTGTATGCCGAATCGCTCAGGTCTATGTATGCATCGAATGAAGTCGATGGAGAGTCCTTCACGGCACAATCGACACAGGGACGACTATCGTCCAAGTCTTTGCTAGGTACGAAGGTATTTTCGGGAACAAAGAGGTTGTTGGAATGCGGTTCCAGCAATTCGTTATGGTCATCGTCTTAGGATGGATTAATAAAATCCTTCCTAAGCTCTTCTAACCAATTCTGAATTAGCTTTTCTAGTTGAAATAACTCATCAAGGAGCATTTCCCCTAGAATATCTGGCTGGGCGCATTCGAGGGAGAAATAGTGCTTATTTTTACTTTCGCCCCTCTTAAGGTTGTAAGAAGTTGGTGGGTCCATGTAGTGGGGCCTATAATTTAGAAAGTAGCATTTTACTTCTTCATGTTTGCCACCACATAATTGACACCACGTACCATAAGAGTGCCGAAAGTAAAAACAATTACTATCACTCATGTTTCTGTCAGAAATTACCAACCGCCGGGATCTAACGGTTCTGTTTTCAGTAACTGAAACTTGGGCACGGGGGCGTGTTGAGTGGGCACGGCCCCGTGTTCAGCTTACTGTCTGACGTAAAACAGGATTGCCAGTTCCAATGATTGAGCACGGGGGCGTGTTCAGCGGGCACGGCCCGTGCTGAGCTCTGCAGAAGCTGAAAAACTAAGAAAAATCCTAAAAAAAATAAAAAGAAAAAATAAAAGATGATTAGGCCGTTGATTCCTAACTTTCTTAAAATCCTTGTGTCCCCGGCAACGGCGCCAAAAACTTGATGCGTGTGAAGTGTTATATATATTAGGTGTATATTTTAAGCCCTTTTTAACACTTATGTTAGCCAAGTTTTAAATTTATAAAACACGATATTTCACTAACACTAAACACACATATGGGCAAGTGCACCCATCGTTGAGTATAGTATAGCGTTGGTAAGATACCGAGGTCGTCCAAGGACACAAGAGCTTTTAATACCGGTTTATCCTCAACGTCTAACCAAAATAAAAAGTTAGAAAAATGTTTTAAACTAAGAAAAATAAAAACTAACTAAAATGCTGAAAATAAAATAAAAAGAAAAACAGATAGACAAGATGAATCACTTGGTTCCTACTCGTATCTAGTATAACCTTTGATTATTTCCGCACTTTTGCACATAATTAAGAGATTATCTTAGTTATTGTAGTAGGCCCCTCTTTTGAAGGTGGCGTTACCCTCACCCCAGTAGTTTGAGTCAGCAATGATACAATCCTAAAAGGGTGGATTATTGGAAGATAATGAATTAAGTTATTAATGCAGTATTGTGGTAGGCCCCGCTTTTGGCGGTGACGTTACCCTCGGCTAAGTAGTCTGAGTCAGCAGGGATACAGTCCTAAGTAGCCGGGTTATAGTATTAATAGTAGTTAACTTATGAGGGGGTCAAAGAGTTTGGACCCCCGCCATCCAATACCGTGAAGTATTGAAGGAGGTCCTACTAAATTTGACCCAGGTCCATTGCAGGACCTCTAAACGCTGAACAATGGCAAGACCTTTACCAAACCGTTCCCTTAACCCCCGACCAGGTAGCCAACATACCTCCATATAGACCGTGGAGATATGAATGGTGAAAATCCTTTATTTTATATAGACAGTAAAATAATGCCAAGACACCACGGACAAACGATAAGGAAAGATCACCTTCAACATAAGTAACTAGTTATTAAAGTCATTAATACAAAACCAAATAAAAAGTGCAAAAGATTAGAAATAAAAAGTATTATACTAGACACTTTGTCTTCACCAAGTGATGTAAGAGACTTAGGCAAACATGGCCTTGATTGTCAAGAACTCTTACGATCAATCTTGGATCCCGAGACGACTCACACACTCTACGATGGACAATGGATGATGGTGGTGGATGATGGTGTTGTGATGGTGGTGGGTGGTGGATGAAGTGTGAGAGAGGTGGTGTGCCAAGGGATGAGATGAAATGATTCCAAGCACTCCTATTTATAGGCTGAACAGAGAGCTGGGCACGGCCCCGTGTCCGCTGGACACGGCCCCGTGTTTGTCTGACATTCTCTCTCCTCATTAATTGTAATTCGCAATTACAATAAATGTGCCTGCTGTACTTTCGACACGCCCCCGTGTCCGCTGAGCACGGCCCCGTGGTGGGCAATAGAAGCTTCTATAGATTTGTGTTTTCTGCTGCTTCTTGGGCACGGCCCCGTGCTGGCTGAGCACGGGGCGTGTTCAGTCTTCTGACTTCTCTAATTTGCTTTGGAAGGTGCCGTTGAGGGGTCGGGCAGTCCACTAATGTTCCTTTCCTTGTATTTATGTTGGATTTAGCTGTCTTTTTGCTTCTTTTGCGTTTTTGAGCTCATTTAATCCTGAAAATACAAAAGGAAGACAAAAACACTCTTTTTCCAATATTAGTACTTAAAAAGGGTTAGTTTTATGCCTTGTTTGATGTAATTTATATGTTGCATTTTGCACACATCAAATACCCCCACACTTGAACTTTTGCTTGTCCTCAAGCAAAACTCTTTAATATGTGGCTTACACTCCCAAATGGAATAGGTAGAAGAGAAGGTTTTGGGCTTGTCGTAGAGTGTCGGGATATCCAAGATCTTTTTGGGTTTTATTTTTATTTATTTACAATCTTATTCGTAATGATTTATTTAGAACTTTTCATAGGAGAAATTACTTATTTGGGCATAACATGCTTTTTTAAAATTCCATTTATATACAAGTTCACATACCTTACGGGAGAAATCACTCACACTCGGCCGAAGGTGTATTTTTAGTGAATCACTCGAGAGCGGCATGGAACTTATTCCTACCATAGGCTTGCCAAGCAATCAATCCTCATCATTTTTAACTTTTATACCGTTGTAAGTATCAAGAGGACTTTGTGGGTTAAGGGTTAGGCTTGGGTTAAAGGTAGGTGGTTGGGAAAGTGGTTAGTGGTTAGAAGAAAAAGGGCGAAAAGGCGTAACAAGTGTCGGTTTTCGTAGGAATTTCTATTTTTTTAACTTTTTATTTTAATGAAGCTTTTATTCAAACAAAGTTATTTTTGATGACTTTGTTTGTTTATTTTCTTTTTGCTTCATCAATAACACACTTTTTTTTTTCATACGAAAAACCGAACTTGTTACTAAAACAAAAGGGTTAAAAATGAAAAAGGTTTTGGTGGGTAAAAGGGTTTTTGGTTTGGGTGATGAAATGAAAAGGTTTAGGCTCAAAGGGGCTAACTAGGGGGATTTTTGGGTAGGTGGTAAAAGAAAAATAATGGTGTAGAAAAAAAAAAAAAGGGTTAGTCCTAATGCCTCCATCATTTACTTACTCGGGTTTAAGTTGATAAGGACCGAGAATGTATCGTCATGGCAAGTTCTAGAGTCGTAAGAACCAAGCGGCTATTCACACAAGAAATGAAAAATGAGCATTTAGTCTAAAGATGTAAATTTGTATGCTCAATAAAGGCTCAAAACTCACTTTTGTGGGAATGGGTTTTTATGTGATCAAGTATATATAATCAAATTTTAACTAAGTTTGCCATGCCTTTTCATAATTTTCTTATGTTGGTTCTTTTTATCACTACGCTATCGGTTGTAAATTCTTAAAAATATAACCTTTTTGAGAACTTGAATTTCCCGAGTTAAACCTAGACAAGTAAAAAAAATGAAATTTTTGAAAAAATTTGGGGTGATTAGCGGTTCCAATAGAGTTTTGTGTAAGGCTTGTATTTAGGACTTGCAAAATTCAAGGTTTTAGCATTCCCCCCACACTTAAATTACACATTGTCCTCAATGTGTCCCAAAAATAAATTTTTAGGTTGATTAGATGTGTAAAATAGTGTTTAAAAAGCAAAAATTTGTGTTACTGGGCACTGAACACGGCCCCGTGTTCAAGTGCCAGTAACAAAATTAAAATAAGAGAGACAGAAGTCTGGACACGGGGGCGTGTTGGGTGAACACGGCCCGTGTCCAGGTACCTGAACTGGGCGTTTTTCTGCAGGTGGTTCAGCACGGGGCCGTGTTGGTTGGGCACGGCCCGTGTTGAACCTTCTGAAATGGAGAGAATTGTCGGGTTGCCTTGTTCTTGTGCATGAGTTCATTTTTCTCGTTCCCCTTTTCATCATTTACCACCATGAGTGTGTTTTACTCATTACAAACCATCCAAACCTTAAAACCATCATTTCATTTCATCATAGAGAGAATTTACATAATCCTAAATTTAAACTAGATAAAACAAGGAGATAATAAACCATGGAGTCCTAGCCTTTATTTTAATTAGCAAAATTTCCAAGAAGTAATTAATCTTGGTTAAACAAGGCCTTTTTGAACTCCATCTTCTGCGTGCGGTTCTCCTCAAATGTCGGCGAGCCATTCTTCCACCTCCCTTGGAAGGAGAAAAGAAGGCTCATTGGCATTAGTTTGAGGAGTTTCAACTTCCACCGGGATCTCTTGTTGATGTTCCACGGGAGGTTCCGCCGGAAAGTCTTCCCACCCGGTAGGATTGTTGATTCCGAGTGCTAGGTTCCAATCCTGCTGAGGAAGGACTGGTTCCATTGGGGGTGCTACAAGAATATTTAACCTCTGGTGCAAGAGGTTAATTTCTTGGAAGCTGCTTTCAAGTCCCATCGTAAGATCGTTAATACGGTCAATTAGGACCTCCTCTACTGAAGTCATTTCGTCAAGAGTCTCCCTTAATGCTACCACATAGTGCACAAGTGTAGCTTCAATGGAGGGTCTTCTTCCTCTTCGGCTGTTTGACGAATGCACAGAAGATGTTTCGCTGTTTTCACTCGACATTCTACGAAAAATAAACTGAAAGAGTTTATTTAATGAAACAGTTATCGGACACGGCCCCGTGCTCAATGAGCACGGCCCCGTGTTCATCTTTCTGCAGAATTTTGGAACAAGGAAACTTGGATTTTTAAGTTATTTTCTGAACTTGTGAGGTCTTCTTAGATGCTAATAACTTAAAACAATGTTACATAACATGTTTTTACCAAGATTCATTGAACAAAACTCATTAATCCCTATCACAAAGTTTGAATAATTCAAACTTTTAATGGTAGTTCTTTGAAGAAAGACGGAGAAGAAGGAAATGGCTAAAAGAGGAAGGGACAAGATGGGTTGTTGGAACCTTCTTTTAGACTTACCTAGGATAGTTTGAGAGAAGATTCCTGCAAATCTCTGCCCCAAGTTGGTCCAAATGTGCAGAATTCTTGGCTGCATTTATAGAAAACGACAGCATCCTGGACACGGCCCCGTGCCCAGCGGACACGGCCCCGTGTGCAGGTGGAATTCTGACACAGTTTGTCCGCATTCTGACGTACTGATCAGAATGGAATCTTTTGATGGACACGGGGGCGTGTTGGCTGGACACGGCCCCGTGTCGAGGGACTGTTTTATGAAGTTGTCTAGTCTTTAAGGAACTTGTTAATATCGGGTGGTTCCTGACTGGTTGGAACAACCCCAAAGTGCCTAAGATACCTTAATTGTCCTAGACTAAGGCGAGAACGCAAGAGGTTGTCGGTGAGGGTAATTCCTATTTTCATTCTAGGTGGACAAGTCCAACCCTTTCCCGGGCTCTCGTTAAAGAAGGTGTATGCCGAATCGCTCAGGTCTATGTATGCATCGAATGAAGTCGATGGAGAGTCCTTCACGGCACAATCGACACAGGGACGACTATCGTCCAAGTCTTTGCTAGGTACGAAGGTATTTTCGGGAACAAAGAGGTTGTTGGAATGCGGTTCCAGCAATTCGTTATGGTCATCGTCTTGGGATGGATTAATAAAATCCTTCCTAAGCTCTTCTAACCAATTCTGAATTAGCTTTTCTAGTTGAAATAACTCATCAAGGAGCATTTCCCCTAGAATATCTGGCTGGGCGCATTCGAGGGAGAAATAGTGCTTATTTTTACTTTCGCCCCTCTTAAGGTTGTAAGAAGTTGGTGGGTCCATGTAGTGGGGCCTATAATTTAGAAAGTAGCATTTTACTTCTTCATGTTTGCCACCACATAATTGACACCACGTACCATAAGAGTGCCGAAAGTAAAAACAATTACTATCACTCATGTTTATGTCAGAAATTACCAACCGCCGGGATCTAACGGTTCTGTTTTCAGTAACTGAAACTTGGGCACGGGGGCGTGTTGAGTGGGCACGGCCCCGTGTTCAGCTTACTGTCTGACGTAAAACAGGATTGCCAGTTCCAATGATTGAGCACGGGGGCGTGTTCAGCGGGCACGGCCCGTGCTGAGCTCTGCAGAAGCTGAAAAACTAAGAAAAATCCTAAAAAAAATAAAAAGAAAAAATAAAAGATGATTAGGCCGTTGATTCCTAACTTTCTTAAAATCCTTGTGTCCCCGGCAACGACGCCAAAAACTTGATGCGTGTGAAGTGTTATATATATTAGGTGTATATTTTAAGCCCTTTTTAACACTTATGTTAGCCAAGTTTTAAATTTATAAAACACGATATTTCACTAACACTAAACACACATATGGGCAAGTGCACCCATCGTTGAGTGTAGTATAGCGTTGGTAAGATACCGAGGTCGTCCAAGGACACAAGAGCTTTTAATACCGGTTTATCCTCAACGTCTAACCAAAATAAAAAGTTAGAAAAATGTTTTAAACTAAGAAAAATAAAAACTAACTAAAATGCTGAAAATAAAATAAAAAGAAAAACGGATAGACAAGATGAATCACTTGGTTCCGACTCGTATCTAGTATAACCTTTGATTATTTCCGCACTTTTGCACATAATTAAGAGATTATCTTAGTTATTGTAGTAGGCCCCTCTTTTGAAGGTGGCGTTACCCTCACCCCAGTAGTTTGAGTCAGCAATGATACAATCCTAAAAGGGTGGATTATTGGAAGATAATGAATTAAGTTATTAATGCAGTATTGTGGTAGGCCCCGCTTTTGGCGGTGACGTTACCCTCGGCTAAGTAGTCTGAGTCAGCAGGGATACAGTCCTAAGTAGCCGGGTTATAGTATTAATAGTAGTTAACTTATGAGGGGGTCAAAGAGTTTGGACCCCCGCCATCCAATACCGTGAAGTATTGAAGGAGGTCCTACTAAATTTGACCCAGGTCCATTGCAGGACCTCTAAACGCTGAACAATGGCAAGACCTTTACCAAACCGTTCCCTTAACCCCCGACCAGGTAGCCAACATACCTCCATATAGACCGTGGAGATATGAATGGTGAAAATCCTTTATTTTATATAGACAGTAAAATAATGCCAAGACACCACGGACAAACGATAAGGAAAGATCACCTTCAACATAAGTAACTAGTTATTAAAGTCATTAATACAAAACCAAATAAAAAGTGCAAAAGATTAGAAATAAAAAGTATTATACTAGACACTTTGTCTTCACCAAGTGATGTAAGAGACTTAGGCAAACATGGCCTTGATTGTCAAGAACTCTTACGATCAATCTTGGACCCCGAGACGACTCACACACTCTACGATGGACAATGGATGATGGTGGTGGATGATGGTGTTGTGATGGTGGTGGGTGGTGGATGAAGTGTGAGAGAGGTGGTGTGCCAAGGGATGAGATGAAATGATTCCAAGCACTCCTATTTATAGGCTGAACAGAGAGCTGGGCACGGCCCCGTGTCCGCTGGACACGGCCCCGTGTCTGTCTGACATTCTCTCTCCTCATTAATTGTAATTCGCAATTACAATAAATGCGCCTGCTGTACTTTCGACACGCCCCCGTGTCCGCTGAGCACGGCCCCGTGGTGGGCAATAGAAGCTTCTATAGATTTGTGTTTTCTGCTGCTTCTTGGGCACGGCCCCGTGCTGGCTGAGCACGGGGCGTGTTCAGTCTTCTGACTTCTCTAATTTGCTTTGGAAGGTGCCGTTGAGGGGTCGGGCAGTCCACTAATGTTCCTTTCCTTGTATTTATGTTGGATTTAGCTGTCTTTTTGCTTCTTTTGCGTTTTTGAGCTCATTTAATCCTGAAAATACAAAAGGAAGACAAAAACACTCTTTTTCCAATATTAGTACTTAAAAAGGGTTAATTTTATGCCTTGTTTGATGTAATTTATATGTTGCATTTTGCACACATCATTTAGCATGTTTTGTTAGAGCACCCATGGATCAAATGACCCATTCGGCCACATTATGGCACCTGTTTGGTTTGTTTTAAGTCCAAAGAGTTGGACCTCTCACGGATTTTTTATGGGTCCCATTCTTCTCTCCTTTTTCTCTCACACACATATATATAATTTTTAATGAGGTGTGTACATTGCAGGAAAAATAAGAGTTTTTCAAAGAAGTTTGTATATCTGATATGGCGTTGAGGTAGTGGTTTGTAGAGGTTTGTACATTGTGGGTGCTATTAGTTCTATTGACATAGTAACATTGTAAACTATAGACATGATGTCGTGAAAACCCTGACTTTTTTTACCCTAAGCATTTTTTAACGACACGTCCTAAATTAGATCAAAATAATCATAATCTATTACTGCATGGGATTGAACCCAAGACCTCTCACCTCTGCCATATAGGCTAGCCCTAGAATGGTTTTTTACTTTAAACTTACGATGATCCGTCATAAGACTATCATCCTTTTGAGTTGAAGTTGAAGTTCTAATGTAGGTTAAAACTCACAGTCAGCCCTAGAATGGTTTTACTGTAAACTTACAATGATCCATCATAAGACTATCATCATTTTGAGTTGAAGTTGAAGTTCTAATGTAGGTTAAAACTCAGAGTCAGCCCTAGAATGGTTTTACTGTAAACTTACGATGATCCATCATAAGACTATCATCCTTTTGAGTTGAAGTTGAAGTTCTAATGTAGGTTAAAACTCAGAGTCAGCCCCAGAATGGTTTTACTGTAAACTTACGATGATCCATCATAAGACTATCATCCTTTTGAGTTGAAGTTGAAGTTCTAATGTAGGTTAAAACTCAGAGTCATATCATAACTCATCAATTTCTCTTGTGTATTCACTAGCCAACATGATATTGAATTTGTTCGACTTATGAACATATAATACCTTCTAAACTCATTAATTTATGTAATAACAATTAAGAATTTAATAATGTGCATAATTTTAAATAAATTAATTCTACCAAATTACTTAGTAACACTAGTTTATGATTGTAAAGTATGTGTTTACGTTAGTAATTAATTGTGTGAATCATGGTCTATAACACTAAGATACTTGCAATTCATGTCATAACTTAACACATAATCTCTTAATCGTATACAAATCAGAACAAAAAATCCCTTAACATAGATTAGGCACACACTAGTAAGCTAATTATTTGTTGGCATTGTACATAAGACCACTTGTAACTAGGCGTTTGTGAGCCCACGAAAGCTGACATGGCTCTCTCATAGCCGTTATGGCTTAATAACGTCATTAATTTCAATAGCAAAAGTCTGTGGTTACGGACACCAAAGTAAGAGCGTGGAGAAACTATGAAATGAAGAAAAGAGAGGAATCGGATGTCCATGTAGTGGGCAATGTGGCTTATTTTGTGAGCCCATTCGATAACATATTGTCAGGAGCCAAATGTTTGAAAATCTCTTTGCTAGGATTTGTAGCTGAATGCTTAGGTTCATTGTCCAGTTCGGGACTTAATCAGGACTACCTTAATGGAAAAGACATTGTACGTGTCTATTCGACAAACGCACTACTGGTCAAGATCTATTACCCCTCTCCTGATAAGTCCAGAACATGTCCAAAACAGAACGGAACCAGTGAGCTACTGAGCTAGATCAAGAGTATGATGGATTGGCTTATCCTGGAATGCCAATCTTTCTAAGTTAGAGGGTGCAAACCGTAAGTAGGTACAAATTCATGGCAGTTAAGTGTAACAACCTTCAAGATAGGATGATATTTTTTTATTTTATTTTGGATGATGATATTTTTATTTTTGTGAGGTGAAGCAGATAGCCATGGCGAGTTGTTCATCATATGCATATGCAGGCGGCATTTCAGCTCTTCCTCTCTGGCAACCGAAGAAGCTATCAGCTACTCAACTTACATGTAAAGGTTTGTTCGATTTCATATAACTTATAACCTAGGGTTTCAATATATTATGCATTTGTTTGTTTGTTACGAAGAGTAGTGACTGAGAAATTAGGTACATGTTGTTGCGAAGATTCTTCTAGTTCTGAGAGTCTAAACTTAACTGGTTACTAATTACTTATTCTCTCTGGTTGTTTGATTATATTGATTTTGGTAGTATTTAAGTGTGTATAAGATTTGATTAAAAATTGAGGTCTGGTTACATCTTGCAATATGTGAAATTTGGTACTAGGTGAAAGATATAGAGCTACTCTGGTTGGGATTTTTGCTCATTTTTTTAGGTTCATTTTTTGTATATGTGAAATTGGATTGGACCCTCAGTATCAAGATTAGAATAGCAAGGTGGGGAAAAAGTTATGGATTTGTTTAACGTTTAGGGTAGAGTGGATCGACTGTTTTTGGTGAGTTTATCATAATTTGGTTTGGTAAAAATGATATAACAAGTATCTGGGAATGAGTGAGGTAATTAGAAAAGGAGAGTTACTTTGAAAATGAGGGAGATTCAGACTTTGCCACTTTGGCTTATGATAGATATGAATTAAGAGTAAAGGTAAGCGTATGTTTACCTTGAGCATGTTGATGTTAATCAAGGATCAGCTGTAGAAAGCAAGATCATTAGGCCTTGTATAGGGGAAGTATATTTTAAGCCGCGAAGGACTCCTCTCTTATTCGGAATTTCTAAAATGGATATGAAAATGATTAAAACTTCTTATATCTGATGCGCAGAGTCGCAGACATTATTGTTATAAGTTTGCCATCAAAGACAAGTCTATCAAGTTGTTGGTGGTGCACATGCTTGCTGTACCTTTGATGGTTCTAGCATGGCTTATGAAACCTATGAACTAATGCATGCATATTCGTGAGAAGAAAATAGAGTGTAGACCAGCTGTAGCAAGCGTTCGTGATAGAATCTGAAATTCAGATTTGATTGAAACAAGAACAAACAAGATAGATAATCCAATTCGAGAAGGATTAGGTCTCCAATGGAAAGGTTTAAGAACCCTAATTTTTATAGAATAAACATCGACTGCCCTAATCTAAATGATACAGTGATATTAATAAGATTAGATTAGAACTAACTGCCCCACTACTTGCTCCTAAAACTGTTCCCGACTCCCCCCCCCCAAAACCCATTCCCGCTAATAATTAAACGGGTCAAATACCCAGCTGGAGCTTCACACAAGATATGGGTCAACAGGTTTGTATCAGTTCGAGTCAGCAAGGAGTGTTGAACCCTTGCATATATTTTCACGAGTGTTTATGGCATGAATGTGCTTGTAACCAAATGTGGATACTAAGATTTCGGTATGATATGTGGTCTAAGAGGATGGAGGATTACAATAATGGTCCTTAGGTAAAAGCACACAATTCTTCAATCTTTGTGTGCCTATGTACCCTACAATCTCTGTCGCTTTCTCTATACAGTATTGTATGCTTAAATGTGTAATTTAATCAGATTCCGTTGTAGAGAGACATTACACTTTAATCTATTTCTAATTTTGTGTCGTACTCATCAAGTATGATCTAACAGTACATTGTTTTCATGCGTCCAGAAAGAGTTCATTTTCATAAATTTTCAACAACGAGAAATCCCGCTTTTTCAACAAAAGAATGTCATGGATTGGTATCGAAGAAAATGATATCCGTAGCTCCCAAATGCAACAATTCCTCAAGCTCTGATGGTGCCACCGAGGAGTCATCTAATAAAACCAAGGCATGTTACACTCTTCTTCTATTAAAGCAATAGAGTGAGCGAATAAGAAATAAAAAAAAAAAAAAAACGATCTTTCATAAGGTTGTGATGTGGTTTACAAGCTGAACCAGATTTCATATCCAAAAACTTGATATGGTTTTACCTCCAACATCAGAAATTTCGAATATTTTAAGACAACAAAAACAGTTCTTATACTTGATTAAATTTTCTGACTTCGTTTATGGGTTGATGTTTGCAGGTTCCATTTGGGTATAGTCGAAAAGATGTTATTCTTATTGGAGTTGGAGTTACAGTTATCGGCATTGGTCTAAAAAGTGGATTAGAGGTATCCCTTTTCATCTATTACCGCTATGTTTGTATTATCACATATACATAATAGTAATTATATGAATTGAGATAATTGTGGCCCAGCAAATTTGTGCATTTTATAAAAGTGGTATCATTAAGTGTAAAATCATATATTACGTCGTTTACACCCCTTTAAAAGTAATATCATAATCAATTTGTAAATTTCTTAACTATAGGATTTGGGCTACACTTGTGGTTGCAATTATTCTGTCGTAGAGGGAGTATTAAGTAATTCGTGGTGGTTATGAATACAAACATGAAACTTGTGTTCTGAGTTAATGACGTGATCTATGTCTTGATGTTTTGTAGTACCTTGGAGTTGATCCTCTACAGGCTGGGAATGTGGTCCAGTTAGTGTTGGTGTTAGGGCTTACAATCGGATGGATTTCGACGTATCTTTTTCGTGTATCTAATAAGGAAATGACGTATGCCCAACAATTACGCGACTATGAAATGAAAGTTATGGAGGTTTGATTTCTTACTTGGCGTTCTCTTGTATCCATTCTTAGACCATGTGTAGTGGTAATGCCCCTACCCTTGGGCGTTTTGCGCCATGTGGCAGCCCAGTCAGCAATGGGGCATCATGGGGCGTTTTCTAAAATGGGTGTAGTGGGGATGTGGGCATTGTGGTGTAATAGAATTAAATAAAAAGAAAACCATAAAAAATGCTATTGGACAAATGGAGCGTGGAAACAGGTGATTGTCCAAAAGAATTGAAGCAGGGCGGTTAGGTGGGCGTGCTCGGGCTTGCTTTTATAAAAAACGCCCCAAATTTCATCGACTACGGGTGGTCTTATGCATAGTATATGGTCATTTGGGGGAAGGGACCCGTTTTATTTAAAAGCGTGTAAAAAATATTTGTTTGGTCTCTAGACTCCACTTTTTTTAATGGTATTTTTTTAAATTAATATAGTTCTTTAAATAAAATGATTTTGGTTGTTTAATGTGTTAAATTACACTTCAGGTGAATTTCGCCTTGTTTCCTGTTAAGCTAATTTTTTAACTTACCTGTTTGACCCGTTAGTGATTAAACATAATCTGAATTGATCCATTTAATTAGAAAGGATCAGAGTTTCCACCTGGCTTTTACTGCATCTATTTAAATAACAAATTTTCTTAAATAACCCAAATCAAAGTAAAAGTTTTTATATCTACAGCTTAATTACTTTTTTTTTCCCCAAAAATAACTAGTGAATAAAATATATCTTTTCATTATAATCTTATTTTAGGTTTTATTATGTTTCATTTGTGCCCTCAGTAACTTTTAATAAATAATGTATAAAATAGAGAAAAAGTTATTTATGGTCTTTATATGATAACATATGAAATCTTTTTCCATTGATTCCTATTATCGATGTTATTAACTTGAAATTTGTGCGATAATGTTTGAATGCAGAAACGGTTGGAGGGTCTAAGTGAAGCGGAACTAGAAGCGCTGCTTGAACAAGTCGAGGAAGAAAAGCGTTTGGCAAACAGGGATTAGTTAAACCTGGATTGCGTTATCCTAGTCCGGGTACTACCATAGTTTAGTAAATGATTACACAACCAAAATTTGAATGTAATATACAACACCCTGCCTGCAACTATCTTAATGCTGTAAATGATTATGACAATTTTATTTTTGTATAATATGAATTTTAATACTTTAAAAAATAGATGTAGACAGTAGTTAAAAAGAAAAGCATTGCTATTTACTACTATATTAATTTGTCTGATTAAGTCTACATTTTCTCACATTTTTTTAAATTATAATACTATATATATGTATGTGTGTGTGTGAGAGAAAGAGAGGGACCACCTAATCCATCCGCTCTCTCTAGTTCAGAAATCGGACAAGGGACGAACACCGAAACGGACGCAACCTCTAAGGGTGTCGTCCCTTTCCGAACACCACATCACCACCACATATTTGTCCGTTTTGCTTTAGTTATAGACTTATAGCCTATGAAGCACGGGTACGGCTTGGAGCCATGAGTACCCGTCCCGGGGACGGTGTGGGGCCGGAAACGCGCCGGAAACGCCATGGGGACGTCCCCCGGACGTTTCCGGGAATATGGGTACGGCATCAAAACGCTTCCGGGAAATTGGGGACGGTAGTTTGACGTTTCAGGGACGTTTCCTTAATATATTTGCCGTGAAAGATACTTTGGTGGAACACGGATACAAAAAGGCATGGAATTAAAGTGAAAAAAGCTTATAAATCGAAGATTTAAAATTATGATTCTGGTTTTTTTTTCCGGCCGGCGAACTCAAAGCAAATTGACGAAGAAGAAGATAAATAGAGAAGTAGGGGGCTATTTGATTAAAAACCTAAAGCCGACTTAAGTAGGGGTCTATTTGTTAGAAAAGAGCCTATAAGTCTACTTTTTTTCAACCACACAGATTTTACACTTTGGAACTTTTAACCGGTTGTTTTTTGATTTTTTTTAAATGTTATATTCCAAGATGATGAAATAAGCCAATCAAAGTTATTATATAACTATATATTAACTTAACTTGTTTTCTGATTTATTTGATTCAGTATTTATCAGTTTATATATAGATTTGAAAAGATATTTTAGTTAAAATTTTATTTAATATATTTTTATTTTTTTATATATTTTTGTCGTACCTTGGCCGTACCCGTATCTTGGATTTTTGAGTTTTGCCGTTCCCCGTACCCGTATCGTCCCCGTACCCCAGTCCCGTACCCGTTCCCGTGCTACATAGCTTATAGCTATTCTAAACATATTATTTCTATTATAGTTCTAACATATTATTCCGTTCTATACTTATGTTGTTTTTTTAATTAAATGTTATAGGTATGTTATTACAATAATACATGTTGGGGGCATTAATGTCAAAGGGGGGACGGGGCACTCCCCTTCTTCATCACTTGAACACTCACCATCAACCAATCCTATTGTGACACCTCACTCTATCACTTGAACTCCCACGAGATCAAATTAGTTGTGGCGATGTTCTAGCTCATCACTTGAGCACCCTTCTGCTTCCCAAGAAATTCCCCACACTTCCTCCAACAACCAACCCCATCACAGCACATGTCTACTTCCCCACCTTTTTCCTCAATCACGACGGGGGTCATGAACCTGTGAAATCCCATCACGCCAAATGTTTTGATGATAATAAAAACAATACCCGCAAGAAAAACACAAACCTAATAAATATAATAAGTAATCATATATGTATTTTAAATTTGCAACATTTTTTTGCATCTCAAGTTGTATATTGTGCTTTAGTTGTCTGGTTGTTGTATATTGGCTTGGTATTTAAAGGTGATTTTGTTTTTGTTTGATTTTCATTTACACTCCACCGCTCCGCCTATTCTCTACCCGCCACTATCTCCCTCCCCCGCCTCCGGTATTGAAACTACACATCTCATAGACTCACACCACATAAAATGAAACTAAACCATAGTACAAGGATGTAATAGCAAAATCCCCTTTCTACAATAGACAACACATTATCCAAAAAAAAAAAAAAAAAAAAAACCAATCCATAACTAACAAATCCAAACCACTCACTTCCACTTTGCACTTCCACTTCACACAACAGAACTAGAACACAACAACAAACATCCCCATTTTCATCAAACAATCTCTGCAAATGAAAACCATTTTAGCACCTCACTCTCTCTCCTCTCTCTTCACCCCCAAATCCTCTCTCCAACACCAACACCAACAGCACCACAACCCCAAACCCACTTGTTATAACCTCAAAAAGGTTTCAAATTTTCAATCTTTTTCATCATTTAACACAAACCCAAATTGGGTTTCTCATGTTCAACACGGATTAGCTGCTTTAGCTATCTCATTGGCGCTTAATTTTAGCCCAATTTTGGGTGGTGGGTCTGCATTTGCTTCTGAGTTTGATGTGCTGAATGATGGGCCTCCTAAAGAAACTTATGTGGTGGATGATGCTGGTGTGTTGAGTAGGGTTACAAGGTCTGATTTGAAGAAGTTGTTGGCGGACTTGGAGTACAGGAAGAAGATTAGGATTGATTTTGTTACTGTTCGGAAGCTCACGGTTAGTGCACACTTTGATTAATGTCACCAAGAAAGATCTTTGAGCGTTTATATGGCAATGGGTTGCAAATGTTTTATCAAACAAAATGTGTTAAGTGGGTATTTGGAACTCATTTCTAAAATGAGTTCTGAAAAGTAATGACTGTTTCAATATGGATAACATTAATTATCTTTATTTTTATATATGGCTGTTTTTTTTTACAAAATGAAAATTTTCAAAAATGAGAAAAAGGGATGTTTGGATGATTGGATCTAATCCTATCATTTGATCTAACCTTAAGACTCCAATGCATGGTTTTTTGGCCATTTTCTCCATAGAGCTTGAAAAAGGTGTGTTTATTTGTTATGTGGTTTGTATGTAAGAATGATCATTTGAGTGATTAATGGAAATATAAATAGTTAATCATACTTGAGAAAGTTTGTACGGGTTCGATTATTCATACAAAATGTAATATCTTTTTATAGGTTGATGGTTTGTTTGCAAAAAATTAAACAATTGATTGAGAAAGTGATTAGATTTATTATTTTGATAAGCAGTTGGTTTTCTAAACTATCATGTTCTACAATTTGTTGCAACTTATACATGGTCCTTGCATAAATAGAACACTGTATTTTGCAACAGTTAAACTTTGTTAGACTGTGTGATTGTAAATGTAAAACACGAACCATGCTCATATAGTGTTTTTTCCCTTTTGGGTTTTATAAAAATGATGGCATTCTTGTAAGTTGTAACAAAAACACATAATTCAATAACTTCATAAAGTCAAAAGGGAATGAAAAATGCATCAACTTTTCTTTCATAATTTGAGCATGGTGTGTGGTTTGCAGAGCAAAGCCGATGCATTTGAGTATGCAGACCAAGTTTTGGAGCGTTGGTACCCGACACTTGAAGAAGGAAACAACAAAGGAATAGTGGTACTGGTGACCAGTCAAAAAGAAGGTGCAGTCACCGGAGGCCCCGAATTCATCAAGTCTGTTGGTGACACTGTTCTCGATGCAGTTGTATCCCAGAACCTTCCCGGTAACCATCTAACATATCTTTCATTATGCTACAAATTGATAATACAACATTTATCTATTTAGACCATTTGCTTATACATTTGATTTATCGACTATAAAACAAGACGACTGTACTAGTTTGTCCAGATGATATTATGCTAATGGTTATAAACTGTCCATATGATAACTAATAAGAATAAGAAGTGAGTAGAATAATTAGTGATGTTGCTGTTTCCTCTCGTTTTTATATATGCCTTGTTATGATACTTTATGACTATGCAGTTATTGGTGATATATCGGCTATAGGTCCCCTAGTGAGATATCGGTGCAAAATATCAGTACTAATATATCCCCCCCCCCCCTCTCTCTCTGTGAGATGATATTGACCGATATATCACCGATTTTCCTGCCTTCTTAGTTCTACCATTCGTCTTTCTTCTTATTGCTGCTATTAGTGTATTAAGACTTAATTGTTAGTGTTTTAAGTCTTAAACAGTTCCTACTCGCTACAATAGTTAGTGTTTTGCAAGTTGTAAAAGGTTAATTTGTTAATGGTAGGAGAGTATACTAAATTATTAGTGTTAAATTGCTATATATATATAAATTCAGCATGATATTAAATTACTGATATCTCACCGCGATAACCGATATCTCATGTGACGGTCAAGGACCGATATCCAATTTTTTATCGCATTAAGCCATTAACTGCATAGCTTTAAGATAATGTAAGATGTAAAGCAATTATTTGCGTTCTCTTAAAACAATTTCTATCATTTCCAGCCCATAACAATCCGAATATGATGTTTGTGTGCATAACTTGCATATCATCACCATTTCTGAATTTTTTTTATTTGTGTGTTTTGTAGTGTTGGCGGTGGATGAGAAGTATAACGAAGCAATTTACAGCAGTGCTAAACGGCTAGCTGCAGCCATCGACGGTCTTCCTGATCCTGGTGGCCCGCAACCCAAGGACAGCAAAAGGGAATCCAACTTCAAAACCAAGGAAGAGACGGCTGAGAAACGAGATCAGTTTACAGTTGTTGTCGGAGGTTTGTTAGTTATCGCTTTTGTTGTTCCCATGGCACAATACTATGCATATGTCTCCAAAAAATAGTTGTATCAGATACCTGTCACCGCCAATGTAATTAGAAATTCAAATTTCGAATGTGGATCCGTTTACTTTCTGGTTAAGGGATACTGTGTTAATGTTCATTCGGTGTATGGTTTCATGTAGACGGGATAATTTGAACTTAATCTGTCGATTTGAGTTGTATCAGTAAAACAAAAACAGCTTAAACGGGTCAAATTGACAAGTCAAAAGTATCTCAAAATGTATTGAAAATATATGTATAATACTTCTCAAATTACTGTATTGAAAATTGCTGTAATGATATTAAACATAGTTCACTATGTGTATGTATATATATTTAAACAAAACAAAAAAAAAAAAGTGAGAATTTTAACAGATGAGAACCTCTTTGAGGACTTGCACTTGTTTGATGAAAAAAAGTTATGAGGTAGGTATTTTCGGTATGTTATATGTGAATACAGAATCAAAAAATTCTAATATATTTCATATTGATTGTTTGAATTTACATCGAAATAGTTGGTAAACGGGCAACAAGCTGCGCCGCTACCCCTTTTTGAATAGCAAAACTAAGTCTTTTAAAAACTATGTCCATAGATCTCGGGGTCATGACATTACTATGCATGACCTTTGAACTCGACTAAGTAGGTCCACAACCTCTGTCGCTAGGTTGCGCCGCCGCTACCCTAAACATTTTCTTAATTAGCCTAAAAACTCATTGTCTTCACTTTAACCGGTAAATCTAATATTAGATACTATAGTGTATTTGCTTGTGAATACGCTTTCAATTGTATTCACCTTAATATTTTATTTAGTGGTTATCATTTGAACCTCCTCAATATACGTGGTATAACCGATGAATCTAATATTAGAATATACACTTTCAATTGTATTCACCGCTAACACTTTATTTAGTGGTTATCATATGAACCTCCTCACCTCAATATATGTAGTGTGTTGTGGTTCAGATGAAACTAGTAAATTATTAAGAACTAATTTTATGCACCGGTGATTACATGTGTCTGTCTATAAATAGAATACAATTCTTAATAATTTAATGAGTATATTCATTAGTGATTACATATTACTGTTAGTATATATATTAAAGGGTTAATGGATTTGAACACCCCCGACTATGGTTATTTGGCCGATAGCACTCTCAACTTTGACTTTGGCTCACACCACTCCCAACTTAACACATGGGTTGCTGTGTCACCCCGTCGTTAAATAAACACTAACTGGGTTAGTTATTTTTGCTGACGTGGCCATTTTGTCCAACGTGGCATGCTGACATGGCCTGTTTTTATGAGATAACATGCTGATGTGTATTGTTATTTTTTTTTAATCTGATCCAAAATTTGAACCCCAAATCAGGCTCCACCTTCAAATCTGATCCAAAAATTGAACCCCAACCACCACCTCCCTTTCTCCCTTTCTCAAGTTGCAACCCACCGTCACCACCTTCATCACCTTCACCACCACAACCGTTGCACCCACCGTCACCACCACAGCTCCACCTTCACCACCACACCCACCCACCTATAAAACCTAAATCAATCCCCAAATCATTAAATTGAACCCCAAATCAGGCAAAACACTCAAAACAAGCACCCCTCTCTCGTGTCTGGTAGTCGGCGACCGGAGCCGATTACCGGCCGGCTTCCATCCTCCGATGTAACCCCCACACAACACCCCTCGTTCTCCCTCTCTACTCCGACTATGGCGGTGGTGTGGCTGTTTCAGATCTGAGCGGTGGTGGTGTGGCTGTTTCAGATATGGCGGTGGTGGAGGTGGAGCTTATATACATGGTAATGGGAGAGGGAGTGGAGATGCAGAAGGGGTGGCGGTGGATGTTAGCAGATGAGGAAGTGGTGGCGGTGATGGCGGCAGTTGTTGGTGGAGAGAGGGAGAGGGAGATGGAGATGCAGAAGGGGAGAACTACATATACACATATTATATATATATATATATATATATATATATTATTAAATATAATAAATATTATATAGATTTCTTTAAAAAAATAATTGGCCACATCATATTTAAATGACACATCATACATGCCACATCAGATAAAATTGCCACATAGGCTAAATTTACTAACCTGGTTAGTAAATATTTAACGAGGGGGTGCCATGACAACCCATGTGTTAAGTTGAGAGTGGTGTGAGCCAAAGTCAAAGTTGAGAGTGCCATCGGCCAAATGGCCATAGTTGGGGGTGTTTAAATCCATTAACCGTATATTAAACTACATCATTACCTATTAGTTACAAGAAAGTTTTTGAACTTTTATTTTGACTACGGTATTTTGACCACGTTTGTATTGATTTTATTATTATTATTATTATTATTATATAATATAAATGTCGTCCTTCTTGAATACAATCACTTTTGTGACTTTGATCAAACAAAGTTTGTTTGGTGGTTAAGACTCTACCTTCAACATTTTTTAGTTAACTTTTAAAGTTGTCACTTTTAATTCATGCTTTCTAAAAACTTTATACGGTATCATTTTGACCCCTCGACTGACTTTGTGTTACGAATTCATGTTTTTAGCGGTTTTGATCGTTGTTTGACCCCTCACCATCGGTATAAATTTGAATTCATCTCCGTTTTACGTCATGTGAGTCACTTAGTGTTATAAATTCATGATTTTGTTATATGTTTTTTTCTCGGCTTTGATCATCGTTTGATTGTTGTTTAGCATGTTTTTTTGCCCCTACCTTTGGTACTACAGTTTTACGCCTCGACCCGCAACGCGCGTGCGCGCGCGCGGGGGGGGGGGGGGGGGTAAACTCTAGTTAATTGTTAAAACACTAGATGACTACTAGAGTAACTCCACACTCATTTTCACTGTGATAACCATACTGCACTCTAATTAAATATTAATGAAAATGACAAAATGAGTAAACTAGAGTACCATCCACGTAACTAATTCTATTAAATTGAAGCTTTACATGCAATTTGTAAACGAGCCGGGCCGAGCCCGACTAGACTCGAGCTCTGCTCGTCATGTTTTTATGAAGCTCGAGCTCAGCTCGGTTCGAGTCTACTTATTTGAGCTCGAGTTTGGCTTGGCTCGCAACTAAAACCCCAAGCTCGAGCTCGTTTCGATATCGTTTAAACGAGCCAAAGCTCGGCCCGAGCTCCGCTCACCAATGTTATTAGTTTAAATCATATGGGCCTAAGTTGAAACCGGCTTGTGCCTTTTTAGGATTGGGTTATAATCATCATTATCATTATAATATATGAAAAAAAACTAAACTTTTGTTTGTGCTCGTTTAGGCTCGCAAGCCTAAACGAGCTTTGTATTTCAAGCTCGAGCTTGGGCTCGATAACTAAACGAGTTGTATTTCAGTCTCGAGCTCGTTAAGGCTCAGCTTGTTCGAGCTTTTAACCGAGCCGATCTCAAGTAGCTCTCGAGCCTCTAGGCTTGTTTACACCCCTAGAAATAAGTTTCTTAACCATAGACTTCGAAAAGTTCTGTTTGTGACTTAAAAGTCACCGTAAAAACATTGATCATAAGATTATGGATACAATAAATTGACACCACAAGGTCTGTTTATCATAACATAATATCTTAGTATCGAATCATGTGGCTTCTACGTAAGTAATGGCTAATGTGCGAAATCGAACGAGGTGTCACCATTACATAATCAGACACTAAAAAATTTTAATAATAAATAATGGCGGTTCTTAGTGACGGTCAGACGGCTCCCCCCCCCCCCTCTCCTGTTTTTCGCTTCGCTGTGTAATTTTTTTCAAGATTTTTAAATGTCGTATAAAATATTAGATTTTGAGAGTTGTCCCTTATCTTACTGAAAACTAAGTTCAAGATCAGTCAATAAATACTAGGGCTGTAAACGAACTAAATGTTATGTGACAATTCGTGAACTGTTCGGCGGGAAGTTCGTTTATGTTCGTTCGTTTAATAAACGAACATGAAGTCATGAACATAGGTCTCGTTCGTTCACTTATGTTCATGAACATTCATTCATTTGCGTTCGTTTATGTTCGTATGTTTGTGTTTTAATTAAAGATTTCTGTACTTTCATATATTTTATCTATATTTTTATACTATTAAACTTTTATTTATTTTATTACCCTAACAATTAAACTAGAAAACCTAATTTCACCTTGTTTGTTTATGCACCATTTCCCTTTCCTTTCTCATTATTCATATCGATGAATACGATCGACATCCGTTCCACAATAAGGGATTCAAGTCCCAGTGCTACTCTCTAGGTCATCCACCTTTATCCTTCGCCGCGTTTGTTCATTTCCTTGATGAACGAACACGGACATAAAATCTCGTTCGGTAAGCGTTCATGAACCGTTCGTGAAGACATTTATTTCTTTAACGAACACGAACACGAACATGAACAAGGCCTTGTTCGTGTTCGTTCGGTTCGTTTACAGCCCTAATAAATACAATCTATCGAATTTGAAATTATACAATATATGCTATAATCTAGTAACAATCTTGATGATCCAACTTTGACTTTGGTTATTCCTAGAATGTTTTCTCAAATACCATAATAAAACATCCTTACTTGATACACAAGTCTAAACAATAAACGATGTAAGTCATACTAAAAAAATGAAAGGTGTCTCATACTTGAACCCCAGTTTAAGAAAAAAAAATTTATTTTGAGAAACTACACTTTACAAGAAAAAAACATTTCATTACACAAAGTTACACATATTAAGTAGACTTTTAACACACTCTTTTCATGTAATTTGCTAACATTCAGATTAAATAGTGATACAAACTTTCTTATTACTCTTAGGGTGTAGGGGGTGCATGCCTAATAAGATGGGACAAACTTTTCACCCATCCAATCATATTGTGTCATGTCATGGGTGTGGTTTCCCCAAAACAATTTAAAAAAAAAACAAATAAACAAAACATGTGATTGGTTGATATAACTCTGGGCCCCACCACTTACCCTCACCCTCACCCTCACCTTTGCCGCAAGCGGCAACTTCTCCCCGCAAACTCCTCTCTATCATCTTTGCCGCGCGGCAACTCCTTGATGGCGGTGGGGTTGCCGATCGGCAAATGCTTTTGCTGCTTAGTTTGCCTAACCCAGCCCATACGCCCTTAAGGCTTTCGTTCCAGGTTGACGCAAGTTTCTTGGTAGATATGATGATGGTTGTAACCATCATTATACGCGAACATGGAACCATATTTCCATAAGTGAGAAACCTTGATAAGGTACCGCGTTAAAATAGCAATTGAACTTATTGGTGTTAGGATTACCGCCAAAGTGTGCTGAGTCGAGATGGTAAACTTTTGTAAACATATTTAATACATTAGTTATTTACAAAATATTAAAGTGTTTACGGGTCAAACCTACCCGTTTTTTACCCATGAAAACTAACATGTTTCAACCCGCCCCGCCCAATTTCATAACCTTGTCATTGTTCTTTGAGACCCCTCAAGAAATAATCTAACTGTAGTCCCACAACTATATTGGCTGTCATATATAGATTTTAGAGTAAACCTCAATTTTCGTCCCTGTGGTTTGCTGATTTTAACACTTTCAGTCCAATAGTTTATGAGTTACATTTATCATCCATTAGTTTGCTGATTTTAACAGTTTCAGTCCATTAGTTTCCTGATTTTAACAGTTTCAGTCCACACCAGTGTTAGTGGTGTGGACTGAAACTGTTAAAATCAGGAAACTAATGGACTGAAACTGTTAAAATCAGCAAACTAATGGATGATAAATGCAATGTTTAAACTATTGGACTGGAAGTGTTAAAATTAGCAAACCACAGGGACGAAAATTGAAGTTTACTCTAGATTTTATTTATTAAATTAAATTATCCAATGGATATAATTACAGTGTTACAATGAATTTGGTGTCAGAAAGAAAAAAGGCTTGTTTGTATATCTGTAGGCTTGCTTAACCACTGGCAAAACAGCCATGCTGCACCCACCACAGATAGAAGCGAAAGTGTCGCCAAAAATCCAAAATGTGATATGTCGTTAGCGATTATAACAACACCGAATATTACCGACTCTGCTAAACTGGCGACAGAAACCTCTGTGGCCCCAATAAGATTTGCTTTGGAAGCTGGGATTCCGGTTTGTAGAATCTGTGCTCCAACTATCTCGTATGACATTTGTCCCAATCTTGATAACACCTGCATAGAGAAATGTTGACTTTTATACATAACCGGTTTGGAGATTTGACTATTGACTAATAGTCAAACTCATGTATCAACAAACAAAAAAGATACACGTGTGTGTGTGTTTAAAAAAAAGACGACTTACAATAAAACCAAGAAAGAAAAGAAGTGCGGTCTGCTTCGAAAGAGCTCCACTCCAATACACACCAACCGCCATTGTAAGAAAAGAAGCTTGCAATATGAGTCCAGCTGCTCCAGCCTGCAACAAGAAATCAATTACAATTTGATGTTTAAGTGAATCGCTTTATGAAGACTATATAATAAGTAAAACGAAGCTTACCTTTAAAATTCCGAGTTGCTTGACCATTTGCGCAGACATGAACGTTGCACCAACACCCATAAATGCACATAGGCAACTAAAGCCTCCGATAAGAGACGGGCTTAAACCTGTAAAAGATTAAAAAAGATATATCCTAAACATATAACCGATTTATAACAACGCAACGAGTATAATCGCACTCAACATATATACAAAAGAGGAAAGGCAAATCATCCTTAGGAGGTGTTTGGATGTGCTTTTAATGCGAGTAATGCCATATCAAGTTGGAATACAATTTGAGCGCTTGGAAAAACCGATGTAAGATTATAATTTTCTAATTGTTTAGGGTCAGCATTTACTATATAACAATTAGCAAGTTTTGTTAACAGTAAATAGTTTTGATTGGTGCATATGTCCAAAAGCCTATAGGTCCAAAGTTTTACCTTCCTTTTTTTTCAAGTTTCAAATGCACTCCTTGCACTATATATAATATACTTCTTTAACCCAGTAGTTGTATTTTTTTCTTATAACTTTTGTTCGTTAGTTTTTTTTTATTACAGAAACTAAATACATTGATATAATTTTGTTTGAAAACGGATCGAGTCGGTATCCATCAAAAAACATCAGTACCGGTATTAGTACTATTAGAATCATTACTGGTATTGGTTTACGATGGTTTTCAATCGATGTAAAACATGTGTTTACATCCTTTTGGACTAATGGCTACTTTATTTTTTAAGTTTTCTCTTTCGGTTGCTATATCGAGTGTCGGTACCATATCGATACCGTAACGAACCGATATCAACTGGATTTCCACCATTCACGTTATTTTTACCACTGCGTCTACGTTTATGTTTAAAATTTATTAAAAAATTGGGTTGCCCCGCTGCAGAGCGCAGGTGTAACCCACTAGTAAATATATATCTGTAGAAGCATGTAAGATGTAGCTATAAGAAAACTCATTCTTGGATAAATGAAAAATTATCAACTATTCATGCCACCATGATCACTTTAATCGGGACATCCAAACACCCGCCTTAAAGGGTTTTTTTCTCCACATAAGATGTCAGAAGAGAGGGGGGGGGGGGGGGGGGGGGGCATAACCATACCATGTTGTGTGAGGAACGCTGTCATTAGACCGCCTGGCGCAAGAACAACGTTAAAGCAGAGAAGTACATAAGCTATGCTAGCGGGAAGAACAGGCTGCTGCAGGTATTCATTCCACCCGTGTTTAATAGCAGCGATACTGACATCCACTGATCACGATAAAGCACAAGATTAGTAAGAAAAACAAAAATGAAAAATGGCTTTATATATCTTAGCAACTTATTAACCTAAATTATCAGCATGTGGCACAGGTTCTCTGGAGGAAGTTCCGCAGCCGGTTTGTGAACATTTAGGGCGGTCAAGAACACCACACGAAAGCTTGTTGGTTAACCACGTGAGACCAATCTGAAAAGTTAAGAATAATACGCGTTACTCTGATACACGTATGCAATATGTGACCGTTATAAACAAAAAACTTATACTTCATTACCACAACAGGCAATGCCCACATCATAAAGGCTGCAGCAAGCTTCAAGCATGTTACTGTTTCGTATTTAGATAAAAGAATGCCAAAAAATGACGCTCCAGCAATCTGCAATCGTGGTAAAGTTCAGAAGCTTTTAATATTTTTTCAATCAACTAAATTTCGAAATTTGCATTAATCACCTCACAAAGGAGATCAATACGACTCAGAATAGCATTCGCTTGAGCAAGAGCAATTGGCCGGTTCGTTCCGGCTAACTGAACACAAAATTTTACATTATCGAATATCGACTGCTTATCAAGACATCGTAACAGTATTCATAGGACACCAAACAAAATTGGTTAAGGACATGCGGTGCAAGAACCATACCAGAACAACCCAATCACGTTCAACTGCAACCCCGAGAGCCAGTCCCGATAGTCTCTCGACAGCCCCTGCTAATACTAATATGATAAACCAGGGGCGCATGAGTACAGAGGTTTCAAGTGAGGGGTGTGTCGTATGTGCTTGAATTATCATCCCAGCTGATAACAGTTGAGCCGATGCCTGATACAACCAAACAGATATTACAACTTCGTAACTAAACTCAAGTTAAATACAACTAAATTCAGGCAATTTTGACCCATAGACTGTAATGGGTCAAATAGATGAGATAAAAAAGATTGCTGAAAAGGAAGTTGGTCGCCCAAAGTGTACTTCAATTTTAGAGTAAAATACTATTTTCGTCCCTGAGCTTTGGCCAGTTTTACGACTTTCGTCCAAAGGTTTGTTTTTTTGCCTCTGGATCTAAAAAGTTCGAAATCTTGCCATTTTCATCCGGCTCGTTAACTCCATCCATTTTTCTCCGTTAAGTCACGGATATTTCCGTCTTTTTTGCTAACTTAAAGGGGAATTTGGTCTTTTTCACTTTATGTAAAAAGACCGAATACACCTAAAAAAGACCGAATTGCCCTTTAAGTTAACAAAAAAGACGGAAAAACCCCTGACTTAACGGAGAAAAATGGATGGTGGTAACCAGCCGAATGAAAATGGCAAGATTTTAAACCTTTTGGATCCAGATGCGAAAAACAAACCTTTGGACGAAAGTCGAAAAACCGGACAAACCTCAAGGACGAAAACTCTAAATCTTAATTATGAACTAACCTGGACAGTGGTCAAAAAATTATATGCAGGTACACGGGGAAACAGGTCCATAAGTTTGCCAGCCAACGGGCCTCCAGCAATAACTGCAACTTTTGTGCAGAAGCCCATGACCGCAACTGGAAGAAGGCTCGGATGAAGCAACGCGATAGCAGCGGGCCAAGCAAAATTCCATAGCTGTTCCACCAAGTTCCCAGCTAGGCAACTAGCATATAATGCTGATAATGATATATTTTTAAAGTTTATGAGACATATGCTTAAATTTGATACGAAGAACTATTCTTGTACATGTTTGCTAGAATTGGGATTATTACTTACCGTATAGCCCGGCTGGATGAGCAGGCGTTGCGGCAATGGCATTCTGTTCTTCCTCTGAAAGAATCTGAAGAGAAGAGTGAACAATAAAATTTAAAATCTGAAGGAAATCAGATAAGACTTAAGAAAGCAAGAAGGTAATATATCTGTTATACCGGCAATGTTGTCAAAATCATGTCTACAAAAGTCCCTTCCACCAGTAAGTTTGTTGATTCGGTATCATGGATTTCGGAATTAAGAACTAAACAACTTGATGCATGTGATGAAGCATCATGATCCACTTCTTCAGTCACAACGTTGTTCAAGACTTCAATATTCGTCATAGAGCATCTTGTATACAAATTGTTCAGCCTGCAGAAACTTGATTCGTTATATAAATTGTACTTATTATTTTGTTACATATACATTTAAGAATGAAGAATCCAATACTACAAGTCTACAATATATTTGTGCAATTACTGTTCTAAAAACTAGCTTCATTGTTCAGCTATATAATATTAATTCCCTATAATGGAGTGATAAAATTACCTCCTGGTTAAGAGAAGTCAACTAACACAAGTTAAAAAAAAAGGTGAGGTTATTTCAATAAGAATTCGTTTTTTTAATAATATGATTTGGTCAGAAGATTTATATTCAATCTATATTTTATCCACCTTCGGGCAGCTTTACTTAAGATGCGAGGAAACTTGTTACTGAGCCATTCTCTGTGACATTTGACCAAGAGCTCATTCAGTTTTGCGAGAGCTACAACAAGGCATGTACCTTTTTCTGCTATTACATGGTAATTATGCTTTACAAGTTATGTTGCAATACAAGATACTTGAATGCTAATTCAAGTCAATCCTGCTGCAAGTTGGAAACGCATATTCTTGATGGATTGCGGTCACTAAAACCTTCGGGCATGGCTACCTATCAACCAAATCTTAGTTTTGATGAGCAAACAATTTGTGTTAAAGTGAAACATATATGTGGGTCATGTGCATCAAAGTTGGTCAAAATTGGGGTCTGTACAAACAACCAAAGGGATGAAGAGATTATGACGGGTTTACAAATAAAATATACTAATATGTAAAACAAATGGGGCTGATGCAGTGATGCAGCTTTCGGTTGTACATAAAGCCTATGCAGTTAATGCGGTAAAATATCGGATATCGGTCAAGGACCGATATTTGAGATATAGATTATATCTCGGTGAAATATCAGTAATTTTAATATAAAGCAGTATTTATATATATATAGCAATTTAACACCAATAATTTAGTGATATATCAGTTATATCGGTCAATATAGCCGATAATATCGGTACTGATATTCTGACCAATATTTGACACCTAGGGGACCGATATATCACCGATATTAAGTGCATAGCATAAAGCTTATTTGTTTGTACATAGAGCAAGGCCTGGGAGCCACTCAAGTTTCTTTAAAGCAATCAATCAATGAATAAAACATAAAAGGCGTAATACAGAGGACAAAATAAGTACAAGGCAAGACAGGATAGGGCAATTTCTACAATGAAAAGTGTCATTGTTGAATCTCATTTTCTTCTATCTATCTATGAACCCTAAACCTTATGAGCCTATTCTATTTGTCAATGCTAAAATTCAAAAAAAGAAGAAATTACCTCAAATTAGGAGAGCGTGGTATGAATTGGCGATTAGAAGAACGTAATGCGGTAGAAGAAGAATAAGTATAAGAATGGAATTGAGGGGGAGAGAAATAAGAGGAAGACATCTTAATGGAAGATGATAATCTGGTGGTTGGACTTGGAGAAACAAAAACCAGTGCCATGAGAAAATGAAATTGAAACACGCTGCTGGTCGTAATTTGGTTGACCACCGAGTCATGCAGCTCGACTGATGAATAATGTTATCCGACGTTTGAACGATAATGCTAGTTTCATGGATAATGCAGGCGGCAGGCAGGGGGTGGAGGAGAGATGAAATTAGTGAGGGAGTGTGGATGATGAATACTGTTATCTTTGATGAACAACGGAGAACCCAAAATCCTGAAAATGTGACGTGTCCGTTGTATTCGCCTGTATTCTGTATATGCCCTATCTCCACGTCACCAAAACTATATTACTCCCTCCGTCCCTATTTAGATGTCATCGGACCCACATTCACACAATTTAAGAAATATTTGAGTATTTTATTTTTTTGGTTGTAAAATGACAATAATGTCCTTAGAAATGACAATTAAATTGGGACAACCAAAAATGAAAGTTTGTAATGGTAAGGGCTAAACTGGAAATTATTTGGAAATGACAATTAAATTGGGACAACTAAAAGTGGAAATTTGGACATTTAAAATGGGACGGAGGGAGTATATTATTATCCCCACTCAAATTATACTTTCTAGTTTAGGCCGTGGGGCTTGGGTTGCGCTTGGGTTGTGGCATTTGTTGACACATGGAATGGGAGACCCCACTGCTTGGTTACGTGTCCGCGGGGTATGGCGGGGCGTGGGTTGGGTGCACCGCGTGGCAGAATATTAAAAAAAATTACAAAAAATTTATAAAAAATCACACAACATTTATAAAAAAAAACCTACAACTTCATTAAAATTTTAAAAATTACATAATCCTAAAAATTACATAATTTCTAAAAATTACAAAATAACAAACCTAGAGCGTTAAATAAATTTAAAAAAGGTCGATCTTGTCGAACGCCTTTTTTTCCTTGCCTCGAAACTTTATGTTCGTCACCGCCACCCGGTCCTCGTGGCTTAACTCGCCGCTCGGAACGGCTTCGTAGTAAGCCTTGAAACGCTCGAGCTTGGGCCGTAGCTCGCGCCATTTATGTTGGCACGCGTTGAGGTTGTGGTGGTCGTTACCGACATTATGTCGGTAGGCTGCGAATGCTTTCGACCAATATTTTGTTTGGCCCGGTGGCCGGCCCTTCATAGCGTCAACGACGCTTGTGACGAGAGTCAATTCTTCTTCATGGGTCCAGGATGCCATAGCGGGTTCGTGGGATGGGGGGACCAGTGGGTTAGCCGGTGGGGTTGGGTTCGTGGGATGGGGGGGACCAGTTGGTTAGCGGGTTGAGAGAAGTGGGTAGCCGGTGGGGTTGGGTTCGTGGGATGGGGGGACCAGTGTGTTGGGGGTTACAATATATAGGGGTTGTTGGGAGACCCGGTGGGGGTGGCGGTTTGGTTTTCCCCAAACCGTTTGAATTTAAAATTCAAAATTTGAAAAGTCCGCTTGACGTGGCGGGGTGAGCGAATGGGAGGCAGCCAGCTAGCATGGCCATACCGCCCCACGCCCGGCTTGAAAGCCAAGCCCCAAGGGCCACGCCCCAACCCAAGCCCCATACCCCATGGCCTTACTAGCACAAGCATTCAGATCCCTTACATCAAAATATTTGTGAGTGGTAAATTAGGCTACATGGTATGGTGATGGTCCTCACTTGGAGAATGGTCCGTCACGTAAGCGCCACGTAGGATGGGTATGAGAATGGGGCAAAGAGGATAGAGGTATAGAAATGGGAGGATGGACCTAAAATGTGTATGTATATGTGTGTGAGAGGGAGAGGAGTAAACATTTTGTCTTCTTGTGAGCGTCCCCAACGTCCAGAACTCGACGCCAAGGACGAAGCCGGAGGGGGGCGGGATGGTGTTGGACCAGCGCCGGACCGAGGACGGAGGGGGACGACCCCCCATACCGTGTATAGGGTTGTTCGTGAGCCGAGCCGAGCTAGGGCAAGCTCGGGCTCGGCTCGATTATAAACCGAGCTGGCTCGGCTCGGCTTGGATTTGAAACCGAGCTGGAAATCTATGCTCGGGCTTGGCTTAGTTTTTGTAAGACCCTTAGTCCAATTATACGATTATTATATAAATTTCGACTATAATAGTGTATTTACGATTAACCATACACTAAAAATATAGGTTCGTCAAAACATTTTAAGAAATAAAACATTTCCAAATTTTATAAAACATTCGCCGTTTAAAACGTGACGACGAATCATTTCGCGGAAGCTTTGTTCTTTATGTGTTCGGTTCTTCGTTGAGCTTGATCGTCCTCCGGTAACTCAATTAGTACCTACATTTCATAAAACATGAAATGAGTTAGTCATATAGCGCTTAAAACATGTCTAAACGAGTTCGCAACTGCATTTTAACAACCAGCACACTTTTGCAGTCATTGATGTGCGATAAAGTGTCGTATATTTTAGGTGTATATTTTAAGCCCTTTTTTAACACTTATTTTAGCCAAGTTTTAAATTTATAAAACACGATATTTCACTAACACTAAACACACATATGGGCAAGTGCACCCATCGTTGAGTGTAGTATAGCGTTGGTAAGATACCGAGGTCGTCCAAGGACACAAGAGCTTTTAGTACCGGTTTATCCTCAACGTCTAACCAAAATAAAAGTTTAGAAAAAAAGTTTTAAACTAAGAAAAATAAAACTAACTAAAATGCTGAAAATAAAATAAAAAAAAACAGATAGACAAGATGAATCACTTGGTTCCGACTCGTATCTAGTATAACCTTTGATTATTTCCGCACTTTTGCACATAATTAAGAGATTATCTTAGTTATTGTAGTAGGCCCCTCTTTTGAAGGCGACGTTACCCTCACCCCAGTAGTTTGAGTCAGCAGGGATACAATCCTAAAAGGGTGGATTATTGGAAGATAATGAATTAAGTTATTAATGCAGTATTGTGGTAGGCCCCGCTTTTGGCGGTGACGTTACCCTCGGCTAAGTAGTCTGAGTCAGCAGGGATACAGTCCTAAATAGCCGGGTTATAGTATTAATAGTAGTTAACTTATGAGGGGGTCAAAGAGTTTGGACCCCCGCCATCCAATACCGTGAAGTATTGAAGGGGGTCCTACTAAATTTGACCCAGGTCCATTGCAGGACCTCTAAACGCTGAACAATGGCAAGACCTTTACCAAACCGTTCCCTTAACCCCCTACCAGGTAGCCAACATATCTCCATATAGACCGTGGAGATATGAATGGTGAAAATCCTTTATTTTATATAGACAGTAAAATAATGCCAAGACACCACGGACAAACGATAAGGAAAGATCACCTTCAACATAAGTAACTAGTTATTAAAGTCATTAATACAAAACCAAATAAAAAGTGCAAAAGATTAGAAATAAAAAGTATTATACTAGACACTTTGTCTTCACCAAGTGATGTAAGAGACTTAGGCAAACATGGCCTTGATTGTCAAGAACTCTTACGATCAATCTTGGATCCCGAGACGACTCACACACTCTATGATGGACAATGGATGATGGTGGTGGATGATGGTGTTGTGATGGTGGTGGGTGGTGGATGAAGTGTGAGAGAGGTGGTGTGCCAAGGGATGGTTTGAGCTTGAGCCAAGCACTCCTATTTATAGCCTGTACAGAAGCCTGGACACGGCCCCGTGTCCGCTGGACACGGCCCCGTGTCCACCCTTTTCTCTTTCTTCATTAATACAGTTTGTCTTTATTAGCTCCACACGCCCCCGTGTCCGCTGGGCACGCCCCCGTGCTTGTCTGACATTCTCTCTCTTCATTAATTGTAATTCGCAATTACAATTAATGCGCCTGCTGTACTTTCGCCACGCCCCCGTGTTCACTGGACACGGCCCCGTGGTGGGCAATAGAAGCTTCTATAGGTTTGTCTTTTGTGCCAGGGCTGACCATTCTAGACACGGCTCCGTGCTGAGCTGGGCACGCCCCGTGTCGGGCTGGGCACGCCCCGTGTCGGGCTGGGCACAGCCCCATGCTCAGCTGGGCACAGCCCATGCTCAGCTGGGCACAGCCCCATGCTCAGCTTTCTTCTTGTTTTTGCTTTGGGAGTTGTTGTCGAGGGGTCGGGCATGCCACGTTTCTTTCTTTTCTTTGTATTTATGTTGGTTTTGGCTGTATTTTTGTTCCTTTTGTTCGTTTAAGCTCATTTGACCCTGTAAATTCAAAAGGAAGACAAAAACACACTTTTTCCAACATTAGTACTAAAAAAGGGTTAGTTTTATGCCTTATTTGATGTAATTTATATGTTGCATTTTACACACATCAAATACCCCCACACTTGAATCTTTGCTTGTCCTCAAGCAAAACTCTTTATAATGTGGCTTTACACTCCCAAATGGATTTGGTAGAAGAGAAGGTTTTTGGGCTTGTCATAGAGTGCCGGGAATCCAAGATTCTTTATTAGGCTTTATTTTTATGTATTTACAATCCTATTCGTCATGATTTATTTAAAACTTTTCATAAGATAAATTACTTATTAGGGCATAACATGCCTTTGTAAAATTCTATTTATATACAAGTTCACATACCTCACGGGGATCACTCAACACTCGGCCGAAGATGTATTTTTGTGAAACACTCGAGAGCGGCATGAAACTTACTCATACCATAAGCTTGCCAAGCAATCAATCCTCCTCCTTTTTAACTATACACATTTGTAAATATCAAGAGGACTTTTGGGTGAAGGGTTAGGCTTGGGTTAAAGGTAGGTGGTTGGGTTAGTGGTTAGTGAAAGAGCGAAATGCGTAACAAGCATCGGTTTTCGTAAGACTTTTTTTTTTTTTTTTTGCAATCTTTATTTTGATGAAGCTTTCATTCAAACCAAGTTATTTTTGATAAACTTGTTTGTTTATTTTTCTTTCGCTTCATCATCATCAATTTTTTTTTTTTTTTTTTTTGTGAAAGTCATAAGAAAAACCGAGCTTGTTACTAAAACAAAGGGTTAAAAAAATAAAAAAGGTTTTGGTGGGTGAAAGGGTGTTTGTTTTTTGGGTTTTGAAATGAAAAGGTTTAGGCTCAAAGGGGTTAACTAGGTGGATTTTGGGTAGGTGGTAAAAAAGAAAAGAAAAATAATGGTGTAGAAATAAAAATGGTTAGTCCTAATGCCTCCGTCATTTACTTACTCGGGTTTAAGTTGGTAAGGACCGGGAATGTATTGTCATGGCAAGTTCTAGAGTCGTAAGAACCAAGCGGCTATTCACACAAGAAACGAAAAATGAGCATTTAGTTCTAATGATATGTAATTGTATGCTCAATAAAGGCTCAAAACTCACTTTTGTGGGAAGGGGTTTTTATGTGATCAAGTATATATAATCAAATTTTAACTAAGCTTGTCATGCCTTTTCATAATTTTCTTATGTTGGTTCTTTTTATCACGACGCTATTGGTTTAAATTCGTGAAAATATAACCTTTTTAGAATTTTGAAATTCCCAAATTAAACCTAGACAAGTAAAAAAAAGTTGAAAATTTTTGAAAAAATTTGGGGTGATTAGCGGTTCCAATAGAGTTTTGTGTAAGGCTTGTTATTAGGACTTGCAAGATTCAAGGTTTTAGCATCCCCCCCACACTTAAATTACACATTGTCCTCAATGTGTCCCAAAAATAAGTTTTTAGGTTGATTAAATGTGTAAAAATGGGTTAAAAACAAGATTTTATGGTACTGGGTAGCTGAACACGGGGTGGTGTTGGCTGAGCACGGCCTAGTGTCCAGACTGCCAGTACCAAAAGTAAACAGAAGGCTGGGCACGGGGGCGTGTCCAGTGAGCACGGCCCCGTGTCCAGGTACCTGAACTGGGCATTTTCTACAGAACCTTGGGCACGGGGCGTGTTGGGGTGAGCACGGCCCCGTGCTGAACTTGCTGTAATGAAGAAAAATTGTCGGGAGGCTCTGTTTTTGTGCATGGGGTGTTGGTTCAAGCTTCCCTTATCATCCTTCACCATCCCGAGTGTGTTTTATTCCTGAAAAAAAAAAACTAAACTAGAAAACGTAAAAGTTAATCTAAACTAAAACTAAGGATAGTTCCGCGGAATGCCTCCGTGGTGCGCCACGTTTATAAGGGTCCTTGGCTAGACCCACCTTATCAGGTGGTTCTGGCTCATCTTCAATTAAGGGGTCATCATTGCCGAATGGATATTTCATTGATCGCTCAAGGTCGACACTTTTTTTGAATGCCCCTAATTGAAGAGGTAGATTGTTGTACTTCTGGTTTTTCAAAGCTTCGTGAGTTTTTACAAATGGTCGTCCCAACACTAGAGGAGCGTCATCGAGGATGACAAAGTCGGTGGGGATTACCAATTGATTTGTTTGAACCAATACATCCTCAACTATACCGATTGATTTTATTACTTTCCGATTGGATAGAAAAATGGGTATTTGAAGTGGAGAAAAATCACTAATACTTAATTTTTCGAAAATGTAGTTAGGCATTATGTTAACACAAAGATCTTTATCAATTGTAACATTACTAATAAACGAATTTTGAAAGAAACATGGAACCGGTGTAATGTTAATTTCAAATGGGTCTTCTTTTATTAGCGAGGGTTGATCATTAGTTAACTTAACACTTACCGTTTCGTCAATTTTAGTGTTAGTGTTTAACTCTTTTAAAAACTTAGCATGAGTGGGTACTAAACAATGATTTTCGAAAGAAGGTGACAAGAGATTAATTTCTTCAAAATTAGACTCTTCTTGAATTTTAACATTGTCGGACTCACCTTTATCGTTGTTTAACTCATGTGTCGGTTTTTCACTTATTTGTTCTTCCATTTTTACACTTTCAGTTATCTCTTCATTTTTTAATTCTTCTCTTGCGCGGGACTCCTCTTCCCTTGCGCGAGATTCTCTTATACAGCGATCGATAACTCTTATGTGTTCTAATATCCTCTCGGTTACTTCGGTTATAGAAAAAGAATCGGTATTTTCTAAGCTTGAATCCGGTTGTTCGACCCTTTGTTCCTCATAATACCCATATGAAGTAGATGGTTCACACCATTGTTCTTCATTGTAAGCATATGATGGATAAGGTTCGTAATTTTGTTCTTCATAATACTCATATGAGGTGGGTTGTTCACGCCAAGGTTCCTCATAATAAGCATATGAAGGTGGTGGCTCATATCTTGGTTCCTCAAAGTATGAGTAAGAAGGCTCATACCTTGGTTCATCAAAATATGAGTATGAGGGAGGAGGTTCATACCTTTGGTCTTCATAGGATGTGTATGAAGTTGATGGCTCGTACCTGGGCTCCTCATAGTAGGTGTATGAATTGGATGGTTGATATGAGCGATTATTTTGAACCGATCGTGCGTTACGACAATTAGTGCAATAATTACCCCTATAATCATCATCCTCATAGGTGTAGTTGTAACCTCCTGAGTATTGATCCATAAGAATCACTCAGCAGACCACAACCGAGTCTCGAGATCAGAAAACAAAAATAAAAACGGAAACAGAGGCTGGACACGGCCCCGTGTTCAGTGGACACGGCCCCGTGTTCAGGAACTGTATCTGGGCGTTTTAATTAAATTTACTGATTTCGTTGAGCACGGGGCGTGTTCAGTGAACACGGCCTGTGTTCAAGCTACTGTTACTGGGTGTTTTTATGAAAATGTGCAGCACGGCCCCGTGTTCAGCGAGCACGGCCCGTGTTCAACCTACTGTAAATGCAAAACTAAACTAAAATGCAGAAAAATGTGGGCCCGTTTTGAAAAGGTTTTGAAAAACTGATTAGGCCGTCGATTTTAAGCTTTCCTAAAATCCTTGTGTCCCCGGCAACGGCGCCAAAAACTTGATGTGCGATAAAGTGTCGTATATTTTAGGTGTATATTTTAAGCCCTTTTTTAACACTTATTTTAGCCAAGTTTTAAATTTATAAAACACGATATTTCACTAACACTAAACACACATATGGGCAAGTGCACCCATCGTTGAGTGTAGTATAGCGTTGGTAAGATACCGAGGTCGTCCAAGGACACAAGAGCTTTTAGTACCGGTTTATCCTCAACGTCTAACCAAAATAAAAGTTTAGAAAAAAAGTTTTAAACTAAGAAAAATAAAACTAACTAAAATGCTGAAAATAAAATAAAAAAAAACAGATAGACAAGATGAATCACTTGGTTCCGACTCGTATCTAGTATAACCTTTGATTATTTCCGCACTTTTGCACATAATTAAGAGATTATCTTAGTTATTGTAGTAGGCCCCTCTTTTGAAGGCGACGTTACCCTCACCCCAGTAGTTTGAGTCAGCAGGGATACAATCCTAAAAGGGTGGATTATTGGAAGATAATGAATTAAGTTATTAATGCAGTATTGTGGTAGGCCCCGCTTTTGGCGGTGACGTTACCCTCGGCTAAGTAGTCTGAGTCAGCAGGGATACAGTCCTAAATAGCCGGGTTATAGTATTAATAGTAGTTAACTTATGAGGGGGTCAAAGAGTTTGGACCCCCGCCATCCAATACCGTGAAGTATTGAAGGAGGTCCTACTAAATTTGACCCAGGTCCATTGCAGGACCTCTAAACGCTGAACAATGGCAAGACCTTTACCAAACCGTTCCCTTAACCCCCTACCAGGTAGCCAACATATCTCCATATAGACCGTGGAGATATGAATGGTGAAAATCCTTTATTTTATATAGACAGTAAAATAATGCCAAGACACCACGGACAAACGATAAGGAAAGATCACCTTCAACATAAGTAACTAGTTATTAAAGTCATTAATACAAAACCAAATAAAAAGTGCAAAAGATTAGAAATAAAAAGTATTATACTAGACACTTTGTCTTCACCAAGTGATGTAAGAGACTTAGGCAAACATGGCCTTGATTGTCAAGAACTCTTACGATCAATCTTGGATCCCGAGACGACTCACACACTCTATGATGGACAATGGATGATGGTGGTGGATGATGGTGTTGTGATGGTGGTGGGTGGTGGATGAAGTGTGAGAGAGGTGGTGTGCCAAGGGATGGTTTGAGCTTGAGCCAAGCACTCCTATTTATAGCCTGTACAGAAGCCTGGACACGGCCCCGTGTCCGCTGGACACGGCCCCGTGTCCGCTGGACACGGCCCCGTGTCCACCCTTTTCTCTTTCTTCATTAATACAGTTTGTCTTTATTAGCTCCACACGCCCCCGTGTCCGCTGGGCACGCCCCCGTGCTTGTCTGACATTCTCTCTCTTCATTAATTGTAATTCGCAATTACAATTAATGCGCCTGCTGTACTTTCGCCACGCCCCCGTGTTCACTGGACACGGCCCCGTGGTGGGCAATAGAAGCTTCTATAGGTTTGTCTTTTGTGCCAGGGCTGACCATTCTAGACACGGCTCCGTGCTGAGCTGGGCACGCCCCGTGTCGGGCTGGGCACGCCCCGTGTCGGGCTGGGCACGCCCCGTGTCGGGCTGGGCACAGCCCCATGCTCAGCTGGGCACAGCCCCATGCTCAGCTTTCTTCTTGTTTTTGCTTTGGGAGTTGTTGTCGAGGGGTCGGGCATGCCACGTTTCTTTCTTTTCTTTGTATTTATGTTGGTTTTGGCTGTATTTTTGTTCCTTTTGTTTGTTTAAGCTCATTTGACCCTGTAAATTCAAAAGGAAGACAAAAACACACTTTTTCCAACATTAGTACTAAAAAAGGGTTAGTTTTATGCCTTATTTGATGTAATTTATATGTTGCATTTTACACACATCAGTCATTTAGGTTGATCGCGGGGTGCGACCGAGATGGGTCACAGCCTCCGTGGGCCGCGAGGGCTCTAGTTTAACCCCTTTCTAAATAATGTTCACCCATCAGTAGGAATGTTCATTAAATAGTAGTAGTGTTCACTGAATAGTAGGGGTTTTTACTGAATAGTAGGAGTTTTCATGTAACACCTCGAAAATTCACGTCCTATAATAAGTTGACACGTGTCACATGTTTGAACGTGTGAAAGAATGTTCTGAAAGGACTAAAGTTGACAATCATGAAAAGTATGAGAATATACGAGTTCTAAATGTCAACAGTGAATAAATATATTGTACATTAACCCTACATGATGTTTATAACATCAAACGAACAAATCATGGATCATGCGAAGCTAAAAGTGAGAGATTACAAACTACAGGGGTTAAATGTGTCAACATGTTTAAGTTATACCTCTGAGTGACCTTTTGACAAACCCGAAGCTTTGTAACTATTAATTATGCTCACTAGAATGCACGACATAAATTTCATAAAGTTTCGTAATCGTATGAGAAAGTTATGATCAAATTCGTGTGCGAGGGGTTAAAGCGTCAATGTTGAAAGTTATGACTTTTCGGGTTAACCAGAAGTGTCCAGGGACTTGGTAAAGTGGGTAAAAATCTTGAAGCCCTTATATGTCAAATTAGAGGGTTCAAATTGCAAGAAATAGGTCAGTTGACCTTTCGGAAGGGCCAAGAGGTGAGATGCAACATCTTGAAAACGTTTTTGTCTGATCATAGGGTCCAAGCGAGCCGCGTAAGACCTTAAGGTCTTTTACGCGGGCCGCGTTAACCGCCCAGATACAGAAAGTGCGAACAGCAGCCTGTAAACGCGCAGAACCGATCTTTAATCGATATTTTTGCATTGTGGGCGACCCCTAAACAGTCCTAGGCACTTAGGGACACATGTTGATGAGTTGTGGTCAGTGATAGACTTGCTTGTCAACAATTTGTGGTGAAAAATTCACTATAAAAGGGCCATGAGTTGCAACCATTGTTCTTCACACCTTCTCTTGCATTCCTGATCACTTCTGGAGCTCAAGACTTCTCTCAAGTGATCTCTGGTCGTTCATATGACTCTTGTAAGTATACTTAACCTTTCTTAATTAAGTTTTAGCTTAAAGGTCAAACCGTCGTAATTAACGGTTGACTTTAAGATTAATCACTAATGGTCCAGTGATTAGTCGAATCAAAAGTAGTTACAAGTTGGTAATTATGTGGGTAATAAACCCTTAAAAGGGTCCCCCCTGATTCCCACTCTAACTAGGTCAAATGTCGGGTCAAACTTGTCATTAAAAAGTCAACAGGATACTTAGTTTCTAATTTATGCATGATTAGCAATGTAGAACACATACAACCTGTTTGATCATTTATATAACTTGGTAATTAGTGTAAGAACATGTCTAAACATGTTCAACCCGACAATTTACTGTTTAGACCCGGTTCGGAACCGAAAGTCGCAAAGCTTTGACTTTTGCTTTGACTTCAGTTCTGACCCGTTTTGGTATGTTTTAGAAATACCTTAGAGCTTCATTTGGACCAGGTTACATGCTAGTATAACCCTCTGTGATTATACACCTTGGGTCATTAGTTATCCGATTAATACGCATGATTCCGTTAATTGCTCATATGTTGACCATTATGCCCTTTTCACCTTAAAACGTGATTTTTTGAAATGTAAAAGAGTAGAAACTTTAATTACTGATATATAAACTTGCACCTAAAATTTGACATTAGTTTGAGGTGTAGATTAAGAGTTATGCTCGTAAGCGTAAAACGAAAGCTTTATGTTAATTAAACGGCGTAATTAGCGTATAGACTAGTTAAGCCTACTTTTTAATATCAAAATCTTTACCCACTGATGTAATATATTATTTTGGGATTTTTGAAGATTTTTAATTAATTTTAGGATGAGCATAACTTATAGCCGTAGGCTTAATCCGGTAATTGTCGGTTTTGCCCTTACGGGCTATAAAATGAGTTTTACACATCTAATTGGCTCCAAACCTTTTGCTACTGATCACATATGATAAATAAATTATTTTAAGCCTTCTTGAATGATAAAAATATCAGCTTTAAGTATCGAACCCGGAAATGGCTTTTAATCGCCTTATTAAGCGTTTTTAGCGCATAGTATGTACTAAGACTATTTTTAAACATACAAGGGTGATACCTACTGATATTTGAGGCAAATCATAATATTTTGACAGTAAGCAAAAGTTGTTAAACTCAGACTTCAGTTTTGAGCCTTTCGGCTTATGTGAAATTACCAAAATGCCCCTATAGTGCATCGTTTGGTTATAACTGATAAATTTCACATATCTAAAATACCTTACTGTTATGAATCAGTAAACTAAGTATTTCTACTGATTATATCAGACCTGTAACTCAGGTTAATACTTAAACTCTTTTATAACCTTTTAAATGACCAAACTACCCCTACGGGGCATAGTTTGTGTTTAAATTCGTTTCGGGCATAATAAAAGACAACCTACTGATGTCACAACATATTTGAAGTATATTAACTTAGGAAACCTGTAAATGGCTCATTTGAATACCCGTTACGCTTATTACGCGTTCGGTTCGGTTTATGTAACTAGTTTACATAAATTAGCCTAAACGGGTCAAACCTTATCGGTTTTATCTCAAAATCCAGAGTGTGTATGAAATACCCATATTAAGCAAGTCTCCGAACTTGTCGGGTCTAAATCACATTCTATCCGGTCTTCGCCTAATCGTGCGTACAAACCGTATCTTTGAAACTAACCGGTCTAAGCCTAAGCTTAATTAAAGACCCGTTAGGATTCTAATAGGTTATTATAAACCTTTGTTCCATAATAGGAGACCAGTAAAAGCTACGTGCATTTTGCTTATTGTGATTATTACATTGCTCAGGTAAATACTTTTAACTTATTTTCCCTATACGGGCTTGGGTTACGGTATTTAAAATACCGCTTGATCGGGCATTAAATCTTCCATCGTTAGGTGGTTAATTGAATAATTTAATCGGCCCGTTTAAACAGTCTTGTTTACTTAAAAGCCTTTGGGGGGTTAATGACCATGTCCCGGATATCCTTGGCATCATTTTACGAAATGGCCACGACCTAAGCGCGGAGTGTAGGCGTACACTCGTCAGTGCATAAAAAGTTGATGTGGTGTGTCTATTGATCTTTAACCCGGTACGTCCGGGCTACTGAACGCATAAGGAACATGTAATTCGTTCACAAGATTATATATTTAAATAATTCTCCCAAGTTATAAAATGTTTATGCCACGTGCATCCAAATCAATTTTCAATCATTTTCTAAAATGAGTCAGTTGATTGTATTTACCAGTGTAAACTGACGTATTTTCCCAAAAAGATTAAATGCAGGTACTAAGCGTAATTGGTTGGGATTTCTTCTTAGCATCAATAGAAGTCTCGCAAGCTTAAGATGCCTACAGTCTGTTGAACTATTATTTATTTTTGATCCTTCTGTGGACAAACATTCAACTGTTGTGATACACGATATTACAATATTATTAAAGTTGAATCGTATTTTATTCATTTGCTTCCGCTGTGCATATTTATATTTTGTGTTGTTTGACTATTATGTTGCCAACCACGTCACGATACTCCCCACCGGGCCCACCGGTGACTCGTGGAAGTAGGGGTGTGATAGGTTGGTATCAGAGCCAACATTGAGTGAATTAAACACTAGCCTTTTGTGTTTAATCTCAATGACACAATTGCACATTTCTAAACTTTCGAGTCTAGACATATAACATAGGACAAATTCCACTTTGTTTTGCTTTGTCCTTTACTTTTATATATATTCTTGTCGTTATCTTATGTTGTATTGACAGGATAAAAATGCCGCCAAGATTCTTTAAAAGAAGAGGAAGAGGCAAGGGGCCAGTCACCGCCCCCAATGATAATGAAGCTGGACCTTCGCATATGCGAGCTCCATCTACCACGGAGAGTGACGATCCTCGGCAGAACCGGAGGAACCTCTTTAAGCCGGCTAGACGGTCGGTCTCACACAGTTCAACACCTCCCGTCCTTAACCTTTATGGGCCACAACCGGAGTATGAGCCCAACAACCCTCAACCGTCCTACATACCACTACAGCGATCTTTATCGCACAACTCTTTTGGGGACCCCACACCTGTCTTCAGGGACCGGTTTAACCCGGCCAATTATATGCAAGAACCAGTGGGTTTTAACCCATTGGGACCGGAGGACCACTTCTCGGGGGACAACGCTATGGACATGGACGAGGACACGGATCCCGTCGAGCCAGCAAGCGGTACACCGAACCATCCCATCGAGATTTCGGATGGGTCTTCTTTCCACGGATCACCCTACGGTGGTCCAGACAGCTTTCAGGCGAGGTTTACTCAGCACGAGTGGTACTTCCCACCCTCGCATCATTCGTCGCCTCATCAGCAGCAGCAGGATCCATCTGTGGATTCCCGATTTGTGGCAGTCACGCCACCACCTCCACCACCACCAGTTCAGCCGGTACCTCCGCAACCGCCAAGGCGTAGGAGAACCGGATCGCGTATGTCTGCGCGAGCGGGAGACTTCCATTTTAGTTCTCCACGCCAATCAAGTGGCAGCCATTACCCGCCACTTCAGGAAGACCCACAGATGGGTGGGCCTTCGCACCCAGTTGCACCGCAACCACCACCTATGGGTTTTAATAACCCGATTCCAGCATACACGGGTTCCATGGCGTATAACCCGTTTGAGCCGCCGGTGTGACAACTCTTATTTCCAAACCGATCTTCGTACTTTAATGTAACGTATGTGTACGATATGTGACTGTTATGAAAGTGAATACTTATGCTAATGTTATGTTATTACGTGCTTTGTGTATTGTATGTTTGTATATAAATAGCCCAACTGCACAACATGAACCAACCGCGCAACACTCATCCGATCGCACAAGTCTTTTGGGCCACACTCTTGCAATCGGACCATAAGGGCGGCCCATATGAAACCCGAGTGAGGGGCTCGGCCCACTCCTCTTATACGTACACCCAACCACCACTAGGGAGTTGTTTCTCATTTGTTACAAAACACTTTACACTCACAAAACCCTAGCTATTCTCTCTCCCTCTCGAACCGAAGGCAGCCAAACATCTTTCTCGTCGAAGTTTATAGTTCTCGGATCAATTCTTGTTCCTTCTTTATTCGGTTAGTATGTCGTCTATTGTTTGATGATTCTATGATGTGTGTTATATATATATTCGACATGATGGATGATGATTTGTTATGATTGATTGTTGAATATGTGAAATCGGCAATATACATGTTAGATCCGAAAGGTTAAGGTTGTGTAAATATGATTTGTAAATTAAGATAATGAATGAAAACCGAATGTTTGTTGGATCGGCTGTAACATGCTTCAAATAATTTATACATTGTTATAGTTATGAATGTTGTAGAATAATGATTAGTTAATAGAGGATAACTTTGATTTAATGAGATTGTCGGCCATGTGGGTGTGTGATTGTTGTATTGATACAAAAATCAAAGCATGTGCATAGTCAATGTGATTGTCAGAATAGTTAAGGTTATCATGTGATGATAAATGGATTGATGTCTTGATTAAATGCATGGAATCGGCTGGACACTCATGAAATCGGAGCATATAATAACATTTGATAAGTTGTCGGCCATTGTGGTTTATTTCAATGATGATAATGGGTGGTTGTTGTTCATACTTAAGATTTTAGGGTTCATGTGAATCAAATGATTAAAACCCTTGTTTAATCGATTAGGGGTTAGTTAGAATCCATGATTTTTGTTAATTGATAAAGGACAAATTTGGAAACTACTTAATGTTGTAACAGAAATGCATGATATCCGGAATTTAAAACTAGTCGCACAAGCCTCTTGATCGTACAAGAGGTTCTGGTCGCACAAGATCACACGTACAAGACATCTTGGTCAGTCGCACAAGATGTCTTCTATCGCACAAGATTGTTATCTGTTTACTGTGTTGGGCTTTTAATCTTTGGGCCGGGTAATTGGTGAATCGCACAACCACTCCAATAGCACAAGTGGTATTGGATCGCACAAGTTGAGTTGTTGTTATGCTGATTGGGCCGATCAAGCCCAAAGTCAGTCGCACAACCCAATCCGGACCGCACAAGTCATTTTTACATGTATATAATTGGGCCGAGTAGGCTGTTGGACTGCTTAACTAATTGGGACGGTTTCTATTGGGCTTATTTATATCGCACAAGTCGGATATGTTGTATGCTTGTTTGTTATGTGGTTGCCATGATCAGTACGTGTACATAACTTGTTAGACTATACGTAAATCTATGTGCAATACTTGAGTCAAAACCTGACTTGTATGGTAACCCTGTTAGGACGTGGTTGACCACTCATAGTTCAAGAAACCCTTTTGTGTATCTGCCGAGCAAACCACGGTGAGTTCACACTCTACAAAGCATGGGATTCCCAGGGGTTGGGAATGGGGTTAAGGAATATGGATTCCTCGTCCTTTCTTGGGTAGGACAGTAATGGTTCAGGAATGTAATTCCTCGTCCTCACGGACAGATAACTATACTAGACTAAAACTCTCTATCACGAAGTCCCTCCTTTTTATATCGACTTAATCGCCGAGCCAATGGCGAGCGGGTCATTAGTTAGATAGCGCTATTTAGGTCTGACAAGCCTCACACCGTGCCGCAGAGGACGGGCGTGAACTAATGGATCTGGGGCACGTCAATGCTGATAGACATTGACAGTTTCAGGGCACTTAAACATGACTTCAGTCAGTAGTCGATATGGTAACGAGTCTAGTGGATACATGGGGTAGCCCCCACGGCCGAAATGCCAGATAACTATCATGGGGTAGCCCCCACGGCAGGATTGCCAGAGTAAATGGGTTAAACAAAGGGTTAAACAAATCACGTTTTCAACTATGGGGTAACCCCCACGGCAGGAACGCCAGCTAAAGGAAACTGTTTTTGGAACAACTTAAAACGAACACCCAACCGTGAACTCACTCAACTAGTTGTTGACTCGTTACTACATGCTTTGCAGGTCTATAGGTACTTAGCTGGAGCTTGCACAAGGGAGAGTCGTTGTGGGACATGGACAGCTGTGTGCCATGTTAAACATTTGGATATTTGAACTCTTGATTTGGTTTTAAACATTTTGCTTCCGCTCATAACTTAACTATGTTTGTTTTTGGACACTAATCATGTTGGTTGGACTTTTATAATTAATTATATACTTGTTCGATATGATTAGTGGTTTGATCCTGGTCAGTCACGCCTCCAAGCGGTGATACTCCGCATGTGGATTTTGGGGGTGTGACAGATTGGTATCAGAGCCATTGGTTATAGAGAACTTGGTTTTAATAAAGGAAAACGTTTTTGTTAAAACCAGACTATAACCTGTACAGTGCTCTACGATCCACAACGACGCTTCACTCCACGTGCAAGGCTCGACATTCTAGGTGATATAATTTATGCTTACATTGCCTACTTGCTAGATTACGTAGAACTTTGCTCATGATATGCTTAGCTAGTATAGCTACTCTTGCTTGAACACGTGTGTGCTTACTCTCTTCTGTCATCGCACTTTCGCGAACCCTTCTCACTCATGCTTCCTTTGATATGAAGATCATGTCTGGACGCATCAACATGACTCAAGCCCAGTTGACGGCTCTGATTAACGAACAGGTTGCTGCGGCACTTGCAGCCGCACAAGCAGGAGGTATACCCTGCTGTTTAAAACCCATTCTAGGATCTTTAGATCCTACTCTCGTGAATCTATCCTTGTGTTAAATCTTGTCCTTTCTTATACACACAACAGGTCAACATGCTCAGCTACCCATATGCACCTTCAAAACTTTCATGGACTGCCGACCCACTACTTTTAGCGGCACTGAAGGAGCAGTAGGTCTCCTCCACTGCTTTGAGAAACTAGAGTCTGTATTCGAGATGTGCGAATGCCCTGAGGCACGCAGGGTGAAATATGCTACCGGCACTCTCGAGGGTTTAGCCCTCACATGGTGGAACGCCCAGGTACAAATGCTGGGGTTGGTTGCTGCTAACGCCACCCCATGGAACAATTTCAAAGAGATGATCAAGGAAGAATACTGCAGTCGTGACGACATACATAAGCTGGAAGTTGAGTTCTTCAACCTCAAGATGACGGGGTCGGAAATTGAGGCATATACTAAGAGATCGAATGAGCTTGCACTACTGTGTCCTACTATGGTGGACCCTCCAATTAAGCGTATCGAACTGTATCTTAAGGGTCTGAAACCAGAGATCCAAAGTCATGTGACTTCAGCAAATCTTGCCACCTACCAGCAGGTTGTTCAGTTGGCTCACCGTCTCACTGATCAGGCGGTGGAGCAGAACAAGTTACCAAAACGTATTAGTGCTACAGCTACCTCTGAACCTCCCAGTGATAACAAACGTAAATGGGATGGAGCTTCAAGCAGAGGTTCGACTTCTGTTCAATCCCAGTCGCAGCAGAGAAGAACTGAAGAGTATAAGAGTCCTAGTCAGCAATCGTCAGGTAGCCAAAGTCAGGGTGGATACAAAGGAAATCACCCCAAATGTAATCGTTGCAACTTGCATCATCGCGGGCCATGCACCAGGGGTAACTGTCATCGGTGCAACAAGCCAGGCCATGCGGCAAAGGATTGTAGAAGCTTATACCCAGCAAACCAGAATCGCCAGCAACAGCAAGATCAACAGAATCAACGCCAGCAACAGCAGCCGCAGGGTAACAACAAAGGGTGCTTTCAGTGTGGAGCTGAAGGCCACTTCAAGAGAGATTGTCCCCAGCTGAACAGGAACCAGAACAACAATAATAACAACAATCAGGGGAACGGGAACAACGGGGGTAACAATGGTAATGGAGCAAGGGGCCGTGCGTTTGTTATTGGCAATGGAGAAGCAAGGAATGATCCCAATGTTGTGACGGGTAAGTTCCTTCTCGACGACTTTTACGTTACTGTCTTATTTGATTCGGGTGCTGATACTAGTTATGTGTCTCAAAGCGTTAGTCAACTGCTTAAGCGTACCCCAACACCTTTGAATCCCAAACATGCTGTAGAGTTAGCTAATGGTAAAAGTATAGAGGTCACACACGTAGTTAAAGGTTGTAACCTAGTACTTGCCGATCACACTTTCTCGATCGACCTCCTTCCTATCACTCTGGGTAGTTTCGATGTTGTCATTGGGATGGACTGGTTATCCCAACATCAAGCTGAGATCCTTTGCAACGAAAAGATTGTCCGTATTCCGTGCTCAGGTGAGGAACCTCTTATGATTCGTGGTGACAAAAGTGGTGCTGTTGTGAGCATCATTTCTTCCCTTAAGGCTCAAAAGTGTTTGCGTAAGGGCCACACTGCCTTTCTGGCTCTCGTTACCGACACCTCGAAGAAAGAAAGAAAGATAGAAGACTTTCCAATTGTACGCGACTATCCTGAGGTATTTCCTGAGGAACTACCTGGCCTCCCGCCTCATCGCCAGGTCGAGTTTCAAATCGAGCTAGCTCCTGGAGCAGCGCCTATAGCTCGTGCACCGTATCGTTTAGCTCCATCAGAGTTGAAAGAGCTATCTACGCAACTACAAGAACTCCTAGATAAGGGTTTTATTCGTCCTAGCTCTTCGCCCTGGGGAGCTCCAGTGCTATTTGTGAAGAAGAAAGACGGTACGTTCAGAATGTGCATCGACTACCGTGAACTGAACAAGGTGACTGTGAAGAACCGCTACCCTCTTCCACGCATTGACGATTTGTTCGACCAGCTACAAGGGTCGAGCTACTATTCGAAGATTGATTTGAGATCGGGATATCACCAGCTGAGAGTCCGAGAAGAGGACGTCTCCAAAACAGCCTTCAGAACTCGATATGGCCACTATGAGTTTTTGGTCATGCCTTTTGGGATGACAAACGCACCGGCGGTCTTCATGGATTTGATGAATCGAGTGTGCAAGCCTTACTTAGACAAATTCATTATTGTCTTCATCGATGACATCCTGATCTATTCGAAGAGTCAGGAGGAACATGAGCAACATTTACGACTTATTTTGGAACTCCTTCGAAAGGAACAGTTGTACGCCAAGTTTTCAAAATGTGACTTCTGGCTTCGTGAAGTCCATTTCTTAGGCCACGTGGTGAACAAGGATGGGATTCACGTTGATCCATCCAAGGTAGAATCGATCAAGAGCTGGCCTGCACCTCGCACGCCAACGGAAATACGCCAATTCTTGGGATTGGCAGGTTACTACAGGAGATTTATCAAGGATTTTTCTAAGATTGCTCAACCTCTTACTACACTAACACAGAAGGGCGTTGTTTATCGTTGGGGAAACGCACAGGAGTTAGCGTTTCAGCACTTAAAGGATAGACTTTGCAGTGCACCTATCCTTTCATTGCCAGAGGGCACGGACGACTTCGTGGTTTACTGCGACGCATCTATTCAGGGTCTCGGTTGTGTTTTGATGCAGCGGGATAAAGTTATAGCATACGCTTCACGTCAACTCAAGGTTCATGAGAAGAACTACACTACACACGATCTAGAGCTGGGAGCGGTTGTTTTTGCACTTAAGATATGGCGACACTACTTGTATGGCACCAAGTGTGCTATCTACACTGATCACAGAAGCCTCGAGCACATCTTCAAACAGAAGGAACTCAACATGCGACAGCGACGATGGGTTGAACTGCTGAATGACTACGAATGCTCGATCAGGTACCACCCGGGCAAAGCCAATGTTGTGGCTGACGCCCTCAGTCGAAAGGACACTGCGCCTAAGCGCGTACGAGCTTTACAACTTACTATACAGTCTAGTCTTCCTTCCCAAATACGAAATGCTCAGATAGAAGCATTGAAACCAGAAAACGTCAGGGCTGAAGCCCTACGTGGCTCAAGGCAACGCTTAGAACAGAAGGAAGACGGTGCTTACTATGTAACAGGACGTATTTGGGTCCCACTTTATGGCAACCTACGAGAGCTTGTGATGGATGAGGCACACAATTCTCGCTACTCGGTGCACCCTGGTTCGGACAAAATGTACCACGACATCAAAACCATATACTGGTGGCCTAGCATGAAGGCCCACATAGCAACATACGTTAGCAAGTGCTTGACTTGTGCAAGAGTCAAGGCGGAATATCAGAAACCTTCAGGCCCACTTCAACAACCAGAGATACCACAATGGAAATGGGAGCAAATTTCCATGGATTTTGTTACTGGCCTGCCTAGATCACAACGTGGTAACGATACTATTTGGGTGATCGTGGATCGACTCACAAAGTCTGCTCACTTCCTGGCTATCAAAGAAACGGATAAGTTCTCCACTCTAGCAGAAGTATACCTAAAGGAAGTTGTCTCGAGGCACGGGGTGCCCACCTCTATTATCTCGGATCGAGATGCACGTTTTACATCAGAATTGTGGCAAGCAATGCACAAGTCCTTTGGCTCAAGGTTAGACATGAGCACAGCTTATCACCCGCAAACGGATGGACAGTCGGAACGTACCATCCAGACTCTCGAAGACATGCTTAGGGCATGTGTAATTGACTTTGGCAACGGCTGGGAAAAGCATCTGCCACTTGTGGAATTTTCGTACAACAATAGCTACCACACCAGCATTAAAGCTGCTCCGTTTGAGGCATTGTACGGGCGTAAATGCCGGTCACCTCTTTGTTGGGCAGAGGTGGGGGATAGTCAGATTATTGGTCCAGAATATGTGGTTGACACAACAGAGAAAATTGCTCAGATACGACAATGAATGGCGGCAGCTCGTGAGCGTCAGAAAGTCTACGCCGATAAGGATAGAAAACCACTACAGCTCCAGGTTGGGGAGCGTGTATTACTCAAAGTTTCACCCTGGAAGGGTGTGGTTCCTTTTGGGAAACGCGGCAAACTTAACCCACGATACGTTGGACCCTTCGAAGTCATTGAGAAAATAGGCAAGGTGGCCTACAGACTGAATTTACCAGCAGAACTCAGTGCAGTTCATAATGTTTTCCATGTGTCAAACCTGAAGAAGTGTTTATCAGATGAGCCCCATGTAGTTCCTCTGAAGGAGCTCACGATCGACGAGCAGTTGCGATTCGTCGAGGAACCTGTTGAAATCACGGACCGGGATGTTAAGGTCCTCAAGCATACTAGAATACCTCTCGTTCGAGTTCGTTGGAACTCACGTCGCGGCCCAGAGTTCGCCTGGGAACGTGAAGATCAGATGAAGCAAAAGTATCCCTAACTGTTCGCAACCGGTACAACCACTACTGAGGCTGAAGCTACGGAATTTCGGGACGAAATTCCAGATCAACGGGGGGAGGATGTGACACCCCAGGAAAACCAGGAAAACCATGCAACTTAACTAGCTTCCTCAGTGAGTACGTGCTAAATTTCGGGACGAAATTTCTTTCAACTTGGGGATAATGTGACAACTCGTATTTCCAAACTGATCTTCGTACTTTAATGTAACGTATGTGTACGATATGTGACTGTTATGAAAGTGAATACTTATGCTAATGTTATGTTATTACGTGCTTTGTGTAATGTATGTTTGTATATAAATAGCCCAACCGCACAACATGAACCAACCGCGCAACACTCATCCGATCGCACAAGTCTTTTGGGCCACACTCTTGCAATCGGACCAAAAGGGCGGCCCATATGAAACCCGAGTGAGGGGTTCGGCCCACTCCTCTTATACGTACACCCAACCACCACTAGGGAGTTGTTTCTCATTTGTTACAAAACACTTTACACTCACAAAACCCTAGCTATTCTCTCTCCCTCTCGAACCGAAGGCAGCCAAACATCTTTCTCGTCGAAGTTTATAGTTCTCGGATCAATTCTTGTTCCTTCTTTATTCGGTTAGTATGTCATCTATTGTTTGATGATTCTATGATGTGTGTTATATATATATTCGACATGATGGATGATGATTTGTTATGATTGATTGTTGAATATGTGAAATCGGCAATATACATGTTAGATCCGAAAGGTTAAGGTTGTGTAAATATGATTTGTAAATTAAGATAATGAATGAAAACCGAATGTTTGTTGGATCGGCTGTAACATGCTTCGAATAATTTATACATTGTTATAGTTATGAATGTTGTAGAATAATGATTAGTTAATAGAGGATAACTTTGATTTAATGAGATTGTCGGCCATGTGGGTGTGTGATTGTTGTATTGATACAAAAATCAAAGCATGTGCATAGTCAATGTGATTGTCAGAATAGTTAAGGTTATCATGTGATGATAAATGGATTGATGTCTTGATTAAATGCATGGAATCGGCTGGACACTCATGAAATCGGAGCATATAATAACATTTGATAAGTTGTCGGCCATTGTGGTTTATTTCAATGATGATAATGGGTGGTTGTTGTTCATACTTAAGATTTTAGGGTTCATGTGAATCAAATGATTAAAACCCTTGTTTAATCGATTAGGGGTTAGTTAGAATCCATGATTTTTGTTAATTGATAAAGGACAAATTTGGAAACTACTTAATGTTGTAACAGAAATGCATGATATCCGGAATTTAAAACTAGTCGCACAAGCCTCTTGATCCTACAAGAGGTTCTGGTCGCACAAGATCACACGTACAAGACATCTTGGTCAGTCGCACAAGATGTCTTCTATCGCACAAGATTGTTATCTGTTTACTGTGTTGGGCTTTTAATCTTTGGGCCGGGTAATTGGTGAATCGCACAACCACTCCAATAGCACAAGTGGTATTGGATCGCACAAGTTGAGTTGTTGTTATGCTGATTGGGCCGATCAAGCCCAAAGTCAGTCGCACAACCCAATCCGGACCGCACAAGTCATTTTTACATGTATATAATTGGGCCGAGTAGGCTGTTGGACTGCTTAACTAATTGGGACGGTTTCTATTGGGCTTATTTATATCGCACAAGTCGGATATGTTGTATGCTTGTTTGTTATGTGGTTGCCATGATCAGTACGTGTACATAACTTGTTAGACTATACGTAAATCTATGTGCAATACTTGAGTCAAAACCTGACTTGTATGGTAACCCTGTTAGGACGTGGTTGACCACTCATAGTTCAAGAAACCCTTTTGTGTATCTGCCGAGCAAACCACGGTGAGTTCACACTCTACAAAGCATGGGATTCCCAGGGGTTGGGAATGGGGTTAAGGAATATGGATTCCTCGTCCTTTCTTGGGTAGGACAGTAATGGTTCAGGAATGTAATTCCTCGTCCTCACGGACAGATAACTATACTAGACTAAAACTCTCTATCACGAAGTCCCTCCTTTTTATATCGACTTAATCGCCGAGCCAATGGCGAGCGGGTCATTAGTTAGATAGCGCTATTTAGGTCTGACAAGCCTCACACCGTGCCGCAGAGGACGGGCGTGAACTAATGGATCTGGGGCACGTCAATGCTGATAGACATTGACAGTTTCAGGGCACTTAAACATGACTTCAGTCAGTAGTCGATATGGTAACGAGTCTAGTGGATACATGGGGTAGCCCCCACGGCCGAAATGCCAGATAACTATCATGGGGTAGCCCCCACGGCAGGATTGCCAGAGTAAATGGGTTAAACAAAGGGTTAAACAAATCACGTTTTCAACTATGGGGTAACCCCCACGGCAGGAACGCCAGCTAAAGGAAACTGTTTTTGGAACAACTTAAAACGAACACCCAACCGTGAACTCACTCAACTAGTTGTTGACTCGTTACTACATGCTTTGCAGGTCTATAGGTACTTAGCTGGAGCTTGCACAAGGGAGAGTCGTTGTGGGACATGGACAGCTGTGTGCCATGTTAAACATTTGGATATTTGAACTCTTGATTTGGTTTTAAACATTTTGCTTCCGCTCATAACTTAACTATGTTTGTTTTTGGACACTAATCATGTTGGTTGGACTTTTATAATTAATTATATACTTGTTCGATATGATTAGTGGTTTGATCCTGGTCAGTCACGCCTCCAAGCGGTGATACTCCGCATGTGGATTTTGGGGGTGTGACAGCCGGTGCACACCAACTACAACTACGCCGAAGCCGACCCATACTTGGTAGCGGCTAATTATAACACCCACCACCCAGAAGGACCGTATGGAGATCCATGGGGAATGGGGTACCCAACTCATGGGTACCAGATACCTGCCAGACCGATAATACGGACGCAATCGCAGCCGCCACGGTTTTCTCCCCCAGAAAGGGAGGAAATTCTACAGAGACTGTATCAGGTTGAGCGAGACTTTCATCGAGAACGCAGGGAACGACAGACTTTCTTCCAAGGATTGACAAGCTTGATCAAAGGGAAGAGCAAGAAGGACCACTGAATCCTTCCACTGTTGTTATATTTTCCTTGTACCAATGAGCCCCTGCGTGGGCATGTCTTGCTGTATTAGCCCCTGTGAGGGTATGTATGTATGTTTGTTTGTTTTGACCCCTGCGTGGGTCTATCTTTCTATTTACCCCTACGAGGGTATATTGTATGTTTAAGTCCCTGCGTGGACTATTATTCTAGTTTGACCCCTGCGTGGGTATGTGGTTTGCTTTGACCCCTACGTGGGTATGCTTGCTGTTAAACCCCTGCGTGGGTGATTTGTCTATTTGAAAAGACCCGTTTAGGGCAACGTGTAACCTATTTATAATTGATGGAATGTTTAATTTATAAATTTCATTTGCCATTATGTGCATAGATAAATTATATATGAAATAAATAAATAAAAAACATTCACTTTTAAAAATATATCTGCCTATTTAATTATTAACTAAGAATCTTAAGAGTGAAACCTAGCCTGAGTGTCATTATGAAGACCCGGCCATGATGGTAAGACCTGTTAAAAAGATTCAAATCCCTGTTAACATCTGAAAACATGTTAACACTCCTGGCAGATGTGATTCATTTAAAAATCACACGCGTTATTATTATATAAGGATCTTTCAAAGATTCCAAACCCAACTAAATGATCTCCGAATCATGGGTTAAATCATCAATTAAGATGATCATATTTTGACCATACGTGGTAATATGGTGCCCACGGGCCCTGCTCATTTCCATATGAGCCAAAAGACAGTGGTAGCTATGACTCCCTGTCAGAAAAAGGTAATGAACTATGATTCAAACCTTCATGCCTTGATTCTCTGAAATCATGGCTTATAATTTAAATTGTCCATGTGACTAGGCCGTTTGTGCTATTAATAAAACTGTTATTGTTTTATAATTAGGATAAGTTATATTGAAATCCTAAATAAACGTGATTTAATAAATTAACCAAATATGGTCTCTGTTTACCATGGTTAATGAATTACCCTAAGGGGCAATTCCATAATAAACTCCCAAATAAACTATTGTCCTTGTTTTCTGTAACAGTTCAATTAAAATGGCTAACTCAGACGAGATAAATAGTCATCCAGTGGAGAACAATGATAACGCCCGAATTACTTTAACGGGTGCTGAATTGAAAGCGTTGGTTGACGACGCTGTTACAAAGGCTTTAGAGCGGCAGTACGAAGAGTATAGTGGGACTCGAAGTAGGACCATATCTAAACCGCATTCGAAGCCACCTCCCAAGAAAGATGATGATAGACTCTCCTCAAACCACAACAGTGCTCCGTCTCAGCAGAATGTACTAAAGCAAGAACCCCGTAATAAGGGTTGCTCCTATAAATACTTTGTCTCGTGCAAGCCCCGGGATTTCACTGGGGAAAAGGGAGCCATTGACTGCATGACGTGGTTAGACGAGATGGACACGGTTGTGGATATCAGCGGATGCGCTGAGAAGGATATAGTCAAGTTTGTATCGCAATCATTTAAGGGGGAAGCCTTAGCCTGGTGGAGATCACTGATTCAAGCCACCGGGAAAATCCCATTGTACAACATGTCTTGGGATCAATTTGTTGCCCTTATCAGGGAAAATTACTGCCCTCAACATGAGGTGGAGAAGATAGAGTCTGATTTTCTATCATTGGTGATGACAAACCTTGACTGTCAAGCTTACCTAACGAGCTTCAACACAATGTCCCGGTTGGTTCCTTATCTGGTGACCCCGGAACCAAAAAGAATAGCTCGTTTTATCGGTGGTTTAGCCCCCGAGATAAAGGCAAGCGTAAAGGCCTCTCGGCCAGCTACTTTTAGATCTGTAGCTGACATATCCCTGTCCCTCACTCTGGATGCGGTCAGACAAAGATCGCTGAGGAACAAGGATGCTGAGAAGAGAAAACGTGAAGATGATAACTCACGGAGGTCGAACAAAAAGCACCGTGGAAACGGTGACAACAAGAAGGGGTCTGAGTCAAGGAAAGATGGGCACCAGTCTGGTGAGAAGCCCAAATGCAAGATTTGCAAGAAACAGCACTATGGAAAGTGCAGACTCGAGTCAAACTCACAGACTCAGTCAAAGGCCTATGCTTGTGGGATATGCAAGTCCAAGGACCACAAGACTTTGGACTGCAAAAAGCTAAAGGATGCAACATGCTACAGTTGCAATGAGAAGGGGCACATTAAAACCAACTGCCCTAAATACGCCAAGAAGCCTGAAGAGGCCAAGAAAACCAATGCGAGAGTCTTCAGAATGGACGCAAAGGAAGCCGTCCAAGATGACAATGTGATAACAGGTACATTTCTCGTAAATGATATCTATGCAAGAGTACTTCTTGATTCAGGCGCTGATAAGTCTTTCGTAGATAATAAATTTTGCAAATTGCTAAATTTACCTGTTAAGACCTTAAGCGTAAAGTATGAGGTGGAGTTGGCTGATGGCACCATAGAAACCGCCTCAACCATGTTAGATGGATGTTTCATATCCATTAGGAACCATTCTTTTCCTCTGTCCCTACTTCCTTTGAAGTTAGCGGGTTTTGACATCGTTTTAGGCATGGACTGGTTATCTCATAACCAGGCCCAGATTGTCTGCAATAGAAAACAAGTGATGATCAAGACTCCATCTGGCGAATCAATCACCATTCAGGGAGATACCCGGTATGGATTGCCTGAGCAAGTGACTATGCTCAAGGCCTCGAAGTGCTTGAAGAAGGGTTGTGTCATCTACATGGCACAAGTTACCATTGATGAGCCGAAACCTAAGATAGAAGACATTCCCGTCATTTCTGAATACCCCGAAGTGTTTCCTGAAGAACTACCTGGTTTACCACCAGATAGGCAAGTGGAATTCAGAATTGACATCATCCCCGGAGCAGCACCTGTTGCTAGAGCACCTTATAGGTTGGCGCCCACAGAGATGAAAGAATTGAGGACACAGCTAGATGAATTGCTAGCCAAGGGTTTCATTAAACCTAGTTCGTCTCCTTGGGAGCGCCAGTCCTGTTTGTAAAGAAGAAGAAGGATGGATCGATGCGTCTGTGCATCGACTATCGAGAGCTTAATAAGGTCACGATAAAGAATAGATATCCATTGCCCAGGATCGACGATTTGTTCGATCAGTTACAAGGGGCAAGCTATTTCTCGAAGATTGACTTGAGGTCAGGCTACCATCAATTGAAGGTTAGAGATGAAGACGTGCACAAAACAGCATTTAGGACTCGTTATGGTCATTACGAGTTCCTAGTGATGCCTTTTGGGCTCACTAATGCACCGGCCGCGTTCATGGATCTCATGAATCGCGTTTGCAAGCCGCACTTAGATAAATTCGTGTAGGATCGTGATCTGACCCGAATGAGTCGTTCAGAGGTGTTCCACTCAGTTTCAGGTGCGGAATAACAAGAAACCGAGGTAGAAATAGTTGATTCTTCACTAATATTACTGATTGTATTAATCTGACAACGTTTACAGCTTGATCTTCACACCAGCAGAGCTTCGGCGTGGAATACAAGATAACATCTATGTGGTTTCGCTCATGAGAACACCTATTTATAGTGCTGATGGTTTCACTTATAAGGACATGTCCTTATAAGCGAAACCTTACATGTACGAATAAGCTAAACCTCTTGACAAATAAGCTAAACCTCTTTCTAACTGTCCCTATGAGCAAAACCTGCATCTAAACACATATAATATCCTATTTTCTCTTATAACGTACCCTAATCTGTACAATGCAATCTAAGACTCGATCCAAGACGAAGTCGACAGATGTAGTGCACCAACAGACTCCCCCTCAGATGTTGACGAGTCGACTATCGAGTCACGACAATGCCGTGTCTTCACTTCTTCAGTCTTGATCAGTCTCTGGGCTTTTCTCTCTCTTTCTCTTCATCAACAGACTCCCCTTCTCGATTTGCTGGCATTCCTTTGTTCTTCAGCAAAATATGCTTCAGGATCTTTGTCTGGCTTTCTTTGTCTTCAGAATCTGAAACCTGACACTCTATAGAGTCTTCAATTTCCAAGATCGAAACTTGGCTATTCCTGCACATTCTTAACCCAGAAATAAGATTTCTAAATTTAACAATTAGTATGCACCAACACCAACTCTCATAATCATATGTACCAACAAACACTCTCCTTCAGATCACATACACATGATGAACCACTTGTTGATTTATAAAACATATTTTGACATTTTAAGACACACTCCCCCTCACAACAATGTCATCATGTTTAGCACTTAGAATTTTGATAATCAGCTTTCCAACATCAGTTGTCGAAAATCTTTTTGACTTTTTCAAAAGTTTATGCTAAAACACACTAAAAATCTTTTTGGTATTTTGAATGTAAAGAAATGCAGTAAAGAAAAATTTACAGACAATATTTTTGTGAGTTTGTGTAAGAGAATCATATCAGTTTTTGACAAGTCACAAGTACCGTTGAGCTTAGTTACACATTAAGAATTAAACAATTCACTTAGATTGCCAATATACTGATCCACTTAAATTTTCACACAAATTTCAACTGATTCAGGATATGAGTTAGGTGTTTTAAGAACTTAAACTCATACATGTGTCCCACCTCTTGAATATACTCCCGTATCCAGATCCCAATACTCAGTCTTACAGGTGAGTATACCACAGATGATATCTGTAAGGGAATAAATTATAGTACGAAACCGTGAGAGCTCAGGTCAGAACTTCCGTTCAGCAGAGAGATGACGGTTCGACTTGTGGTGTGTCCCCTTTAGAGGATCTTTTGATTACAACAGCAGCGACTATCAATTTTATTGTTTCATCAGCTTGCTGAGGGCGATGCTATGTTTCAAGCATTTGCAGAAAGCATTATTCGGGGACTAGGTCAGAACTTCCATTCAGCAGAAGTCCCGGGATAATACCCCAGAGATCACTGAGTATAAAGACCTAGTATCTTAGAAAGAGGGACCTTTCAAACGAGATTTCAGGGGTTACCTATATATCCAAGTAGTGTTCCCCATGAAATAAGCAAGTTTGAATTTATGTTTATATCCCGAAAAAGCTTACTAAATGTGTAAAAACCTATCGGCATATCATCAGTGAGACTGTTTAACGCTATTTTAAACATTACAATTCTTTAGCATACTGTGACTGTCTACTGATGTACTATCATTTCCTCTTCTAGACACTAAAACTCATTTTAGATTTTATCATGTTTTTGCCTTTTTCAAATTTTCAAATGTTTTTGGATTTTCTGAAAAATTTCTACTCCCCCTAAAATGCAAACACATTAAAGGAAATTTGAAAACTACTAGACTCTTGACCCACTTGAAACATAAAATGAACTGTACAAAAACTTGACAGCCGATATCGAATCACTTCAAATCGCCATCCACTTGGCATAAACAATCAGAACTCCCCCTTTCACAAAACTCTTTTCTCATTATGATTTCAAAACACTTAAGTTTGTTTTAACCAAAATGATTTTTCCGGAAAATAAGTTTTGTTAAGTTTACCACTTGTAAATTAGGGGTATGGTTCATCATTTTATCCAATCAAACTCTTGTATCAGGATTACATCAAGTTCAAACTAATGACCTTGAGTAATCACTTTGTCAGAATCAACCTCTCACCACTTGTAAGTATATCCAAAACACATAACCACATGTAGGAATAAAACATCTACACAAACCATTTTACCAATCAAGATGCCGATTCCTGCTTCGCACTTACCAACCTGAAAGCTCCGGCAAGTCACACTTATCCTGTAAAAATTAAACACATTTAAAAATCTTTCACAAAATCTATCATCAAGAATGATGCCGATTCCTGATCCACGATATAAACTTGGGATCTCCGGCATAGTCCTAAGACTTCAAGGGAAACAAACTTCCATCCAAGTCTTCTCAGACTTGATGGCTTTCAGTTCTTGCTCAGTTGGGTTGTAAGTTGCCTTTTTAGTTGCATAAAAATCTTTAACCCCCTTTACTTTCCCATTCAACATTTTTCCAAAAATTTTCTTAACACTTCCATTGAATGTTTTCTCTACATCAAACTTAGTTTTCTCTGTGTAAAACTGATTTGAGATATCAACCTTACCAACATTCTTTTTAACCTCTTCAAACTTCAGTGATGGAAACTCATCATCAGTCACTGAAATTTTCATCTCAATCTGTGGCTCTTCTGGCTTTGTGGAACCAGATTCATCGCCGACTTTTTCATCAACTTTCTTAACAACCCACACTTGGTTGTCATTCTCTTTCTTTATATAAAAATTCTTTTTAGAACACTCACCAACCTCATAAGTTGAATTCTCAAAAATTTTAAGTCTGTCGGTTGGTGGTTCAACATCAACAACCTTTTCTTTCAATTTCTGAGAAACTCCCTGTTTTGTTTTAGCAATTTTCTGACAGTTCCATGCAATGTGACCAGTTTCATTGCACTTGTAACAGGTACGAGTCTCTTTTTGATAAAACACTTCAGTTCCATTCTTCTTTTTTTCAGCAAGAAACTCTTGATTTGACTGTCTCCAGAATGGTTTCTTAGCTTCTTCTTCATGGCTAGTTCCTGCAACATATGTCATTTTTTATTTAAAATCTCGAACATATTTTTCATTTTTAAAGTTTTCAGGTGGAATAAAACCAAGGCCTTTCTTTTTGCAGCTACGATTTTGGTTTGGTGTCTTTTGAAAACCAGAACCAGAATTGTAACCCTTTTTCTTGTTTAGACGTTGTTGAACTCTTGAAGTGTACTTTTTAGGTTTTTCAGTAAGATTTAAATCTTTTATTTCAGAAATATTAATTTCTGTCATTTTGAAAACCTTTTTAATCATGTCAAAACGAACACTTCTTATTGGAAACTCTTTGTCAGAGTATAATTTGTCCGAATCATTTAAAGTGTATGCAACTTCAAATGTTTCATCATCCAAATTTGCTTTCGATAACAAAAATTCTTTACTATAAGACCGTTTAACCGACGATTTTGGACTGTTGACTGACGAACTTGAACTTGAACACCCAGACTCAGACTTTGACTCAGACTCCTCCTCAGTATCCAACACCTAATCGACCACCTTTTTGATTAACTCAGACTCATGATCAGTATCGGACGAGGTAAACGTGACATCAATATTATCTGGTAAAACGTCAGTTGTGTCGGTTTTTAGCTTTATATTGACTGCTTTTTCAAGTCGCTCCTCGTTTGGTTTTCTAGGAGAGTACCCTTCCCAAATTGGAGGCGGACACTTGTTATAGCTAACAGTCGGTTCCTTACCACTATCTTTCTTTTTCTTCGGCTTCTCGTCTTGAAAAGCTTCCATACCTGCAACAGTTGGGTAAATACGATCAATGAGATAATCAGAACTAGAATAACTTTGTAATAAACGTCTAATTCTCTCATTCTTAATCTTCTCTGTCTCCAACTCTTGCTTCCATTTAGCACTCTCTTCGATGTAAAAATTGATGGCTTTCTGCTTTGTCATCATCACAGCATTCATCATCGTTAGTGCTTGTTCTCTTTCTGAATTTGTCTTTTGAAGACCAGTTACTGTTTTGTTCAAGACATCATAAGATTCTTTCACATAATTGAGGTTGAACAGTAACTGCTCTTTCTTCTTTTCATTCTCAGCAATTATCTCGTCTTTTGATACACATTCCTTGCATGCTTCCAAACACTTCATGCAAGGCTTGACAACTTCAATAATCTTTTCAACTTCTATGATCTTTTCAACTTCGATCACTTTCTCAGCTTCGGTCACCTTTTCTTCTTCATTCACTTGCTCAGTCTTTTCAGCAGCAACTTTAACTTCTTCAGTTTGAACAATTTCATCCTTATCAGCATCACTTTCAGTCTTCATATCCTTTTGCTCTTTTGCAGCTCGTTTCTCTTTCAGCTTCTTCAGGCGATCTGCAAAATAGAAATGAAAACTTTCAGGAGAAAGATGAGATTTTGCAACATTTATATGTTTCTCTTCCTCATCATCACTGCTACTATCAACTGGTGACTGATCAAACTATACAGATTTTTCAGAATTAGCATCTGATAAACCAGAATCTGACGGTGTTTGATCAAATACAACTTCCTTTTCTGAAATAACAACATTTTGTACACTCTCATCAGAACTTTGTAGACTTTCATCAGCACTTTCTAAACTTTCATCAGAAACAACAGACTCTTCATCCACACTCTTTACAGTCACTCCAATAGACTTCATCCATGTGATAAACATGTCTGGTTCTCTGACAATCTTAGCAATGAAAGCTTTAAAATTCCCATTCTCATCTGCAAACATATTCCAGCTGAAGCCTTCAGGTAGCCTCTCATCATCTTGATCGACTATGCATGCATTGCTATCAGGAGAGATATAATTGTTCCAGTCAAAATCCACCACACACGCTCTTTTTGAATCCTCGATTCTTCTACCATGAGCCGTTTGTGAGTCTTGTGATTGACCAACTTGCTGATAAATAGCTTTCCGGTAGTAATCATCTTTTCCGAATGGATTCTGAGCGCCACTAGCTTCCCTGTTCTTGCACTCCCGCTTGAAATGGCCTTTCTCCCTGCAACGAAAACAAGTAACTTTAGATTTATCAAAACCTAAAGTAGATACATGAGCATCAAGAAAGTCATTTCTCCCGGTAATTGTTTTGAACTTTTCAGCACGTCTAAGAACACTCGCTAGACACCATTTGATATCCATCAGTTCCATCTCTTCTGCGTCTATTTGATCGTAATCCTCTTTTGTGAGCATGGGATTTTCGATCCGACCAGCCACTAGACTCTCATAAGATAACAATACGGAACCAAGTAAAGCCATGTGGTCTTTAGCAGTGTCTTCTGAAAAACTTTGACCTTCTGGAAGATTTAGAGCTATGTTGCACTGAATCACATATCCATTTCCTGTCTTTGTGCTCTGAGATTGAAAGCTTTCTGATGAACTCTTTGGATTTACACTTGGATATAATGAGAAACCACTGCTGCTTTTGTTTGAACTTTGATCAGCTTTTTTCGATGAATCTCCAGCACTAAAAGCAGTCTGGATTTTCGGACTTTTCTCAGCTTCTGGAACCGAAACACTACCTTTGTAATACATTTTTACATCCTGTTGGCCACTTGGACTGTTCATCCTCGCGATCTTCTGCTGTTCCAAATCTTGACCCTCAATCTTTTCGATAAACTGACCAATTGTTAACCCATCATAAACCCCTGTGTTTTTCAGGATCATCAAATAAGTTCCCCACTCTTTTTGCGGTAACGCATCAGCTAATTTATCTACCCACTCTTCAGGATCTTTTTTTATACTAAGCATTGACATAGATCGCACCAAGTGGCAATAACGTTCAATCAGCTTCTTCGTATCTTCACCCGGTAGACTGCTGAACAAATCGAACTCTTTCTTAAGCAACGCCTTTTTGCTCTTTATCATGTTCTCACTACCCTCAAATTTGACTTTAAGAGCATCCCAGATTGACTTTGCAATTTTGTCATGCTGTAGCAGAATGAAAATGTCTTCCTTGATAGCTTGTGGAAGCAGACTAATCATCATCTTTTCAGCTCTATACATATCACGTTCTTGATTACTAAATTCAGATATTCTTTTATCAACTTGCATATCAGTCTGTGGCAAAACATATTTCTTCAAGATACATTCCCACGATCTAAGATGGTTAGCCTGAACCCAGTTCTCGAATCTATCTTTCCACCCGTAGTATTCTTCAATACTCATCAATTTCGGGGGCTTTTGGGTGGTTCCCGTCTCATTTTCTAAACTCATAGCTTGAGCAATAGTGCCTGGACCAGACGGTGTTGCAAACGCGTTATAGAACTCAGTATCCATGATGACTTAGCGCGTATTTCAAGATCAGTGACTAATAAGCGAAATCAGGTGTTCTGGATGACCTTATAAGCGAAATATGGTAGACCTTTGGAGTGAAATATGATGTTGTTACAATAAGCGAAAACTCAGATGTCTTATAAGCGAAACTATGATGTTGATGTCCTTTGAAGCGAAACTACCTATGTTCGTATAAGCGAAATTCTGATTGTTCGTTGGAGCGAAACCCTTATGTTCAAATGAGCGAAATACTGATGTACTTATGAGCGGAATACTGATGTACTTATAAGCGAAATACTGATGTTCAAATGAGCGGAATACTGATGTTCGTTTGAGCGAAACCCTGATGTTCTTTGGAGCGAAACCTGTGTTCACAAAAGCGAAACTACACTGCAATTTGGAGCAAAACCTTTCAATTATGTGACACACAAGCGAAACTAGATGGTCAAATAAGCGAAATCACAATATGTCCGGATAAGCGGAACCAAGTCCGAAGGTAATTTCAACCATTTTTAGTCCGTAATTTTGTCCGAAACTTTCAAGGGTTTGTCTATGTTCAATTGCGCACAGTCTGTGAAATTTTGAACGAATTCCGACCGGTAAAATTTTCTGAATTGATGAAAGAAGGTGTAGAAGCAAGAAATCTCGATAAATTCCAGCTATTCTCTGCAGAACTCCTCCTCCTGAGCTCTGATACCACTTGTAGGATCGTGATCTGACCCGAATGAGTCGTTCAGAGGTGTTCCAATCAGTTTCAGGTGCGGAATAACAAGAAACCGAGGTAGAAATAGCTGATTCTTCACTAATATTACTGATTGTATTAATCTGACAACGTTTACAGCTTGATCTTCACACCAGCAGAGCTTCGGCGTGGAATACAAGATAACATCTATGTGGTTTCGCTCATGAGAACACCTATTTATAGTGCTGATGGTTTCACGTCCTTATAAGCGAAACCTTACTGTACGAATAAGCTAAACCTCTTGACAAATAAGCTAAACCTCTTTCTAACTGTCCCTATGAGCAAATCCTGCATCTAAACACATATAATATCCTATTTTCTCGTATAACGTACCCTAATCTGTACAATGCAATCTAAGACTCGATCCAAGACGAAGTCGACAGATGTAGTGCACCAACAATTCGTCATCGTTTTCATCGACGACATTCTCATTTACTCTAAGAACCAAGCTGACCACGAGAAACACCTTCGTTGTATTCTCAAGCTTCTACATCACGAGAAACTCTACGCCAAATTTTCCAAGTGTGAGTTTTGGCTTCGAGAAGTCCAATTCCTTGGACATGTGGTGAGTGAGCGTGGTATCCAAGTGGATCCCGCTAAAGTTAAAGCAGTTATGAACTGGCAAGAGCCGAAGACGCCTACGGAGATTCGTAGCTTCCTAGGCTTAGCAGGATATTACCGGCGATTCATTGAAAATTTTTCAAGGATTACTGCACCCCTAACTTCCTTGACTAAGAAGAAGGTTAAGTTCGACTGGGGACCCAAGCAGCAAGAATCTTTTGATATTTTGAAGCAGAAGTTGAGCAACGCTCCTGTGCTGACATTACCTGAAGGTACCGAAGAATTTGTAGTTTACTGCGATGCTTTACACACTGGCATGGGGTATGTGCTTATGCAAAAAGGCAAGGTTATTGCCTATGTGTTGGTGCACTTGTGTCTGTACTTTGTCTGTATATTGTCATGATACCAAACGATGTCTTTGTTAGTCTTGTAAGTTTGACCAAGTCAACCATCCTCCTGGTTTGACTTGACCAAACAGTTAGAACATTGTTTGTAAGATGTGTGTGTCGAAGGATGAGTCATCGAAGGATTGTTTATATCCTTCGATGAGCTCGAAAGATAAACCTTCGATGGATGTTGATGGACCTCGAAAGATGTCATCCTTCGAGGTATATGTGGATCCTTCGACAGGTTCCAGGTCGATAGATGATCCTTCGATCAGTCTATCTGATCCTTCGACCAGACAATCTGTGTTTGGGTATATATACCCATGTAATGTGTTCACTTCATTTAGAGAAAAGAGACAAGTAGTGCAAAAGTGTGAGAAGAGAGAACAGAGAGCATTCTGTTGAGAGCACATACACACGAGTGTTTTAGAGAGTTTGCAAAACACATTTGTAAACATAGCTTTGTAACCGAACCTTTCTTCGTATTAATACAAGTGGTGTTAATCGGTGAAGATTGTGTGTTGTGTTTGTGCTTGTTCTATCTCGGTTTGCATGCTAGCTTGGATTCCGCACTTGCTAGTGTGTTAGACATAACAAGGAATAGGTTTAACCTCAACCTCCGAGGGACCTACAAGTGGTATCAGAGCCGTGGCTCTTTTCCTTGTTAAAAACCGAGTTTATACAAGACTTTGGAGTGTTTTGGACAAAAACTCACATGGTTTAGCACCCGTTTTTAGTGCTTTTCTTGCATTTCTTGACGTTAAAACGTGTTCTAAACTAACCGGGTGTGTTAAAGGAAGGGTTGGGTAACTTAAAAACTTGTTTTTAAGATATTTGGTATTTTCCGGCCAAATTCCGGCTTACTCCGGTGACCGGTTTCTGGGTCAGAACCTTGTTTTTCTTGGTAATATTTTTCTGTTGTTCAAATCTGTTTTGGCAGAAAGTATGGTCTGAACATACCTTCTGCCGAAAGTTTCTACCAACCCATCAACTTTTTCACCAACCTGTCACTTTTGTCAACTGTGTCAGTGCAGATCGAAGGATATCCTTCGAAGTCGAAAGATCATCTTTCGATCAAAGGAGGTTCGATAGATAATCATCCTTCGAACATCCTTCGAAGTCTGTGACTCATCCTTCGAACCAAGGAATCATTCCGAAGCATACATCTTTCGGTCTACTGTTCTTTTTCAAAAGATAAGGATCCTTTGTTTGGAGAATCTTTCGAAATCATTGTTCGAAATTCAACAGTGATCTTTCGAACACTGTTGATCCTTCGAACAAGTCTTGATCCTTCGACCTTAGTTTGTTTATGTTTAACAAGTTTGTGATTTTCAGGTATTATTATTCTTGATAAAAAATGAATCCAAGATGGGGTACTCCGGTAAATACAGAGATGTATTTTGGTACTCCGTCTCCGGATAGTTCTCAAGCTAATGCAATTTCTACCGGTCAATGGGCATTCGTATCAAATCAAACTCCAAGTATTCAAAGCATTCTCTTAAGCGAGAGCGAAACCGGAAGTTTGAATCGGCCTCCAAAGTTGATGCACTTATACGAATATCCAGGATGGATTGACAGATTTCATACATACGTCCTTGGACAAAATACAGAATTGTGGTTGCGGTTCATCACAGATTTCGATCAAACAATAGAGGTTGCCGCATCATCTGCTGCTACGTTTGCAGATCTTACGGAAGATCAGAAGAAGGTCTATGATTTGGAAAAGAAGGCATATGCCATTCTTACTCAGGCGTTAAGTAAAGATATTTATCATCAATTTGTCAGTTACAAGACAACGAAGAGGTTGTGGGATGCATTGAAGACAAGGGGCGTAGGAAATGAAGCGACACGTCAATTGAGACGTGAGTTGTTAAAGAAAGAGTTTGATGGTTTTACTTGTATGGAGAATGAATCTTTAGGAGATTTGACAAGTCGATTTAATCATTTGCTGACTGAATTGGTAAATTTTGAGGTTGTTACAACTCCAGCAGAGATTGTGAAAAAGTTTGCAGATGCGTTGCCACCTCAATGGAATACTTTCTTGGAAATCATGAAGTACAATGGCACTTTAGCTACAACAAGCTTCAATGACTTTGTTCAACTCCTGGAAAACAAGAATCAGGAAGAAACTCTCAAGGCAAAAAGAGTTCCCGTGCCACAAAATCCTGAAATGTATTATGGAACTTCTAGCACTTCTACAAAACCTTCTTCACACGCTCCAATTCAAACAGCGTTTGTGTCTACCACTGACATGTATGGCAATACTATCCAAGTTCCGGTCAAGCCTGCTCGAACAGACATGTATGGAAATCCGCTTGAACCAGTTCCTCAACAGCAGCAAAGCCAACAACCTATCAGAGCAACTGATATGTTCGGAAATCCATTACCTGTTCGATCTACCGGACCAACAGACATGTATGGGAATCCACTTCTTCCTCAATCTACTGGACCAACAGACATGTATGGGAATCCACTTCCTCCTCAACAGCAAGCGTGTTATGGAAGCACATCATCTGCTGGTCAACAATCAAAGCCAAATACAGTACGGCTCGACACCTCAAGCTTTTCTAAAGTCAGTGTGGAAGTAGCAAAGGAACACATGGAGCTGCTAAACACTTTGGTGAGCGCATACTGTGGATTAGTGGAAGGTCAGATTGGTAACATTAATCTGACACAAGAAGACTATCAGCAGATCGATAAAGAGGAGATGGAGATGATGGACATCAAGTGGGCCTTTGCCAGTGCTGTTAGGCGAGCAAAGGATTTCATGGAAAGAACTGGTAGAACCAGCTTGGAAAGCAAGAAAGACACCAAGTATGGGTTTGATAAGCAGGCTGTCAAGTGTTTCAATTGTGGTGAACGTGGTCATTTCAAACGTGAATGTACGAGGCCATCTCAACATGGGAACCAAAATCCTTTCAGAGGTCAAGGCAACAGGGAAAATCAGAACCAAGTAAGGAACAATGAGCGCACACTGGTGCCTGTCAACAACCAGAGTCAAGCAGGACCATCTAATGCCAACCAGGCACTTGTGGTTCAAGTAGATGAAGGTTGTGATTGGTCAATTCAGTTGGGAAATGAAGCTCCAGATGGAACAGCTTGTTTTGCTGAAATTGTCAAGGATCTTAAACACGCCAGTGGTGGAGAATCTTCCACCAATGGTGATGAATCTTCTGAAGATGAAGACAGCTCCGGTTATAGTGGAAGCTCAGATGAAGAATCCTCCACTTCAGGCAATGATCATGTGGATGAGACATCAAGTGCGTAAGTTGATGCAGATATTGATGAGCTTTTGGAAGAAGCTACAGCAGAAATTCAAAGAAGATCTATTTTGGTGGATCAAGCTGCTTATTCTTCGTCTTCTCTCCATTCAGCCTTTATGGCTAATGTCGACAGTTCATCAAGTCAGGTATGTGTCGATGAACCCACTGCTGTTATTTGTGATAATTGTGATAGTTTAAATGTTAAATGTGCTGATTTAGAGGCAAACATGTCTGAGTTGCAAGGCAAACATGATGCTTTACAAGCTAGTTTGTTTGACTTGCAAGACAAACATGTTTCTTTGAATGATAAGTGGTGTGAGTTGCAAAGTAAACACGAGGCTTTGCAAGAAAAGTATGATGTGACATTCATCCACAACCAGAAGTTAACCGTGGATCTTTCTAAGTGCACAGAAGCCAACATGTTTTATGAAAACCATGAAAAGGAATTTAAATCGATGATTGAAAAATTAAAGAAAGATAAAACCGAGCTGACAAAAATGGTTTCCAGAAAACAAACTGACATTAATTTGTATATAACTCGTCTTGAGGTAATGCAAAAGGAAATGGCTTGTGTAAAAACTGAAAGTGAGGCGATCCAACTTAAGCTAGACAGTTATTTGAGCTCTAGCTATGTGTTGGATCACATCATTGACGTACAGAAAGAGAAACGGGATGTCACATGCATTGGATACAAGCAATGTCCACCACCTGTGAGACACAATTATGATGCCATGCCTGATGAGGAGTATAGAACTCACTTTGAACCATCTGTTCCTTTAGACGTTGAGGAATTTGCAACATGACTCGGATACAAGAAAGAAGTATCATCCGATTCAGATGTGTCAGCAGATACATTTGTAACTGCTGAACAGAATCAGGATCCTCCAGTTGTGATTGAGGATGCTGATTCTTCTGATGATGAATCTGATGATACTGATTCAGCAAAGTCTGATGCAGTAATCAAAGAAGAGGACATACCTCTTGAGAATCATATTCTATGTGATCCTCCGGCAAAACCCGCTAAGACTGTTGCTGTCAAGTCCTTGTCTGCACAAGAGTCGGAGAGTGTGGATTTGCTGTACACTCTTGTTGGTGATAATAAAATTTATTCTGACAAAGATTTTCCGATTAAGAATGTAAATCAATCCTTAATCAGTAAAGTTTTTGAAAATTCGACAAGTAAATTTCTGGGTAAGAAAGGATCACACGTTGTGGTAACACAGTGCCCTCCTATCCCAAAGGCTGAAGTTAGAAAACAATTTGGCAATCAGAAATTACCAACAGAGAAAAGGCAGCAAAATCATACCAAACCAAAAGGTAAAACACCGACTCAAAGTCAAAGGAAGCCGAATCAGAAGAAGAACAAGAATGTGAACTTTGTGAAATCAAAGGGAACGGACAAAATTGAAAAGTTTGAAAATCAATCTAACTTAGATTTTGTCAAGAAAGCAACAGTGATGAAAAGGAATGAACCAAATAGTTCAAAACCTAGTACCTCGGGATCACAAAGTTCATCATCGGCAAGACGATCACATGATACTTCGGGGTTTGTTGAACGAAGATCATGTTTTGAATGTGGTACAATTGGACACATAATTCGAAATTGTCCGTATCTTCATAAATTAAAAGCCAAAGAAGATGATCCCCGTGAACACAATCACCAAAAGCGATCTGTTTCTGTAAAACAAGATCCCCGACTTGTAAGAGAAAGGGAAAAGAAACAGAAACGCCAACAAGTCAAGGTGATTGAAAACGCACTTAAAACTGATGTGGTTCAAAAACAATCTGTTTCAGTTAAGCCAGAAAACTCAAAACTTTCAAAAACTTCAAACAATCACGAAGTTAAATTGTTAAACAATCAAACTGGTAAAACTCAACAGACATGGAAACCTAAATTGACCACAAATTCAGGGGGACCATCATAATTCTTGAATCATCAAAGAATAGAAGTTATTGTTGTTGATGAAAATGGAAGACCCAAGACCATAATGGCTTGGGTCCCCATCTCCAACTAATTATGTGAGTTCATGTGCAGGGTGTTCCAGGAGGAACTATCAGTAGTCATTGGATTGTTGATAGTGGGGCATCCAGGCACATGACAGGCGACATGAAGCTTCTCTACGACGTTAAATCTATTAGAGGAGGTTATGTTGCTTTTGCTGGAGATAAAGGCGGATATATTACGGGTGAAGGAATGATTTCCAACGGGGTTGTTAGCTTTGATAAGATCAACTTTGTACAACAACTTGATCACAATCTTCTTAGTGTTTCTCAAATTTGTGATAAGCAGTTCTCAGTACACTTTGATGCAAATGGATGTTATGTGCTGAAACCCGGCTTCAAAATTCCAAAAGAATGGATTCTCTTATCGGCTCCAAGGATAAATGATCTGTATGTCCTTGATATGAGCCAAGCTATCACAACGTCTGCACAAGCAACTTGTTTCGTTTCTAAAGCCACAGAAAAAGACACAATCTCTTGGCACAGACGAATGGGTCACATTCACTTACGCAAAATGAATCATTTGGTGTCAAATGAATTAGTGAATGGTGTTCCTCTTAAAAACTTTCATCTTCAAGACGTCTGTGTTTGGTGCCAAAAAGGAAAACAAACGAAGAAGCGAAACCCTACAAAGAAAATCAACACGGTGGCTGTTCCTCTTGAACGTTTGCACATGGATTTGTTCGGTCCTGTCAAGCACAAAAGTATTAGGAATGATCAATATTGCCTCGTGATAACTGATGATTATTCAAGATTTTCTTGGGTGGCGTTCATGGCACATAAGAGCGAAACCTTCGGTATTATCAAAAATTTGATCATTCAGATTGAGAATCTATATAATTTGAAGGTTAGGCGGATACGTAGCGACAATGGTACTGAATTCAAAAATCATGCCATGGCGGAGTTTTGCACTTCAAAAGGTATTCTTCACGAATTTAGTGCAGCTTATACTCCTCAACAAAATGGCGTCGCTGAACGTAAGAACCGCACATTGATCGAGACTGCTAGGACTATGTTGGTAGAGTCACAATTGCCGATTCCATTCTGGACTGAAGCTGTGGCCTCTGCATGTTACACGTTGAACCGAGTCCTTACAGTCAAAAGGCACAACAAGACCTGCTTTGAGCTAATTAACAAACGGAAACCAGATTTGTCATATCTTGAACCGTTTGGAGCTCCGTGCACTATAATCGATCCTAATGGAAAGTTTGGGGCAAAAGCAATTGAAGGATACTTTCTTGGGTATTCCACCCCGAACTTAAGAGTCTGGAATCTAGAGACTAAAAGGGTCGAGGAATGGTCTGAAGTCAGAGTACAAAGGCACACTTTACCAGTCAAATGTCCTGGTCAGCCTTGGATGTTCGAGTACGATGACTTTTTCAATTCGATCAATGTTGAAGCCGTTGAAGAAAATGCTGCGGCAAGGATGTTTTTCGAGAGTGACAACGCAACAGATTCACCGTTGGTTCGTCCAATTATTGTCAATCAAGAACCATCTTCAGTGAACAATAATGCTCTCGACAATGAGGATTTTCACGATGCTACCGAATTGAACGAATCTTCTGAGGATGATGAATTTCTAGATGCAGATCAAGAAGCTCCAACAACAGCAGTACATGGTACTTCAGAAGGTACACCTCCAGTGGATGTCCCTAGAACAGCTGAAGCTACTGCATCATCCTCTTCGTCAATTCCGGGTATTGAATTGGTTGTTGATCTCAATCTCAACAATCTGGGTACAAATATTCCAGTTCAAAATAATCCAGAAACAAGGATTCACAATACCCATCCTCAACAAAACATCATCGGAAATGTACAAAGTGGCATTCAAACAAGAAACATGTTGCGAAACAACAACAATGCAGGCTTGTATGCAACTATCCGAGAATCTGGTCAACAAAATGATTGGTCTTTCGCGTGTTATGTCTCACAGGAAGAGCCAAGAACTTGGAAAGAAGCTTTGAAAGATAGCTCTTGGGTGTTTAAATGCAAAAAGGATGACCGTGGAGTCGTTATTCGAAACAAAGCAAGGCTAGTCGTTCAAGGTTTTCGTCAGATAGAAGGGATCGACTACAACGAAGTGTATGCACCTGTTGCACGTCTAGAAGCAATTCGAATCTTTCTGGCTTATGCCTCATTCAAAGGTTTCAAGGTATACCAGATGGACGTGAAAAGTGCATTCTTACATGGTGTGGTGGAAGAAGAGGTGTACGTCGAACAGCCTCCAGGTTTTGAAGATCCTATCCATCCCGATCGGGTTTGGTTGCTCAACAAAGCTCTATATGGTCTACATCAAGCACCGCGAGCTTGGTATGCAACCTTATCTAATTATCTGCTGGAGAATGGTTTTCGCAGAGGTCTTATCGATTGCACTCTTTTCATCAAAGAACAAGATGGAGATCTTCTACTGGTACAGGTATACGTTGATGATATTATATTTGGTTCTACTAATGAAGTTTTGTGTAGGAATTTCGAACGCATTATGCAGGATAAATTCGAGATGAGTGCTATGGGGGAAATGACTTTCTTTTTGGGCCTACAAGTGCAACAAACTGAGTCTGGGATATTCATCCATCAGACTAAATATGTTGGTGACATCTTGAGCCGGTTCCAGATGTCTGATGCAACGCCCATCGGTACCCCATTGCCGCAAAATCACGGAATTACTCCAGACTTGAAGGGTGAAGCTGTTAGCCCCTCGTACTACCGCGCGATGATCGGATCTCTTATGTACCTCACAGCATCAAGACCAGATATAATGTACCCAACGTGCCTCCTTGCCAGATATCAAGTCAACCCGAAGGCCTCACATCTTGCAGCTGTAAAAAGGATTTTTCGTTATTTGAAGGGTTACCCTGACACCGGTCTATGGTACCCTAGGGATAATAACTTTGACTTGATCGCATTCAGTGATTCTGATTTTGGCGGATGCAAAATCGACGGCAAATCCACAACGGCTGGATGTCAGTTTTTGGGAAATCGCCTAGTCACATGGCAGTGCAAGAAGCAGACGTGCGTCGCCACATCAACATGCGAAGCTGAATACATTGCTGCCTCAAGTTGTTGCTCCCAAGTCCTATGGATCCAACAACAAATGCGCGACTACGGTTTTGAATTCCTAACTACTCCTATTTACGTTGATAATTCTGCTGCCTTACAGATCACTAGAAATCCTGTGCAGCATTCAAAGACTAAGCACATCGAAATTAAGTATCACTTCATACGTGATTGCTTTGAGAAAAGACTAATCGATGTTGCTTACGTCCACACCGATGACCAACGTGCCGACCTTTTTACCAAAGCTTTTGACAAATCAAGATTTGACTATTTATTATTGGTAAACGACATTAAGGTCAAGCAAGAGTAAAACCAACATCGGAAAATCATTTTTGTAAATACCTTTGTGTTTTAAATTTGTCTTAGTTTGTTAATTTTAGGGGGAGTAAATCCAAAATTTGAAAATCCAAAAACATCGAAAAATTTCAAAAACACAAAAACAATAGAAAAACAAAAATGAGTTTCCTGGCGAGCAAAAGAGAAAATGATAGTACATCAGTGGTCTATCCAAGCCTCTTTAAACCTTAAATGAAAAATGATAAGCAGCTCTATATAAGATGTATCGGTAGGCTCACAATCATTTTAAAGTGTGCAGGGTGATATAAACTTAAATCCGACTGAAGACCAGGTGGGAACCACTCATTGGCATATGGTCTTAGTACCGAAATTTCGTTTGAGAGATTGCCGAGGTTCTGAGATATTCGGTCTTTATGCTGCTTATCATCTGGGTATCATGGTTGTATCTTTTACCGAAAAATAACGGGGACGCAAGTCTAGATCTTCCATGATACCATACATACGTGTACATATTGCATTCGACCTCAATAAGTGATCAACAATCACATGTCCAAACAAATAAGTGATAATATATCACATTCATCCGGGAGTCAAGTTCGTCTCTCTGCTGTACGAAAGTACTGACCTGTTCACGGACTTGCTCATGTGCCTTCATGCATCGAAAATCAAGTTCCTCATCAATAAGTGATTATATCACATAGGGCTTGTTTTCAAATCAAATAAGTGAGAATCTCACATCATATTCGGTCAAACAGATGATAATCGGTATATTCACCGGTAAGATGAACCCTCGTGCATACCTTGATACGGGAATGTGTCGTGATGTGGATGAACACCGGTCGGTAAGTATAAATCATACCTTAATGTATCCCCTCGCCATGATTACATCTGATAAGTTGAGCTTAAGTGGACAACAATACCGATAATCGTTATAGGATGCTTATCTTAATGTTAACTAATTGAACAAAGAGAGCGTTTTGGCATGACCGTACACTGATATGATTCTCTTACCCTCGAAACTCACAAAAAGAATGTCTGTAAATATTTATTTACTGCTTTCAGTCTTTACATTTGAAATATTCAAAAAGTCCAAAAAGATTTTAGGTGTGTTTTAATATAAACTTTCTAAAAGCCAAAAAGATTTTATTTCTATTTTATTTTCGATTGTACGATGTTGGATCTCGAGTCTTCGTTACCTGAAACCTGATTGAAAACCGAAACGACTAAATCTTCATAAACGGTCGAAATTTGCAAGTGTTGAAAGTTAAAATTGAAATTGATAAAATTAGTTAAACTTTCAAACTGTCGGACGGTGTTTGATTATGACATGGTCACACGTGTGTCGTTTGTTTATGTTTACTATATTCCAAGCAGTTGTTCTCATTACGCGTTTAGATTTCTTGCATGTGCAGATTCTAAAGGCAAGGAGAACATGGTCGATGACAAGCCTCGGAATGAAGACACAACGTGAAGGCACTCAAGTGATGAAGATGATCGAGTTGCCGCTGACCATCATCAACACCACAAGGATCTCAATTTGTAAAGATCAAGACTTTCACGAGCATAACTCAAGGGGGAGCTTATGTTAAGGGGGAGTTTGTCAATGATGTGATCCAACACATAGCTAGAGCTCGTCAGGCATGGCATCATAGTTGTGTCTCACAGGTGGTGGACATTGCTTGTATCCAATGCATGTGACATCCCGTTTCTCTTTCTGTACGTCAATGATGTGATCCAACACATAGCTAGAGCTCAAATAACTGTCTAGCTTAAGTTGGATCGCCTCACTTTCAGTTTTGACACAAGCCATTTCCTTTTGCATTACTTCCAGACGAGTTATATACAAATTAATGTCAGTTTGTTTTCTGGAAACCATTTTAGTTAACTCGGTTTTATCTTTCTTTAACTTTTCAATTACCGATTTAAATTCCTTTTCATGGTTTTCATAAAACATGTTGGCTTCTGTGCACTTGGAAAGATCAACGGTCAACTTCTGATTGTGAATGAATGTCACATCATATTTCTCTTGCAAAGCCTCGTGTTTGCTTCGCAATTCACACCACTTATCATTCACTAAAACATGTTTGTCTTGCAAATCAAACAAACTAGCTTGTAAAGCATCATGTTTGCCTTGCAACTCAGACATGTTTGCATCCAAATCAGCACATCTAACATGCAATCTATCACAATTATCACAAGTAGCAGCAGTGGGTTCATCGACACATACCTGACTTGATGAACTGTCGACATTAGCCATAAAGGCTGAATGGAGAGAAGACGAAGAATAAGCAGCTTGATCCACCAAAATAGATCTTCTTTGAATTCCTGCTGCAGCTTCTTCCAATAGCTCATCAATATCTGTATTAACTGACGCAGTTGATGTGTCATCTTCCTGATCATTCCCTGAACTCGAGGACTCTTCATCTGAACTTGCACCGTAACCGGAGCTGTCTTCATCTTCAGAAGATTCACTACCATTGGTGGAAGATTCTCCACCACTGGCGTGTTTAAGATCCTTGACAATTTCAGCAAAACAAGCTGTTCCATCTGGAGCATCATTTCCCAACTGAATTGACCAATCACAACCCTCATCTACTTGAACCACAAGTGCCTGGTTGGCATTAGATGGTCCTGCTTGACTCTGGTTGTTGACAGGCACCAATGTACGAACATTGTTCCTGTTCTGGTTCTGCTGGTTGCCTTGATTTCTGAAGGGATTCTGGTTTCCATGCTGAGATGGCCTCGTACATTCACGTTTGAAATGACCACGTTCACCACAGTTGAAACACTTAACAGCCTGCTTATCAAACCCATACTTGGTGTCTTTCTTGCTTTCCAAGCTGGTTCTACCAGTTCTTTCCATGAAATCCTTTGCTCGCCTAACAGCACTGGCAAAGGCCCACTTGATGTCCATCATCTCCATCTCCTCTTTATCGATCCGCTGATAGTCTTCTTGTGTCAGATTAATGTTACCAATCTGACCTTCCACCAATCCACAGTATGCGCTCACCAAAGTGTTTAGCAGCTCCATGTGTTCCTTTGCTACTTCCACACTGACTTTAGAAAAGCTTGAGGTGTCGAGCCGTACTGTATTTGGCTTTGACTGCTGACTAGCAGATGATGTGCTTCCATAACACGCTTGCTGTTGAGGAGGAAGTGGATTCCCATACGTGTCTGTTGGTCCGGTAGATTGAGGAGGAAGTGGATTCCCATACATGTCTATTGTTCCGGGAGATCGAACTGGTAATGGATTTCCGAACATATCAGTTGGTCTGAGAGGTCGTTGGCTTTGTTGTTGTGGTACTGATTGAGGGACTGGTTCCAGCGGATTTCCATACATGTCTGTTTTTGGAGGGACCGGAACTTGGATAGTATTGCCATACATGTCAGTGCTAGACACAAACGCTGTTTGAATTTGAGCATGTGAAGAAGGTTTTGTAGAAGTGCTAGAAGTTCCATAATACATTTCAGGATTTTGTGGCACTGGAACTCTTTTTGCCTTGAGAGTTTCTTCCTGATTCTTGTTTTCCAGGATTTGAACAAAGTCATTGAAACTTGTTGTAGCTAAAGTGCCATTGTACTTCATGATTTCCAAGAAGGTATTCCATTGAGGTGGCAACGCATCTGCAAACTTTTTCACAATCTCTGCTGGAGTTGTAACAACCCCAAAATTTGCTAATTCAGTCAGCAGATGATTAAATCGACTTGTCAAATCTCCTAAAGATTCATTCTCCATACAAGTAAAACCATCAAACTCTTTCTTTAGCAATTCTTTTCTCAATTGACGTGTCGCTTCATTTCCCACGCCCCTTGTCTTCAATGCGTCCCACAACCTCTTCGTTTTCTTGTAACTGACAAATTGATGATAAATATCTTTACTTAATGCCTGAGTAAGAATGGCATATGCCTTCTTTTCCAAATCATAGACTTTCTTCTGATCTTCCATAAGATCTGCAAACGTAGCAGCAGATGATGCGGCAACTTCTATTGTTTGATCGAAATCTGTGATGAACCGCAACCACAATTCTGTATTTTGACCAAGGACGTATGTATGAAATCTGTTAATCCATCCTGGATATTCGTATAAGTGCATCAACTTTGGAGGCCGATTCAAACTTCCTGTTTCACTCTCGCTTAAGAGAATGCTTTGAATACTTGGAGTTTGATTTGATACGAATGCCCATTGTCCGATAGACATTGCATTAGCTTGAGAAGATACCGGTGCGGAAGAAGACGGAGTACCAAAATACATATCTGTATTTACCGGAGTACCCCATCTTGGGTTCATTTTTGATCAAGGAAAAATTGTTACACCAGTCGAAGGATCTGAGATCGAAAGACCTGAAACACAAACTTGTTAAACTTAAACAAACTGGGATCGAAAGATCAACACTTGTTCGAAGGATCAACAGTGTTCGAAAGATCACTGTTGAGTTTCGAGCAATGATTTCGAAAGACTCTCCAATCGAAGGATCCCTGTCTTTCGAAAAAGAACTGTAGATCGAAAGATGTATGCTTCGAAATGATTCCTTGGTTCGAAGGATGATGATCTATCGAACCTCCACTGATCGAAAGATGATCTTTCGACTTCGAAGGATATCTTTCAAACTGAACTGACACAGTTGACAAAGAGTGACAGGTTGGTGAAAAAGGTGATGGGTTGGTAAATCTTTCGGCAGAGAGTATGGTCAGACCAAGATTTCTGCCAAAACCAAGATTTGAAAGAATAAAATATAATAAACTTATCCAGAAAAAAAACCGGTCACCGGAGTAAGCCGGAATTTTGGCCGGAAATTGCCAAACACCTCAAAAACAAGTTTTTAAGTTACCCAACCCGTTCCTTAACACACCCGGTAAGTTTACAACACGTTTTAACGTCTGGAAAAGCGAGAAAAACAGTAAAAACGGGTTCAAAACCAAGTGAGTTTTTGTCCAAAACACCCCAAAGTCTTGTAAAAACTCGGTTTTTAATAAGGAAAAGAGCCACGGCTCTGATACCACTTGTAGGTCCCTCGGAGGTTGAGGTTTAACCTATTCCTTGTTATATCTAACACACTAGCAAGTGCGGAATCCAAGCTAGCATGCAAACCGAGATAGAACACGACAATGATGAACACACAAGACTCAACGATTAACACCTCTTGTATTAAAACGTGTGAAAGATCTGTTACAATGCAATGTTTACAAATCAGTTTTGCAAACTCTCTCAGTGTGTGTGTTCAGTGTTCTCCCTTATCTCTCTTTTTCGAACTCACTTGAAGTGAACACATAACATGGGTATATATACCCGAACACAGCATGTCTGGTCGAAGGATCAGACAGACTGATCGTAAGATCATCTGTCGATCTGAAACAACTCGAAGGATCCATAAATACCTCGAAGGATGATATCTTTCGAGGTCCATCTATCGAAGGTTATCTTTCGAGCTCATCATCGAAGGATATAAGCAATCCTTCGATGACTCATCCTTCGACCCAAACATATTACAACCATTTCCTAACTGTTTGGCCAAGTCAAACCGGAGGATGGCTGACTTGGTCAAACTTACATCAAAGACATCGTTTTGTATCAGGACGTAATACAGACAAAGTACAGACACAAGTGCACCAACAGATCTCTTATGTACCTCACAGCATCAAGACCAGATATAATGTACCCAACGTGCCTCCTTGCCAGATATCAAGTCAACCCGAAGGCCTCACATCTTGCAGCTGTAAAAAGGATTTTTCGTTATTTGAAGGGTTACCCTGACACCGGTCTATGGTACCCTAGGGATAATAACTTTGACTTGATCGCATTCAGTGATTCTGATTTTGGCGGATGCAAAATCGACGGCAAATCCACAACGGCTGGATGTCAGTTTTTGGGAAATCGCCTAGTCACATGGCAGTGCAAGAAGCAGACGTGCGTCGCCACATCAACATGCGAAGCTGAATACATTGCTGCCTCAAGTTGTTGCTCCCCAGTCCTATGGATCCAACAACAAATGCGCGACTACGGTTTTGAATTCCTAACTACTCCTATTTACGTTGATAATTCTGCTGCCTTACAGATCACTAGAAATCCTGTGCAGCATTCAAAGACTAAGCACATCGAAATTAAGTATCACTTCATACGTGATTGCTTTGAGAAAAGACTAATCGATGTTGCTTACGTCCACACCGATGACCAACGTGCCGACCTTTTTACCAAAGCTTTTGACAAATCAAGATTTGACTATTTATTATTGGTAAACGACATTAAGGTCAAGCAAGAGTAAAACCAACATCGGAAAATCATTTTTGTAAATACCTTTGTGTTTTAAATTTGTCTTAGTTTGTTAATTTTAGGGGGAGTAAATCCAAAATTTGAAAATCCAAAAACATCGAAAAATTTCAAAAACACAAAAACAATAGAAAAACAAAAATGAGTTTCCTGGCGAGCAAAAGAGAAAATGATAGTACATCAGTGGTCTATCCAAGCCTCTTTAAACCTTAAATGAAAAATGATAAGCAGCTCTATATAAGATGTATCGGTAGGCTCACAATCATTTTAAAGTGTGCAGGGTGATATAAACTTAAATCCGACTGAAGACCAGGTGGGAACCACTCATTGGCATATGGTCTTAGTGCCGAAATTTCGTTTGAGAGATTGCCGAGGTTCTGAGATATTCGGTCTTTATGCTGCTTATCATCTGGGTATCATGGTTGTATCTTTTACCGAAAAATAACGGGGACGCAAGTCTAGATCTTCCATGATACCATACATACGTGTACATATTGCATTCGACCTCAATAAGTGATCAACAATCACATGTCCAAACAAATAAGTGATAATATATCACATTCATCCGGGAGTCAAGTTCGTCTCTCTGCTGTACGAAAGTACTGACCTGTTCACGGACTTGCTCATGTGCCTTCATGCATCGAAAATCAAGTTCCTCATCAATAAGTGATTATATCACATAGGGCTTGTTTTCAAATCAAATAAGTGAGAATCTCACATCATATTCGGTCAAACAGATGATAATCGGTATATTCACCGGTAAGATGAACCCTCGTGCATACCTTGATACGGGAATGTGTCGTGATGTGGATGAACACCGGTCGGTAAGTATAAATCATACCTTAATGTATCCCCTCGCCATGATTACATCTGATAAGTTGAGCTTAAGTGGACAACAATACCGATAATCGTTATAGGATGCTTATCTTAATGTTAACTAATTGAACAAAGAGAGCGTTTTGGCATGACCGTACACTGATATGATTCTCTTACCCTCGAAACTCACAAAAAGAATGTCTGTAAATATTTATTTACTGCTTTCAGTCTTTACATTTGAAATATTCAAAAAGTCCAAAAAGATTTTAGGTGTGTTTTAATATAAACTTTCTAAAAGCCAAAAAGATTTTATTTCTATTTTATTTTCGATTGTACGATGTTGGATCTCGAGTCTTCGTTACCTGAAACCTGATTGAAAACCGAAACGACTAAATCTTCATAAACGGTCGAAATTTGCAAGTGTTGAAAGTTAAAATTGAAATTGATAAAATTAGTTAAACTTTCAAACTGTCGGACGGTGTTTGATTATGACATGGTCACACGTGTGTCGTTTGTTTATGTTTACTATATTCCAAGCAGTTGTTCTCATTACGCGTTTAGATTTCTTGCATGTGCAGATTCTAAAGGCAAGGAGAACATGGTCGATGACAAGCCTCGGAATGAAGACACAACGTGAAGGCACTCAAGTGATGAAGATGATCGAGTTGCCGCTGACCATCATCAACACCACAAGGATCTCAATTTGTAAAGATCAAGACTTTCACGAGCATAACTCAAGGGGGAGCTTATGTTAAGGGGGAGTTTGTCAACACACTTCCTACATGAAACGGGGAGTTTGTTGGTACACTTTCTGCTTTCAAGACGTGAAGACTTTAAAGATCCTCCGACATTGAAGACTTGAAAGGACTTCAAAGACTTGAAGATACGAAGATCGAGACAAAGCTACAGCCAAGGGGGAGTTTGTTGGTGCACTTGTGTCTGTACTTTGTCTGTATATTGTCATGATACCAAACGATGTCTTTGTTAGTCTTGTAAGTTTGACCAAGTCAACCATCCTCCTGGTTTGACTTGACCAAACAGTTAGAACATTGTTTGTAAGATGTGTGTGTCGAAGGATGAGTCATCGAAGGATTGTTTATATCCTTCGATGAGCTCGAAAGATAAACCTTCGATGGATGTTGATGGACCTCGAAAGATGTCATCCTTCGAGGTATATGTGGATCCTTCGACAGGTTCCAGGTCGATAGATGATCCTTCGATCAGTCTATCTGATCCTTCGACCAGACAATCTGTGTTTGGGTATATATACCCATGTAATGTGTTCACTTCATTTAGAGAAAAGAGACAAGTAGTGCAAAAGTGTGAGAAGAGAGAACAGAGAGCATTCTGTTGAGAGCACATACACACGAGTGTTTTAGAGAGTTTGCAAAACACATTTGTAAACATAGCTTTGTAACCGAACCTTTCTTCGTATTAATACAAGTGGTGTTAATCGGTGAAGATTGTGTGTTGTGTTTGTGCTTGTTCTATCTCGGTTTGCATGCTAGCTTGGATTCCGCACTTGCTAGTGTCTTAGACATAACAAGGAATAGGTTTAACCTCAACCTCCGAGGGACCTACACTATGCATCACGTCAATTGAAGATGCATAAAAAGAATTACACCACCCGCGACTTGGAGTTGGGTGCCGTTGTATTTGCACTGAAGCTTTGGAGGCATTATTTATATGGAATCAAATGTGTGATCTATTCTGATCACAAGAGCCTTCAGCATCTGTTCAATCAGAAAGATTTAAACATGAGGCAACGCCGTTGGATGGAGACTTTAAACGATTATGATTGTGAAATCAGATATCATCCCGGCAAGGCGAATGTAGTCGCTGATGCCTTGAGTAGAAAGGAACGGGTGAAGCCCATCCGAATCAATGCCAAGAGCATTGAGATTAAGAATAGTCTGAATGAAAGGTTGTTAGCTGCACAGAAAGAAGCTGTGTTGGAAGCTAACTATCCTAACGAAAAGCTAGGAGTAACTGAGGAGCAGTTATCTCTTAGCAAGGACGGAATTCTTAGATTGAATGGACGAATATGGGTTTCGATTTATGGAGGACTTCGAGATGTCATCCTCCAGGAAGCCCATAGTTCCAAATAGTCCGTTCATCCTGGAGCTGATAAGATGTACCAGGATCTAAGGACAAATTATTGGTGGATAGGCTTGAAGAAGTCTGTAGCTGCCTATGTAGCTAAATGCTTGACATGTGCGCAAGTCAAAGCCGAGCATCAGAAACCGTCAGGTTTGCTACAACAGCCTGAACTTCCTACGTGGAAGTGGGAAATGGTAACTATGGATTTTATCACCAAGTTACCTAAGACAAGGAAAGGAAATGATATAATATGGGTTATAGTTGATAGACTTACTAAGTCAGCACATTTCTTACCCATCAAGGAGACTTATAGCTCCGACATGTTAGCCCAGTTATACGTTGATAAGATTGTAGCCTTACATGGCATACCTGTGTCTATTATCTCTGACAGAGATACTAGATACACGTCACATTTTTGGAAGAGTTTCCAACAATCTTTGGGCACGCGTTTGAATTTTAGTACGGCTTACCATCCTCAGACAGACGGCCAGAGTGAGCGTACTATTCAAACGTTGGAAGACATGCTACGTGCATGTGTAATTGATTTGGGTGGTAGTTGGGATAACCACCTACCATTAATCGAATTCTCCTACAACAATAGCTACCATACCAGCATTAAGGCTGCGCCTTTTGAGGCATTATACGGTAGAAAGTGTAGAACGCCCGTTTGTTGGGCGGAAGTTGGAAATGTCCAATTATCAGGACCAGAGATAGTCTTTGAAACGACGGACAAGATTGTCCAGATTCGTGACCGTCTCAAAGCTGCCCGAGATAGGCAGAAGAGTTACGCAGATCCAAAGCGTAAATCTTTTCACTTCGAAGTAGGTGACAAAGTCCTACTTAAAGTATCACCCTGGAAGGGAGTGATGCGATTTGGTAAGAAAGGCAAGCTAAGCCCGAGATACATAGGACCTTTTGAGGTTATCGAACGTGTTGGGTCAGTTGCCTATAAGTTAAACTTACCAGAAGAGCTCAGTGGAATTCACAATGTGTTCCACATCTGCAATCTGAAAAAGTGTTTCGCTGATGAATCACTGGTCATACCACATACAGATGTGCATATAGATGAGAGCTTGAAATTTGTGGAAAAACCATTGTCGATTGAAGATCGACAGGTTAAGAAGCTTCGAAGGAAGCATGTGCCTATTGTGAAGGTCAAATGGGATACCCGTAGAGGTCCCGAATACACGTGGGAGGTTGAATCCACGATGAAAGAAAAGTACCCTTATTTATTTCAGTAAATCTCGGGGTCGAGATTTCTTTTAAGGGGGTGAGGTTGTAACACCTCGAAAATTCACGTCCTATAATAAGTTGACACGTGTCACATGTTTGAACGTGTGAAAGAATGTTCTGAAAGGACTAAAGTTGACAATCATGAAAAGTATGAGAATATACGAGTTCTAAATGTCAATAGTGAATAAATATATTGTACATTAACCCTGCATGATGTTTATAACATCAAACGAATAAATCATGGATCATGCGAAGCTAAAAGTGAGAGATTACAAACTACAGGGGTTAAATGTGTCAACATATTTAAGTTATACCTTTGAGTGACCTTTTGACAAACCCGAAGCTTTGTAACTATTAATTATGCTCACTAGAATGCATGACATAAATTTCATAAAGTTTCGTAATCGAATGAGAAAGTTATGATCAAATTCGTGTGCGAGGGGTTAAAGCGTTAACGTTGAAAGTTATGACTTTTCGGGTTAACCAGAAGTGTCCAGGGACTTGGTAAAGTGGGTACAAATCTTGAAGACCTTATATGTCAAATTAGAGGGTTCAAATTGCAAGAAATAGGTCAGTTGACCTTTCGGAAGGGCCAAGAGGTGAGATGCAACATCTTGAAAACGTTTTTGTCTGATCATAGGGTCCAAACGGGCCGTGTAAGACCTTAAGGTCTTTTACGCGGGCCGCGTTAACCGCCCAGATACAGAAAGTGCGAACAGCAGCCTGTAAACGCGCAGAACCGACCTTTAATCGATATTTTTGCATTGTGGGCGACCCCTAAACAGTCCTAGGCACTTAGGGACACATGTTGATGAGTTGTGGTCAGTGATAGACTTGCTTGTCAACAATTTGTGGTGAAAAATTCACTATAAAAGGGCCATGAGTTGCAACCATTGTTCTTCACACCTTCTCTTGCATTCCTGATCACTTCTGGAGCTCAAGACTTCTCTCAAGTGATCTCTGGTCGTTCATAGGACTCTTGTAAGTATACTTAACCTTTCTTAATTAAGTTTTAGCTTAGTTTTAGCTTAAAGGTCAAACCGTCGTAATTAACGGTTGACTTTAAGATTAATCACTAATGGTCCAGTGATTAGTCGAATCAAAAGTAGTTACAAGTTGGTAATTATGTGGGTAATAAACCCTTAAAAGGGTCCCCCCTGATTCCCACTCTAACTAGGTCAAATGTCGGGTCAAACTTGTCATTAAAAAGTCAACAGGATACTTAGTTTCTAATTTATGCATGATTAGCAATGTAGAACACATACAACCTGTTTGATCATTTATATAACTTGGTAATTAGTGTAAGAACATGTCTAAACATGTTCAACCCGACAATTTACTGTTTAGACCCGGTTCGGAACCGAAAGTCGCAAAGCTTTGACTTTTGCTTTGACTTCAGTTCTGACCCGTTTTGGTATGTTTTAGAAATACCTTAGAGCTTCATTTGGACCAGGTTACATGCTAGTATAACCCTCTGTGATTATACACCTTGGGTCATTAGTTATCCGATTAATACGCATGATTCCGTTAATTGCTCATATGTTGACCATTATGCCCTTTTCACCTTAAAACGTGATTTTTTGAAATGTAAAAGTGTATAAACTTTAATTACTGATATATAAACTTGCACCTAAAATTTGACATTAGTTTGAGGTGTAGATTAAGAGTTATGCTCGTAAGCGTAAAACGAAAGCTTTATGTTAATTAAACGGCGTAATTAGCGTATAGACTAGTTAAGCCTACTTTTTAATATCAAAATCTTTACCCACTGATGTAATATATTATTTTGGGATTTTTGAAGATTTTAATTAATTTTAGGATGAGCATAACTTATAGTCGTAGGCTTAATCCGGTAATTGTCGGTTTTGCCCTTACGGGCTATAAAATGAGTTTTACACATCTAATTGGCTCCAAACCTTTTGCTACTGATCACATATGATAAATAAATTATTTTAAGCCTTTTGGAATGATAAAAATATCAGCTTTAAGTATCGAACCCGGAAATGGCTTTTAATCGCCTTATTAAGCGTTTTTAGCGCATAGTATGTACTAAGACTATTTTTAAACATACAAGGGTGATACCTACTGATATTTGAGGCAAATCATAATATTTTGACAGTAAGTAAAAGTTTTTAAACTCAGACTTCAGTTTTGAGCCTTTCGGCTTATGTGAAATTACCAAAATGCCCCTACAGTGCATCGTTTGGTTATAACTGATAAATTTCACATATCTAAAATACCTTATGTGAAATTACCAAAATGCCCCTACAGTGCATCGTATGCTCACCTTTACATTTTATGTATTGACTTTATTTTAACGTATGTGACAGGTGCTTTGGTTGCTTTTATGCTCTTTGTGCTATGATGAACTTGAAGCTAGGAACTGGAGTCCTAGAAACCAACCAATAAATTAGTTATGTGTAAATCTGAGTTGTCGGAACAGAATACTTGTCTTGATGTTTGTCTGTAATAATTGTTTACTATTTGAGATACGGTATGGGACGTATTATTTAATCAAATGGTAATGATAGTTGTTATGGAAACTTCTGGACAATCTGTTTCGCTCAGTGCCACGCCCCGATGATTCCGCCATCGGTTGGGGTGTGACAGATTGGTATCAGAGCCATAACTATAGGGAATTAGGCAAGACTTGACCTAGTCCGGGTCAAAGTCACTATAGTTAGGAACCAACAGACCAACTCGCGCGTATGCATGAACTCGCCACTATCACTCGCTCTTTACGCTTATTCTACACTATCATTGTGCTCGAAATTTTAATTATGAGCAAGCACTAAGGCCGAGAATAGGTGTGAAAACCGCAAACTCTCGACTAAAGTCGCTTAAAGCAACTTGCAATTTTAACTACAAACGAGGAGAATTATGCCAAATTAGGAGTGAAATCCACATTTTGATGAATAATCTCCTCCATTTTATCAAAATAGGGACGAAGTTGTTAAGCCAGGGGTGAAACCCTAACCTTGACAACTTGTTCCGCACATTTTTACAAACTCTCACCAGGGTCTCAACAGACGATCTGTAGTCACCATAAAACTAACGGGATTCACACCAAACGCCCAAGAGTCGAGGCCAAGGCACGATCCTGAAAGTTGAAAGTGCATAACAGATCCCCTGTGAATGATTGAACCACCTTGGTTAGTCGAAGTCTACTAGCCGCAAACAATCTATTCCTGATTTTTATGAGTTTCAAGTTTTGAGTCAAAACCATTGACTCTGACGATTCGTCGATTTTATGTGAATTACGTGTTTTATGCTTATTTGTTAGTGTTTTGAGATACTACTGGTTTCGATCTAATGCCTTTTGCTTTTGCTACCCACACAACACACTTCACATTATTAACAAATCGCTCACGCTACACTATATTCGAACAATCGCAAACTTTGAATACTAGGTTTCTGTTTTCTGAATGCCTCTGGTGACTAAAAGCGTATGTGCTTTCCTTGCTTCTATGCTCTGTATGCTTAGGAATTATGTGATTATGTGCTCTACATGCCTATGTGACTTCGTGCTTTACATGTTAAGTGGTTACGTGAATGAACGTGTTCCTGCGCTTTAGTAAGTAATAGACGTGTGAGGTGAGATTCGAATACAATGTGTTGAGTTCCATGGCGATGTCTATTGCAGACAATGTCGTCTGGATCCCGTCATGCACTCTCTCGTCAAGAAAAGAGGGACAAACGCCTTGCTTCCATCATCGCGAAAAGTGTGGCTAAAGCCGTGAGTGATGCTTACGAGAACGCCAGCAAATCATCCGAGGAATCAAGGACTGAAGGTCCAAAAGCTGTCGCAAGACCTTTCAGTTTCAAACAATTCACATCGTGTGGGCCGAAAGAATTCACAGGCGAAGGAGGTCCTACAGCACTATTCCACTGGTTTGACTCTATCGAGGTTACTCTGCGACAAAGTGGTTGCCCTGATGACCTTCGAACTCTGAACGCTACCGGCGTCTTTCAGTCCCGTGCTCTAGACTGGTGGACGGCCGAGAGGAACAAGCGAAGGAATGATGCAGCCTACGGACTGTCGTGGGACGAGCTCAAGGAAGTCATGCTAGAGGAATTCTGCCCTCCTCACGAACGTCAAAAGCTTGAAGATGAATTTTGGCACATACATCAGAAGGATGGAGACAATATTGGTCTCACCGCTCGTTTCAAACAGCTCAGCATTATCTGTCCCGACCAGGTCAAGACTCCCGACATGACCATCAAGAAGTATATCCGAGCTTTGCCCGACTGCGTTGCTGATTTCGTGCAAGCGGCTAAGACTACCACGATCGAAGAAACCTATCTGCTAGCCGCTGAAATCAATGACAAAAGGGTTAAGGCTGGGGTATGGGATAAGACCTCCAAGCATCTGCATCAAGCTTCTGCTACTGCACCAACCGTTGAACCCACCTCATCAAGCAACAAGAGAAAGAACAACTCCACCAGCAAGAACTGTGCGATTACTGCTGCACCGATTCAAGCTGTACCTGCCCAACAGCGTCAAGTAGCGGCGCCTGTGGCCAATGCACCGCCTGCAAAGCGTGCATATACTGGGCCACACCCGCTCTGCCCTACTTGCACCTATCATCACCCGACTGCCATTCAATGCCGCTTTTGTGCTCATTGCAACGTGTACGGCCACTTTACCGCCAATTGCCGCATTCGTCAAGCTCCTGCCAATCAAGCTCTACTCACTGCCCCACAGGGTCAGCAAGCTCCTCCGGCACCTACAGTCAAAGCCAGAGCCTGCTTCACGTGTGGCGACCCAAACCATTTCGCCAACATGTGCCCGAACAGGGTAGTGAAACAAGAACCGCAACAGCAGCAACCACAGCAGCAGCAACAACAGCAACAACAGGCCGCACGCGCCAGAACATTCAACCTCAACGTACGTCAAGCCCAGGCCGACAACAACGTGGTCAACGGTACGTTCCTTGTGAATGGTATTTATGCTTCATGTTTGTTTGATACTGGAGCCGATAACTGCTTTGTGTCGCTCGAATTTGAGAAACTCCTTAGTCGTAAACGTTCCCAACTCTCCTCTGCATTCGATGTTGAAGTCGCTACCGGAAGAACTATCACTGTCAATTCCGTTATCCGTGATTGTACTCTCGAGCTCAACAATCACATCTTTCCAATCGACCTTATTCTGATGCAACACGGAAGCTTTGACGTCATAGTAGGCATGGACTTTCTTCGAGAAAATCATGCTGAAGTTGTATGCTTCGATAAGATGATTCGATTTTCGCTCGCGAACGGTGATTCATTGTGTGTTTATGGTGATACTACTTCGAAAGGTCTCAAACTTATGTCATGCCTCCAAGCTAGCAAGTATCTCCGCAAGGAATACAGGGCTTTCTTGGCTAACATCGTGGCAGCGGAGAAGGAAAAGAAAGAGAAGAAGGAAGTGAAAGACGTTCCCGTGGTTCGAGAATTTCCTAACGTTTTTCCAGAGGATCTTCCTGGATTACCTCCAAGTCGTGATATCGACTTCCGTATTGACCTCATTCCTGGAGCCAATCCTATTGCCAAAGCTCCATATCGACTCGCGCCGTCCGAAATGCGCGAACTCTCAACCCAACTCTAGGAATTACTTGAAAAAGGCTTCATTCGCCCGAGCACCTCTCCTTGGGGCGCGCCAGTCCTTTTCTTTAAAAAGAAGGATGGGTCGTTCCGGATGTGCATCGACTACCGGGAATTGAATAAGTTGACTATCAAGAACCGCTATCCTCTGCCCCGTATCGACGATTTGTTTGATCAGCTACAAGGCGCTACGTGTTTCTCGAAGATCGATCTACGCTCAGGTTATCATCAGCTGCGTATTCAAGAGGAGGATATACCCAAAACCGCGTTTCGTACTCGATATGGCCACTACGAATTCGTTGTCATGCCTTTTGGCCTAACAAACGCACCAGCGGTTTTCATGGATCTGATGAATCGCGTGTGTAAACCATACCTCGACCGCTTCGTCATCGTGTTCATCGACGATGTCTTGATCTACTCCAAGTCGAGAGCCGAACACGCGCAACATCTACGTTTGGTTCTCGAGTTACTCCAGGGGAACCAACTCTACGCCAAATTCTCCAAGTGCGAATTTTGGTTGGGGGAGGTTCAGTTTCTGGGTCACATTGTAAATAGTCAGGGTATCCACGTTGATCCTGCGAAGATTGAAGCAGTGAAGAGCTGGATTACGCCTAAGAACCCGTCTGAAGTCCGCTCCTTTCTCGGGCTAGTGGGCTATTATCGACGATTTATCGAAGGATTCTCGAAGATTTCTGTACCACTTACCGCTCTCACGCATAAGGACCAGCCTTTTGTCTGGGGAACCAAACAAGAGTCTGCCTTTCGAACCCTCAAATACATGCTTTGCAATGCTCCTGTTCTCACACTACCCGACGGAAACAATGATTTCATTGTCTACTGTGATGCTTCCAACCTTGGTCTCGGGTGTGTTCTTATGCAACGAGACAAGGTTATAGCTTACGCATCTTGACAGCTCAAAATCCACTAGAAGAACTATACAACCCATGACCTCGAGCTAGACGCGGTTGTTTTTGCATTAAAGATTTGGCGACACTACCTGTATGGTACCAAGTGTACGATCTTCACCGATCATAGGAGCCTACAACACATCTTTAATCAGAAGGAACTTAATATGCGTCAACGCCGATGGGTAGAACTTCTCAACGATTACGACTGTGAGATTCGTTATCACCCAGGCAAAGCAAATGTTGTTGCCGACGCACTTAGCAGACGGAGCTATCTGCTTAGCACTCGTAATGTTCAAGCCCAGCACAACCTCGAAGCTCTCATCCGCGACGCCCAACATGCGTGTTTCAACGAACGCACTTTGAAGAAGGAACGAATCTACCACGATGGAGCTCAACTTGTGAGCAAATCGAACGGGATATTCCACTTTCTGGACCGAATTTGGATTCCCAAGCGAACCGAACTGCGACTGATTATCATGGACGAAGCCCACAAATCCCGATATTCTATTCATCCCGGTGCTGACAAAATGTACCTGGATCTTCGTTATAGGTACTGGTGGCCGGGCATGAAACGGGATATCGCCCTCTACGTCGGAAAATGCCTAACCTGTGCTAGAATCAAGGCTGAACATCAAAGACCCTCTGGCTTGCTCGAACAACCACCAATTCCCATGTGGAAGTGGGAGAGTATAGCTATGGATTTCCTAACCAAGCTTCCAACCACGTCATCAAGTCACGACAGCATTTGGGTTGTTGTTGACCGTTTGACTAAATCAGCTCACTTTTTGCCAATACGAGAAGACTACAAGGTGGAACGATTAGCCCGAATCTACACCGACGAGATCATTTGTAGACATGGGACGCCTCGTGACATCATCTCTGACTGTGATGCTCGGTTTACTTCGCGATTGTGGGAAACGTTTCAAACGGCACTCGGTACAACGCTTAATCTAAGTACCGCTTTCCACCCACAAACCGACGGTCAGACTGCAAGAACGATTCGTACTCTTGAATACATGCTCCGTTCGTGTGTTCTAGACTACGGTGGTAATTGGGATAAACACCTACCATTGGTCGAATTCTCGTATAACAACAGCTACCAGGCTAGCATCCAGATGGCACCATTCGAGGCCTTATACGGAAGAAGATGTCGATCGCCTATTGTGTGGCACGAGATCGGTCACTCGCAACTAACCGGTCCGGAGCTGCTACAAGAAATGACAGACAAAATTTTCCAAATTCGGGACAACCTAGCGAAAGCTCGGGATCGACAGAAAGTTTACGCCGATAAAAAGCGCAAGCCCCGTGAATTTGGCGTTGGTGACTACGTACTCCTAAAGGTATCACCTTGGAAGGGTGTAGTCCGGTTCGGCAAGAAGGGAAAACTCGCGCCTCGATATGTTGGACCTTTTAAGATTCTGGAAAGGATCGGAAAAGTCGCCTACAGACTCGAATTACCGGAAGAACTTAGCAATGTCCACCCGACTTTCCACGTGTCAAACCTCCGAAAGTGCATCGCCGACCACGATTTACATGTCTCTCTAGACGATTTACAAGTGAACGAAACATTACACTTCGTGGAGAAGCCTGTCGAAATCATGGATCGCCAAACCAAGCAGCTCAGGCGCTCTCGCATTCCTATTGTGAAGGTCCGATGGGAAGGCAAACGCGGCGCGGAGTTCACTTGGGAACTCGAAAGCGATATGAAGGCTAAGTACCCGTAGTTGTTCAAAGAGTGAGACTAGAGAAAGAAAGTAGTACTGTGACTCTAGCGTTTCGACCGTAGAAACCTGTTCAATTTGACAAAAATCAGTTAAAAACGTGAATAGATGAAAAAGTGAAGAAATTTGACAAATCTGAATTTGGCTCTGAATCTGATCAATTCTTGTACGATTTCAGCTTAATCAATAGAATCACGTTAAAATTGTACGTCTAGTGTATTCAATCCACGCACGACCACGGACTCCGCACGTCGAACGATCGTTACGCAATCGTACGGTGTCAAAACCGATCCTACAATTGTCACGATCGTGTACGGATTCCGCACGTTACGCGAGTCAAAATCGGTCTAAACAAATACTTCTCACACGATTCACGGTTTGTTACGGCTTTCAGCTTAATTTCGGGACGAAATTCCCTAAACAAAGGGAGGCTGTAACACCCCGTGTTTTCACAAGTGAAAGTCAAAGTCAAGGTCAAAGTCAACGACCGATTTCGCGCAACTTGACTCGTAGAAATGTTTTTATTTTATTTATATTATGTGGAGTAAGTGTCGTACATTGCAATAATCAAATCATGTTAACCGTATTTCAATCGACCTACGACTGTGAATGATAGGAAGTAACAATGTGATAAAGTTAATCAACTAATAATCAAGCTATGTTAATCAAATCGACATCAAATCGTAACTCGAACTATGTATTTTTACTTATCGTTTATACGTGTGTGTGCCTTACGTGTTACCTGTGCATGTTTATTTATGTTTATTGTGGAAATCAAGCGAACTCAATCGAACTCGAAGTCTAACTCGAATGTAATCGAACCCGAACTCGAATTCCGAATCGAACCATGTTATATACGAAGTAGTTGGGACTAAAAGTAATTTGACTAGGAAACCCTATCGAATCGCTCGCAATCGAAACCGAAGCGTCATCGCACCCGAACGCACCTTTCAGTCAACATCCGGACGGATGGTCCATCCGCACGGATTGCCAGTCCGCACGGATTGCCAGCCCGCACGGATTGCCAGTCCGCACGGATGACACGCCCGCACGGATAACCCATCCGGGTGACCTGCAATCCGCACGGATCACCCTTTCCCCTTTTAGCATCCTATAAATACCCGGGTCACTCTCCAAACTTTCCACTTTTGGCAAGTGACGTCCGACCAGCACACTTTCTTCACCTTTTCTCCGATTTCTCTCAATCCAGGTAAGATTTCGCCCTAAATCTTGTACATTCTTGATCTATACACACTTCTACACCTTTCTATCTTTCAAATCTCAACCTTTAACCGTGAAATCATTAAGATTTGAGGTATTCACGAGTGACATCATCATGAAGTTCTCATGAACTTCAAGTGTGACCTCATTCCACCAAGAATAACTCAGATCTAAGCGATTTCCACAAGATTTCACAATAAATTTCACCTAAATCTAAGCTTTTCTAAAGGATAAAAGAGTTGAAAGAAATAAACAAGTTTTCTCCTTCTTTTACCCTCAAAAACGGTACGAACCGGATCGGTTCTAGTCTTCCACTCGATGATAGTGATGCACTAGTCCTAGATCTGGATTCTACTCGCAAGACACCTGATTTCGGGTTAAGCTGGAATGACCATTCTAAAACGCTGACAGGCCGAGTTAGGGTGATTCCTGGCCGGCTTGGTCATACGGGTAAGGATGCGATTCCAAATGGTTGACACGTAATCGGAACGTCTCGATAGACGACAAAGGCGACCAAGGGTAACCGGACGGAACAACCAGGACGAGTAAGTTGTCCGCACGGACAAGCTGTCCGCACGAACAAGCTGCCCGCACGGACAGACGATCCGGACGGGTTGTCACCCGGACGAACTACACTTGGGATCCACGTTCAAAGCAAGGTTTGAGTATCGACGAATGAACAATCCGGACGGACGACCTCTGAATGGATTACTCTTCGGATCATGAGATACTAAGACCTTAAACGATTTTCAAACAATGTTCGTCCGCACGGGCAAGTTGTCCGCACGGACAGACCATCCGGACGGATTGTCTCTGTCCGTACGAACAAACTATCCGGACGGATTGTCTCTGTCCGTAAAAACAAACTATCCGGACGGATTACCACTGTCCGCACGGATTACCATCCGGACGGACTGTCACCATCCGCACGGATTATCATCCGCACGGACTTCACAAAGTGACTCACCTTTAAGGTTGTGTCCGCACGGATTACCATCCGGATGGATTGTCGTCCGCGCGACCGCCTTGAAGGGGTAGAGAAACTTAAATGTTTTCTACATGCTACAACGAAAACTTCAAAGCACAAGCCATCATACACAAACACATTCTTAGGAAGAAACAATCCTCTCGAATAGTTATCCGCACGAGCATGTTATCCGCACGAGTGACTAGTCCGGACGAATAGCTAATCCGCACGGATTACTTGTCCGCACGGATAACTTGTCCGCACGGATAACAATCCGCACGAGTGACTAATCCGGACGAATTACCACTCGCACGAACGACTCATCCGCACGCACTGCCAGTCCGCACGGATAGCCAATCCGCACGGATGACCAGTCCGCACGATCGGTCATCCTATCCACCCTCACTATGTACTGTTTTACGCGTCACTTATCGTTACGTTATCGAATCTATTCAGGCTAATCGTACTCGCTGAAAAGCGCTCCCTTCAATCCATAATCGCTGTGAGTATACTCGAACCCTTTTTGCTTTTAGCACTTTTGGGTGTTACATACGTTACGAATATTCAAACTACATTTATCACACTACTCAAGCTATTTTAACGCTAAACCATTTATGCATGTTATACGTGGCTTATGAATGCTTGTTTGTTATGTTTACACATGGAATGCTGTCTACCTGCCTTAGCAAGGATAGTACTATAGTTTGGACTCAGCACCCGTTCACACGGGGGTTGTTAAGGATCTATTACTTGCATGGATTACGGTGGTAATCATGTATTGCGAACTGCCTCGGGCAGTCAACCCGCAGTCATTGGTATCGATGGATCTATGTCGATAACTAACGTGCTTCATTTCACTATGTGTACGTGCTGGTTATGCGTAAACAAATTCGAACTCTATATGCTATTATCAAACTTGTATGCTCACCTTTACATTTTATGTATTGACTTTATTTTAACGTATGTGACAGGTGCTTAGGTTGCTTTTATGCTCTTTGTGCTGTGATGAACTTGAAGCTAGGAACTGGAGTCCTAGAAACCAACCAATAAATTAGTTATGTTTAAATCTGAGTTGTCGGAACAGAATACTTGTCTTGATGTTTGTCTGTAATAATTGTTTAACTATTTGAGATACGGTATGGGACGTATTATTTAATCGAATGGTAATGATAGTTGTTATGGAAACTTCTGGACAATCTGTTTCGCTCAGTGCCACGCCCCGATGATTCTGCCATCGGTTGGGGTGTGACAGCTTGATCGGGCATTAAATCTTCCATCGTTAGGTGGTTAATTGAATAATTTAATCGGCCCGTTTAAACAGTCTTGTTTACTTAAAAGCCTTTGGGGGGTTAATGACCATGTCCCGGATATCCTTGGCATCATTTTACGAAATGGCCACGACCTAAGCGCGGAGTGTAGGCGTACACTCGTCAGTGCATAAAAAGTTGATGTGGTGTGTCTATTGATCTTTAACCCGGTACGTCCGGGCTACTGAACGCATAAGGAACATGTAATTCGTTCACAAGATTATATATTTAAATAATTCTCCAAAGTTATAAAATGTTTATGCCACGTGCATCCAAATCAATTTTCAATCATTTTCTAAAATGAGTCAGTTGATTGTATTTACCAGTGTAAACTGATGTATTTTCCCAAAAAGATTAAATGCAGGTACTAAGCGTAATTGGATGGGATTTCTCCTTAGCATCAATAGAAGTCTCGCAAGCTTAAGATGCCTACAGTCTGTTGAACTATTATTTATTTTTGATCCTTCTGTGGACAAACATTCAACTGTTGTGATACACGATATTACAATATTATTAAAGTTGAATCGTATTTTATTCATTTGCTTCCGCTGTGCATATTTATATATTATGTTGTTTGACTATTATGTTGCCAACCACGTCACGATACTCCCCACCGGGCCCACCGGTGACTCGTGGAAGTAGGGGTGTGACATTTCACTATACAGTAGGAGTGTTCACCGTACAGTAGGAGTGTTCACTGAACAGTAGGGGTTTTCCAAATTATTCGACCCGTTCATGCATTTACCAAACAAACAAGTTTGTTTGACCGCTATTTCTCATGAACCTATTAAATTCAATAATGTTTATCATATTAGGTTCCAATCACGGGTTCATATACATTCTTAAACCCATTTTCGCTCATATGCTTATTTTGACCCGTTAAGGGTATTTAAGCATATTTTAAGCACGAATCGCTTTCATTCGCTTCTAATTTCATATGTCCACATTTTTTATCAAATGATCTCCCACCACAACTATATTTGTGGTGGATTCAGTGTGGTGATCTATATAATCCGAGTTTTACTCCTCGGATCGTTATTTTACGGCAAAGACTCCTATAGAGTCATTTGACCAAAGATTTACATCTTTAGCTTTTGATACTTATTCTAAGTATTTATTTAATCATAAAACTTGTTTCCGAACTACCTTTAAGGGTCGTTAGCGCGATTTAGCTTACAAGGGCGTTTTGGTCCATTTTAGCCTTCCATTTACGATGAAGGCTTTTGAAAGCATGTTTGACCCATAATCCCTCTTTTTAGCTATGATCTTGTGTTAAAAGTCATTAGGTTTTCAAAACACCATGACCATCATTTCAATCATTCGATTTACTTATTTAAAGTAACCGAATGTCTATTAACCTCATTTAACTCTCAATGAACCTCTAGTTCCAATTGAGTAGCTAACCTATTATACATACCTGGCTCGGATCAATATATTTACCCGTTTTAACAACCTTGCTTTAATAATCGCTACTTAATAGTGATGTAAGTTATCTTTCTCCTATTCACTCCTGTGAACATAAAACTCGACAATATGCATTAGTCGATATTTTCAAATGGTGATATTTTCACCATTCGACCCGTTTGGTCTAGGTGACCGTTTATCTTTGCGAGATGTATTTAGTATCATCTCGTCTACATGACTCGCTCCGGTTTACACCGTACGGTCATTTTACTTATAACCCATTTCTTGATTATTTTGACCCCTTTATGTCTTATGCCATAAGGTGTCTTTCAAAACTAACGGTTATCGTCAACGAGTGACCGAATTACCGTTTTACCCTTATTCTTTGTATTGATTTACCTTATAAGGTAATTATTCAAACTCATTATTTATTAACCATTGCATGACTAAATAATCGTCTTCCTCTTTTTAACCATTTAACATGGTTTATCATTATGGTATTTTGTTTCGACCCGCACATGTCGTGTCGAAACATTCTAAGTCAAATATGACTTTTTATTATTAATAACCTATAAAACCAATAGGTATTAAATAAAAGATGTAAGCTTTGACTTACCTTGCATCCAGATTATGCTTTTCCTTCATTCCTGATTCGTTTGACCCGCTTCATTTCCAAGCTTCCCCCTAGCTTGTTAAGCGTCAAACTATCATTGTAAGTTGTAAGATGGTTAGACTAGTCATAATCATTCACGACTATTCCATCCTATGATCTTTATGTCGAATTTATCATTCGATCATATAATTGGTCAGTTTGACTTTTTAAAGTCAACTGCCTGTTGACCTAATTAATTACACGAAGTAGCTTAACTACTCGTTTAATTACTTGGCCAATTATCCGGTAAACATCATTCTTATGTTACCGAATTACTACTTGATGATATTAAACATCATTTAACATGAACTTATCATCAATTTTCATCATATCATACTAAACTCATATCTTAGTAAGTATGATTATATACTCAAACACATAATTTGTTCAAGTATTTCCTGATTCCTATCAGATATGATGATTCTAATCATAATTATATCATCAAATTCATCATATGATTAATACCCACTTATCCTAGTGTGGTAAATCATCAAATCATTCAAGTCATAGCATCATATGTATAATTTTCACTTAGGGTTTGGTTCCTAAGCACATATACATCACTCATTCAATCATAGCTTCAATAATTCATTCATAATTCGCGATTATGATGATTATCCGAATTTCACAACTTCACAAATCATCAAAATTTTACATATCTTATGATCCCCTAGCTTGGGTGATCATTAATTCACATTCAGTTGTGAATTTGAGCTTCAATTGAGCCTTCAATTTGATGATTATGTTGAAACTAGGGTTTAGAAACTCCTGGGGAGCTTCTGGTCGATATACAGAACACACCTATGTGTGTGTTTTGTTTACATGTTCTTTTTATTTAATAAACTTTCAAGTTTATCCATATTGGCCCCTCATGTTTGGTTAGTTTATTAAGTAAGTCACAACCCACTTAATTTCTAACAATTATTCCCACTTATTAACTATGCTAAACATTCCTAGTTAAATTAGTGGGCTCGGGGAATTCATGACTAAGTTTATTTTAAGTCCCGTTAACTCGGGCTTCTATAAACTTTATTTTCTCAAAAGCATTCTTTTCCATTTTTATTAAATATTAGGTTTTGTTATATAAATTCTAATATTTTCTGGGTTAATTTTACCACTAATGGTACTTTACCCGTCTTTTAAATATTAACGTGGGTTGATTACCAAACCCGTTTTCGGGGTGTTACAAGTCTATCACCCTTAAAGAGGTTTCGTCCTCGAAACCTTTCTTACATAGTTCATCGAGTTTAAACTCAATATTATTTATCCCGAGTTATCCTTTAAGCATTACTCATATCTTAACCAATTTGTAATATTACCACAAAAATATGGTAATATCTTTTTGGTTACTATGCATATACGTATTTCATACGAACTAACGCAACTTGAAATAACGTAATCTCGTTATTTTCACTAGTTTGATTAATCTTAGTGAAATCCATCGCTTTCATACTATCGAATTCCTTATGAATCCGTTATTTTGACCCGTTTAAAGGTCTTTAGTGAAATCTTTCACTTTTAATAAACAAACTCTTTGGTTTGAATTGACTTCCCAACATTTCGCTTTGGTTATTTCTTGATCCCTCCAGTAGGTGATCAATATTTTCTATTAGTGAGGTCTCATGGGCCGTCACTTTTATCTTGTATCTATATATACCTCTGTTGTTTACTTGACCGAGTCGCTAATTTGGCTACTTGATCATATAAATCTATTGGTTTTGCTTATTCCACGCTATTCTCAAAATAATTAGTGTATTAACCAATTTCTTAATTTGAATCCTGACCTTAACCGGTCTCACTAACTAGACTTATTAGTCCAGTTACTTTATACCCATCACTCGGGTTACAATGTGATTACATTTCACATTACTTCTCTTGACCGTGATCGCGTCACGTCATGTTTAGGTTTATTTCAACCTTTCTTTATCGACATTATTTCTTTTCAAAGATATCGTCTTGCACCTATCAGTGTCAAGACCTGTATCTTTAATATTTACCATTTAAATTCATATCAGAATTCATGTTTATAAAAACGTTATTTCTTACAAAAACTAAAGTTTTAGTTTAGCATCTTTTCTTTAACTTTTGTCAATTTTTCATACCAGGATATTGACAGTTAAGAATTTATTCTTGTATAGTCTTTGTTTTTACACGGGGATTCTCAGCTGGTTCCCCCGCTTTTTCTAGATAACCCATAGGTTATATCACTTAGCCTCGTGGGCTATTTCTTTAGGCTTTTACGTTGTTGAGGCAAGGCCCTTTATAATTCATTTCTTTTGATTTATGACCCCTAGGGTCATTTTGGTCCTGTAGACCTTTTCACTATTTATAACTCGAAGGTTATGATGATCCCGTAGCTCATTTCTTACTCATGTCATTCTTAAATGGGACAATTGCATATTTCCCCTTAAAAAACTGCTTAATTGCGTATTTACCCAACTTAAAATTAAAATTGCATATATCTCATTCCTTAACTAATAAAATTACAAATTTACCCATTTTGATTTATTTCATTAAAAACAAGTTATATAATGACTTTTTTACCCTTATTTTTACTAAAACTTAAAAAAATTACATATTTATTCATTTTTACTAGTTTTTGTAGATTTTTACTAGTTTAGCGGTTTATTTCAGTGTTTAAGTTTTAGTAAAAATGAATAAATATGTATTTTTTTAAAGAATTGTGAAAAATCCACAAAGACTAGTAAAAATGAATAAATTTTTATTTTTTTAAGTTTTAGTAAAAATAAGGATAAAAAAGTCATTATATAACTTGTTTTAAATAAAATAAATCAAAATGGGTAAATTTGCAATTATATTAGGTAAGGAAAGGGGATATATGCAATTTTAATAGTTAAGGAAGAGGATATATGCAATTTAAATTTTAAGTTGGGTAAATACGCAATTAAGCAGTTTTTTAAGGGGAAATATGCAGTTATCTCTTCTTAAATTATATATATTTCGTGTCGAGGCACCTTGTTTATGTTTGGAAATCATTTGATTTCAAATTTAAGATCCGTTTACTTTGACTGTAGTTCGTGACTACAGTTGTTTTATTTCGGACCTTTCTCCTGACTCTATGACTACTCATGTCATTTATGCATCGGTTTGTATCATGCTCACCGTTATCCGGTTTACATACATTCGTATTTAATCATGTCCCATTACCGGGCTCCTTAGTGTTTTGCGTTTAACGCTACCATTATCCGGCTTGCGCTTACTTATGCCATCCGATATTATATTGTATTTAATCCGTTTGTCTTGTTAATGTGAAAATTTTACAATTTTACATACCTTATGATCCCCTAGCTTGGGTGATCATTAATTCACATTCAATTGTGAATTTGAGCTTCAATTGAGCCTTCAATTTGATGATTATGTTGAAACTAGGGTTTAGAAACTCCCGGGGAGCTTCTGGTCGATATACAGAACACACCTATGTGTGTGTTTTGTTTACATGTTCTTTTTATTTAATAAACTTTCAAGTTTATCCATATTGGCCCCTCATGTTTGATTAGTTTATTAAGTAAGTCACAACCCACTTAATTTCTAACAATTATTCCCACTTATTAACTAGTTTAAACATTCTTAGTTAAATTAGTGGGCTCGGGGAATTCATGACTAAGTTTATTTTAAGTCCCGTTAACTCGGGCTTCTATAAACTTTATTTTCTCAAAAGCATTCTTTTCCATTTTTATTAAATATTAGGTTTAGTTATATAAATCCTAATATTTTCCGGGTTAATTTTACCACTAATGGTACTTTACCCGTCTTTTAAATATTAACGTGGGTTGATTACCAAACCCATTTTCGGGGTGTTACAGTTTTAAATCGAGCTGGCTCGGCTCGGCTTGCTTTGGCTCGATTTTAAAAATAAAAATTAATACATAGCTTTCAAAATTCAGTATTCTAAAATATTATTCAATACTTCAAAAGAATATATTCAAAATAAGTTCAACTTAATACATTACAATCCAAAATCACGTTCAACAATGCAAAATAAGTTTATATTTCACGGAAATACAATAGTTGTTCATTAGCACGACAATCAACCTTTAAGTATGTCATAGATATCAAACTATAAGCCTAAATACATGTAAATAATAATCACTTTTTTGTAATATATTATATGTATATAAAAATAAAATATATTATAAGTAAAATAATTCGAGCTAAGCCGAGCCGAGCTACAAAGCGGGCCAAACCGAGCCAATTTGGCTCGTCACGAGCTGAGCCGAGCTAGGCTCACTTTCTAACCGAGCCGAGCCGGCTCGGCTCACTTTCAAACCGAGCCATATCGAGCGAGCTTTTTCCGAGCTAAATCCGAGCGAGCTCCGAGCCACGAGCTTTTTGAACAGCCCTAACCGTGTAGCCTTATAAAATAGAGTAAACTTTCGTTGTGCTCCATGTGGTTTGGCCACTTTAACGGTTTTGCCCTAAATCTTTAAAAACGGACATTTTACTCCCTGATCTGTGAAGCCCTACATGATTTTATTCCCCGCCCTAAACGTCATCCATTTTAACCGCTAAAACCTGTCACGTGCAAAACACCTGATGGGGCAATTATGTCTTTTCCCAACCCATATTAATGAATTACATTTAAAACCCTAACAACCCATTATATCTGCTTCCCCATTCCATCTTCTTCCCCATCACATAAAAAACCGTAATCCAAGAGTAAACTAGCCAACCTCATTCAGACACTTGTCTCTCTCTCTCTACCTTCTCAGACCGCCACCACCCATCAAAACCCCTAAATTTCAAAATCCCCAAATTTCAAACTCCTATTTCTAACTTCAAACAGTGACGGCGTAGGTTTTTGAGCCAAGAACTCTAGCTCCGACGACTTTTAGATGATGATGGTGACGGTGGAGTTCGTTGAAATCGAGCAGCTAGGGAGGCCGCCAGAGTGGAGGTGGTAATGGTGGTCGGGTGGGGGTGGTAATGGTGGTCAGGTGGATGTGGTAACGGTGGTCGGGTGAGGCTGGTGCAACATGATGGTAGTGGTGGTCGGTGGAGGTGGTGCAAGGTGGTGGTGGTAGTGGTTGAGCACCATTGAAGAAGCATTAGGGTTCAGATCTGAACATAACTATGAACATGATGATCTCCGAAAGCAGACCTCGTGAAGAAGAAGCTGTTGAGCACCATTGATGAAGAAACAAGTTCAAACTTGATTTTATGAAGCAAACAAATAGGTTTTATGGGAATGATTCAAAGGGACTTTATAGATTAAATATGTGGAATGATGAAAGCAACTTGAAAATCAAGAAAGGATGGAGAATAGGGGAGGCTGAGTTTTTTTATTTCTTTTTGTTTGAAGGGTTTAATAGATGGGGGTGGAAGAAGATTATTCTCAAGGTGGTAGGTGGAGGTGATGAAACATGGAAGTGAACGCTTTTCTTTTGTTATACTTATGTAAATGCAGGGATGAAACATAGTGGTTGTTACAGTATAGAGAGAAAGATGCAGGGATAATGATGGTTGTGATGAGTCAACTTCTGCATATTTGTTTTTGTTTTCAGATTTATATGAAGAAGATTATTTGTTGTCTGTTAAAAAAAATTGGGATGGGAAAAGACTAAAATGCCCCTCATGTGAGGGGCATGTGATCAGGATTTAACAGTTGAATTGGATGGCGTTCGGGGCGGGGAGTGAAATAGATATAAACTTCATAGATCAGGGAGTAAAATGTCCGTTTTTAAAGGTTTGGGGCAAAACCGTTAAAGTGACCAAACCACAGGGAGCAAAACGGAAGTTTACTCTATAAAATATAACTCTTCATCTTATTATTTGAGAGAACATTCTTCATTCTTTATATTTTTTAAACAAATGCCACTTAGGCTTTTACATAGTTCTCAAGAGAAATTAGCTCTCATTAAAAGACTAAAGATTCATTTCTTAGAAGGTACAAGTATAGTATTTAGAAAAAAAAAGTTAACAATGCACACTCTTTTTAATTCAAAACTATCATTTACGAGGTTTCAAACAGGGCGGACCTAGGTAGAGGTTTGGATGGGCGGGCGCACCCCTTGGAAAAAAAATAATGTATTTTACAGGACAAAATCACGATCGCCCCTCTTGAAAATTTAGTCAAACCCCTCATTTGCAACCTTTGAAAATATTTCCTGTGCTCGCCATTGGTCTCAAACAATGTTTGTATTTCAAAAGTCAAATGTTTGTATTTCAAAAGTCAAACAAAGGGCTAAATAACCGATGTATATACAGTGGTCCTTTGCATAGTTTTACTAGATTTTTAATCGAACACCTTACATTTTTTTTCTGCTATTAAAGAGTAAAATCAAACTTTTAAAGATTTAGAAACCTCTAACTTGGATGTCTATTCAAGGATCACCCAGCATATTTCTCATTGATATGAGCCAGATTTATTACCAAAAATCCTAATTTCCCTTAAAAGAATTAAGCTTTTTAGACTAGTGAGTTAAGCCTGCTACTTTCCGTTTGTTTAAGCATATTAGGGAGGTAGGGGTGGTCACCACTCATCACTCACTCACAACTTCCAATCAAGTTCCGCCATGTCATCAACCATTATTCCATCACTAGTGATGGATTTTAGTGGAAATGTCCATCACTCACAACACCCAACAATACCCATCACCCACAACACTCAACAACACCCAACAATACCATCACTCACATCATCTTCACGCGTGACAAATATCACGCGTTGTTAGTTTAACGCGTTAAACTTGATTGGTGGCGGTGGTGTTTGATCTTGTATAACTCGTTATAATAAACCATCATGGGGTAAAAGTATGCCACCCCGGGTCCCCTTACAGTTTTACTAGATTTTTAATCCAAGCACATTATGTATGTTGTATAATTTACAGCAACAACGAATCTAAAATAAGTAATAATAAATAAATAAATAATAATCAATAAGCTAGTGGTCCATTAACAAAGACAAAGCTTTTAAATATCTGAGTTGAGAAGGAAAAATCTTGGGTTTAAGTCAGAAGCGATGTCGATAGTAACTAACGTGATGTTTGTTTTTTAAGAGGTAAAATGCATGCAGTCTGCGGACCACATCTGCAGACATCTGTTGAAGAAGAGGTGGACCAAATGTCTGCAGTCTGCAAGAAGAAGACTGTTTGTTTTTTAACATATGTAGACTTCTAAAATAAACTGATGAAGGTGTACAGACGGTGGTGGGTGGTGTACGGTGATGGTGGTGGACGATGGTGGTGGGTGGTGGATGGTGGTGGTGATGGACGGTGGTGGGTGGTGGACGGTGGTGATGGTGGACAGTGGTGGGGGTGGTGGCCGGTGGTGGTGGGTGGTGGACGGTTGTGGGTGGTGGACGGTGGTAGACGGTGGTGGTGGACGGTGGTAGACGGTGGTGGTGGGTGGTGGACGGTTGTGGTGGGTGGTGGACGGTTGTGGTGGTGGCCGATGGTGGTGGTCGGTGGTGGTCGGTGGTGGTGGTTGGTGGTGGTGGGTGGTGGCCGGTGGTTGTTGGTGGTGGTGGGTGGTGGTGTTTAACCCTCTGCAGACCTTAGAAGATCTTAGAAGTGGTTGGACCAAGTCTGCACCAAGAAGACCTCGCGCAGACCTTTTTTAATGAAACGTCTTCAGAAAAACAAACAGGTCTGCGCATTACAGACGTTTTATCAAAAAACAAACAGCACCTAAAAGAAGCTAATCGTTCAATAAATAAATAAATAAAAAATAAAATAAATAACATTTAAGCATTTCCCGCACCCGATACATCTTATCATGAACACACAAAACCAAACCACCTTTCTCACCGGAAAACCATGACTACAACCACCGAGCTGCCCTACCACCACCTCCCCACCGAAAACCCCAACCAACCCATCTCACAAAAATCACTTCTCAACCTCCTAACCACCAAATGCACCACATCTCTCCACCTCCTCAAACAAACCCACGCTCTAATCCTCAAAACCAACCACTTTCAAGACCACTTCATCGCCGGTTCCTTAATCAAATCCTACTCAAACCCTTACTTCAACCCTTCAACTTCATTTCTACAAGTCTTCCACCAAGTCCCCAATCCAAATGTGTTTGTTTGGAACTCAGTTATCACTGCCTGTGTTGACAACAACGACCCATGTATGGCTCTAGTTTATTACTCCAACATGGTGGGTTCGAATGCGAAACCGAACAAGTTTACTTATCCGGTGTTGTTCAAAGCTTGTATGGTTATGAAGTGTGTTGATTATGGTGTGCAGGTGCATTGTCATGTGGTGAAAAATGGGTTTATGGATGATGGGTATGTGAGAAGTGCTGCGATTCGAATGTATTCGTCGGTTGGGCGGATAGTTGAAGCTCGGATGGTTTGTGATTATGGTGAGAAGGATGTGGTTTGTTTTAATGCTATGATTGATGGGTACTTGAAATGTGGGGAGATTGAATCGGCTTTGGGTTTGTTTGATTCGATGACGAAGAAGAATGTTGGTACTTGGAATGTTATGGTTACCGGGTTGGTTAAGTGTGGGATGGTTGAGGACGCGCATAAAGTGTTTGATGAAATGCCTGAACGAGATGAGATTTCGTGGAGTGTTATGATTGATGGGTATAATAAAAATGGGTGTTTTAAGGAAGCATTGGAAGTTTTTAGAGCAATGCTAAGGGAGGAAGTTAAGCCGAAAAAGTTTGTGCTTTCGAGTGTGGCATCGGCTTGTGCGAATGTAGGTTCTCTTGATCAAGGGAAGTGGATCCATGCGTACGCGAAGCAGAATTCGATTGAGTTAGATGGGGTTTTGGGAACGGCGTTAGTGGATATGTATGCGAAGCTTGGACGGCTTGATTTGGCGTGGGATGTATTCGAGACGATGAAAAGGAAAGAAGTTTCATCATGGAACGCGATGATTGGAGGGCTTGCAATGCACGGTAGGGCAAAGGATGCGATCGAGCTTTTCTTACAAATGGAAAAGAAACGGGTTCAACCGGATGAAATCACATTTGTAGGATTGCTAAATTCTTGTGCTCATGGAGGGTTGGTTGATGTGGGGTTGGAGTGTTTCGACAGGATGCAAGATGTTTATGGGGTTGAGCCAGCGGTCCACCACTACGGATGCATGGTTGATCTCTTAGGCCGAGCAGGACGGTTAGCCGAAGCCGAGGAGCTCGTATATAACATGCCAATGACACCAAGTCCTGCAGTTTGGGGTGCCCTTTTAGGCGCTTGCAGGGTTCATGAAAACATAGACATGGGTGAGAAAATCGGGAAAATGTTGATCGAATTAGACCCCCAAAACGGTGGTCGATACGCACTACTATCTAACATTTACGCAAAGGCGGGGAGATGGGACGACGTGAAGAAAGTGCGAACATTAATGAAGGAAAACGGCGTAAAAACCACCACGGGTAGAAGTACAATCGATATAGACGGGATAGTTCACGAGTTCAAAATCGGGGACTCCGACCATCCCCGAGCGCGAGAGATTTACGAGATGGTGGAGGAGATGATAGTAAAACTAGAGTTAGAAGGCTACGTCCCGAAAACATCAGAGGTGTTGTTTGATATCGAGGAGGACGAGAAGGAAACAACGTTATGGCGACACAGCGAAAAGCTTGCTATCGCGTTCGGGTTGATTAGTACGTCGCCCGGAACGCCTATTCGGGTGACGAAGAATCTAAGGATGTGTGAAGATTGTCATTTGGTGATTAAGTTGGTTTCGTGTGTATATAAGAGGGATATAGTAGTGAGGGATCGTTTGAGGTTTCATCATTTCCGAAATGGGAAGTGTTCTTGTAAGGATTTTTGGTGATTATTTGTTTGATACATGTTTATACGGAGCTGTTTTATGACAAACAATAATGCATTTCAATTTGCGTATAAAATATGACTATGCCAACCTTCTTGACACATTGGGAATTCAACAACCAAAACATTTAGGACGAATAGTCAGGTATGAGATTAGGTGATACAAACTTTCCGTTGGTTTAATGCAATATGGTATTAGGTGATACAAACTCAAATAATTGAAACTAATCTTATACCCATTTACCCATATCTAAATCAAATATTTTATATAATTTTCGAAAAAATATATATATGTTTTGGTATTTTGAAGTTGTAGAAACTTAATAAAAATTTAAAATATATATTTTAAAGTGTAGTTGAATATTTGATATCACGTTAGTTGTTAAAGTGAGTTTAAGATTAAGTAAAGATATTAACAAAAGTTAATTTATAACCATATAACATCATAAATGATAAATGGATGGACTCAATACACGGGAAGAATATGTGAACCCAACAAGTATCCCAATCGCTACGAATCACGAATTTACAATCGGATATATAAACCATTTAAATGCATTTTAAACCAATTATATGAAACACGAATTTACAATTGGATATATTAACCAATTAAATGTGTTGAATATCATTTTTTGAGTTGACAACATTAATTAAATTTCATGCCAAAACAACCGATTACAAACAAGTGGTAGGTAAATGGGCAATAAGGTGCGTTGCAACCCTCTTTTGAATAGTTAAACCGATTCTACTAAAGACAAAACTATGCGTTAAGGGTCGAGAAATTACTATGCATGACCTCCGGACCCTGGAATTCTTTGGCCTACAGAACTAGGAAACCAAATGTATCGAAAACAAATAAGATAAAGCACGTTATTCTCTAAACAATGAGAGCTTTCTCATGTATATACCACACGGAGTGGGCGTGAGTGTGTGTGTGGCGTTGTGGCCTATCCACGCCGTGCACACCACCCTGGGAACGACTTGGAGGGAGGCGTGGACGTGGAGGCGGGAGTTTTTCCACCGGCGTGGAGGGCATAGTAATGGTGACGTGGTTGGGTGTGGGTTCTAGTCATTGCCCCAACGGATCTTTTTAAAAAAATTTTACTCCTCTTATTTAATCTAAACCAATTCTACCATTTTTACCTTCAAAATCTCTCAACTTTCATCTCATTTCTCACAAAAATTCTCTCAATCTTCATCTCATTTCTCTCTTCAAATAGCAATGAATCCATGAACCAAAGAAGTGGAAATTGCGTTGTGTGAATATTGGATCACAATAATTACCGACAACGAGCCTCCCTTACCCCCGCATCCGTTTTGGGATCAGATTTTCCAACAATTTTGTATGCATAGGAGTGAGGTCACCTGAACCATGGACGCACTTTGTTCACGTTTCAGGTTTATTCGGTTTTCATAATTTTGTACCCTAAACCAAATTTGGAATATGCAAACCGAACCAAACCAAACCAAATTCTATTCGGTTTGGTTTGGTTTCTGTTAGAAATCAAATAAACCAAATTTAACCAAATCGTATCTAAGTAGTCAGCAACTAATTTAAACCAAACAATATATAAATAAAAGATATAGCAAAATATAACAAACACATGTCGTACATACAACCACAAACTTAAAACTTCAATAATAGATAAAAAAAACTATAAATAGTCAACAAGTCTAATGGCATAAAAAATAATTAATCTCCAAACATGAGTCTTTCTTCAACTCGAATGAACTTGCATACATCAAATGAAGAAAATTTAATAAATAAACATGTATTTCGATCGACATTTGATACAACCATGGGGATACATATACTTAGATATTAAACTTAGTTTTTTGGGCAAATAAATTGTATATCGTTTACTAAACATCATTATTGTTATTTAATAATTAATTAAATTAACGGTTTATTCGGTTATCCAAATAAACAGAATAAACCAAATAAAACAAAATGTGGATCCAAAAACCGAACCAAAAACTATATTCACAATTCGGTTAGAAACCAAACCAAAAACCTAATTCGTTATTTAGATCGGTTTATTTGGTTACGGTTACGGTTTGGTTTATGGGTTTTTTTTTTCTGAACACCCCTAGCATAACGCCCTAATTTTCAAACCCAGAAATTATCAAAACTCATTCAACACTTGACCTATTAGCATTCTTATCCAAAAGAATAAGAGGCTGTTTGGTAACTTCTGAATGGTTAAGTGCTGAACCAGTAAGAGATCTGAATCATTAAGGGACTGTTTGTTTACGTCTTAATGAGCCTCATAAAGGTTCAGACCTCTTACTGGTTCAGCACTTAATCGTTCAGACTGTCTGTTTCGCGAGCAGATGTCTGAATGGTTAAGACCTCTAATCCAGGGGCGGACCTATGTGGACACAAGGGGGAGCGCCCGCTACCGCTTGGCGGGGAAAAATTTGACGTTTTTAGTGTAAATTTTGGAAAAATTTGACGTTTTTTCGATTTCGTTACCGCTTTTCTTATAAAATGTTCCTGCTTGGCGTGAATCCTAGATCCACCACTGCTCTAATCTGAATTGGTCAGACATTTGCCTCTGAACGGTTAAGCATTATATTAGTTTTTAATGGTTCAGACCTCTTATTGGTTTATGTCACACCCCAACCAATGGCGGAAACATCGGGATGAGACGAAGTGTGAAAATTGCTACAGACATCATAACGCTATTTGTGACAATATTTAAATAATCCCAATTTCATTTCATAACTTCAAATAGTCAACATTACATAAACTCAAATAACAACAAGTTCCAAAAGTAATACATAACAACATAAGCAAAATTGATACAACATATTAAACCTAAACGTCTATATGTGTATCTAGGCATCAACGCTACTTCTTTTCATAGCATCGTCATCATCAACCTGTAACATGTTTAAAATACAATTCAATGCAAAAGCAAAGGCGAGTATACAAGTTTGGTACATACATAACAAAAGATAAGTTTTAAACAATTCCTCATAGCAAGCATGTGATTCAAGATAAACAATAAATATGGCATGTGTCTAACATATCAAACCAAAGGAAACGCAACATGCTCATGACATAACCACAAGTTTACGGGCGGGTCGTTAATCCTATAGCGCTACATATGTCACGGTTAGGCTCGTACGAAGTTAATGATAAGTTCAACACATAAGTTTCACCCAAGTTTAAAGTATCAAGCAATCACGTATACAAGCATGTTATAGGAATGTTCATGTGTTTAAGCAAAATGTTCATGTGTAAGTTTTGATAAGTAAACATGTTACACCCCAAAAGTGGTAAAAGTAAAAGAGGGGAATACGAGTATACTCATGGTGGTTGTAAGCTTTCCTACTTGAAATCCTGCGAGTGAGTTGGTGGATGGATTAGTTTGGAGCACCTTGTCCTTCTACACGAGGAAACATAGGTGTGTGAGTTTGGCGCTTAACGGAAGATTATAAGTTCGGAGTTTTGTAAAGCATAAAGTATAAAATATGATACGAAAAGTAATCATCTTCAACTTAGTAACCCTTGTATGACACTATGTAACCACTAGGGTTATATTGTATTTCATGGGTAGTACACCCATTAGAATCATATCATGGTTTTAAGGTCTTAGATGATATTCTACTACTCTTAACATATAAACACAAGTTCAACATTAAAAGGTTCGAATGAGTGTATACATATATTTAGGTTAAGTATTACATGCTATTTAGTCCAATAATTCAAGTAGGAGGTAGAAGATTAGAATCCTCATTTAGGCACCTCGAGTTATCATAAATGTCATGTATGGGGTAGGAAGAACATGCTTCCATTTAGGAACCCCTTGAATGTTCACCATTTCACTTGATGTAAAAACAACCAAGGAGGGTCACGAACTAGGATTAGTACAATAATATAAATAATCTAATCTATGAGAAGTCATCAAATCATGTCAGGATTGTATGTAGGACAACCCAAGTTGTTCCATAATCACTCATTCATCAAGATCTAAGCTTGACATGATTTGTGGGTTAAACACCCTAATAAAACAGAAAGTATTTGAGGTTTAATCCTCTGATTTCAAGTGTCTCAACCTTGTTTTTAAGCTTAACCAACCATAAGAGAGGTTGTAAGCATTAGGACATAGGTGTGAGATGTGTTAGACACAAGTTGGATGAGTTTAAACAAACTTTTGAAGAACTTGAAACAAAACAGAAAGTTTGTGGACAATTTCGGAGCAATTCCAGGTCTGATTTCTCCAAGGAGAAGTCAAGGAATCGAACCCCATGATTATCCAAGCAAGTAGGAAGAAGAACCAAGTGATTTCGTTAAGAAATGAGCAAGTTATACTCACTTTAGTACAAGAGTATGAATCTGCCCGAATTCTGAGTTTGTAACTGATTTGAGAGTGAATTTAGAGTGATTTGAAAGTGTTGAAAGTGTAGAAATGCTTGGAGAAGGGTTGTATTTATAGTGGAAGAGGTTGGTGGTGATTGGAGGTGTTTAGAGGTGGATTAGAGGTGATTGGGTGAGTTCAGATGTTGGGATTTTGTGCCAAATTCGCGTAGATATGCAGCTGATGTGTTTTTTGCGAACCAGATGACCATGCGGGCCGCGTAAGGGACCAAGGTAAGTCCACGCGGGCCGCCCAGACTTACTGATTCGGAAACAAGTTTCAAAATGTTACAATTTGGCCCCTAGAGTTGTTTATTTGATGTTTTTAGGTCTTTTAAGGACTATAAATGCCACAAAAACATAGTTTAAGATAAATCCAAGTATGAGGAGTATAACCCAAGTATAATTAAGCGTTTAAGCATCAAATCAAGTGTCGTTCACGTTCAAACACGTTCCATGCATAAGTTTCACGTATTTACAAGTTTAGCACATTGTTTCCAAGAATTACGTATAAGTATCAATTGTTCCACGAAATTGAATGTATGAGCATATACCAAGTATGTGTAACATGTAATTAACAAAATACGAGTTCCATTCATGATCCAAGTCTCGGATTTTACAACGATTACAAAGAAAGAACGATTACAAGAATACAAAGTTTCCAAAAATAGAAATACGAACAAACTTTCTATAAATGGAATGTACAAAAGAGCCGGGCGTTACAGTTTAGCACTTAATCATTCAGAAGTTGTCAAACAGCCCCTAAGTACTGAATCAGTAAGAGGTCTGAATCATTAAGAGCTAGTATAATGCTTAACCGTTCAGAGGAAAATGTCTGACCAATTCATATTAGAGATCTTAATCATTCAGACTCAGTATGATGCTTAACCATTCAGAGACAATTGTCTGAATCATTCAGATATTTGCTCGCGAAACAAACAATCTAAATTATTAAGTGTTGAACCAGTAAGAGGTTCAAATTATTAAGAAACTTATTAAGAGCTAAACAAACAACCCCTAATATTAAAAATAAAACCCCTCTTGATACCTATCAAGAAAACCAACTCAAGAACGTTTTAAATTCGTTGAGCAACATAAGACCCACACGCATGACTTACCCGGTTATTCTCAATACACTCACTTTTCAATTTTCATTTATATATTCTCAATAATAATATCAAGAAGACGCGTATTTCTTTTCTTTTACCCCCATATACTCCCACAAAACCCTACAATTTTCCGCTCACACCATCAACAAAATGTCATCCCAACAACAGATCCAATCCCACCGTGAAAACGCTGAAATCTTCACCGACGAATCCCTCTGCAAGCAAAAATCTCACGAACTCTTAACCAAATTCTCCCTCCCAAAAGGCCTCATCCCCTTAACTGACGTCACGGAGGTCGGCCACAACGCCGCCACAGGGTTCGTGTGGGTCCGCCGGAAGAAGAAGACGAATCACGTGTTCCGTATGATCAGTCGGAAAGTGTCGTATGATTGCGAAGTTACGGCGTTTGTTGAGGACCGTCGGATGAGGAATTTGACCGGTGTGAAGAGTAAAGAGCTGCTGATTTGGGTGACGGTTTCGGATATTTGTGTGACGGACGGTGGGAAGATTACGTTTGGGACGCCGTCTGGGTTGTCGCGTACGTTTCCGGCGACCGCCTTTGAGGAAGAAGAAGAAGGTTGATGATAGATTTATGGATTAATGCTTTTTCTTATTATAAATCTTGTTTGTATTTTAATAATAATCTTTTGTCTTCTTGAGATGCATATACATGAACAACATCATCTTTCACTCGGAACGAACCGATCTTAACAAGCTGAGCCTTAAATAGAGCTCGTTTAGTTATTGAACCCGAGCTCGAGCCTTAAATACAAAGCTCGTTTAGGTAGAGCCCAAACAAATTTAGTGTTTTTTTTATATATAATATAATAAAATAATAGTAATGATGATAACATTGGTGAGCCGAACTTTGACTCGCTTCAGCAATGTTGAAGCGAGCTCGAACCGAGCTTTTAGCTCGTTTGAGGTTTTTAAATAGCTCGAACCGAGCTCAAGCTTTGGGTTTTACTTGCGAGCCGAGCTCGAGCTCAAAGAAGTAGGCTCAAAACGAGCCGAGCGTAGTTGGGCTTGAGCTCGGCCCGGCTCGTTTACACCCCTAGTTAGACCGTTTCAACTCAGCCTAGTAGGGCCCATAGACGGACTAGAAAGATGTGATAACTGATGTAGAGGAGAGGGATAGGATACCCGTAACCAAGTTGAAAAGCACGCAGAGATGCTCATATTAAGGCAATGGTCTGAAATTAAAGGACTTCACAATGCAATATACTTGGCCACATAGATAGGATCTTTGTTGTACCAAGAGGAATATATTATTTTTGAAATACTTAAAAGAGTGGTTCTGCAATTGATATTTGGTTGCAACTTTTTATAAATAAATACACTTTGGACTACGATGCACGATTTGACCATAGAACACTTTCGAGTTTGGTGGAGTTTTGGATTGCATTGACCATGCTTCTTGGTTGAAAGTAGTTTTCATGTCTCAAGTTTCACATTTTGCAACTAAGAGAGCTTTCTGTCTATAAGCTATATATAGGATGTGTTTTACACTAACCTTAAAACAGTTGAAACCTATTTGGTGACTTTACAACATGAACGTATCAACTGATAATTAGCAGTACATATAAGTGGTAGTTAACAGGAGAATTGCCATCATACAGTTGGTTGGGTACATATTTAAGTGTAGTAAGCAAAAAACTGATCGTCTATATTTTCACATCTTGTGTATGCTGCTGCCCAAAAAATATGCGTCAAAAAGACTACTGAACAATGCTTCGATTGAGATTGGTGTGGGGCTACAGCTTTTGCTATATGTCAAACAGAAGCAGAAACTTATAAGCTATGAACGCAAATAAGACAACGCACATGCCTCTTTTTTTATGCAACTGAATCTCCAGAATCCGAAAGCAAAACGACGAAAAACAGGGCCTGAAAACAAAAGGGAAGCATTTAAGATAAAATCACAACAAATACTTTGACCGCACTTCCAAACACTCCCTAAAACAATAAATTATATGGGAAGATAGGGCAATAGTCAAAGTTAATTGCAGAAGATGAACCACAGAAGCTTACCATTGTCTTCATTTCATAGTAATGATCCAAAGCCCACTAATATTTCGATTGCTTCGACCCAAACCAAGGCCCCGTGGAATCATCCAAACTTGAATGTGCTGCCCTATGAATATGAATTTAGTCGAACATAAAATTAAAACAATTTCAAACTTCAATTAGTGGTATACTTTTGAACAGATATAAAAACTGTTTTAAGAACAATCATGTGAATATAGGTTATTCGCATTTAATCGGGTATGTATGCATGAAAAGCATCAGCAATAAAGTGTTCTGGAAACAATGAAGAATACCCCAATAACAACTTGTATACATCAAATCGAATAACACGGAATCTACGGAAACAAAGGGAGTAAAAAACGAACCGGACAGAGAGCATAACACCTCAAAAACAAAGCTTTCTTGCCGTTCCGGACAGCGACGCTGGTAGTACACTCATGATTGCATTCAATCGCGTTGAAGGAGGTGAACGATGGTTGAAGCGGAATCGCGTATTAAAATTACGGTTGAAATTACCATACTACCCACAACAGATGATTCATAAGGTAGTATAGATATACAGTTTAAAACTATAGATTTCGTTTTCCTCTTTGATACCCTAGATTTCGCGCTCCAAGAGTTTTGTAGTCCCATACAATCTCACCTAACATGTCTTGAGGCGAACAGAGACTTCCGTCTTTCACCGATCTTTGTAGTTCACAAAAGAATTTCAAATCCTGCAATTTGATATAATCAAGCAACACCCGTTCATGATCCGGGACCCACATCCTAGGAAACGGGGTGTAATCGCACGACGGGATCATAGACATATGCGAAAATCTAACTCCTTCAATCGCATCAGCAAGACCTAATCTTAACAAATCCGCATACTCCGGAGTCCGATTGTCCATACTCTGCCGAAGCGGACGGCTGAGATCGCGCGATGCTTTCTTATACACCTTTGCTCTTGACTTCATCTTATACCTAGCGGCGTATAGTTTAGCCACGGAGCTTCGAATAACGTATGCACAGAAACCGACAACCTTCTTTCTATTATCGGCATATTGATACCAATCCGCCATTGTTTCAAGAAACTTGTTCATTTGCGCATTTGTTTGCGCTTGACCGCAATAAAGCATTGGAGTACATGGTAACGGCTCGGGATCTTTATCACCCTTAACAAACTTAAGCCGTCTAAACTGGCGTATACATTGCTGCAAACTCGCGGTAACCGAAAGCAAACTCCCCACGCTTTTTTGAGTCACGATATGACCGCCATTTGACGCAAACCGGATTTTTGGATAAATTACTCTTTGACATATTACATGATCCAAAAACTGAACCCCTCTGGTTACATGTTCAATCTCCACCTTTGATTCGTCCAACTTTAGTGCGTATTTATTCGCACAAAACTCGATTATCGAATCCCTAATCTCCACCGCATCCTTTCTTGACCCTCTAACCCCGATCAAGAAATGACCCCCGTAACGAATATAATCCATCTTTTTCGGTTTATCTTTCGCACCCCCTCGAACAAACTCGGGCCATGATGGCGTACGAGTAGTACGAGTACCACAGTCATCAATCAAATTATCATCGGACTGACACGAATGAAAAAATCCAATAACTTTCTCCTCCATCATGTGATCTAACTCGTTAAGATAAATATTAGCAAGTAAAGGACTCAAAATCCCGCAATAACCGTAATTGGGTACCTTAGCAGCTTCCACAGGTGCAAAATCGTAAAAAGTTCTTAACCAATAAGGGTCCGGTTTAGCCTCATCTTCATCAAGAACTTTCTTCCTTTTCAAACCCTTTTTCTTCTTTCGTTTCCTCGTAATCTTTTCATCACTAACATGCCCGGTTTTAGATACCGCTTTCAACCCGGATTTGATCAAGATCAAAACTTTCGGATCCGTCACACCTTTTTCAACATATTCAACCATCAAATTCACATCCAATTTATCAAAAACTTGGGTCAAATCCCCTTTCAAGAACCACACATACCCAGCAAAATTACTCCTAATTGTTCGAATCACCGTATGTGCATTCCTTCGCGGTCGAAATGCGTGCGATTTGCGCGAAAACCTCGGCTCAAACACCGGCTCAAGAATCATCAACAACAATTCTTGAACCACAAAATCTTGAAACGGAGGTTCCTTTTCATTCAAAATCATCAAACGCTTTCGACTTGAGAGTTTCGAAAATGGGATTTTGTCATTAGGGTTTTGAATGTAGGGTTGTGTTTTCATGTTCCACTGAAATTGACCCCGTACGACGGCGTTTCGGAGAGACAAGAGGTTGTTCAACACGTGCGATTGAACAGCGTGGCGGGCCGGGAAAGAGCCGGTGAAGTGGGCGCACGTCCGTTGGTAGGCTAAGACCCATAGATCGAGTTTGGAGATGAAACCGGTAAGGTTTGAGAATTGGGTTTGGTTGCGGTTTGAGAAGGTTCGGACCCATAAATCGGAGAGGACCTGAATTGGGTCTTCTTTGAGAAGAGAGTGTGGGTCTTGTTTGGGTGGTTGTTGATGACGGCGGCGACAATGCTGGTGGTGGTGGTGGTGGGGAGTGGATATGTGTGAGAAGGTGCGGATGCAGGTAAGGTGTTTGAGTTTAGTCCTAAGAGACATTGGTGATGTGGTTTTCTTTGTGTTGGCTTGCTGGATAGTGTAAACGAAGGTAGTGTTGTGGTTGATGTGGAGAAAACCATGTTCACCGTGAGGCTAGTAGCATCTATGTAGTTGCTTCAATGCGACTGAATCTAGAAGATCTTTATTTACTCTACAAAATCTGCATCAAATGTCAAAGATAAGTTATGAAAGAAATTCTTACCCACTTTTTGGGTTTTTCGGGATTGGTATTTTCGGTTCAGTACAGTATTTTGGGTTGATTTACCTTCGAATACCGGCACCGTACCGGCCACTTCCGGTACTGGTACCCACTTTTTGTGTTTTTTGGGATTATTACTTTCGGTTCGGTACCGGTACGACACTGAGCTCATCCCTAGATAAAACAAAGTCTTACCTACGTAGTAGCTATCTGAAGCTAGTGATGATAGTTTGATCCGGTATCCGAAATTATTTCTACCTTCAAATCAACCTACGTGACACATTAAATGAATATGTATAGAATCTTTTCTTTTGCATTATAACTATAATAAGTAATTGACATGTATATATGTAATTTGGAGATACCAAACATTTCTTTTGCATTGTAAGTATGAAAAACGATAATTTCCAGATATCAAAACATGTAAACTAAATACACACAACAGAAACCATAAATGTTCATGTAAACCCATACATGGAGATCAAGTCCTTTCGGTGTACAATAATTAATATGTGAAAATGGAAAAGTACGGTATTTTTTATCTAATTTGCCCAGCCTAAATGTACTTTTTGCAGCAGCCGTTTGAAACTAAGATTGTAAACCGATACTTCACAGCAAAAGTGACCTTAAAATACTATAGTTCTCAACAGTGATTCTCCATCATCTACAACAGATATGAAGAAAACTAACTCAGGTAAGTTTGACCGCTTCCCTATTTATAATTACAAAGAAAACATAACGATTGAAAGGTCGAAAGTCAAAGTTTGAAATAAGCAAAAGAGTTAATTGCCATTTTCATCCCTGTAGTTTGTCCAATCATGTCAGTTCAGACCAAATTTTAAATTTGTACCAATTTCGTCTCTGACATTCTTGAAAAATGCTAGTTACGTCCAAAAAAACATGAGTTAACTGCCATTTTCGTCCATGTGGTTTGTCCAATTATTCGATTCAACCTTAGTTTTTTTGGACGAAATTGGCATGTTTAAAGAACGTCCCGGGACGGAAATGGTACAAATTTAAAATCTGGTCTGGACTGGCATAACTGGACAAACCATAGGGACGAAAACGACAGTTAACTCTAAGCAAAAAAAAAAATGATTGTGGTCAATGACAACAAACTATCCCAATTACTGCGGCGGTCGTCGTTCGGGTAGGGTCGGTTACGAATGCATTTTTGGCCTCAAGTAACAAAGCAAGCAGAACACTTTCTCCGATTTTACACCAACCAATCCATAGAAAATTGTCTTAATCTAACACCAATATCTCGTTTTGGAAAATCATACTCAAATATGCCCAAGACCAATTTCATCTCTTTGGTTAACATGATAAAGATAAAATTAGGGATTCCAAATCAATTTTCTTAAACTTTAGTTTCAATAATCTTTGCATAGTTAGCCCCTAAATTCAAGTTTTAACAAACTAAGTCACAAATTCAAGATTCAAATTCATAGCACACAAAGATTTACATGTTGAACTGATTTCTAAATTCATATTTATTGTGACAAATACTTAAAACAACTAAACAAGTAATAAAACTAAAAAAAGCAAGAATAGGTTTACCTTTTGGAGAGGGAGAGCTCCGACAGAAGGTGGCAGCGAGGCGGATTGGGCGGCGGACGGCAGAGGGAGGCGGTCCGGCGGAGAGACAGAGGTGAGAGTGAGACTTCTGTGCGTGCTGTGTGTTACGTTGATTTTCTTTAAAACCCTAACCTTTTAACTATGGGAAATATTATTGCTGTCATTTTGTTCACAAGATCACTTTTAACATTTTAATCTGAATTTGAAATCTTTTGTATCTGATTTTTAACACTTTAGTCTAAATTTAAAATTTTTTGCATCTGGGTTCTTTTGTATCTGGGTTTTAACACTTTAGTCTAAATTTGAAATTTTTTGTATCTGGGTCTCTGTGGTTTCATTTTCTTTTTGCCATTTTGGTCAAAAAAATGAAATCATTTCATATTTCTCAAATTAAATTATGGTATTTTGTTATTTTCCTCAGGAACAAAATGACCATTATAATTTTATTATAACACATTATTAATTAAAATTATAAAATTAATAAATCCTTTTGACCTTATAAAAGAAGCACACACTTATCATCTCCCCAAACCCAAACCCAAACCCAAACCCTAATTCATCCTCTTCTCCAAACCCCATGTCGGTCGAACCACGTGGCCGTATGGCTCCGGTGTATGGTCGAAAAAAGAGTGGGTGTTGCCGGACTTTGATAACGATGATATTATAAGTTGCTTTGAAGGTAACTCGAATCTGTTTTGGGGCCGTATTGCTCCGGTGTATGGTGGAAAAAAGAGTGGGAGTTGCCGAAAATTGATAACGATGATATTATAAGCTGCTTTGAAGGTAACTCGAATATGTTTTGGGCTGAATGCTATGGAATAGAGAATCTCAATGGAATGAATCTCAATGAAGAATGTGGTTTGGAGAAGATGATGGATTATGGTTTGGGTTTGGGTTTGGGTTTGGGGGAGGATGATGTCTGTGCTTTTATATGGTTAAAATGGGATTATTTAATTTTATTATTTTAATTAATAAAGTGTTATAATAAAATTATAATGATCATTTTGCCCATGAGGAAAAGGAAAAAAATATCAGGATTTAATTTGAGGAATATGAGTTGATTTCATTTTTGGACAAAATGGCAAAAAAAATGAAACCACAGGGATCCAGATGCAAAAGGTTTCAAATTTGGACTAAAGTGACCAAACCTCGGGGACCAAAATGGCAGTTTACTCTTAAATTAGGCTCAAACTATCCACACACCCTATCTGCCTATTTGCACACCCTTTGCCTCGTATATGCCTCGTATAGGCGTATACGGGGCGTATAGGGTTACATCAAATTCAGTGTCTAACTCATGTCAGTTCTGGTTTGGCGGCTCCTATACGCCGCGCACAACCCTATACGTGTCGTATAGGACCCCTCGTATAGGTCTCCTATATGACTCATGCCCCATATATGCCACGTAAATTCCAATATGGGGCGTATATAAGGGTTTTTTTACAAACATTTTATACAATATTTAACCGTTTTAGCAAACTTTTATAAAAATATAAGTTTTCTATTTTAAATAAATAAAAATAACAAGTATAGGATATGAAAAAACACATGTATAGGCCTATACGAGACTTATATTATACACTATATGATACGATACGACAAAATACAATACTATAGGATACGATACAACACCCGTATAAGCCTATAGGTGTAGTATAGGTCCTGTATAGGACTATAGGTGTGATTTATGTCCCGTATAGGCCTATAGGCCTATACAAGACCTATACGAGACTTGTACTACACTGTACGATACGATACGATACAATACAATACCATACTATAGGATACAATACAACACCCGTATAGGCCTGTTGGTGTAGTATAGGTCCCGAATAGGCCTATAGACATATACAAGACCTATAGGTGACCTATACGAGACTTATACTATACATTATACGATACGATACGATACTATAAGATACGGTATAACACCCGTATAGCCCTATAGGTGTAATATAGGTCCGATATAGCACTATAGTTGTAGTTTAGGTCACGTATAGGCCTATACTCATATACAAGACCTATACTACACTATATGGTACGATACTGCATCTATAGGCCTATACAATGCCTATACGAGACTTATACTACACTATACGATACGATACGAGACTATATGATAAGATGCAACACTTGGATAGACCCGTAGGCGTATACAAGTGTTGTCTCATATCCTATAATATTGTATCGTTTTGTATGGTATCGTATAGTGTATAGTATAAGTCTCGTATAGGCCCCCTATAGGTCTTGTATATGCCTATAGGCCTATACGAGACCTAAACCACACCTATAGTCCTATACGAGACCTATACTACACCTACAGGCCTATACGACTGTTGTATCTTATCATATAGTCTCGTATCGTATTGTATCGTATCGTATAGTGTAGTATAAGTCTCGTACAGGTCTCGTATAGGCATCATATAGTGTAGTATAAGTCTCGTATAGCCCCCAGTCTAGCCCTAACTCAGGGGTATAATAGTCTTTTAAAGAACCCCAGACGCCCAATCTAGCTCTGTATGCGGCGTATATTTTTTATTTTTTGTTTTCTCTTTTTAATATTAGTCTTATTGATATTAAAAAGAGAAAACAATATATATATATATATATAGGTACGGGATCAGGAGAAAACGCCCCAAAGTGTGAGAACGGTGAGAACGCATCCTGGCCCAACACGTGGCGCGGGATATGATCAGGGCGTGAGGAGTTTTTTTGTCTTTTCAATATTTTTTTTATTTTCCCAATTTTGCGTAACATGCTGCTTCATTTTGGCGTCTAAGATTATTTTGGCGTTAATTGTATTCATTAACTAATTGGCGTTGAATTAATTGTTTTTGTGTCACATAGATAATTTTTTTGGCGTTATAGCGTTTCTCTGGTCAATTTTTTGGCGTTTTGTGGCGTTGTATAATAATTCACTACGAGTCATTAATATTTTCATAAGATTACAATAAGACCAAATGTTTTTTTATGGCGTTTAGTCAATTTTTTTGGCGTTTAATACATTGACAATGTGCTTTGCCAGCACCCGTTTTCACAGTTTTCATACTACTAGCATTTTGGTGTTTGTAGTTTTTGGCGTTTTATATAATAATGTATTTTATTTATAGAGAATTAGATAACAAACAACAGATAATTTGATAACAAAACAATATAAAACGAAAAATAAAAAAAAATAAAAAATGGTAATATAATTTCTCATCCAAATCTTTAATGTCATCAGCCTCTTCTTCTTGAATTTGTTTTGGCGTTTTGAACCTTTGAGCACCTTAGCTAGATGCCAACTTTCCTATATAAACCCCGTCTTTTTTAGACGAATCTTGTTAGTGGCATCCTGTTTTTTGGTGTGATATTCTTGTTTGGTGGCATGTCATTGAAGATCAACTCTTGCTTGAATGCTATTTATAATAATGGAGGCCAAAATAGCATTTTACACATCCCTTCATGCCATGCTTATAGTCATCAAGAACAAAGCTCACATGATGACATCTCGTTATTCTGCCCGACTCTTATCTATTGTAATCTAATCAGGCTAATTCTAAAGAGCTCCCTTTGATCCAATAACAGTTGATCTGTTAAGCAATCACTGTGAGTATACTCGATCCCTTTTTGCTTTAAACTTTGGGATGTAACATGTATTCTACTAAACTACGATACTTGAGACTTTTGCAAACTAAACCCTATCCTACGTGTATGTGAAACTTGTGATTCTTGTATTCTATTTGTGCTATGTGAACGTTTAATCCAGGGTGTGTAGTTCCGCCTTAACAATAGTACCGCTATAGGAGATGCACCTCCCCATTATTCTCGGGGGTATTGTTAGGAGGATTCTAGTTTTCCTTGAGACTTGGGAAAACAACAAAGCATCGGGATACTTGGGCTATTACTTGTTGGACTGCGAACACTAGCATGGCTGAAACTATTTTGTTACACTTACATACGGATATGAGTTATTTTAATCTATTATACTATTACTCAAACTTGTATACTCGCCTGTACATTTTGTACTGACCCTATTTTAATACATGTTGCAGGCTGATAGGATGCTGAGGAAATAAGTGAATCAAGCTAGGGTGATGCTTAGAAACTCATCTAGATAATTAAGTATTTGAACAATATTTGAGACTTGATGTACTTTGATACTTGTGATGGTTGTTTGTTTTTAGACAATGTTTGAATCAATCTAATTTATAATGAAACTATTTAGTGTTATGGAATCTCATGAGCAATCTGAACGCTTAGTGCTCGCACCCCGATGTTTCCGCCATCGGTTGGGGTGTGACAGATACAATCCCAAAGGGTCGGAATATTGAAAGATAATTAATTAAGTTATTAATGCGTAAAGTGGTAATCCCCTCTTTTGAAGGCAACGTTACCTTTGGCTAAGTGGTTTGAGTCAGCAGAGATACAATCCCAAGTAGCCGGTTTAATGTATTAATAGTAGTTTACATATGAGGGGATCAAGCCATTCGCACCCCCGCCATCCAATACCAGTGGGTATTGAAGGAGGTCCTAGTAAGCTTGACCCAGGTCCTTGCAGGATCTATACACTGAACAAGGCAAGAACCTTACCAAACCATTCCCTTAACCCCCGACCAGGTAGCCAACATATCTCTATATAGACCGTAGAGATATGAATGGTGAAAATCTTTTACTTTATATAGACAGTAAAGTAATGCCAAGACACCACTGACAAATGATAAGGAAGTTTCACCTTCAACATAAAAAAACTAGTTATTAAAGTCATTAATACAAAACCAAATAAAAAGTGCGAAAAGATTAAAAATCAAAAGTATTACATTAAATGTTTGTCTTCACCAAGTGATGTAAGAGACTTAGCCAAACATGGCCTTTGATTGAAAAGAACTCTTACGATCAATCTTGGATCCCGAGACTACTACACACACTCTAAGGTGGATAATGGATGATGGTGGTGGATGTGGGTGTTGTAGTGGTGGTGGAGTGGTGGCAAAGTGGGAGAGAGGTGGTTTGCCAAGGGATGCCTTTGAAGTGAACCAAGCACCCCTATTTATAGTCTGTACAGAAGCCCGGCCACGGCCCCGTGTCCGCTGGACACGCCCCCGTGGCCATCATCTTTCTCTATCTTCATTAATTGCACTTGTCTGCATTAGGCTCCACACGGCCCCGTGTTCGCTGGGCACGACCCCGTGTGCAGAAGCCTATCTGTACTATCAAGATTTGCAAGATTCTGCGAATCTTAGCATTGACCACGCTCCGTGTTGAGCTGGGCACGCCCCGTGGTGAGCTGGGCACAGCCCCATGGTCAGCTGGACACAGCCCCATGGTCAGCTAGGCACAGCCCCATGGCCAGCTTCTGTATTCTTGTTTTTTCTTTGGGAGATGCTGCCGAGAGGTCGGGCATGCCACGTTTGTTCCTCTTCTTTGTATTTATGTTAGTTTTTGCTTCTTATTTGTTCCTTTTGTTCGTTTAAGCTCATTTGATCCTGAAAATACAAAAGGAAGAAAAAAACACACTTTTTTTTTTCCAACATTAGTACTAAAAAGGGTTAGTTTTATGCCTTATTTGATGTAATTTATATGTTGCATTTTACACACATCAAATACCCCCACACTTGAATCTTTGCTTGTCCTCAAGCAAAACTCTATAATATGTAGCTTACACACCCAAATGGAAGAGGTAGAGAAGAAGTTTTGGGCTTGTCTTGAGTGTCGGGAATCCAAGATCTTTATTAAGAATTATTTTTATTTTATTTACTATCCTATTCGTCATGATTTATTTAGAACACTTGTTAAGAAAAATTATTTATTTGGCATAACATGCCTCTTTAAAATTCCATTTATATACAAGTTCACATACCTCACGGGAGATCACTCAACACTCGGCCAAAGATGTATTTTTGTGAAACACTCGAGACCGGCATGGAACTTACTTCTACCATATGTTTGCCAAGCAATCAATCCTCCTCCTTTTTAACTATAAACCTTCGTAAATATCAAGAGGACTTGGGGAAAGGGTTAGGCTTCGGCTAAGGGTAGGTGGTTTTTGGTTAGTGGTTAGTAAAATGGCGAAAAGCGAAAAAGCGTCGGTTGTCGTGAACCTCTTTTTTTACATTTATTCAAACTAAGCATATGCAAACAAGGTTTCTTTGAGGAACTTGTTTGTTTATTGCAAGACTTTCATTCTTCTTCTTCTTCTTCTTTTTTTTTTGATATCACAAGATAACCAATCTTTTTACTAAAACAAAGGGGTTGAAAAGAAAAAGGTTTTGGTGGGTAAAGGGTGTTTGTTTTGTGGGTTTTGAAATGAAAAGGTTTAGGCTCAAAGGGGTTAACTAGGGGGATTTTGGGTAGGTGATAAAGAAAATGAAAAATAATGGTGTTGAAAGAAAAAATGGGTTAGTCCTAATGCCTCTATCATTTACTTGGGTTTAAGTTGGTAAGGACCGGGAATGTATCGTTGTGGCAAGTTCTAGAGTCGTAAGAACCAAGCGGCTATTCACACAAGAAACGAAAAATGAGCATTTAGTTTAAAGATGTATGTTTGTATGCTCAATAAAGGCTCAAAACTCACTTATTGTGGGAATGAGTTTATAATGTGATCAAGTATATATAATCAAAATTTAACTAGATTTGTCATGCCTTTTCATAATCTTCTTATGTTGGTTCTTTTTATCACGACGCTATCGGTTGTACATTTGTAAAAATATAACCTTTTTAGAACTTGATATTCCCGAATTAAACCAAGACAAGTAAAAAAATGAAAAGTTTTTGAAAAAATTTGGGTGATTAGCGGTTCCAATAGAGTTTTGTGTAAGGCTTGTTATTAGAACTTGTAAAATTCAAGGTTTTAGCATCCCCTCCACACTTAAATTACACATTGCCCTCAATGTGTCCCAAAAATAATTTTTTAGGTTGATTGAATGTGAAAAGGGTGTTAAAAACAAGATTTTATGTTACTGGGCAGCTGAACACGGGGAGTGGTGGGCTGAGCACGGCCCCGTGGTCAGACTGCCAGTATCAAATTCAAACAGAAGGCTGGCCACGGGGCGTGTTCAGCGAGCACAGCCCCGTGGCCAGTTACCTGAATTGGGACTTTTTCTGCAGAGCCTGGGCACGGGGGCATGTTGGGTGGCCACGGCCCCGTGCTGGACATGCTGAAATGATGGAAAAGTTAACGGAAGGCTATGTTTTCATGTATGGGGTGCGGTTTTAACGTCCCTTTGGCAATATCCACCTTTTCGAGTGTGATTTATTCCTGAAAAGTAGCACTAAACTAGAAAACATAAAGTTAAACTAATTTAAAACTAAGGATAGTTCGGCGGAATGCCTCCGTGGTGCGCCATGTTTATAAAGGTCCTTGGCCAGACCCACCTTATCAGGTGGTTCTGGCTCATCTTCAATTAGGGGGCCGTCATTGCCAATTGGATATTTCATTGATCGCTCAATATCGACACATTTTTTGAAGGCCCCTAATTGAATGGGCAAGTTGTTTTGCTTCCAATTAATCAAAGCTTTGTGGGTTTTCACAAAAGGTCGCCCCAACACTAGTGGAGAGTCATCAAGGATGACGAAGTCGGTTGGGACTACGATTTGATTTGTTTGGACTAACACATCTTCAACTACTCCCATTGATTTTATTATTTTCCGATTAGATAGAAAAATGGGTATTTGATGTGGTCAAAAATCACCAATACTTAATTTTTCGAAAATGTAGTTTGGCATTATATTAACACAAAGATCTTTATCAATTGTAATATTACTAATAAAGGAATTTTGAAAGAAACATGGAACCGGTGTAATGTTAATTTCAAATGGATCATTTTTTATTAGCGTAGTTTGATCATTTGTTAACTTAATGATTACCATTTCGTTAATTTTAGTTTTAGTTTTTAACTCTTTTAAAAACTTAGCATGAGTAGGTACTGAACAATGATTTTCGAAAGAAGGTGACAAGAGATTAATTTCTTGAAAATTAGACTCTTCTTGAATTTTAACGTTATCAGACTCACCTTTTTTGTTGTCTAACTCATGTGTCGGTTTTTCACTTACTTGTTCTTCCATTTTTACCTCTTCAACTATCACTTCTTTAGTACATATTACCTCTTCCCTTGCGCGGGCTTCTTTTATATAGCGCTCGATAGTTTTAAGGTGTTCTATTATCTTTTTGGCTACAGGTGAGATAGTTGGTGGTTCGTCAAAGTGAGTGGAATAAGTATCCTCAAAGCTTGAGTTCGGAAGTTAAATCCTTGGTTCCTTATAATACTCATATGAGGTAGATGGTTCATACCATTGTTCCTCATTGTAAGTATATGATGGATAAGGGTCGTAACTTGGTTCTTCATAATACTCATATGAGGTGTCACACCCCAACCGATGGCGGAATCATCGGGGCGCGGCACTAGGCGAGTCAGATTGCTCAAGAGAATCCATAACAACTATATTGCGATAATATTTAATACATTCGTTATCCCATACTAACAAATAATACAATCACATAAGTTATCACGGATTTCTTGTCCTCTCGAACAATACAAATCCGACAACCTAGATTTTAGTTGAGTTTCTAGACTTCCTAGCTTGATTTGATATAGCCTGCGATATAACCTGCAACATACGTTAAAATATTTGTCAATACAAAAGTATTGGCGAGTATACAGGTTTGATATATATATAGCGTAATAGATAAAAAGTGTAGCGAAACTCCATATGCATAAACGTAACACACGACATATGTACTCACAAAGCTGATACTACCAACTAAGTCCTCGATGCTCGAATATGCGATGGCAAACTAGACCCCGTCGGGCGCAATAGTACTATACTAGTCATGGTGGGACGTCGCGAGTATAAACCCTAGCACATATGCAACTAGCATCACGTATATCTATGCATAACAGTATTCACAAGTGATAATTCGATTGATTGAATAATTCGTTCGATAAGTTTGATTTGTTAGAAACGTATGTTACACCCAAAATGCGATCAAAAAGGGTTCAAGTATACTCACAGTGCGTATTGGTTTGGATTGGCGGGATTATGTCCGAGAATACCCTGGTTATAGACTGATCACCTGAGTGTTTGGTGGCGCGTTAAAGAATAACGGAATACGCGAAAGCGAATGAAAATTAGATTGAGGGCTGCCCCATTCGGATGGGCTGTCCGATCGGATGGGCTGTCCGATCGACTAGCCTGTCCGATCGACTGGGCTGGCCGATCGGTTAGCCTGTCCGATCGACTGGGCTGTCCGATCGGTTAGCCTGTCCGATCGACTGGGTTGTCCGATCGGTTAGCCTGTCCGATCGACTGGGCTATCCGATCGACTAGCCTGTCCGATCGACTGGCCTGTCCAACTGTCTTTGACAAAGATTTGAAGATTTTTCGATGGTTTTGCTCGAGGCGGTGTTCCTTCATGCTAAACAACTGAAATTCCATCAAGTCCGACCCGTTCTATCGGCCGGGAACCACCCCGTTCCATCAGATCTGGCCGTTCTTGATGGCTTTTCTCAAGTTTAACCCGAAATCACACACATTTTGGCTAGGTAACTTAGATTTTTGGTGAGATTTATTATAAAACAGGTGAAATTACTTAGATCCGAGTTGTTTATGGTAAGAATGAGGTCACGCTTTAAAGTTCATGTGAACTTAGGATGACATCATCTTCAAGACACCTCAAATCCTTAGGAATCATACAACTTCTTGATTAGAAAACATAGATTTAGACTTGATTTATGTAAAAACGTATGGAATTCACTCAGATATGAGTCGTTCTTGCATGGGATGACATCACCCTAGAATGCCCAAGATCCATAGATTCCACGGTTAAAAGTGGGATTTAACAGGTAGAAAGGTGTAGAATTGGTTATAGATCAAGGAAGTACAAGATTTGAGTTGAAAACTTACAAGAATCACGAGAAATCGAGAGATAAAGGGGTTGGAACGTCTGGTCGCACGAGAGCAGTCACATTAAGTGTTATTGATGTGACTGAGGGGTATTTATAGGCAAAGGAGGGGAAAGGAGGTGAAAAGGTGTACTGGATCGGATGGCCCGTTCGATCGGCCGGCCCGTCCGATCGGTTGGCATGTTCGTCCGATCGGCTGACATGTCTGTCCGATCGGTTGGCATGTTCGTCCGATCGGTTGGCATGTCTTGTCCGATTGGTTGGACATGTCTTTTCCGATCGGTTGGACATGTCTTGTCTCAGCATTTGGATCTTGTGCGTTGCGCGTTGCGATGATTTTGAGCACACATTTTCATTCATATTTATTTATTATTTATTTAATTATTATAATTAATCACAAACGGGTCGTATATACGTATTCATATTCCAAGTTTCGATATAACAATCGGTTTTCGTTTCGAGTGCGCGATTATTAGCGACGTTTCATGGCCATCAAGGAGGGTAGTATAGGTCCTTTCTCGATGTCATCGTGAACGTTATTGGGTGTTGTGCCACAACGACTGACGGGGTACCACTCACTCGCATTGTCATCATCGTCACGACGACTGGAGCTATAGCACTCACCCGAGAGTCTTTGTTAGGGTTAATTGTCCGCGTTTCGACACATCACGGCCACCGAGGAGGGTAGAATAGGTCCTCACTCAATGCAATCGTGAGTGTTAGTGTATGTGATATGGTGTAGTATAGCGTTAATGTATTGCGAAAATATGCGATTATCCTTCGAGTAGCGCTGTATGCGATATAGTTACATTATGATCCGAATCTCTGGTGCTAGGCGTAACGAGTATGTCGAGTAGTAACAACGCACGAAAGTGCGGGTTGTTACATGAGGTGGGTTGTTCATGCCATGGTTCCTCATAGTAAGTGTATGAAGGTGAGGGCTCATACCTCGGTTCCTCAAAGTATGAGTATGAAGGCTCATACCTTGGTTCATCAAGATATGAGTATTAGGGAGAAGGTTCATACATTGGCTCTTCATAGTATGTGTATGAAGTGGTTGTCTCGTACCTGGGCTCCTCATAGTATGTGTATGAAGGGGATGGTTCAAAGAGGTCACAATATTGTACCGAATGAGGATTACCACAAATGGTACAATACTCTTCTTCATAGTCATCCTCCTCATAGTGGTAGTTGTAACCTCCTGAGTATTGATCCATAAGAATCACTCAGCAGACCACAACAGAGTCTCGGGACAGAAAACAAAAATAAAAACGGAAACAGAGGCTGAGCATGACCCCGTGTTCAGGTTCTGTATCTGGGCGTTTTGAAAAATGTGACTGGTTTAGTTCAACACGGGGGCGTGTTCAGCGAACACGGCCCCGTGTTCAGACACTGTATCTGGGAGTTTTGTTAATTTTTATGCAGCACGGCGGCGTGTTCAGTGAGAACGACCCCGTGTTCAGTCTACTGTAATGCAAAACTACCTAAAAATGCAAGAATGTGCGCGCAGTTTTAAAAAGGTTTTTGAAAACTGATTAGGCCGTCGATTTTAAGCTTTCTTAAAATCCTTGTGTCCCCGGCAACGGCGCCAAAAACTTGGTGTGTGTCGGGTGTGTTATGTTTTTATTGATATTTTAAGCCCAATTTACACATTAGTCAAGTTTTAAATTTATAAAACACGATATTCTACTAACAGTAAACACACACATGGGCAAGTGCACCCATCGTGAGCGTAGTATAGCGTTGGTAAGATACCGAGGTCGTCCAAGGACACAAGAGCTTTTAATACCGGTTTATCCTCAACGTCTAATCAAATCAATTTTTTTTAGAAAAGGTTATAAATAAAAACTAAAATGCTGAAAAAAAAAACAAAAAAAAAAAAACAGATAGACAAGATGAATCACTTGGATCCGACTCGCCTTTAATGTAACCTTTGATGATTTCCGCACTTTTGCACTTTTTAAGAGATTATCTTAGTTATAGTAGTAGGCCCCTCTTTTGAAGGTGATGTTACCCTCAACCCAGTGGTTTGAGTCAGCAAGGATACAATTCCAAAGGGTCGGAATATTGAAAGATAATTAATTAAGTTATTAATGCGTAAAGTGGTAGGCCCCTCTTTTGAAGGCGACGTTACCCTGGGTTAAGTGGTTTGAGTCAGCAGGGATACAATCCCGAGTAGCCGGTTTAATGTATTAATAGTAGTTTACATATGAGGGGATCAAGCCATTCGCACCCCTGCCATCCAATACCAGTGGGTATTGAAGGAGGTCCTAGTAAGCTTGACCCAGGTCCTTGCAGGATCTATACACTGAACAAGGCAAGAACCTTACCAAACCATTCCCTTAACCCTCGACCAGGTAGCCAACATATCTCTATATAGACCGTAGAGATATGAATGATGAAAATCTTTTACTTTATATAGACAGTAAAGTAATGCCAAGACACCACGGACAAATGATAAGGAAGTTTCACCTTCACCATAAGAAACTAGTTATTAAAGTCATTAATACAAAACCAAATAAAAAGTGCAAAAAGATCAAATATCAAAAGTATTACATTAAATGCTTGTCTTCACCAAGTGATGTAAGAGACTTAGCCAAACATGGCCTTTGATTGACAAGAACTCTTACGATCAATCTTGGATCCCGAGACTACTACACACACTCTAAGGTGGATGATGGTGGTGGATGTGGGTGTTGTAGTGGTGGTGGATTAGTGGCAAAGTGGGAGAGAGGTGGTTTGCCAAGGGATGCCTTTGAAGTGAACCAAGCACCCCTATTTATAGCCTGTACAGAAGCCCGGCCACGTGTCCGCTGGACATGCCCCCATAGCCATCCTCTTTCTCTTCCTTCATTAATTGCACTTGTCTGCATCAGGATCCACACGACCTCGTGCTCGTTGGGCACGGCCCCGTGTGCAGAAACGTATCTGTACTATCAAGATTTGCAAGATTCTGTGAATCTTAGCGTTGACTACGCCCCGTGTTGAGCTGGGCACGCCCCGTGGTGAGCTGGGCACAACCCCATGGTCAGCTGGGCACAGCCCCATGGTCAGCTTCTGTCTTCTTGTTTTTGCTTTGGGAAATGCTGCCGAGGGGTCAGGCATGCCACGTTTGTTCCTTTTCTTTGTATTTATGTTAGTTTTTGCTGCTTATTTGTTCCTTTTGTTCGTTTAAGCTCATTTGATCCTGAAAATACATAAGGAAGACAAAAGCACACTTTTTCCAACATTAGTACTAAAAAGGGGTTAGTTTTATGCCTTATTTGATGTAATTTATATGTTGCATTTTACACACATCACTAGGCCCCGTAAGGAGGGTGGATTGTAACATCCCACATTGGTTGAAAAGGGGAACGAAGGCTTCCTTATAAGAGGCTTGATACCTTCACCATCATGACGCGTTTTAAATCCGTGATTGGCAGGCGCTGAGGGCGTGCTGGCCGCCAAAGCGGACAATATCATGGTGCGGTTACGCTGGGCTGTTACAACATTTGTCCCCAAAAATGTTACCGTTTGAGGATCCTGAGTCCTAACGGTTACATTTTTTACGAATTCCAAGGTAATTAAGAGATAGGACTTTGACGTGATAGCTTGTAACCGCCCAGGCTATAAACACTCATCACCCCCTATATCTTCTCATCTCTATCGCCATTTATTCTTCATCAAGAAATCAAAAGGTAAAACACTCCTCCCTTTCTTCATTCCTTTTCTCCTTCTTATTCTCAAGTTCTGGCGAAGAAATGGCAAGACAAACAAGATCAAGCTCCGATGACTCAGCTCCTTCCTTCTTCCGCAGAATCTTCTCCAAAATCCGGAGAGAGAAATATGCTCCTTTGATAGTGCTCACCTGTCGGCTCTCAAGACTTCCGGTATCTTCCCGGAAGGGACGGTGTTCTGGCCATATGATCGGGAAATCCGGTCAGACATGGCATCCACTGAATGGCTTTGCTTCAATGCCTTTCCGTTTACCTTGGGCTTCCGATTCCCTTTTCCCGATTTCATCACTGAATTCTTTCGTATCACCAACCTTAGTTTTAGCCAGACCATGCCGATGCTCTGGCGAGTGTTGCTCGTTCTTGATCTGATCAAGAATGCTCATATTCCCGATCTCTCTGTTCATGATCTTCCTTTAGCATATCGGCTAAGATCCCACGGGTCTAGCAAATTTCTGTTTTACTTCTAACGATCCTCTGATACACCGGGCCACCAGGAACGAAGAGGAATGGAAGTCCAAATTTTTCTTTGTAAAAAGAAGTTCGATCCCTGGTGGAGCGGATTATCCGGTGAAGTGGTTGAGAAGGGGTAGGATTTAGGGTTTTAGGATGATCCTCCGTTATATCTTATCCTGTATCCTTAACTGATTTGTCTTTTTGTTTTATGCAGCTGACTTCAGGAAACTAGCACCTCCTCTTGCTGACTCAGAAAAAAGGATCCAAGCCATCAGACTTCTTCCCGAGATTGAAAGAAGCTTTATTCCGTACCCAGCATCCTCCAGCCAACACTCTAGTTCAAACATGTCTGGTAAGGATCCTGTTTAATATCCTACACACATTTCGTTATTTGATGTTTTATATAGTAGGGGTTTAAAATCACTCTCTGTGTGCAGATGCCAGCAAAGTTCCAATCCTTCTGGACCTTGAGGAACTCGACAGCTATCCTACTCCTGTCCAAGTCAAGAAAGAGACCCATACCGCTACCAGCTCCAAACCAGCCGCAGATCCTAGGCCTAACCCAAAAAGTCATGCCTCCACGTCTAAGAAGAGAAAGGGTTCAGAGACCACCACTCCAGCTTCTGAAGAGTTCTCATATGAGGAGCACAGTTTCACCGAGTCCTTGGAGCCTATGACCTCCTTCCTCAACAAGGTAATATCCTAGTTCTAGATCCTGTGCACATATACTGACTGAGTATCCTAGTTAGTAAACATTAATCCGTACCTGTATTTTGCTCTGTAGGGTCTCCAGCATCTACTACACCTCTTACCGAGGCCTGTGAGACAGTGAAGCTTCAGGAGGTCAGGATCAAGCAACTTGAGACCACCGTAGCTGACCGGTGCACCATTGCTGAAGCCAAGACCCGACTTTATGAAGCCAAGTTGAAGAAGGTCACCCAGGATGCTGAAGTGAAGCTAGCTGCTGCCCAACTCGACCATGACCAGGCTATGCTCGCCTTCCGAGAGGGGGTCAAAAACTCTACTGTCGTCTCCCTCTTGCAGGCCAGAATCAAAATGGCATATGAGGCCAGGGAGACAGGCTTAAAGTGTCCATCCTGGGTGGCAAAGCTAAAGGATCTTGGAGGCAATCCTATGCCGTATCCTGCTAAAGCCGGAGCCGGAGAGACTTCAAAGGCAGCTGAGGTGGTGGACGAGGCTAGAGAGAAGAAGGATGCTAGTAATGATGCTGGTTAGGATGCTGTGGCTGAGGAAGTGAAGAAGGATGGTGGTGATGCCGCTGTGTGAGGGCATTTAAGTGGGCAATGATGGATATTATTTCTTAGTCCGGAGCCCACTTTTTTAAATTCGAATAGTCTGTAACTCCAAACAATTTACTTTTTCTGCATTTACTTTTCCTGCACTTAGATACAATATGATGGCCAAAGGTGGAGGGATCCTGAGTTTCAGGACGAAACCCTTGGTCATCAACTTTAATATGATTTTGAACAATCAACAGTTGAAGGTGGAGGGATCCTGTGTTTTCAGGACGAAGCCTTCAACTGTTTATGTAAATACGCTTTTGAACAAGTTGTACTTTTGGTGGATGGGTCTCGTTTTGAGATGAAGCTAAGAGTACAACGTTTTGATCTGTTAATAATAAATAACTAACCTTTTAGCCTTATCTTTGTTGTGTTTTTGTCTGATAAAATATCTTATGAATATCCTGATCAAACATCCTGATCAGGATACTGGTATCATGCTCAATATTTTTGTTACTCCTTATTAAAAAATGTTAGATAAAACTTAATCAAATATGAATTGGTAAAAGTTTAGCTTATTCAGATAAGTCTTTTGAACTTAGTAATATAAAAAACCATACCAGAAACACTTAGGCAATAGTTTCCAACTTCAATCTTTGAATGCTTTGCAATGTACCCAGCATGGATGTCCCCTGTCTGTGCAGGATATTGCATCAGTGCACGACATACTTCAGTATTCCTTCAGTTTAAACTTTGTAATATTTTATCCATGAAATAATGTGTATAAACACAATCACAATTTGTTTATAATTCATCAAGGACTTTACTTTTACTGGGGATAAACCCTTAATACCCTGGGGATAAACCCTTAGCTTTCATGCGCTGCAGGCGGGAGTGTACAAACTCCAAGACTTAGAAATGTGAAAACCTTTAAACCTTAGAGAGTATGAAAATACCATTCCGTGAGAGAGGGTGATCAATCCTCATGTACCTTAAGGATCCAGGATATAGCCAATAATAACAAAATTGTCAGCCACTGTTACATGAACTGGTCCCGCTATCTTGAACTATCCCTGGATTGCTTGCGCTCCATGTGGGGTGTTTAAACCCAATTCGGGAGAAAGGTGAATACCTTTAAACCATTGAAGGGATAAGGATCCCTTAAACGTGAGAGAGGGGGCCAATCCTCTAATCTTTCGGTTCATCTTGAGTATATATCCTGGAGTCATATCCTACAAAACACCCTTAAACTAAGGTGGGTGTTAGCTTGGCTAACACTCCTCCGATGCTTAAGTCAGTATTGGGTTCAAAAGAATAAATAAAAGCAAACATATTTAAAAGAGATAGAATTCATACCATCCTGAGTTAGAAATTAAATTCTAAACTCACTTGAAATAGAGCTTAAGGTGTATACCATTCCAGGATCTTGGTAACATATTCCCTTCCATATTCTTGAGTCGGTATGCTCCTTTCCCAGATTCTGATTCAACTACATACGGTCCTTCCCATTTTGGGGCAAGCTTCTCATCAGCAGGATTAGTAGTATTCTGAAAAGCCTTCCTTAACACCCAATCTCCAACTTGAAACCTTCTAGTCCTTAGATTCTTGTTATATGCTCTGGATATCCTTTGTTGATATGCTGCCATCCATAGCTTTGCCGCATCTCTTGTCTCATCAACAGTATCCAACTCTTGACATAAAGCTTCAGGATTCGTCTCAGGATCCCGGAGGCTCGATCTTGCTGTAGGTATCACAATCTCTGTCGGGATCACTGCTTCTGCCCCAAATACCAAGGAAAATGGGGTTTGCCCAGTAGCATTATTCATCGTTGTTCTATCAGCCCATAGGACAAAGGGTAGTTCTTCTGCCCATCTTCCTTTTTTAGCACCTAGTCTTTTCTTCAAATTGTTGACAATTATCTTGTTGGAGGATTCTGCCTGTCTATTTGCTTGAGGATGTACCAGAGTTGATGTAATCATCTTGATTCCCCAACTTTTCCAAAAATCAGTAGTCCTCTTGCTAATGAACTGAGAGCCATTATCACAAATTATCTCAGCTGGCACCCCGAATCTAGTCAGGATATTCCTCGTTATGAAAGATACTACTTCTTGATCCCTGACTTGAACAAAGGCCTCAGCTTCAACCCATTTGGAGAAATAATCTGTCATTGCCAGCATAAAAACTTTTCCTCCTGGAGCTTTTGGCAATTTTCCACTATATCCATACCCCATTTCATGAAGGGCCAAGGGGAAATAATAGGATATAATGGCTCAGCAGGCTGATGTAGTATATTGTTGTGCCTCTGACATGCATCACATCTTCGAGCGTATTCTACAACATCCTTTCTCATAGTCGGCCAATAGTATCCTGTTCTTAGCACTTTCGAGAACAATGATCTGCCCCCAGTATGGTTGCCACAGTCTCTTTCATGTATATCCTGAAGTACCTCCTTGATTTCAGGATCCTCCAAGCATCTTAGGTATGGACCTGCAAGAGACTTCTTGTACAAAATATTGTTTATAATAGTGAAACGAGATACCTTCATCCTGAAAGCCTTAGGATTTTCATCCTTTGGGATGTGTCCTTCTTTGAGATATTTCATGATCGGGGCCGTCCAGGATTTAGGATCCTCCTCAGGATACTCATCACCAGGATCCTGGATACTTACTACTTCCTTATCCTGAGACTCGAAGAGTTCCATCGCAGGATACATAATATGTAGTATTGGTATTTGAGTTCCTTCCGGTATCCTGACTGTAGATCCCAAATTTGCCAGAGCATCTGCCTCAGCATTATCCTCTCTTGGTACCTATTCAAGTGTAAAAACTTCGAATTATCCTGCTAATTTTTTGACAATTTCAAGATATTCATTTAACCTTTCACCTTTAACTGCATAGGATCCATTGAAATGGTTAGTGATTAGTAAGGAATCAACATACACTTGCAAACAATTAATATTCAAGTTCTTAGCCAATTCTAGTCCTGCAATCAGAGCTTCATACTCTGCTTCATTATTAGTAGCAAGAAATTCACATCTAATGGCCTGGGGTAATATGTCCCCCTGTGGCAATTTTAGTAGTATACCTAATCCTACAACTCTTACATTGAATGCACCATCAGTATATAATGTCCAGGATTCTAAAGTTTCTCCTAGTTGTTGTACTTCTAGGTCTACTTCACTTTGAATGTCACTACTGAAATCAGCCACAAAGTCTGCTAGAGCCTGAGACTTTATAGCATTTCTAGGTTTATATACTAGATCATACGTACTCAACTTTACAGACCATGTAGCCATTCTATCTGACATCTCAGGTTTCCTAAGCACATTTTTAACATGATAATTAGTTTTAATATGAATCCTATGCGTCTCAAAATAATGTCTAAGCTTGGTTGATGCCATAACTAGAGCTAATATCAAATTTTCTAAGTGTGAATATCTAGTTTCAGCATCTAATAAACTTTTACTAACATAATAGACAGGATACCACTGACTTCATGATCCTTTACCAGAACGTCACTTACTGCATTCCCTGACACTGCAAGATACAAGGATAAGGGTTCACCATCCTCGGGCTTCATCAGCAAAGGTGCACTTGAAAGATACTGCTTCAATTCTTGTAGGGCTGCTTCATGTTTTTCTCCCACTCAAATTTCTTATTCTTCTTTTTCAGGATATCGTAGAATTCCTTATATTTCTCTGAAGACCTTGATATGAACCTGTTTAATGCTGCTACTCATCCTGTTAACCTTTGCACATCTTTCATGTTGGATGGTGACTTGATATCCAGGATAGCTTTGATCTGTTATGGGCTTGCTTCTATTCCCCTCTTAGTCACCATGTATCCTAAAAATTTTCCTCCCCCACTCCGAAATGACATTTTGCAGGATTCAACTTCATATTGTATTGGTCCAGGATATCAAATGCACCTTCAATATCCTAGAGATGATCCTCAACCTTCGTGGACTTTACCACCATATCATCAATATACACCTCCATGGTGTCCCCCAGTTTGTCTTTAAACATCATATTCACCAATCTCTGGTATGTTGCACCTGTATTTTTCAAACCAAAAGGCATGGCAGTATAACAATAAATACCTGTTGGTGTCATGAAAGCAGTATCCTCCTGATCGGACGACTCCATTTGGATCTACTGGAATCCTGAGGATGCATCCATAAAGGTCAGCATTTCATGACCTGCAGTTGCATCCACCATTGAATCTATATGAGGCAGAGGAAATGGGTCTTTAGGACATGCTTTGTTTAGGTCTGTGTAATCTACACAAACTCTCCATTTCCCATTCTTATTTTGAACCACAACCATGTTTGCTAGCCACTTGGGGAATTTGACTTCCCTAATCATCTTTGACTTCAATAGTCTTTCAACCTCTTCCTGTATTATCACGTTTCTTTCAGGTGCAAGCTTATGAGTTATAATATCTTTAGAAATACCTGTCATATCCTCATGCTTCCATGCAAATGTGGACATCCTGTATTTAAAAAAAAATAGTTAGCTGATTCTCAATATCCTGAGGGATATTAGCTCCTACGAGCACCGAGATATCTGGATTATCCTGATCTAGGATAATTTTCTTAACATCTTGCTCTGAGGCTTCCACGATATCCTGGGCTCGTATCTTTAATTGCTATCCTGCTTTAGGCTTTGTTGAAGACTTCATTGAGGAAGAATAACATTCTTTTGCCTCCTATTGATCGCTTTCCACTTTAACTACCCCCCAAGGGGTAGGAATCTTGATACACTGATGATAGGTTGATGGGAAACCCTTCATATCATGGATCTATGGCATGCCAAATATAATATTATAACAGGATAATGAATCCATGACACAGAAACGTTGCATCGAATTTACTCCCTCAACATATACTGGCAGCTTTATCTCTCCTACAGTATTCTTTGCCTCTCCACTAAACCCTACAAGCACAGTAGATTTTGAAGTGATCTCTATCTGGGGAATGACCATTCTCTTTAGTGTTTCCAGCTAGATAATTTTGACAGAACTGCCGTTGTCCACCAGTATCCTGCGCACAAAATGATTAGCAATATATAAAGTGATTACCAAACCATCATGATGAGGATCCTGGACGCTATCCCGGTCATCTCTATCAAACGTTATCACTTTATCAGTTGTAAGAGTTGTCATCCTGGTCGGCTTATCTCCCCGTTCTGCCTTAGCCTCCTTGGCATGTCTTTTTGCTGTGGAGTAAGAGGTTCCACATATGTCGGATCTTCCTGAAATAAAGTTAATTATCTTGGCGTCTGGAGGAGGTGATGCTGCACGTTCAGGATCCTTATCAGTATCCTGACCCTTATTCTTCTTTCTGCCCAGAAGATCTTTCAAATACCCCTTGCTTAACAAGTAGCTTATTTCCTTCCTCAGGGCTATGCAATCATCCGTCACATGTCCAAAATCCTCATGGAAGGCACACCACTTGGATTTATCTTTCCAATCGGCCTTTTGCTGGTTCTTTCTTGGCCACCTTGCTTTGTCTCCCAAACCCTGCATAGCATACATTAGTTAGGTATATTAACAGGAAAACAATATTCTGACAATTCAGGATACTCCTCAGGATCCTCATCCTTAATAACATTCACTTTCTTGCTGTCATTCTTGCCATACGACTTAGAGCGATACGGCTTGTATGAGGATTCTGACTTCCTGTTAGTTGATTCGTATGTTGAAGATGAATTCATCCTCTCTTGCATTTTCTTGTCGTCTTCAAGCCTGATATATCTCAAAGCACTGTTTCAAGCTTCATCCAGGTTCCTGCAAGGATTCATCATAAGATCCTGATAAAATTGGGAATCCTTCTGCAATCCCATTTTGAATGCATGTATAGCTGTGGCAACATCAAGGTGTGGGATGTCCAAGGATTCCCTGCTAAATTTGTTCACATAATCCCTTAAGGATTCTTGAGGACCCTGAGTTATCCTGTAGAGATCACTGGTTAGTTTCTCGAAACTTCTAATGCAAGAAAACTGACTATTAAATAAGTTAACCAAATGAGCAAATGATGTAATTGAATGAGGTGGAACATTTAAGAGCCATTTTAAGGCTGATCCTGTTAGGGTAAAGCCAAAACCCTTGCAGAGGCATGCTTCCTTGAGATCTGGAGGAATAGGGTTAATCTCCATCCTCTCCCTATACTAAGCAATATGCTCTTCAGGATCCGTGGTCCCATCATAAAGTTTCATGTTGGGAGTTTGAAATCTTTTTGGAATTTCAGCATCACATATAGGATATGCAAACCGGGATATTCTGTGGCTATCCTAGGATACTTTCGGAATTGGCTGGACTACCCCAGGTACACTGGATATCATATCCTTCAACTTTTGAAGCTCCCTAGAGAGTGCCGACGTCACACCTGTATCCTGCAAAGATCCAATACTGTTAGTAGCAGGAGTATTAATATTATTAGACACGTTACCAACTTGAGGATTCTGGCCATATCCTGGAGCATATCCTGAGCCCCTCATAGTTGATACCCTAACTGTCGAGGGTACCTCAGGAACATGACCCTGGGAATGGCTTGGTACAACATTGCCCTGATACACTTTATTGAAGATAATTATGATATAAATGGATCGATACTAGTATGAAAGATAATACTTTAATGTGTTTTTATATTTTACGAGTTAGGTTGTAAAATATATTAAAAGAGCTAATATGATAAACTTTGAAAGAAAATCTCAAACGATGCAATTCAGTCATATGATGGTGAGAATTAATTGTTTCATTTATGTGATCCAAATAATAATTAGAGATCAAAAGGAGTTCACGTAAATTACATAAGAAAATCATAAATGAATGTTGAATGTCATAAAGGATTCTTAACATTTAAATTAATTTTAATTAATACTAAAATTGAATTTCTTGTTTCCAAATCCATCGCAGATCATAAAAGAAAAAGATTGGAACATGAGGATATAATAATTGGGCTGAAGATTAAAGCAGTGGTGGGCTACATGGCTTTGGGCTAGAAGGCTTGTGTACAAAGAAGCTACAATTTGGATATCACGCAACTTTTGAGAAGGGAATTGTTTTGGACGGCTGTTTTAAAAAGAAGGGGGACGACAATTGATATATATAGTTCACGCATACATTGAGAGGCATTCATTCGCAGCCGTCACATTCGAGAACATAGGGACGAAATTGAGCATCACCTTTCATCATTCTCTTCAGCTCAAGCCAATCAATGACATCTAACCAACTCGGGATGACAACCGAAGCGGCGAAGACTACCATGAGCAGCTAAACTTTTTGTGACTTCTGCCCGGATGAACGTTTACACGGTTTGATATAATTTTCTGTTTTTCTGATTCTTGTAAACTGGTACAGCTTGACCACTTGTGTTGGATTACTGGTAAACGTTTCTTGTGTTTGAATTACTTGTCGTTTATTAAGCGTATTGGCAACTTACTTGCGTTGTTAGCGGGTTAGTAAATCGGTGCGTAGTTGATACAAACAAACGGGTTATTAGGTTGCATAGTGAATCTTAAAAACTATCCCTATTAACTAATCAAATTCATTAATTCCGAGGCCATGTCTATGTGGTGTTTTGAATCAGAAAACGGATTTTCATATTAAAACGGGTATTTGGGATTCCGGGTGGAGGTTAGTTCTTCTTAATATTGATAACACTTTTCGTGTCAAATTGTGTTTTCCTTTAATCTACAAACAAACCCCCAATTTAGATAATTTAGTTTTAATTAATTTCTTTAATGCTAACCACAAATTCCCCGTGGATACGATACCCTACTTACACTATCTATTTAGTTTAATTAGGTTTTTGCATGACCCACCCTTACGACAGTCATCAAAATGGCGCCGTTGCCGGGGAATTCGTGCGCTTAGTGTTAGTTTAGTAGTAGTTGTTCCTTTTATTGTTTTTGAAAAAAATCATAAAAACCCAAAAATATTTCTTTTTGTTTATTTTTGTCTTGTTCAGTACTACGCTTTGTTTTCTTGTTTACTTGTGTGCAGGTGATTTTTTTGCATGCATACTAGGGTTTCAGGAAGATCTTCACCGCTCTTCTTCGACCCTGAAATTGAAAAGACCGCACGCCAGAATTTGCTTCTTCGTTCAGCATTGAAAGGAAAAGCAATTCAGACCACAATGAATCCATGGGAAAACCAATCCACCCCACAACAACAAACAACACAACAACCACCGATTACTGAGATGCCACCAATGCCACCACCTCCATTTACATCTGAACCACAACAACAAACCCAAACTTCACAAACTCCACCCATTGCACCACTATCAAACATGACCACCTAAACAACATCTGCTCCAACTGGAGACTTTCACGTTATTGGTGGACCACTTTACTCTCTAGAAAGCCGATTACCACCACAGCCCAATCTGCTGCGGGCCATGAATCAACAGAATTTAATGCCACACCCGAACCGGTCGAGTGTTATATTTGATCAAGTTGAAAACAGGGCTAGAACCGAGACATGGGATGACGGGTATGAAGATGAAGAGTGGGGGATAAAGGACGGGTATATGGGATATCCAGGTGGTTTGCAAAATCCGGCATTTAACCGTAATCAGCCGATGTATCAGCAGCAGAGACAGCAGCATGGGGGAAACGAATATCAAACTCCACCTCAGGTTTATCGAGCACCAGCAGCAGCTCCACGTCATCGTCAAAGGGATCCTAGATTTCCGGATCCTAATATCAGAGGAGTTGAGAGTCATTTCCGCCCACAAATTGCGGAACACTCATCACCGATTGTCATGCCTGTTGCACAAGGAAATGCGGATAGATCGTTTGAGGCAAAATCTCATATTCTCAACATGCTACCTACCTTTCACGGGAAGGGTATTGAAGAACCATACGCTCACATTGCAGAATTTGAAGCGGTTTGTAGCATGATAGGTGGACACGGGTTCACCCCAGATCAAGTCAAGCTGGTTTTGTTTCAATTCTCCCTAAAGGATTCGGCACGTGAGTGGTTTGTCTCTTTGCCTTACGCGAGCATTCACACATGGCAAGAGATGCAACAACAGTTCTTAGAAGAATATTATACGCCACAACGAACTAAGATGGGAAGAGCTGCTCTTAGGGAATTTCAACAACTTCCGGGTGAGTTGTTATACGAGTCATGGAAGCGGTTCAATCAGTTGATCCGTAATTGTCCTCATCACGGTATTCCAAGATGGGAGTTAATAACCGCTTTCCATGACGGGTTACCGAAGGAAGATAGGCAAGATATAAAGGCCACAACGGGTGGTACTTTTATGAGAAACCATGTTGATAATGATTGGGATTATTTAGACATTGTAGCTGCGGATTCGAAAAGGCAAGCCCAATCAGATAGAGGAAAGAAGTATCCAGTCTCTACATCAGCTAGTATGGGAACGTCTACAGCTAGGGTGGCTCAATTAGAGAGAGAGAAGGAGGCGTTGGAACGCCAGTTGGCAAAGTTCAAAGGTCTTGGCGGACGGGATGCGTTACATGCAGCTCAGTCATATTCGGTTTGTGATTCGTGTGGCGACTTAGGCCGCGTTTGGGAAGAATGTCCAGTGCAGTTTGGTACAGCTCACGAGGAAGTTAACCAGGTCTATGGTGATCAGCATAGATATGATATGAATTCAAATACATATCACCCAGGTTTGCGTAATCACCCTAATTTTAGGTACAGTAATACTACTAATCAGTTGAATCCTACTTTTCAGGTACCAAATCAAGGAGGTCAGCAATACCAGAATAGACAGACCGATTACAACAATCAAAGGAGTTATCAGCAGAATCCGAATCAAGGTGAATCGAGTAGGCAGAATGAAGGTTCAAATAATGAAGTGATGGAAATGCTGAAACAAATCAAGAATGGTCAAGAATTGCAAGCTAAGGCATATCAAGCTTTGGAAAAGCAAGTTGCTCAGTTGGCGGTTGATGTGAAGGAGGTGAGAAGAGATCCGGGGAAATTACCGAGTGACACTACAAAGAATCCGCAACATCATGCGAGGGTTAATTCGGTAAGTACCAGTCCCGTTTCTGAAATTGTAAATACCGATCTTACTTCTTCTTCCCAAGTAGTTGCAAGTATTAGTGATGGAGGTGAAGAAAGTGAACTAGGAGCGCCGCATGTGCCTATTAAAGTGGGAAAGCTGAAAATTCACAAGGCACTATTGGATTATGGGGCGAGCACGAATATTCTGCCCGGTAGTTTATTTGATCAGTACGAGTTTGGTCTATTACATGATTTTGATAGAAAGGTGATATTGGCGGACGATACTTGGAAACAACCGCGTGGGGTTGTTAAGGATGTGAAGATCCAGTTGGGTGAGTGTTATTATTCGGTCGACTTTTTAGTGTTGGATTATGCACCCACGAGAACGAACGAGCAACAAAAGGTAATATTGGGACGTCCTTTCTTGAACACGGCCAATGCTCAAATCAACTGCAGAGAAGGATTGATTACGATGAGTTATGAAAACCGTAAGTTGATTTTTAATGTTTATTCAAAATCCATTACTTACGAAATTATAATTTATATGAAGCAGTTGCTATTGATGAGAAAGGTGTTGAGTTTGACAGGTCTAAACAAGAGATAAACGAAGAATCAGTGAACAAGGTGAAAGTGAAGAAGAAAGGAAAAGCGGGTAAACCACTCGACCGTGGAAATTTATGGAGAGATGAGGTCAAGGTTGAATATAATTCGCGTGAAGATGCAAACTTTCCAGACTATGCGAAGCTAGGTAATTTGGAGAAGTCTGGAGGTAAGCAAATCTTTGAACCACCTTGAAGATCGCAGGTATGATCTGGCTGAAGATCTAAAACTTAGCGCTCTTAGGAGGCAGCCTAAGGTTTGTAGTTTATTTTATTTTTCGTATTAGTTTAGTTTGTGTCCAAACCTTGCAATTGTTCAAGTGTGGGGAAGTTCGAGGAGGTTTGGTTAAGCTCTAGTGCAGTTGAGGGCAACGAACATTTGTTTGGGGGGTAGGGCAAAGTGATTATAAGACTACATAAAAAAAAATCGGCCTGGAAAAAATGATTTTTTGGAGCGTTTTTTGCACAATTTTCGGTTGTTTTCGGTATGTTCTCGAAGTGTTTCAGGAATATGAGATGATTTGGAGGTGAAAACATGAAAAAAAAAACTAAAAAATTTAAGTAAATTGCTGGAAAAGTGGGTCATGGGCGTGTCGCGAGGGTCCCCATGCCCTCCTCCGCGTGTCGCCTAGAAGAATAGTCAAAAAGTCATAAATTAAAACCCTTTTTCCATCTAATTGAGATCAAGTACAATTAAAAGAAAAAAAAACCCCTATCGTATTATCCTTTCTTCTCCGGTGAATAACAGCCGGCTACCTCCGTCCGTTGTACCTCTGACGACCACCCTTGCTCACCGCCGTCGATTGTTGCCGACACCCGTCGCTCACCGCCGGCGACCACCGATCACCACCACCATCGTCGACGGCCGGCGGCAGACCGTTAGGCGATTCCGATTCCGGTTAACAAACAAAGCTTGCATAGTTCTTCTAATTCCAAACTAAATCTCGATCCAGGTATGAAGCTTGCATTTTTACCGGTTATTAAGGTCGTTTCTTTATTATTGTTGCAAATTTGAATGTTATTTGGTGGTGTTAAAGGGGGGGGGGGGGGGGGTATTGAAGGTAATTAATGGTAATTTGTGTGTGAATATAGAGAAAGTGCAGTAGACACATCGAGATAGGTTGGATTTAGGTTCAAACTATGATAAATTGGAGTTGATGTGATTTTTTTTGAGCAGGGGTAGTGAATGTAAATTGTGCGGAAATTGGTTTTGAGTTGAGACATATTGCAAAACTGGGATTTAGGTGCGAGTTGGGTAATTAGCACAGTGGTTTGGTAGAACGTGTGATAAAGTCGAAGTACATGTCTTAGACGATTAAGGCGAGTTTTGAGGTTTTGATTTTTGGTTAATTGACACGTGTGGTATGTTTGTCATGAAGGTTGTTTAATGTGGGTAGTTATTGAGGTATAATCATTTAGTTGCGTTATGTCAGATACAGGCTTGAGGTGTATTGTGGTTAAGGAAGCAAGTTGAGAATGTGATGCGGATAGTAAGTGTTTGATGAGTGTTTAAGGAATATGAAATGATAGTCGGCATATAGGCATTGGTTTGGGAAGTAAAGTGTGGAAAAGGGTCGATGACATCGATGTTCTATTCGGTGCATGTTTATTAGGCGGTAGTGTCGATGAGCGGATGATTAGTGTCGAGGCGAGTAAGTTGAGCGAAAAGTTAGGCCGGTTGGTAGTCGTGGCTCGGGTATATGAAAAAAAAACTTGTTTTCCTCTCGTTTCTCTTCATGTACTAACCGTTTAACATGTGTTTGGGGATTGTGAGTTTTATTTTGCAGGATCGATTGCTTTTGTCCATACTCAATCTCCATTTGGACGAAAGTGATTCGAACAATCATATTAAAACAAGCATCTGTGTTGAAGCAGCCGTGAATGAAATGCTATACGGTTGCGGTGGAACAAGGCTCAAAGGATTCAACCGCGTCAAATCAGGGGAGTCTGTTCCATTTATCTATGTATTTTTATTTATGTTTTAGTGTGTTAATAGTTTTTCGCTCCATTGAGGACAATGAAGGAAATAAGTGTGGGGAGGGGAGACTAGCGTCTAGTGTGTGTCTCGTGTCAGTCATGTCAGTTGTGTGTTAAAAATTAAAAAAAAAATCAAAAAAAAAAAATGAAAAAATAGAAAATGTTTCGAGAAAGTTTTTGCAATAAATGGAAGATGATAGGTATAATCGGATCATTGGCTTTTCGATTACTATATATAAGAGATAATGAACGATCGGTCACGCGTCTAACTTAGGATATGTGGGTAGGCCCAGCCAGTTGAAAGGTTCCTTAGGCTTGATATAAAATACCTTAAATTAGGAATCTTGTGGGTTCTCGCCTTAGAAGCTGTGATAAAACTGAAACTGTGGAAAGTATAAGAGGTACGTCATAAGTAAAAAACTTATAAGTTTTTCCGATTAAACTGGCACACCTGTTTCTTTTTGTGAAAACAAATCCGAAACAGTGTGGCGCCCGAAAAAATTCCATCCATTCATTGAGCACATGTAAAAAAAAAGAAGACGTGAAGTTTATGGCATTAACCATGGGGATGGTGACTCGTGTGGCGTATGTCCATTGAACTGATCGTATACAAAAGCATGTAAGCTCACAATATCATCCATCTATCCATCATAAAGTTTAATCGGAATAGCATAAGGCTTTTTTATATAAGGCGGTAGATTATAAATCTTTTAATCTCATAAGCTTGAAACGGGATTAGGTGGCGTTGTAGTCTTTTGAGTGTGGGATCCATAGATAACTATAAATTACTTGAACTTAATAGATCGAAAATAAGGGCTTCGAAACCGGCGGTTAGGTTTAAGTGGACCGTATACCTGCAATCTTGGTTTATGTGTGGTTTGATTTGTTAATAAATTAAACGAATATATTGAATGCCAGTGTTTCTGATTGTGATTCCATTGCATATAACTTTTTCGGGACGAAAAAAGATAAGTGTGAGGATTTGATCGATGCATTTTAGATACACTTTATTGAAGATAATTATGATATAAATGGATCGATACTAGTATGAAAGATAATACTTTAATGTGTTTTTATATTTTACGAGTTAGGTTGTAAAATATATTAAAAGAGCTAATATGATAAACTTTGAAAGAAAATCTCAAACGATGCATTTCAGTCATATGATGGTGAGAATTAGTTGTTTCATTTATGTGATCCAAATAATAATTAGAGATCAAAAGGAGTTCACGTAAATTACATAAGAAAATCATAAATGAATGTTGAATGTCATAAAGGATTCTTAACATTTAAATTAATTTTAATTAATACTAAAATTGAATTTCTTGTTTCCAAATCCATCGCAGATCATAAAAGAAAAAGATTGGAACATGAGGATATAATAATTGGGCTGAAGATTAAAGCGGTGGTGGGCTACATGGCTTTGGGCTAGAAGGCCTGTGTACAAAAAAGCTACAATTTGGATATCACGCAACTTTTGAGAAGGGAATTGTTTTGGACGGCTGTTTTAAAAAGAAGGGGGACGACAATTGATATATATAGTTCACGCATACATTGAGAGGCATTCATTCGCAGCCGTCACATTCGAGAACATAGGGACGAAATTGAGCATCACCTTTCATCATTCTCTTCAGCTCAAGCCAATCAATGACATCTAACCAACTCGGGATGACAACCGAAGCGGCGAAGACTACCATGAGCGGCTAAACTTTTTGTGACTTCTGCCCGGATGAACGTTTACACGGTTTGATATAATTTTCTGTTTTTCTGATTCTTGTAAACTGGTACAGCTTGACCACTTGTGTTGGATTACTGGTAAACGTTTCTTGTGTTTGAATTACTTGTCGTTTATTAAGCGTATTGGCAACTTACTTGCGTTGTTAGCGGGTTAGTAAATCGGTGCGTAGTTGATACAAACAAACGGGTTATTAGGTTGCATAGTGAATCTTAAAAACTATCCCTATTAACTAATCAAATTCATTAATTCTGAGGCCATGTCTATGTGGTGTTTTGAATCAGAAAACGGATTTTCATATTAAAACGGGTATTCGGGATTCCGGGTGGAGGTTACTTCTTCTTAATATTGATAACACTTTTCGTGTCAAATTGTGTTTTCCTTTAATCTACAAACAAACCCCCAATTTAGATAATTTAGTTTTAATTAATTTCTTTAATGCTAACCACAAATTCACCGTGGATACGATACCCTACTTACGCTATCTATTTAGTTTAATTAGGTTTTTGCATGACCCACCCTTACGACAGTCATCAAAATGGCGCCGTTGCCGGGGAATTCGTGCGCTTAGTGTTAGTTTAGTAGTAGTTGTTCCTTTTATTATTTTTGAAAAAAAATCATAAAAACCCAAAAATATTTCTTTTTGTTTATTTTTGTCTTGTTCAGTACTACGCTTTGTTTTCTTGTTTACTTGTGTGCAGGTGATTTTTTTGCATGCATACTAGGGTTTCAGGAAGATCTTCACCGCTCTTCTTCGACCCTGAAATTGAAAAGACCGCACGCCAGAATTTGCTTCTTCGTTCAGCATTGAAAGGAAAAGCAATTCAGACCACAATGAATCCATGGGAAAACCAATCCACCCCACAACAACAAACAACACAACAACCACCGATTACTGAGATGCCACCAATGCCACCACCTCCATTTACATCTGAACCACAACAACAAACCCAAACTTCACAAACTCCACCCATTGCACCACTATCAAACATGACCACCCAAACAACATCTGCTCCAACTGGAGACTTTCACGTTATTGGTGGACCACTTTACTCTCTAGAAAGCCGATTACCACCACAGCCCAATCCGCTGTGGGCCATGAATCAACAGAATTTAATGCCACACCCGAACCAGTCGAGTGTTATATTTGATCAAGTTGAAAACAGGGCTAGAACCGAGACATGGGATGACGGGTATGAAGATGAAGAGTGGGGGATAAAGGACGGGTATATGGGATATCCAGGTGGTTTGCAAAATCCGGCATTTAACCGTAATCAGCCGATGTATCAGCAGCAGAGACAGCAGCATGGGGGAAACGAATATCAAACTCCACCTCAGGTTTATCGAGCACCAGCAGCAGCTCCACGTCATCGTCAAAGGGATCCTAGATTTCCGGATCCTAATATCAGAGGAGTTGAGAGTCATTTCCGCCCACAAATTGCGGAACACTCATCACCGATTGTCATGCCTGTTGCACAAGGAAATGCGGATAGATCGTTTGAGGCAAAATCTCATATTCTCAACATGCTACCTACCTTTCACGGGAAGGGTATTGAAGAACCATACGCTCACATTGCAGAATTTGAAGCGGTTTGTAGCATGATAGGTGGACACGGGTTCACCCCAGATCAAGTCAAGCTGGTTTTGTTTCAATTCTCCCTAAAGGATTCGGCACGTGAGTGGTTTGTCTCTTTGCCTTACGCGAGCATTCACACATGGCAAGAGATGCAACAACAGTTCTTAGAAGAATATTATACGCCACAACGAACTAAGATGGGAAGAGCTGCTCTTAGGGAATTTCAACAACTTCCGGGTGAGTTGTTATACGAGTCATGGAAGCGGTTCAATCAGTTGATCCGTAATTGTCCTCATCACGGTATTCCAAGATGGGAGTTAATAACCGCTTTCCATGACGGGTTATCGAAGGAAGATAGGCAAGATATAAAGGCCACAACGGGTGGTACTTTTATGAGAAACCATGTTGATAATGATTGGGATTATTTAGACATTGTAGCTGCGGATTCGAAAAGGCAAGCCCAATCAGATAGAGGAAAGAAGTATCCAGTCTCTACATCAGCTAGTATGGGAACGTCTACAGCTAGGGTGGCTCAATTAGAGAGAGAGAAGGAGGCGTTGGAACGCCAGTTGGCAAAGTTCAAAGGTCTTGGCGGACGGGATGCGTTACATGCAGCTCAGTCATATTCGGTTTGTGATTCGTGTGGCGACTTAGGCCACGTTTGGGAAGAATGTCCAGTGCAGTTTGGTACAGCTCACGAGGAAGTTAACCAGGTCTATGGTGATCAGCATAGATATGATATGAATTCAAATACATATCACCCAGGTTTGCGTAATCACCCTAATTTTAGGTACAGTAATACTACTAATCAGTTGAATCCTACTTTTCAGGTACCAAATCAAGGAGGTCAGCAATACCAGAATAGACAGACCGATTACAACAATCAAAGGAGTTATCAGCAGAATCCGAATCAAGGTGAATCGAGTAGGCAGAATGAAGGTTCAAATAATGAAGTGATGGAAATGCTGAAACAAATCAAGAATGGTCAAGAATTGCAAGCTAAGGCATATCAAGCTTTGGAAAAGCAAGTTGCTCAGTTGGCGGTTGATGTGAAGGAGGTGAGAAGAGATCCGGGGAAATTACCGAGTGACACTACAAAGAATCCGCAACATCATGCGAGGGTTAATTCGGTAAGTACCAGTCCCGTTTCTGAAATTGTTAATACCGATCTTACTTCTTCTTCCCAAGTAGTTGCAAGTATTAGTGATGGAGGTGAAGAAAGTGAACTAGGAGCGCCGCATGTGCCTATTAAATTGGGAAAGCTGAAAATTCACAAGGCACTATTGGATTATGGGGCGAGCACGAATATTCTGCCCGGTAGTTTATTTGATCAGTACGAGTTTGGTCTATTACATGATTTTGATAGAAAGGTGATATTGGCGGACGATACTTGGAAACAACCGCGTGGGGTTGTTAAGGATGTGAAGATCCAGTTGGGTGAGTGCTATTATTCGGTCGACTTTTTAGTGTTGGATTATGCACCCACGAGAACGAACGAGCAACAAAAGGTAATATTGGGACGTCCTTTCTTGAACACGGCCAATGCTCAAATCAACTGCAGAGAAGGATTGATTACGATGAGTTATGAAAACCGTAAGTTTATTTTTAATGTTTATTCAAAATCCATTACTTACGAAATTATTAATTTATATGAAGCAGTTGCTATTGATGAGAAAGGTGTTGAGTTTGACAGGTCTAAACAAGAGATAAACGAAGAATCAGTGAACAAGGTGAAAGTGAAGAAGAAAGGAAAAGCGGGTAAACCACTCGACCGTGGAAATTTATGGAGAGATGAGGTCAAGGTTGAATATAATTCGCGTGAAGATGCAAACTTTCCAGACTATGCGAAGCTAGGTAATTTGGAGAAGTCTGGAGGTAAGCAAATCTTTGAACCCACCTTGAAGATCGCAGGTATGATCTGGCTGAAGATCTAAAACTTAGCGCTCTTAGGAGGCAGCCTAAGGTTTGTAGTTTATTTTATTTTTCGTATTAGTTTAGTTTAGTTTGTGTCCAAACCTTGCAATTGTTCAAGTGTGGGGAAGTTCGAGGAGGTTTGGTTAAGCTCTAGTGCAGTTGAGGGCAACGAACATTTGTTTGGGGGGTAGGGCAAAGTGATTATAAGACTACATAAAAAAAAATCGGCCTGGAAAAAATGATTTTTTGGAGCGTTTTTTGCACAATTTTCGGTTGTTTTCGGTATGTTCTCGAAGTGTTTCAGGAATATGAGATGATTTGGAGGTGAAAACATGAAAAAAAAAACTAAAAAATTTAAGTAAATTGCTGGAAAAGTGGGTCATGGGCGTGTCGCGAGGGTCCCCATGCCCTCCTCCGCGTGTCGCCTAGAAGAATAGTCAAAAAGTCATAAATTAAAACCCTTTTTCCATCTAATTGAGATCAAGTACAATTAAAAGAAAAAAAAAACCCCTATCGTATTATCCTTTCTTCTCCGGTGAATAACAGCCGGCTACCTCCGTCCGTTGTACCTCTGACGACCACCCTTGCTCACCGCCGTCGATTGTTGCCGACACCCGTCGCTCACCGCCGGCGACCACCGATCACCACCACCATCGTCGACGGCCGGCGGCAGACCGTTAGGCGATTCCGATTCCGGTTAACAAACAAAGCTTGCATAGTTCTTCTAATTCCAAACTAAATCTCGATCCAGGTATGAAGCTTGCATTTTTACCGGTTATTAAGGTCGTTTCTTTATTATTGTTGCAAATTTGAATGTTATTTGGTGGTGTTAAAGGGGGGGGGGGGGGGGGGGGTATTGAAGGTAATTAATGGTAATTTGTGTGTGAATATAGAGAAAGTGCAGTAGACACATCGAGATAGGTTGGATTTAGGTTCAAACTATGATAAAATTAGAGTTGATGTGATTTTTTTTGAGCAGGGGTAGTGAATGTAAATTGTGCGGAAATTGGTTTTGAGTTGAGACATATTGCAAAACTGGGATTTAGGTGCGAGTTGGGTAATTAGCACAGTGGTTTGGTAGAACGTGTGATAAAGTCGAAGTACATGTCTTAGACGATTAAGGCGAGTTTTGAGGTTTTGATTTTTGGTTAATTGACACGTGTGGTATGTTTGTCATGAAGGTTGTTTAATGTGGGTAGTTATTGAGGTATAATCATTTAGTTGCGTTATGTCAGATATAGGCGTGAGGTGTATTGTGGTTAAGGAAGCAAGTTGAGAATGTGATGCGGATAGTAAGTGTTTGATGAGTGTTTAAGGAATATGAAATGATAGTCGGCATATAGGCATTGGTTTGGGAAGTAAAGTGTGGAAAAGGGTCGATGACATCGATGTTCTATTCGGTGCATGTTTATTAGGCGGTAGTGTCGATGAGCGGATGATTAGTGTCGAGGCGAGTAAGTTGAGCGAAAAGTTAGGCCGGTTGGTAGTCGTGGCTCGGGTATATGAAAAAAAAAACTTGTTTTCCTCTCGTTTCTCTTCATGTACTAACCGTTTAACATGTGTTTGGGGATTGTGAGTTTTATTTTGCAGGATCGATTGCTTTTGTCCATACTCAATCTCCATTTGGACGAAAGTGATTCGAACAATCATATTAAAACAAGCATCTGTGTTGAAGCAGCCGTGAATGAAATGCTATACGGTTGCGGTGGAACAAGGCTCAAAGGATTCAACCGCGTCAAATCAGGGGAGTCTGTTCCATTTATCTATGTATTTTTATTTATGTTTTAGTGTGTTAATAGTTTCTCGCTCCATTGAGGACAATGAAGGAAATAAGTGTGGGGAGGGGAGACTAGCGTCTAGTGTGTGTCTCGTGTCAGTCATGTCAGTTGTGTGTTAAAAATTAAAAAAAAAATCAAAAAAAAAAATGAAAAAATAGAAAATGTTTCGAGAAAGTTTTTGCAATAAATGGAAGATGATAGGTATAATCGGATCATTGGCTTTTCGATTACTATATATAAGAGATAATGAACGATCGGTCACGCGTCTAACTTAGGATATGTGGGTAGGCCCAGCCAGTTGAAAGGTTCCTTAGGCTTGATATAAAATACCTTAAATTAGGAATCTTGTGGGTTCTCGCCTTAGAAGCTGTGATAAAACTGAAACTGTGGAAAGTATAAGAGGTACGTCATAAGTAAAAAACTTATAAGTTTTTCCGATTAAACTGGCACACCTGTTTCTTTTTGTGAAAACAAATCCGAAACAGTGTGGCGCCCGAAAAAATTCCATCCATTCATTGAGCACATGTAAAAAAAAAGAAGACGTGAAGTTTATGGCATTAACCATGGGGATGGTGACTCGTGTGGCGTATGTCCATTGAACTGATCGTATACAAAAGCATGTAAGCTCACAATATCATCCATCTATCCATCATAAAGTTTAATCGGAATAGCATAAGGCTTTTTTATATAAGGCGGTAGATTATAAATCTTTTAATCTCATAAGCTTGAAACGGGATTAGGTGGCGTTGTAGTCTTTTGAGTGTGGGATCCATAGATAACTATAAATTACTTGAACTTAATAGATCGAAAATAAGGGCTTCGAAACCGGCGGTTAGGTTTAAGTGGACCGTATACCTGCAATCTTGGTTTATGTGTGGTTTGATTTGTTAATAAATTAAACGAATATATTGAATGCCAGTGTTTCTGATTGTGATTCCATTGCATATAACTTTTTCGGGACGAAAAAAGATAAGTGTGAGGATTTGATCGATGCATTTTAGATACACTTTATTGAAGATAATTATGATATAAATGGATCGATACTAGTATGAAAGATAATACTTTAATGTGTTTTTATATTTTACGAGTTAGGTTGTAAAATATATTAAAAGAGCTAATATGATAAACTTTGAAAGAAAATCTCAAACGATGCATTTCAGTCATATGATGGTGAGAATTAATTGTTTCATTTATGTGATCCAAATAATAATTAGAGATCAAAAGGAGTTCACGTAAATTACATAAGAAAATCATAAATGAATGTTGAATGTCATAAAGGATTCTTAACATTTAAATTAATTTTAATTAATACTAAAATTGAATTTCTTGTTTCCAAATCCATCGCAGATCATAAAAGAAAAAGATTGGAACATGAGGATATAATAATTGGGCTGAAGATTAAAGCAGTGGTGGGCTACATGGCTTTGGGCTAGAAGGCTTGTGTACAAAAAAGCTACAATTTGGATATCACGCAACTTTTGAGAAGGGAATTGTTTTGGACGGCTGTTTTAAAAAGAAGGGGGACGACAATTGATATATATAGTTCACGCATACATTGAGAGGCATTCATTCGCAGCCGTCACATTCGAGAACATAGGGACGAAATTGAGCATCACCTTTCATCATTCTCTTCAGCTCAAGCCAATCAATGACATCTAACCAACTCGGGATGACAACCGAAGCGGCGAAGACTACCATGAGCGGCTAAACTTTTTGTGACTTCTGCCCGGATGAACGTTTACACGGTTTGATATAATTTTCTGTTTTTCTGATTCTTGTAAACTGGTACAGCTTGACCACTTGTGTTGGATTACTGGTAAACGTTTCTTGTGTTTGAATTACTTGTCGTTTATTAAGCGTATTGGCAACTTACTTGCGTTGTTAGCGGGTTAGTAAATCGGTGCGTAGTTGATACAAACAAACGGGTTATTAGGTTGCATAGTGAATCTTAAAAACTATCCCTATTAACTAATCAAATTCATTAATTCTGAGGCCATGTCTATGTGGTGTTTTGAATCAGAAAACGGATTTTCATATTAAAACGGGTATTCGGGATTCCGGGTGGAGGTTACTTCTTCTTAATATTGATAACACTTTTCGTGTCAAATTGTGTTTTCCTTTAATCTACAAACAAACCCCCAATTTAGATAATTTAGTTTTAATTAATTTCTTTAATGCTAACCACAAATTCCCCGTGGATACGATACCCTACTTACGCTATCTATTTAGTTTAATTAGGTTTTTGCATGACCCACCCTTACGACAGTCATCAAAATGGCGCCGTTGCCGGGGAATTCGTGCGCTTAGTGTTAGTTTAGTAGTAGTTGTTCCTTTTATTATTTTTGAAAAAAAATCATAAAAACCCAAAAATATTTCTTTTTGTTTATTTTTGTCTTGTTCAGTACTACGCTTTGTTTTCTTGTTTACTTGTGTGCAGGTGATTTTTTTGCATGCATACTAGGGTTTTAGGAAGATCTTCACCGCTCTTCTTCGACCCTGAAATTGAAAAGACCGCACGCCAGAATTTGCTTCTTCGTTCAGCATTGAAAGGAAAAGCAATTCAGACCACAATGAATCCATGGGAAAACCAATCCACCCCACAACAACAAACAACACAACAACCACCGATTACTGAGATGCCACCAATGCCACCACCTCCATTTACATCTGAACCACAACAACAAACCCAAACTTCACAAACTCCACCCATTGCACCACTATCAAACATGACCACCCAAACAACATCTGCTCCAACTGGAGACTTTCACGTTATTGGTGGACCACTTTACTCTCTAGAAAGCCGATTACCACCACAGCCCAATCCGCTGCGGGCCATGAATCAACAGAATTTAATGCCACACCCGAACCAGTCGAGTGTTATATTTGATCAAGTTGAAAACAGGGCTAGAACCGAGACATGGGATGACGGGTATGAAGATGAAGAGTGGGGGATAAAGGACGGGTATATGGGATATCCAGGTGGTTTGCAAAATCCGGCATTTAACCGTAATCAGCCGATGTATCAGCAGCAGAGACAGCAGCATGGGGGAAACGAATATCAAACTCCACCTCAGGTTTATCGAGCACCAGCAGCAGCTCCACGTCATCGTCAAAGGGATCCTAGATTTCCGGATCCTAATATCAGAGGAGTTGAGAGTCATTTCCGCCCACAAATTGCGGAACACTCATCACCGATTGTCATGCCTGTTGCACAAGGAAATGCGGATAGATCGTTTGAGGCAAAACCTCATATTCTCAACATGCTACCTACCTTTCACGGGAAGGGTATTGAAGAACCATACGCTCACATTGCAGAATTTGAAGCGGTTTGTAGCATGATAGGTGGACACGGGTTCACCCCAGATCAAGTCAAGCTGGTTTTGTTTCAATTCTCCCTAAAGGATTCGGCACGTGAGTGGTTTGTCTCTTTGCCTTACGCGAGCATTCACACATGGCAAGAGATGCAACAACAGTTCTTAGAAGAATATTATACGCCACAACGAACTAAGATGGGAAGAGCTGCTCTTAGGGAATTTCAACAACTTCCGGGTGAGTTGTTATACGAGTCATGGAAGCGGTTCAATCAGTTGATCCATAATTGTCCTCATCACGGTATTCCAAGATGGGAGTTAATAACCGCTTTCCATGACGGGTTATCGAAGGAAGATAGGCAAGATATAAAGGCCACAACGGGTGGTACTTTTATGAGAAACCATGTTGACAATGATTGGGATTATTTAGACATTGTAGCTGCGGATTCGAAAAGGCAAGCCCAATCAGATAGAGGAAAGAAGTATCCAGTCTCTACATCAGCTAGTATGGGAACGTCTACAGCTAGGGTGGCTCAATTAGAGAGAGAGAAGGAGGCGTTGGAACGCCAGTTGGCAAAGTTCAAAGGTCTTGGCGGACGGGATGCGTTACATGCAGCTCAGTCATATTCGGTTTGTGATTCGTGTGGCGACTTAGGCCACGTTTGGGAAGAATGTCCAGTGCAGTTTGGTACAGCTCACGAGGAAGTTAACCAGGTCTATGGTGATCAGCATAGATATGATATGAATTCAAATACATATCACCCAGGTTTGCGTAATCACCCTAATTTTAGGTACAGTAATACTACTAATCAGTTGAATCCTACTTTTCAGGTACCAAATCAAGGAGGTCAGCAATACCAGAATAGACAGACCGATTACAACAATCAAAGGAGTTATCAGCAGAATCCGAATCAAGGTGAATCGAGTAGGCAGAATGAAGGTTCAAATAATGAAGTGATGGAAATGCTGAAACAAATCAAGAATGGTCAAGAATTGCAAGCTAAGGCATATCAAGCTTTGGAAAAGCAAGTTGCTCAGTTGGCGGTTGATGTGAAGGAGGTGAGAAGAGATCCGGGGAAATTACCGAGTGACACTACAAAGAATCCGCAACATCATGCGAGGGTTAATTCGGTAAGTACCAGTCCCGTTTCTGAAATTGTTAATACCGATCTTACTTCTTCTTCCCAAGTAGTTGCAAGTATTAGTGATGGAGGTGAAGAAAGTGAACTAGGAGCGCCGCATGTGCCTATTAAAGTGGGAAAGCTGAAAATTCACAAGGCACTATTGGATTATGGGGCGAGCACGAATATTCTGCCCGGTAGTTTATTTGATCAGTACGAGTTTGGTCTATTACATAATTTTGATAGAAAGGTGATATTGGCGGACGATACTTGGAAACAACCGCGTGGGGTTGTTAAGGATGTGAAGATCCAGTTGGGTGAGTGCTATTATTCGGTCGACTTTTTAGTGTTGGATTATGCACCCACGAGAACGAACGAGCAACAAAAGGTAATATTGGGACGTCCTTTCTTGAACACGGCCAATGCTCAAATCAACTGCAGAGAAGGATTGATTACGATGAGTTATGAAAACCGTAAGTTGATTTTTAATGTTTATTCAAAATCCATTACTTACGAAATTATTAATTTATATGAAGCAGTTGCTATTGATGAGAAAGGTGTTGAGTTTGACAGGTCTAAACAAGAGATAAACGAAGAATCAGTGAACAAGGTGAAAGTGAAGAAGAAAGGAAAAGCGGGTAAACCACTCGACCGTGGAAATTTATGGAGAGATGAGGTCAAGGTTGAATATAATTCGCGTGAAGATGCAAACTTTCCAGACTATGCGAAGCTAGGTAATTTGGAGAAGTCTGGAGGTAAGCAAATCTTTGAACCACCTTGAAGATCGCAGGTATGATCTGGCTGAAGATCTAAAACTTAGCGCTCTTAGGAGGCAGCCTAAGGTTTGTAGTTTATTTTATTTTTCGTATTAGTTTAGTTTAGTTTGTGTCCAAACCTTGCAATTGTTCAAGTGTGGGGAAGTTCGAGGAGGTTTGGTTAAGCTCTAGTGCAGTTGAGGGCAACGAACATTTGTTTGGGGGGTAGGGCAAAGTGATTATAAGACTACATAAAAAAAAATCGGCCTGGAAAAAATGATTTTTTGGAGCGTTTTTTGCACAATTTTCGGTTGTTTTCGGTATGTTCTCGAAGTGTTTCAGGAATATGAGATGATTTGGAGGTGAAAACATGAAAAAAAAAACTAAAAAATTTAAGTAAATTGCTGGAAAAGTGGGTCATGGGCGTGTCGCGAGGGTCCCCATGCCCTCCTCCGCGTGTCGCCTAGAAGAATAGTCAAAAAGTCATAAATTAAAACCCTTTTTCCATCTAATTGAGATCAAGTACAATTAAAAGAAAAAAAAAACCCCTATCGTATTATCCTTTCTTCTCCGGTGAATAACAGCCGGCTACCTCCGTCCGTTGTACCTCTGACGACCACCCTTGCTCACCGCCGTCGATTGTTGCCGACACCCGTCGCTCACCGCCGGCGACCACCGATCACCACCACCATCGTCGACGGCCGGCGGCAGACCGTTAGGCGATTCCGATTCCGGTTAACAAACAAAGCTTGCATAGTTCTTCTAATTCCAAACTAAATCTCGATCCAGGTATGAAGCTTGCATTTTTACCGGTTATTAAGGTCGTTTCTTTATTATTGTTGCAAATTTGAATGTTATTTGGTGGTGTTAAAGGGGGGGGGGGGGGGGTATTGAAGGTAATTAATGGTAATTTGTGTGTGAATATAGAGAAAGTGCAGTAGACACATCGAGATAGGTTGGATTTAGGTTCAAACTATGATAAAATTGGAGTTGATGTGATTTTTTTTGAGCAGGGGTAGTGAATGTAAATTGTGCGGAAATTGGTTTTGAGTTGAGACATATTGCAAAACTGGGATTTAGGTGCGAGTTGGGTAATTAGCACAGTGGTTTGGTAGAACGTGTGATAAAGTCGAAGTACATGTCTTAGACGATTAAGGCGAGTTTTGAGGTTTTGATTTTTGGTTAATTGACACGTGTGGTATGTTTGTCATGAAGGTTGTTTAATGTGGGTAGTTATTGAGGTATAATCATTTAGTTGCGTTATGTCAGATATAGGCGTGAGGTGTATTGTGGTTAAGGAAGCAAGTTGAGAATGTGATGCGGATAGTAAGTGTTTGATGAGTGTTTAAGGAATATGAAATGATAGTCGGCATATAGGCATTGGTTTGGGAAGTAAAGTGTGGAAAAGGGTCGATGACATCGATGTTCTATTCGGTGCATGTTTATTAGGCGGTAGTGTCGATGAGCGGATGATTAGTGTCGAGGCGAGTAAGTTGAGCGAAAAGTTAGGCCGGTTGGTAGTCGTGGCTCGGGTATATGAAAAAAAACTTGTTTTCCTCTCGTTTCTCTTCATGTACTAACCGTTTAACATGTGTTTGGGGATTGTGAGTTTTATTTTGCAGGATCGATTGCTTTTGTCCATACTCAATCTCCATTTGGACGAAAGTGATTCGAACAATCATATTAAAACAAGCATCTGTGTTGAAGCAGCCGTGAATGAAATGCTATACGGTTGCGGTGGAACAAGGCTCAAAGGATTCAACCGCGTCAAATCAGGGGAGTCTGTTCCATTTATCTATGTATTTTTATTTATGTTTTAGTGTGTTAATAGTTTCTCTCTCCATTGAGGACAATGAAGGAAATAAGTGTGGGGAGGGGAGACTAGCGTCTAGTGTGTGTCTCGTGTCAGTCATGTCAGTTGTGTGTTAAAAATTAAAAAAAAAATCAAAAAAAAAATGAAAAAATAGAAAATGTTTCGAGAAAGTTTTTGCAATAAATGGAAGATGATAGGTATAATCGGATCATTGGCTTTTCGATTACTATATATAAGAGATAATGAACGATCGGTCACGCGTCTAACTTAGGATATGTGGGTAGGCCCAGCCAGTTGAAAGGTTCCTTAGGCTTGATATAAAATACCTTAAATTAGGAATCTTGTGGGTTCTCGCCTTAGAAGCTGTGATAAAACTGAAACTGTGGAAAGTATAAGAGGTACGTCATAAGTAAAAAACTTATAAGTTTTTCCGATTAAACTGGCACACCTGTTTCTTTTTGTGAAAACAAATCCGAAACAGTGTGGCGCCCGAAAAAATTCCATCCATTCATTGAGCACATGTAAAAAAAAAGAAGACGTGAAGTTTATGGCATTAACCATGGGGATGGTGACTCGTGTGGCGTATGTCCATTGAACTGATCGTATACAAAAGCATGTAAGCTCACAATATCATCCATCTATCCATCATAAAGTTTAATCGGAATAGCATAAGGCTTTTTTATATAAGGCGGTAGATTATAAATCTTTTAATCTCATAAGCTTGAAACGGGATTAGGTGGCGTTGTAGTCTTTTGAGTGTGGGATCCATAGATAACTATAAATTACTTGAACTTAATAGATCGAAAATAAGGGCTTCGAAACCGGCGGTTAGGTTTAAGTGGACCGTATACCTGCAATCTTGGTTTATGTGTGGTTTGATTTGTTAATAAATTAAACGAATATATTGAATGCCAGTGTTTCTGATTGTGATTCCATTGCATATAACTTTTTCGGGACGAAAAAAGATAAGTGTGAGGATTTGATCGATGCATTTTAGATACACTTTATTGAAGATAATTATGATATAAATGGATCGATACTAGTATGAAAGATAATACTTTAATGTGTTTTTATATTTTACGAGTTAGGTTGTAAAATATATTAAAAGAGCTAATATGATAAACTTTGAAAGAAAATCTCAAACGATGCATTTCAGTCATATGATGGTGAGAATTAATTGTTTCATTTATGTGATCCAAATAATAATTAGAGATCAAAAGGAGTTCACGTAAATTACATAAGAAAATCATAAATGAATGTTGAATGTCATAAAGGATTCTTAACATTTAAATTAATTTTAATTAATACTAAAATTGAATTTCTTGTTTCCAAATCCATCGCAGATCATAAAAGAAAAAGATTGGAACATGAGGATATAATAATTGGGCTGAAGATTAAAGCAGTGGTGGGCTACATGGCTTTGGGCTAGAAGGCCTGTGTACAAAAAAGCTACAATTTGGATATCACGCAACTTTTGAGAAGGGAATTGTTTTGGACGGCTGTTTTAAAAAGAAGGGGGACGACAATTGATATATATAGTTCACGCATACATTGAGAGGCATTCATTCGCAGCCGTCACATTCGAGAACATAGGGACGAAATTGAGCATCACCTTTCATCATTCTCTTCAGCTCAAGCCAATCAATGACATCTAACCAACTCGGGATGACAACCGAAGCGGCGAAGACTACCATGAGCGGCTAAACTTTTTGTGACTTCTGCCCGGATGAACGTTTACACGGTTTGATATAATTTTCTGTTTTTCTGATTCTTGTAAACTGGTACAGCTTGACCACTTGTGTTGGATTACTGGTAAACGTTTCTTGTGTTTGAATTACTTGTCGTTTATTAAGCGTATTGGCAACTTACTTGCGTTGTTAGCGGGTTAGTAAATCGGTGCGTAGTTGATACAAACAAACGGGTTATTAGGTTGCATAGTGAATCTTAAAAACTATCCCTATTAACTAATCAAATTCATTAATTTTGAGGCCATGTCTATGTGGTGTTTTGAATCAGAAAACGGATTTTCATATTAAAACGGGTATTCGGGATTCCGGGTGGAGGTTACTTCTTCTTAATATTGATAACACTTTTCGTGTCAAATTGTGTTTTCCTTTAATCTACAAACAAACCCCCAATTTAGATAATTTAGTTTTAATTAATTTCTTTAATGCTAACCACAAATTCCCCGTGGATACGATACCCTACTTACGCTATCTATTTAGTTTAATTAGGTTTTTGCATGACCCACCCTTACGACAGTCATCAAAATGGCGCCGTTGCCGGGGAATTCGTGCGCTTAGTGTTAGTTTAGTAGTAGTTGTTCCTTTTATTATTTTTGAAAAAAAATCATAAAAACCCAAAAATATTTCTTTTTGTTTATTTTTGTCTTGTTCAGTACTACGCTTTGTTTTCTTGTTTACTTGTGTGCAGGTGATTTTTTTGCATGCATACTAGGGTTTCAGGAAGATCTTCACCGCTCTTCTTCGACCCTGAAATTGAAAAGACCGCACGCCAGAATTTGCTTCTTCGTTCAGCATTGAAAGGAAAAGCAATTCAGACCACAATGAATCCATGGGAAAACCAATCCACCCCACAACAACAAACAACACAACAACCACCGATTACTGAGATGCCACCAATGCCACCACCTCCATTTACATCTGAACCACAACAACAAACCCAAACTTCACAAACTCCACCCATTGCACCACTATCAAACATGACCACCCAAACAACATCTGCTCCAACTGGAGACTTTCACGTTATTGGTGGACCACTTTACTCTCTAGAAAGCCGATTACCACCACAGCCCAATCCGCTGCGGGCCATGAATCAACAGAATTTAATGCCACACCCGAACCAGTCGAGTGTTATATTTGATCAAGTTGAAAACAGGGCTAGAACCGAGACATGGGATGACGGGTATGAAGATGAAGAGTGGGGGATAAAGGACGGGTATATGGGATATCCAGGTGGTTTGCAAAATCCGGCATTTAACCGTAATCAGCCGATGTATCAGCAGCAGAGACAGCAGCATGGGGGAAACGAATATCAAACTCCACCTCAGGTTTATCGAGCACCAGCAGCAGCTCCACGTCATCGTCAAAGGGATCCTAGATTTCCGGATCCTAATATCAGAGGAGTTGAGAGTCATTTCCGCCCACAAATTGCGGAACACTCATCACCGATTGTCATGCCTGTTGCACAAGGAAATGCGGATAGATCGTTTGAGGCAAAACCTCATATTCTCAACATGCTACCTACCTTTCACGGGAAGGGTATTGAAGAACCATACGCTCACATTGCAGAATTTGAAGCGGTTTGTAGCATGATAGGTGGACACGGGTTCACCCCAGATCAAGTCAAGCTGGTTTTGTTTCAATTCTCCCTAAAGGATTCGGCACGTGAGTGGTTTGTCTCTTTGCCTTACGCGAGCATTCACACATGGCAAGAGATGCAACAACAGTTCTTAGAAGAATATTATACGCCACAACGAACTAAGATGGGAAGAGCTGCTCTTAGGGAATTCCAACAACTTCCGGGTGAGTTGTTATACGAGTCATGGAAGCGGTTCAATCAGTTGATCCGTAATTGTCCTCATCACGGTATTTCAAGATGGGAGTTAATAACCGCTTTCCATGACGGGTTATCGAAGGAAGATAGGCAAGATATAAAGGCCACAACGGGTGGTACTTTTCTGAGAAACCATGTCGACAATGATTGGGATTATTTAGACATTGTAGCTGCGGATTCGAAAAGGCAAGCCCAATCAGATAGAGGAAAGAAGTATCTAGTCTCTACATCAGCTAGTATGGGAACGTCTACAGCTAGGGTGGCTCAATTAGAGAGAGAGAAGGAGGCGTTGGAACGCCAGTTGGCAAAGTTCAAAGGTCTTGGCGGACGGGATGCGTTACATGCAGCTCAGTCATATTCGGTTTGTGATTCGTGTGGCGACTTAGGCCACGTTTGGGAAGAATGTCCAGTGCAGTTTGGTACAGCTCACGAGGAAGTTAACCAGGTCTATGGTGATCAGCATAGATATGATATGAATTCAAATACATATCACCCAGGTTTGCGTAATCACCCTAATTTTAGGTACAGTAATACTACTAATCAGTTGAATCCTACTTTTCAGGTACCAAATCAAGGAGGTCAGCAATACCAGAATAGACAGACTGATTACAACAATCAAAGGAGTTATCAGCAGAATCCGAATCAAGGTGAATCGAGTAGGCAGAATGAAGGTTCAAATAATGAAGTGATGGAAATGCTGAAACAAATCAAGAAGGATCAAGAATTGCAAGCTAAGGCATATCAAGCTTTGGAAAAGCAAGTTGCTCAGTTGGCGGTTGATGTGAAGGAGGTGAGAAGAGATCCGGGGAAATTACCGAGTGACACTACAAAGAATCCGCAACATCATGCGAGGGTTAATTCGGTAAGTACCAGTCCCGTTTCTGAAATTGTAAATACCGATCTTACTTCTTCTTCCCAAGTAGTTGCAAGTATTAGTGATGGAGGTGAAGAAAGTGAACTAGGAGCGCCGCATGTGCCTATTAAAGTGGGAAAGCTGAAAATTCACAAGGCACTATTGGATTATGGGGCGAGCACGAATATTCTGCCCGGTAGTTTATTTGATCAGTACGAGTTTGGTCTATTACATGATTTTGATAGAAAGGTGATATTGGCGGACGATACTTGGAAACAACCGCGTGGGGTTGTTAAGGATGTGAAGATCCAGTTGGGTGAGTGCTATTATTCGGTCGACTTTTTAGTGTTGGATTATGCACCCACGAGAACGAACGAGCAACAAAAGGTAATATTGGGACGTCCTTTCTTGAACACGGCCAATGCTCAAATCAACTGCAGAGAAGGATTGATTACGATGAGTTATGAAAACCGTAAGTTGATTTTTAATGTTTATTCAAAATCCATTACTTACGAAATTATTAATTTATATGAAGCAGTTGCTATTGATGAGAAAGGTGTTGAGTTTGACAGGTCTAAACAAGAGATAAACGAAGAATCAGTGAACAAGGTGAAAGTGAAGAAGAAAGGAAAAGCGGGTAAACCACTCGACTGTGGAAATTTATGGAGAGATGAGGTCAAGGTTGAATATAATTCGCGTGAAGATGCAAACTTTCCAGACTATGCGAAGCTAGGTAATTTGGAGAAGTCTGGAGGTAAGCAAATCTTTGAACCACCTTGAAGATCGCAGGTATGATCTGGCTGAAGATCTAAAACTTAGCGCTCTTAGGAGGCAGCCTAAGGTTTGTAGTTTATTTTATTTTTCGTATTAGTTTAGTTTAGTTTGTGTCCAAACCTTGCAATTGTTCAAGTGTGGGGAAGTTCGAGGAGGTTTGGTTAAGCTCTAGTGCAGTTGAGGGCAACGAACATTTGTTTGGGGGGTAGGGCAAAGTGATTATAAGACTACATAAAAAAAAATCGGCCTGGAAAAAATGATTTTTTGGAGCGTTTTTTGCACAATTTTCGGTTGTTTTCGGTATGTTCTCGAAGTGTTTCAGGAATATGAGATGATTTGGAGGTGAAAACATGAAAAAAAAAACTAAAAAATTTAAGTAAATTGCTGGAAAAGTGGGTCATGGGCGTGTCGTGAGGGTCCCCATGCCCTCCTCCGCGTGTCGCCTAGAAGAATAGTCAAAAAGTCATAAATTAAAACCCTTTTTCCATCTAATTGAGATCAAGTACAATTAAAAGAAAAAAAAAACCCCTATCGTATTATCCTTTCTTCTCCGGTGAATAACAGCCGGCTACCTCCGTCCGTTGTACCTCTGACGACCACCCTTGCTCACCGCCGTCGATTGTTGCCGACACCCGTCGCTCACCGCCGGCGACCACCGATCACCACCACCATCGTCGACGGCCGGCGGCAGACCGTTAGGCGATTCCGATTCCGGTTAACAAACAAAGCTTGCATAGTTCTTCTAATTCCAAACTAAATCTCGATCCAGGTATGAAGCTTGCATTTTTACCGGTTATTAAGGTTGTTTCTTTATTATTGTTGCAAATTTGAATGTTATTTGGTGGTGTTAAAGGGGGGGGGGGGGGGGGGGTATTGAAGGTAATTAATGGTAATTTGTGTGTGAATATAGAGAAAGTGCAGTAGACACATCGAGATAGGTTGGATTTAGGTTCAAACTATGATAAAATTGGAGTTGATGTGATTTTTTTGAGCAGGGGTAGTGAATGTAAATTGTGCGGAAATTGGTTTTGAGTTGAGACATATTGCAAAACTGGGATTTAGGTGCGAGTTGGGTAATTAGCACAGTGGTTTGGTAGAACGTGTGATAAAGTCGAAGTACATGTCTTAGACGATTAAGGCGAGTTTTGAGGTTTTGATTTTTGGTTAATTGACACGTGTGGTATGTTTGTCATGAAGGTTGTTTAATGTGGGTAGTTATTGAGGTATAATCATTTAGTTGCGTTATGTCAGATATAGGCGTGAGGTGTATTGTGGTTAAGGAAGCAAGTTGAGAATGTGATGCGGATAGTAAGTGTTTGATGAGTGTTTAAGGAATATGAAATGATAGTCGGCATATAGGCATTGGTTTGGGAAGTAAAGTGTGGAAAAGGGTCGATGACATCGATGTTCTATTCGGTGCATGTTTATTAGGCGGTAGTGTCGATGAGCGGATGATTAGTGTCGAGGCGAGTAAGTTGAGCGAAAAGTTAGGCCGGTTGGTAGTCGTGGCTCGGGTATATGAAAAAAAAACTTGTTTTCCTCTCGTTTCTCTTCATGTACTAACCGTTTAACATGTGTTTGGGGATTGTGAGTTTTATTTTGCAGGATCGATTGCTTTTGTCCATACTCAATCTCCATTTGGACGAAAGTGATTCGAACAATCATATTAAAACAAGCATCTGTGTTGAAGCAGCCGTGAATGAAATGCTATACGGTTGCGGTGGAACAAGGCTCAAAGGATTCAACCGCGTCAAATCAGGGGAGTCTGTTCCATTTATCTATGTATTTTTATTTATGTTTTAGAGTGTTAATAGTTTCTCGCTCCATTGAGGACAATGAAGGAAATAAGTGTGGGGAGGGGAGACTAGCGTCTAGTGTGTGTCTCGTGTCAGTCATGTCAGTTGTGTGTTAAAAATTAAAAAAAAAATCAAAAAAAAAAAATGAAAAAATAGAAAATGTTTCGAGAAAGTTTTTGCAATAAATGGAAGATGATAGGTATAATCGGATCATTGGCTTTTCGATTACTATATATAAGAGATAATGAACGATCGGTCACGCGTCTAACTTAGGATATGTGGGTAGGCCCAGCCAGTTGAAAGGTTCCTTAGGCTTGATATAAAATACCTTAAATTAGGAATCTTGTGGGTTCTCGCCTTAGAAGCTGTGATAAAACTGAAACTGTGGAAAGTATAAGAGGTACGTCATAAGTAAAAAACTTATAAGTTTTTCCGATTAAACTGGCACACCTGTTTCTTTTTGTGAAAACAAATCCGAAACAGTGTGGCGCCCGAAAAAATTCCATCCATTCATTGAGCACATGTAAAAAAAAAGAAGACGTGAAGTTTATGGCATTAACCATGGGGATGGTGACTCGTGTGGCGTATGTCCATTGAACTGATCGTATACAAAAGCATGTAAGCTCACAATATCATCCATCTATCCATCATAAAGTTTAATCGGAATAGCATAAGGCTTTTTTATATAAGGCGGTAGATTATAAATCTTTTAATCTCATAAGCTTGAAATGGGATTAGGTGGCGTTGTAGTCTTTTGAGTGTGGGATCCATAGATAACTATAAATTACTTGAACTTAATAGATCGAAAATAAGGGCTTCGAAACCGGCGGTTGGGTTTAAGTGGACCGTATACCTGCAATCTTGGTTTATGTGTGGTTTGATTTGTTAATAAATTAAACGAATATATTGAATGCCAGTGTTTCTGATTGTGATTCCATTGCACATAACTTTTTCGGGACGAAAAAAGATAAGTGTGAGGATTTGATCGATGCATTTTAGATACACTTTATTGAAGATAATTATGATATAAATGGATCGATACTAGTATGAAAGATAATACTTTAATGTGTTTTTATATTTTACGAGTTAGGTTGTAAAATATATTAAAAGAGCTAATATGATAAACTTTGAAAGAAAATCTCAAACGATGCAATTCAGTCATATGATGGTGAGAATTAATTGTTTCATTTATGTGATCCAAATAATAATTAGAGATCAAAAGGAGTTCACGTAAATTACATAAGAAAATCATAAATGAATGTTGAATGTCATAAAGGATTCTTAACATTTAAATTAATTTTAATTAATACTAAAATTGAATTTCTTGTTTCCAAATCCATCGCAGATCATAAAAGAAAAAGATTGGAACATGAGGATATAATAATTGGGCTGAAGATTAAAGCAGTGGTGGGCTACATGGCTTTGGGCTAGAAGGCTTGTGTACAAAGAAGCTACAATTTGGATATCACGCAACTTTTGAGAAGGGAATTGTTTTGGACGGCTGTTTTAAAAAGAAGGGGGACGACAATTGATATATATAGTTCACGCATACATTGAGAGGCATTCATTCGCAGCCGTCACATTCGAGAACATAGGGACGAAATTGAGCATCACCTTTCATCATTCTCTTCAGCTCAAGCCAATCAATGACATCTAACCAACTCGGGATGACAACCGAAGCGGCGAAGACTACCATGAGCGGCTAAACTTTTTGTGACTTCTGCCCGGATGAACGTTTACACGGTTTGATATAATTTTCTGTTTTTCTGATTCTTGTAAACTGGTACAGCTTGACCACTTGTGTTGGATTACTGGTAAACGTTTCTTGTGTTTGAATTACTTGTCGTTTATTAAGCGTATTGGCAACTTACTTGCGTTGTTAGCGGGTTAGTAAATCGGTGCGTAGTTGATACAAACAAACGGGTTATTAGGTTGCATAGTGAATCTTAAAAACTATCCCTATTAACTAATCAAATTCATTAATTCTGAGGCCATGTCTATGTGGTGTTTTGAATCAGAAAACGGATTTTCATATTAAAACGGGTATTCGGGATTCCGGGTGGAGGTTACTTCTTCTTAATATTGATAACACTTTTCGTGTCAAATTGTGTTTTCCTTTAATCTACAAACAAACCCCCAATTTAGATAATTTAGTTTTAATTAATTTCTTTAATGCTAACCACAAATTCCCCGTGGATACGATACCCTACTTACGCTATCTATTTAGTTTAATTAGGTTTTTGCATGACCCACCCTTACGACAGTCATCAGTAGCAGATGCATGGACATTTTGAGCAGGAACAATATCCCGAGATGTGTGAGTTTCAACCCTCCTTGGAGGAGCTTGAGGCTGTGAAGAAGCTTGCTGTAAGGACCTGCAAAAATGTCCCAAAACGACTCGTAAGTGAAAACCCGGACCCCTGAAACCCTAATGTGCATGAAAAACCAAGAAATTGAGAAAATTGGTTTTCACGCGGGCCACGTAAATGTAAGCTTAGGCTTACGCTGGCCGCGTCAAAGCAAGGTTGACCGGATAAGCGTTCCAGGCCACGTGTCGCACACGTGGCAGACCTAGGTGTGACACGCTAGCCCTAGTCGTAGACTAGGTGGCTCTCGCGGGCCGCGTAAAACTCAAAAATTTGCTATAAATTGTTGGTGCATGAGCAGTTCATCTGTGTCGAAAATTTTGATAAAAAACGAAGTCCACTGCTCAAAATCACAATTTCACGTAGAGAAACGCTGCTACGAATACAGGGTATTAACTCGATCACTGCTACGATATAATGTCCGATCGATTGAAACTAATCCGAGGGATGTTTAAGTGCTGCCCGTATTTGGGCTATGCCTTTGTCATTCGTCGTGAGGGTTTTGATATCGTGAGCTTATCGTACATGTTGTATTAAGTTGATGACCTAGTTTCGTGTGCATTGTTGTTTAAATTAGGTTATCAGGCTTATCAGTAGGCTAAACTCTGCCCATTTAAACTTGCAATGTGAGTCATTCTCTTTTTATCAACAATGTTTTACAATACTCCAATTATTTTCAAAAGTTATAATTACAGGGATTAAGTTATGGTTATCTTGAATCACTGGCTAGTGGGGTATTGTGCACATTACTAATTTCTCACGGTTAGGTTCATCAACCTAACAGTGATAATCATCACTACTTGGGTGAAAGGACCCAATAGTGGTATGACCATCGTCACCAGGGTGTGACACGGTGCCAAATAAAAAAATAAGATAGTAGCCATTGTAATCTCTCTGATGTTGTAATTTATAACTATGTGTCGTTTTATTAAACTTGAGTGACTCTCCAGTATTTCCCCGCTGATAAAATATTTTTCAAAACATGTTTCAGGTGACCTACTGTGAATCAAGGAGAACGTGCTACAGAGCACTAACAAGCTTGAAGTGGTGGCTCAGTTAAATAAATAAACATGTTTTGTAAAACAGGGAATTTCCTCGTGAAATTCCTCTATTGTAAATTACGGGGTTGGTCCCAAATTATGAAATAAAATAATTGGGCATTTTCAAGTTTTAGACGATCTTGTTAAACTTCCGCTGTCGACTCAAATAATAAATACCATGGGTTTCTGCCGCGACTCTTGGACCGGGTAACACCGGGAAGGGGGGCCGTGACAGAAAAAGGTGGTATCAGAGCCACTGATTTAAGCCAATTAAGTATTTAGAAATACTTAATTTTTCTGATTGCCATTCTGTGATTTTGTGAAAACTTACTTTTAACTTAAGTTTGTGTGTATATTCATGTGTGCTAACAGCATGAATGAACTGTCGGAGGCACTCCGAAACTTTACTATCCATAGCACCGATATGGATATTACCAGCACTTTCACTGGCTACCAGGCTGATACTGAAGAGCCAATGGTATTCCAGGCCCAACCGCAGGAGAAACCAAAGACGAAAAAGAGAAGAAGACTCTTAGGCTGGAGGCGTGTGCGTAGGAAGAAACCAGCAGTACAGAAAGTTGTAAAGACTGAGGATTCGAAGGATAAGGGGAAAGGAAAAGAGATTGGGGATAGTTCCAGGCAAGCCTAGGAAATGCCATCATGGGAGGAGCTGGATCGTAAACTGGCACTTAGCGACCTCATCGGACCTGCCGATGGAAACCTCTTTAATTATCCAGTTGAATCACGACTTCCAGTTAATCTAGAGCCTGCTATCCCAGATCCCATTGTCAACCCCGGACCTCTACAAGGAGAGTTGGAAGAATGGTGGACCACTGACTGGCAATTTCAGAATCTTATAAATAACCCTAACACCTTTCCCCCCCAGTTTGACCCTGAACCTACACCAAACCCACCTATGAGCACAGAGAACTTGGCTGAACTCCGCCACTATGGCGAGGATGTTGGTACACTTTATGTGGACGCGACTCGACTCGGTTCGATTCGTCGACACGGTTAGGTCCGGCTCAAGTCCGACGTCACGACATTCCTCCGTCGTGCGCCCCAGAGTTCGACACGCGAAGCACGGAGCGCCGCGATCCTATTCCCATTGACACATCACCATGACATCATCATGATGATGTCATGATGATGTCACAAACCTTTGACTAAATGAAGTATTTGTCCTATGCATGAATTTGTGCAAATATTATAAGCAGATTCATGCTTTGGGCCGTTTCTCAACATTTGGGCCGAAGACTTGAAGTGGACTTTGACTATGTGTTGGCCTGCTACATCATTTCGTCGAAGACCTTTTGATTTCGTCAATCTGTTAATATAAATACCCAGACACAGAACAGAAACTTTGAGAGAAGTCTGTATAGATTTCCGAGAGAACACACACAACAGTGTTTGTTGAACAAACCAACCGGGTGTGCGGATGCCTTGGCGTGGATTGAACAACCGCACACTACTTCTCAAAGAGAAAGACAAAGACCTTCGCTGGTGCAATGTGGAAGACCAGCCGGACCCAAAGGTCTATGATCTTGTTGCTGTCAAGAGACTTCTCAGTAGCTACAAAGAATTGACTATGAAATCCACACCGGGTGGATATCCAGTTTGGGAGAGCGCTCAGATTCCTTGCAATGCACGAAGCAGTTGCAGGATACGGTTTTAAATTTCTAATCTCTCCTATACTTGTCGATATTTAAGCTGCTTTATAAATTGTTATCCTCTCGTAGCACTCTTTGGCCTGACACGTTGAACTCGAATATCACCTCACACGTGATTGTTTCACTATGAAACTCGTCAATGTTGTCTTGGTCCGCACCGCTTACCGACGTGCCAACTCATTTTTCCAAAATTCGATAAATCATTTCTGATTAAATTAATTTTGCTAAACGGCATTGAGGTAAAACATGAGTTAACCGACATCGGAAAATCCTTTTTGTAAATACCTTTGAGTTTTTAAAATTTATCAAAGTTTGTTGATTTTAGGGGGAGTAAATCCAAAATTTGAAAAATTCAAAAACATCGAAAAATTTCAAAATCCAAAAACATTGGAAAAACAAAAATGAGTTTCCTGGCGAGAAAAAGAGAAAATGATAGTACATCAGTGGTCTGTCTAAACCTCTTTAAACTGAAATGCAAAATGCAAAATGAAAAATGTTAAGCAGCTCTATATAAGATGTATCGGTAGGCTCACAATCATTTTAAAGTGTGCAGGGTGATATAAATCTTAAATCGACTGAAGACCAGGTGGGAACCGCACATTGGCATATGGTCTTGGTACCGAAATTTCGTTTGATTGATTGCCGAGGTTCTGAGATATTCGGTCTTTATGCTGTCTTATCATCTGGGTATCATGGTTGTTTCTTTTACCGAAATAAAACGGAGACGAAGTCTAGATCTTCCATGATACTATACATACGTGTACATACTGCATACGACCTAAATAAGTGATCAACAATCACTTGTCCAAACAAAATAAGTGATAATATATCACAGCTTTCTTGCGGGAGTCAAGTTCGTCTCTTTGTTGTACGAAAGTACTGACCTGTTCACGGACTTGCTCCTGTGCCCTCATGCATCGAAAATCAAGTTCCTCATCAATAAGTGATTCTATCACATAGGGCTTGTTTTCAAATCAAAATAAGTGAGTTTCTCACATTCTTTTATACGGTCAAACAGATGATAATCGGTATACTCACCGGTAAGATGAACTCTCGTGCATGCCTTGATACGGGAATGTGTCGTGTGTGGATGAACACCGGTCGGTAAGTATAAATCATACCTTAACGTATCCCCTCGCCATGATTACATCTGATAAGTTGAGCTTAAGTGGACAACAATACCGATAATTGTTATAGGATGCTTATCTAAATGTTAACTAATTGAACAAAAAGAGCGTTTTGGCATGACCGTACCCTGATATGATTCTCTTACCCTCGAAACTCGCAAAAAGAATGTCTGTAAATATTTATTTATTGCTTTCGTTCCTGCATCTTTGTATATATTTATTTATTGCTTTCCGTCTTTACATTTGAAAAATGAAAATTCCAAAAAGATTTTAGGTGTGTTTTAATCTAAACTTTATAAAAGTCAAAAAGATTTTGCTTCTAGTTTATTTTTGATTGACCGGTGTTGGAACTCGAGTCTATCCTACCCAAAAATCCTGATTGTAAGCCGGAAAAACAATTGCACCTTCATAAACTGTCGAAGTTAACAAGTTTTGAAAGTTAAAAGGTTAAAATTCATCAATTTTCTAAACTTTCAAACTGTTGTCGGTCGGTGTATAAATGAGATTTGATCTCATATGTGTCTTTTGTTTAATTTGTCTAAATTCCAAGCGGTTGTTCTCATTGCGTGTTTAGCATTCTTGTATGTGCAGATGCGACATCAGAATCAGCTAAAGGAGAAGAGAACGTGTCAGATGACAAGCCGTAAAGTGAAGACACGACGTTGATGCAATCAGAAGATCAAGATGATCGGGTTACAGTTGACCACTTTTCAACACCACAAGGATCTAAAGTATTGAAGTTCAAAAGATTCACGAGCATCATTCAAGGGGGAGTTTGTTGATACACTCCCTGATTATGTCACGTGAAGACTTTGAAGATCCTCCGACACAAAAGACATGGAAGACGAACCATCACGAGTAGCGTCCAAGGGGGAGTTTGTTGGTACACTTTATGTGGACGTGACTCGACTCGGTTCGATTCGGTTCGGGTCGACACGGTTAGGTCCGGCTCAAGTCTGACGTCACGACATTCCTCCGTCGTGCGCCCCAGAGTTCGACACGCGAAGCACGGAGCGCCGCGATCCTATTCCCGTTGACACATCACCATGACATCATCATGATGATGTCACAAACCTTTGACTAAATGAAATATTTGTCCTATGCATGAATTTGTGCAAAGATTATAAGCAGATTCATGCTTTGGGCCGTTTCTCAACATTTGGGCCGAAGACTTGAAGTGGACTTTGACTATGTGTTGGCCTGCTACATCATTTCATCGAAGACCTTTTGATTTCGTCAATCTGTTAATATAAATACCCAGACACAGAACATAAACTTTGAGAGAAGTCTGAATAGATTTCGGAACGAACACATTGTAACACACACAGTGAGAGTTTACAGAGACCATTTGTAAACACCGTATTGTAACCGTTTTCTAGCATTAATACATTGAGTGTTAATTGTTGAATCTTGTGTCTTACGTGTTCGTAACTTGGTTTAACTTACCCGTTTGGATTCCGCACTTTCGGGTTTGTCGGAAAACAGGGAATAGAGGTTACTCGATCCTCCGGGTGGACCTTCAGAGGAGCTGGTGGACGCAGGAAATAGAATCCGGGAAGTGGGGGAGAGGATATCATGGAAATACGACGAGAGGGAACGTCGTTTCTGAAGTGCCAGCTGACAAGGATCATTTGTGGTTGTGGCTACTTGTTTAATAATAAAATAATAATAATAATAATAATCATAATAATAAAAATATAATCATGTAAAATAACCTAAAATAAAACTTTTGTAAAATATTTGGTGTGTACGAATGCATACTAAAATATATAAAAATATGGAAGTCGCAAAGTCGACAATTTTGGCTATACGTGTTGACATGATTATGTGTGATTACTTTATTGTGTGATTGTTATTTATTTGTGTTAATAACTTATATATATTATTAATTACCAGATGGAACACGCTGGTAATGAACCCGTTAACGAAGTTAACCAATCCGAGCAAAACCATGAAGATCAATTTCTGAATAGGCAAGATATAGAAAACATCGTTGCCCAAGGAATAGCAAATGCTATTCCAGCAATCCTTGCTGCTGCCCGAAATCCAGTTGAACCTCCACCACCTATTCCTAGCAAACGTACTCGTGATGACAATTTCAGTAATAGTGTAAATGGAGGCGGCAACATTAATAATAATGATAATGATGATGTGGTGCAAGCCCCATTCCTCAAGAAAATGAAAGCTGCAACGCCTGGTTGCACTTATAAGGAATTTCTTGCCTGTAAACCAATTGAATTTGCAGGCAAAGAAGGGGCAACTGCTGCACTGCGTTGGTTAGAGAAAACTGAAGCAGTAATTAAAATAAGTAAATGTGCTGAGGAAGACAAGGTCATGTACGCGTCGCATCTTTTTAAAGAAGGGGCACTAGAATGGTGGAATACGGTACTACAAGCCAAGGGAAGCGATGTGGCTTATGTCATGAATTGGGAAGAATTTAAAAGTCTGGTAGAAAGAAAATTCTGTCCCGAATATGAAAAGGAACAAATGACAAATAAGTTCCTCAATCACCGGATGGTAGATGTTGATTGTCGAGGGTATACTTCGACATTCTTCGAGTATGCTAGAGTCGTACCAACCCTGGCTTCGTCAGAACCGGTACTTATTTCTCGCTATATTTGGGGATTGATTGGCGAAATCCGTGATATCGTTAAAGCTGCGAGACCTCGCACAATTGACGATGCGGTAGAATTAGCCAACACTTTGACCGACGGGCTGGTGCGCACAAGAGAAGAAAACCGGAAAAAGGAAGTAGCCCAAAAGATTACCCAAGGATTCCGTGTGGGTAATAGTAATAATTTCAAGAAAAAGGGAACCGAGTAATCTTCCACTGCTCCTTTTTGCAGTACTTGTAAAAGAAAGCATTTTGGAAGATGCAAAGGGTATTGCAATTTCTGCAAAATTCCAGGGCATCAAGAAGAAGATTGCAGGAGGAAGAAATCAACAATCTGCTTCAACTGTGGAGAAGCTGGACATTTTAGACCAGACTGCCCCAAATTGGTCAAACCAGCTGACAACAAGGCCAAACCAGCTGAAGGAACTACCAAAAAGAATGCAAGAGCATTCTGGTTGACTACCCAAGAAGCAGAACTCATCCCAGATGTAATAGCTGGTACGTTCCTAGTTCACGACATTTATGCAAAAGTATTATTTGACTCAGGTGCAAACCAAAGTTTTATAAATACTTCATTCTGCTAAGCTCCTAACCTACCCTTAACCAACCTTAGACAAGTTTTTATGGTAGAAACCGCAGATGGTAATTCTGTTCACATAGATAAGGTTTTGCAAAAAGGAAAGATAGAACTCGTAGGTCATAAATTTTCTGCAAACCTGTTACCTATGAATTTAGCCGGATTTGACGTTGTGTTAAGAATGGATTTGCTAGTAGCCAACCATGCTCGAATTCTCTGTGATAAGAATTCCATAGAAATCCGTGCACCCACAGGAGAAGTAATTATGATTACGGGAGATAAGCCCCGTAAACCACTGAAATTCATTTCAGTAATGAAAATGGTCAGTTATTCAAGAAAACAAGGAATAGTGTATATGATGTCGGTAATCATTAACACTAAGGGTAAGGAACTGAAGGAAATTCCTGTAGTATCAGAATACTCGGATGTATTCCCAGAGGAACTACCAGGATTACCACCAGATAGGGAGGTAGAATTTAGAATTCATCTGATTCCTGGAACTATACCGATAGCCAAGGCACCGTACCGATTAGCGCCCACTGAAATGTTAGAACTGAAAAATCAGTTAGATGAATTACTAAGCAAAGGATTTATACAACCTAGTTCATCCCCATGGGGAGCTCCAGTGTTGTTTGTGAAAAAGAAAGATGGTTCGATGCGAATGTGTATCGATTACAGGGAATTGAATAAGGTTACAATTAAGAATCGATACCCATTACCTAGGATTGATGATCTTTTTGATCAGCTTCAAGGAGCTAGATATTTCTCTAAGATAGATTTACGCTCCGGATACCATCAGTTGAAAGTACAAGAAGAAGACATACCTAAAACTGCCTTCAGAACTAGGTATGGTCATTACGAGTTTACAGTCATGCCCTTTGGATTAACAAATGCTCCTACAACATTTATGGACATGATGAATAGGATCTGTAAACCGTACTTGGATAAATTTGTAATTGTCTTTATCGATGACATACTTATTTATTCCAAAAGTCAGGATGAGCATTGTGAGCATTTGCATGCACTCTTAACTTTGTTAAGAAAAGAAAAGCTTTATGCCAAATTCTCGAAGTGTGAATTTTGGCTACAGGAGGTACAATTTTTAGGACACATGGTGAATCACGAAGGTATTCACGTAGATCCCTCCAAAATAGAAGCGATCACCAAATGGAAGGTCCCGCAATCCGCTATGGAAATTAGAAGTTTTCTAGGGTTAGCCGGATACTATAGACGGTTTATTAAGGATTTTTCCAAGATAGCAGTACCATTAACTAAGCTAACCTGTAAACCAGTTAAGTATGAATGGGGATCTAGGCAAGAAGAAGCTTTTAAAATTTTAAAGCAAAGGTTAACAAACGCCCCAATTCTTGCCTTACCAGAAGGGACAAAAGATTTTGAAGTTTACTGTGATGCTTCTAAGCTAGGATTAGGATGTGTGCTAATGCAACGCAAAAAGGTAATTGCGTATGCCTCAAGACAATTGAAAAAGCACAAGGAAAACTATACGACTCATGACTTAGAGTTAGAGGCCATAATTTTTGCCCTTAAGATTTGGAGGCACTATCTGTATGGAAGTAAGTTTACAGTCTATACAGATCATAGGAGTTTAAGATACATATTTGGGCAAAAAGAATTAAACATGAGGCAAAGAAGATGGATGGAAATTCTAAGTGACTACGACTGTGATATTCAATATCATGAAGGAAAAGCAAATGTAGTTGCAGATGCCTTAAGTCGTAAGTATCATGAAAAAAAAATGACGAGTTCGTGCTCTTAGGTTAAGCTTACAATTAGATTTAATGTAACAATTGAAAAACATTCAAGAAACAACTATCAAGGATGATGTTGAAGGAATGAAAGGAAGGATAAAAGACTTGGAGCAAGGGACTGATGGAATTTGGAGATTCCACAAGAAAAGAATTTGGGTACCTAATAAGCAGGGAGATTTAAGAAATAAGATTTTAGAGGAAGCCCATAAATCTAGATATACCTTGCATCCTGGTAATAATAAGATGTACCAAGACTTAAGGAATAACTTCTGGTGGATAGGAATGAAAAAGGACATAGCTAAATATGTATCTAAATGTCTAACTTGTTCCCAAGTTAAGGCAGAACACCAGAAACCTTCAGGGTTACTACAACAGTTAGAAATGCCTGTTTGGAAATGGGAACTAATAACCATGGATTTTGTTACTAAGTTGCCCAGAACCAAAAAAAGGTAATGACGTGATTTGGGTAATTGTGGATCGATTAACCAAATCAGCTCATTTTCTACCCATGAAGGAAACCTTTAGCATGGAAATGTTAGCCAAATTATACGTAGACGAAGTAGTATCCTTACATGGAGTCCCACTCTCCATTGTATCGGATAGAGATAGTCGCTTCACTTCAAATTTCTGGACAAGTTTCCAAGAAGCCATGGGGACGCGGTTAAATTTAAGTACAGTTTACCATCCCCAAACAGATGGACAAAGTGAAAGAAATATCCAAACCCTGGAAGACATGCTCAGGGCATGTGTAATAGATTTTGGAGGAAACTGGGATAACCATTTACCTTTAATTGAATTCTCCTATAACAATAGTTATCATTCAAGCATTGAAGCTGCCCCGTTCGAAGCACTGTATGGACGCAAGTGTAGAACTCCAGTTTGCTGGGCAGAAATAGGAGAAAGCCAGTTATCAGGTCCTGAAATCGTACAGGAAACCACCGACAAGATCACTCAAATCAAGGAAAGACTAAAAAACGGCTCGAGATCGCCAGAAGAGTTATGCAGACAATAGACGCAAGCCGCTAGAATTTCAAGTTGGAGACAAGGTACTCTTGAAAGTTTCTCCTTGGAAAGGAGTAGTCCGATTCGGAAAGAAAGGAAAGCTAAGTCCAAGGTACATAGGATCATTCCCAGAGTGAATAGGACCAGTTGCTTATCGTTTACAACTACCAGAAGAGCTAGCAGGACTACATGACGTATTTCATGTATCCAACCTCACGAAATGTCTATCAGACGAATCGCTAGTAGTCCCTCTTCAAGACATACAGGTGAATGAAAAGTTAAAGTTCGTGGAAAAACCGCTTCAAATAGAAGACAGAAAGATTAAGTTTCTCAAACACAAAAGATTGGTACTGGTCAAAGTCAAGTGGGATTCAAAAAGGGGACCCGAATACACCTTGGAGCTGGAATCGGAGATGAAGCGAAAATATCCTCACTTATTTCAGTAAATCTCGAGGACGAGATTTTAAATAAGGTGGGGAGGATGTAAGGACCTGCAAAAATGTCCCAAAACGACTCGTAAGTGAAAACTCGGACCCTTGAAACCCTAATGTGCATGAAAAACCAAGAAATTGAGAAAATTGGTTTTCACGCGGGCCGTGTAAATGTAAGCTTAGGCTTACGCGGGCCGCGTCAAAGCAAGGTTGACCGGATAAGCGTTCCAGGCCACGTGTCGCACACGTGGCAGACCTAGGTGTGACACGCTAGCCCTAGTCGTAGACTAGGGGGCTCTCGCGGGCCGCGTAAAACTCAAAAATTTGCTATAAATTGCTGGTGCATGAGTAGTTCATCTGTGTCGAAAATTTTGATCAAAAACGAAGTCCACTGCTCAAAATCACAATTTCACGTTGAGAAACGCTGCTACGAATCAGGGTATTAACTCGATCACTGCTACGATATAATGTTCGATCGATTGAAACCAATCCGAGGGATGTTTAAGTGCTGCCCGTATTTGGGCTATGCCTTTGTCATTCGTCGTGAGGGTTTTGATCTCGTGAGCTTATCGTACATGTTGTATTAAGTTGCTGACCTAGTTTCGTGTGCATTGTTGTTTAAATTAGGTTATCAGGCTTATCATTAGGCTAAACTCTGCCCGTTTAAACTTGCAATGTGAGTCATTCTCTTTTTATCAACAATGTTTTACAATACTCCAATTATTTTCAAAAGTTATAATTATAGGGATTAAGTCGTGGTTATCTTGAATCACTGGCTAGTGGGGTATTGTGCACATTACTAATTTCTCACGGTTAGGTTCATCAACCTAACAGTGATAATCATCACTACTTGGGTGAAAGGACCCAATAGTGGTATGACCATCGTCACCAGGGTGTGACACGGCGCCAGATAAAAAAAATAAGATAGTAGCCATTGTAATCGCTCTTATGCTGTAAATTTATAACTATGTGTCGTTTTATTAAACCTGAGTGACTCGCTAGTATTTCCCCGCTGATAAAATATTTTTCAAAACATGTTTCAGGTGACCTACTGTGAATCAAGGAAAACGTGCTACGGAGCACTAACAAGCTTGAAGTGGTGGCTCAGTTAAATAAATAAACATGTTTTGTAAAACAGGGAATTTCCTCGTGAAATTCCTCCATTGTAAATTACGGGGTTGGTCCCAAATTATGAAATAAAATAATTGGGCATTTTCAAGTTTTAAATGATCCTGTTAAACTTCCGTTGTCGACTCAAATAATAAATACCACGGGTTTCTGTTGCGGCTCCTGGACCGGGTAACACCGGGACGGGGGCCGTGACACTTGCGTCCTTGGAGGTGGTGGAACACCGGACCAGTCGTGGCAGAGGTTGTAGCAGACATGGATAAAGAGCTCATGTTTAATTTTGAGGCCATTGAAAATAGTTGTGCAGAAAGTTTCGAAAAAAGAAAACCAAGTAAAGATTTTAGCAAGTTTTTTAGTAAGAGTATCACCACTTGCCCCACGGTGGGTGTAAGGATCTGCATGAAAATGTCCTAAAACGCTCTGTAAGTAACAAACCGGACCTCTAAAACCCTAATTTCTATGAAAGATCAAGAAAATCAAAATTTATTAGTCGGTCGCGGGCCGCGGAAGATTTAAGGGGGTTCTACGCGGGCGCGACAGCCCTAAAATCTCCGGATAAGCTTCAAGGCCACGTGTCACACACGTGGCAGACCTAGGCTGTGACACGGCAGCCCTAGCCGTAGCTAGGGTGGCCCTCGCGGGGCGCGTAGGATGGCCTTAAGGCCTTCGCGAGCCGCGAGAAACTAAAAAAGTTGCTATAAATAGGTCGTTGCATGGGCAGTCTGCTGTGCTCGAAATTTTCTTTCAAAACCTCCATAATCTGCTTTAAAAACACATTCAAAGTAGTGAAACACTGCTGCGATAACAAGGTAATAACTCGATCACTGCTACGATACATTGTCCGATCGATTGAAACTGATCCGATCGATGTTTAAGTGCTGCCTGAATTCAGGCTATACTTTGTCATTAGTCGTGAGGGTTTTGATTTCGTGAAATTATCGTAAATGTTGTATTAAGTTACTAACCTAGTTTCGTTTGCATTATTTAACTAGGTTACCAGGCTTAATCAGTAGGCGGACTCTGTGAATTTCAACTTGCAATGTGAGTCATTCTGTTTTTATCAAAGTGCTTTGTAAAACCCTAAATATTTTCCAGTTATTTCCAGGGATTAAGTCTTTGTTATCTTAAGTTACTGGCATACGTGGGGTATTGTGCACATTACTGCTGTTTTATCACTTTTAGGTGAACAGACCTAAATAGTGATACACGTCACTTTTGGGTGAACGGACCCAATAAGTGATATGACCACAGTCACAGATCCGGTCGAGTGACAACTGGACCAGATAATTATAAGATAGGGATAATTATAATCGCTCTTAATACTGTAAACTATAACAATGTGTCATTTTGTACTAATTGAATGACTCGCCAGTATTTCCCCGCTGATAAAATCTTTTTAAACATGTTTCAGTTGATTTACTGTGAACAAGGAAAAGTGTCGCGTAGCACTCCAACTTAAATGAAGTGGCTCAGTAAATAAACAAACATGTTTTTGAAATCAGGGGATTTCCCAGTGAAATTCCTCTATTGTAAATCACGGGGTTTGTCCCGAAACTCGAAATAAAATAATTGGGTGTTTTCAGTTTAAACGATCCTGTTAAAATTTACGCTGCCAAATTAACCCCCAATACCACGGGTTTCTGTCTTGCGGCTTCCGAACCAGGCAACTGGGGCGGGGGCCGTGACAGAAAAGGTGGTATCAGAGCCACTGATTTAAGCCAATTAAGTATTTGAAAAATACTTAAGTTTTCAATTTGCCATGTTGTGATTCTGTGAAAATTAAATTTACAATAAATACAAATTTAATTTGGATTTTTGTGTTTTCCTTATGTGTGACTAACAACATGAATGAACTGTCGGAAGCACTCCGAAACTTCACAATCCATACGACTGATATGGATACAACAGGAACCCAGTCCGGTTATCAGGCAGATACGGAGGAGCCACTAGTGTTTCAGGCCCAGTCCTAGGAGAAACCCAAACCCAAAAAGAGAAGAAGGCCGCTGGATTGGAAATGAGGAAAAAAGAAGAAACCTGCTGCCCAACGGGTAAAGAAAACGGAGGATCCAAAAGGAAAAGGAAAAGAAGTAGGGAGAGCACCAGGCCCAGGAGTTGCCACCATGGGATGAACTCGATAGAAAACTTGCAAACTGTGACCTCATCGGACCTGCTGATGAAACCCTTTTCAATTTCCCCGCCCAATCAGAACTTCCTATTAATTTGGAACCTGCTATTCCAGACCCAATTATCAACCCTCAACCTCTTACAGGGCAGTTGGAAGAATGGCGGACGAGCGACTGGCATTTTCAGAATTTTATGAATAACCCAAATGTGTACTTTCCCCAGTTTGAACCTGAACCTGCTCCTTTTCCACCAATGAACCCGGAGAACGTTGCCTAATTACGCCGCTACGGCGAGGAACTGGTGGATGCGAGAAATCGGATTCGAGAAGTGGGGGAAAACATCACATGGAAGTACGACGAGAGGGAGCGTCGTTTTTGAAAAGCCATCTAACTATAATTAAAGGTTTTGTATAATAATATGTGAAAAAAACTATAAAATAATATATAATATTGTATAATAATAATACAATAAAATATCTGTAAATACCTGGCTTGTATGGATGCATAATATTATATAAAATATAAATGTCGCAAGGTCGACGATTTTGGCTATATGTGTGACTTAATTGTGTTGTGATTGCCTTATTGTGTTTAGTTGATATCCATTTTGTGACAATAATATATATATATATATATATATATATATATATATAGTGTGAGGTTCATTGGGGAACACTAAAAAAATGGGGAACAATGGGGAACCGACTCAAACGAACTCCGATTGGACTCATTCCAGCGGCGTTAGAACCGGCTCGTCGAACCCTAACTAGGATCTCTTAACCCTAAACCCTAAATCATAACCCCTAAACCCTAAATATATTTGGGTTTGGTTTTTAGGGTTTAGCTTTAGGGTTTAACTTTAGGGTTTAGGGTTTAGCTTTAGGGTTTAGGGTTTAGATTTAGGGTTTAGCTTTAGGGTTTAGCTTTAGGTTTAGCCTTTAGGGTTTAGCTTTTAGGGTTTATAGTTTAGATTTGACGGTTTAGCTTAAGTTTTAGCCTTATTTTTTAGCTTTAGGGTTTAGAGTTTAGGAGTTAGGATTTAGGGTTTAGGGTTAAGAGATCTTAGTTAGGGTTCGACGAGCCGGTTCCAACGCCGCTGGAATGAGTCCAATCGGAGTTCGTTTGAGTCGGTTCCCCGCTGTTCCCCACTTTTTTAGTGTTCCCCAATGAACCTTCCCATATATATATATATATATATATTGTTAATTATTCAGATGGAAAACGCAGTAAATCAACCGGTAAATGAAGTTAACCAATCGGAACCCAATAATGAAGACCATTTTCTCAATGGACAAGATATAGAAAATATCGTTGCTTAGGGTATAGCCAATGCTATCCCGGCAATCGTCGCTGCCGTTAAGAATCCTGTTGAACCTTCCCAAGCTAACCATAGCAAACGCACCCATGACGATAATTTAAGCAACAGTGTAAACGGGGGCGGCAATAATAATAATAATAATAATGTGGTTCAAGCCCCATTACTTAAGAAAATGAAAGTGGCAACGACTGGTTGCACGTACAAAGAATTTCTCGCCTGTAAACCAGTCGAATTTGCAGGCAATGAAGGGGCGACTGCCGCACTGCATTGGTTAGAAAATACCGAAGCAGTAATCAAAATAAGTAAATGCGCAGAGGAAGACAGGGTGATGTACGCATCCCACCTTTTCAAGGAAGAGGCGTTAGAATGGTGGAACACGGTGCTGCAAGCTAAGGGAAGTGACGTGGTTTATGCCATGAGTTGGGAGGAATTTAAGGAATTGGTAGAAAGAAAGTTTTGTCCCTCCTACAAAAAGGAACAAATGACAAATAAGTTCCTGAACCACCGGATGGTGGACGTTGACTGTCGAGGGTATTCTTCGAAAATTTTCGAGTATGCTAGAATTGTACCAACTCTGGCTTCGCCAGAACCGGTGCTTATCTCTCGCTACATTTGGGGACTAATTAGCGAGATTCATGATATAGTCAAACCTGCGATACCCCGAACGATTGACGATGCGGTCGAATTAGCCAACACTTTGACCGACGGGCTGGTGCGCACGAGAGAAGAAAACAGGAAAAAGGAATTGGCTCAAAAGATTACCCAAGGTTTTCGTGGGGGTAATAATAGTAGTAATTTCAAGAAAAAGGTAACTGGGTAACCCTCCACCGTTCCATTTTGCAGTAATTGTAAAAGAAAGAATTTTGGGAAATGTAAGGGGTACTATAATTTCTGCAAAATTCCGGGGCACCGAGAAGAGGAATGTAGGAAGAAATCAATGATCTGCTACAATTGCGGAGAAACAGGGCACTTCAAGCCCGATTGCCCAAAATTAGTTAAGCCAATTGACAACAAGGCCAAACCTGCCGAAGGAACTAATAAGAAGAATGCAAGAGCCTTTCAGCTGACGACGCAAGAAGCAGATCTGATTCCTAATGTGATAGCTGGTACGTTTTTGGTACATGACATTTATGCAAAAGTATTATTGGACTCTGGTGCAAACCAAAGTTTCATAAATACTTCATTCTGCCAAGCTCTTAACCTACCTTTAACCAAACTTAGGCAAGTTTTTACCGTAGAAACGGCAGAAGGAAACTCAGTTAATGTAGATAAGGTTCTCCAAGGAGGAAAGGTAGAACTTTCAGGACATAAATTTTCTGCAAACCTGCTACCTATGAATTTAGCCGGATTCGATGTCGTGTTAGGAATGGATTGGTTAGTAGCCAACCATGCTCGAATCCTCTGTGATCAAAATTCCATAGAAATTCATACACCCACAGGAGAAGTAATTTTGGTTACAGGAGATAAGCCACGTAAACCAATGAAGTTCATATCAGTTATGAAAGTTGCTAGTTATGAACGAAAACAAGGAATAGTGTATATGATTTCGGTAATCATTAATACTAAAAGTAAGGAACTTAAGGAAATTCTAGTAGTATCAGAATACCCTGATGTATTTCCAGAAGAGCTACCTGGATTACCACCGGATAGGGAAGTAGAGTTTAGTATTCATCTAATTCCTGGAACTGCACCAATAGCTAAGGCACCCTATCGGTTAGCACCCACAGAAATGTTAGAACTGAAAAAGCAATTAGATGAATTATTAAGTAAAGGATTCATACAAACCAGTTCATCCCCTTGGGGAGCACCTGTGTTATTCGTGAAAAAAAAGGATGGATCGATGCGGATGTGTATCGATTATAGATAATTGAATAAGGTTACCATTAAGAATCGATACCCATTACCTAGGATTGATGATCTTTTCGATCAACTTCAGGGGGCTAGGTACTTCTCTAAGATAGACTTGCTCTCCGGATATCACCAGTTGAAGGTACAGGAAGAAGACATACCTAAAACTGCTTTCAGGACAAGGTATGGTCACTATGAGTTTACAGTCATGCCCTTTGGATTAACAAATGCTCCTGCAGCATTCATGGACATGATGAATAGGATCTGTAAGCCGTATCTGGATAAATTTGTAATTGACTTCATCAAAGATATACTTATTTATTACAAAAGCCAGGACGAACATTGTGAACACCTGCATACACTCTTAAACCTGTTAAGAAAGGAGAAACTGTCACCAAATTTTCAAAATGTGAATTTTGGCTACCGGAGGTACAATGTTTGGGACACTTGGTGAATCAAGAAAGCATTCACGTGGATCCCTCCAAGATAGAAGCTGATGTGTGCAAAATGCAACATATAAATTACATCAATTGTGGCATAAAACTAACCCTTTTTAGTACCAATGTTGGAAAGAGTGTGCTTTTGTCTTCCTTTTGTATTTTCAGGATTAAATGAGCTCAAATCAACAAAAGAAGCAAAAAGACATCAAAATCTAACATAAATACAAGAAAAAGAACAAGACGTGACATGCCCGACCCCACGACAACATCTTCCCAAGCAAAACAAGAAGACAGAAGACTGAACACGCCCCGTGCTCAGCCAGCACGGGGGCGTGCCCAAGTGTCAGCAGAAAAGACAAAGTGGTAGAAGCTTCTATTGCCCACCACAGGGCCGTGCTCAGCGGACACGGGGCTGTGGTCAACTATAAGATTCGCACAATCCAGACAAATCTTCATAGTACAAAGATTCTTCTGCACACGGGGTCGTGCTCAGCGGACACGGGGGCGTGGTCAACTAATAAGACAAGCTGCATTAAATGAAGAAAGAGAAGGATGTGGAGACGGGGCCGTGCCCACTGGACACGGGGCCGTGCCCGAGCTTCTGTTCAGCCTATAAATAGGAGTGCTTGGCTCAAGCTCAAACCATCCCTTGGCACACCACCTCTCTCACACTTCACCAACCACCCACCACCACCATAACACCATCATCCACCACCATCATCCATTGTCCATCATAGAGTGTGTGAGTCATCTCGGGATCCAAGATTGATCGTAAGAGTTCTTGACAATCAAGGCCATGTTTGCCTAAGTCTCTTACATCACTTGGTGAAGACAAGTGTCTAGTGTAATACTTTTTATTTCTAATCTTTTCGCACTTTTTACTTGGTTTTGTATTAATGACTTTAATAACTAGTTTCTTATGTTGAAGGTGATTCTTCCTTATCGTTTGTCCGTGGTGTCTTGACATATTTTACTGTCTATATAAAATAAAAGATTTTCACCATTCATATCTCCACGGTTTATATGGAGGTATGTTGGCTACCTGGTCGGGGGTTAAGGGAACGGTTTGGTAAGAGTCTTGCCATTGTTCAGCGTTTAGAGGTCCTGCAATGGACCTGGGTCAAATTTAGTAGGACCTCCTTCAATACTTCACGGTATTGGATGGCGGGGGTCCAAACTCTTTGACCCCCTCATAAGTTAAACTACTATTAATACTATAACCCGGCTATTTAGGACTGTATCCCTGCTGACTCAGACTACTTAGTCGAGGGTAACGTCACCTCCAAAAGTGGGGCCTACCATAATTTGCATTAATAACTTAATTCATTATCTTTCAATAATCCGACCCTTTAGGATTGTATCCTTGCTGACTCAAACTACTGGGTTGAGGGTAACGTCACCTTCAAAAGAGGGGCCTACTACAATAACTAAGATAATCTCTTAAATAAGTGCAAAAGTGCGGAAATAATCAAAGGTTACACTATACACGAGTCGGAACCAAGTGATTCATCTTGTCTATCTGTTTTTTTTCTTTTATTTTTATTTTTCAGCATTTTAGTTAGTTTTTATTTTTCTTAGTTAAAAACATTTTTCTAAACTTTTTGATTTGATTAGACGTTGAGGATAAACCGGTACTAAAAGCTCTTGTGTCCTTGGACGACCTCGGTATCTTACCAACACTATACTACGCTCACGATGGGTGCACTTGCCCATATGTGTGTTTAGTGTTAGTAAATATCGTGTTTTATAAATTTAAAACTTGGCTAAAGAAAGTGTAAAAAGGGCTTAAAATATACTTAAACCTATATATACACTTAACGCACATCAAGTTTTTGGCGCCGTTGCTAGGGACACAAGGATTTTAAGAAAGTTAGGAATCAACGGCCTAATCGTTTTTTCTTATTTTTCATTTTTTTAGGATTTTTCTTAATTTTTCAGCTTCTGCAGAACTCAGCACGGGCCGTGCCAGGTCGGACACGGGCCGTGCTCAGCATTGTTACTGGCAGTTTTTATTTTCCGAGTTACAGAGAGCTGAACATGGGGCCGTGTCGGTGCAACACGGGGTCGTGCCCAACTCCCCAGTAACAGGGATCCGGAAAACAATCACTGTATCTCCGACCACGGGCCGTGTTCACTGAACACGGGGCCGTGGTGAACCTTCTGACCAGCGTTCTTTTCTGTTTTTGTTGCAGGACTTGGAACCAAGGCGCCACATTTGAACTTCCTACGTAGTGCATGAGCTCCAGTTCTAGTAGAGACATAAAAGAACCCCTAGAAGAACCCGAACGCTTTCTCAGAAAAAGACTTAAAGCTAAAAACCAAGAGAAAGTTTCGGGGGACCCATTTCCAATGGCGGACCAACGTACCCTCATGGATTACCTACGACCCACCGTAGGTAATCTAGGCGCCGCTATCAATGCACCGAATGTCGAAGCCAACAACTTCGAACTTCGGCCGCATTTGATACAAATGCTTCAAAACTCCGCAACCTTCCATGGGCTTGCGGACGAGGATCCCCATCTACATATTACTAATTTCTTGGAAATATGTGATACCTTTCGGATCAATGGAGCATCAAACGACGCCATTCGCCTTCGGATGTTTCCATTTTCACTAAAAGACCGAGCTAAGGCTTGGCTTAACACCCTACCAGTTGGCTCGGTAAACACCTGGGATGAACTAGCCCAAAAGTTTCTATATAAGTATTTCCCTCCTGCTAAAACGGCTAAATTAATGACTGAAATTAATACATATTCACAAGAAGATGGGGAATCCTTATATGAAACTTGGGAAATGTTCAAGGAGCTACTAAGAAAGTGTCCTCATCATGGTCTTGCGGTATGGCAACAAGTATCCACTTTCTACAATGGGTTGTTGCCACACACAAGACAAACACTTGATTCTAGCTCCGGGGGACTTTTAGGTAATCGTCGCCCAAATGAAATATATAATCAAATTGAGGAAATTGCTCAAACCAATTTTCAATGGCACACTCCCCGAGGTAATAAATCTATTGCCCCGGGCGCCCATAAGGTTGATGAAAGCACCTCTTTACAAGCCCAAATCGAGGCCCTCTCTTCGAAAATCAAAAAGCTAGAAATGACAAAAACGGCCTCGATTATGGCTTGTGAAGGGTGTGGTGGGCCACATGAAAATTGGAGTTGTATGAAAGAATTAGATGAACAAACAGAAACGGTAAACTACATTGATAACAGACCTAGGCCGTCGGGTCCTCCAACGGGTACCTACAACCAAGGATGGCGTAACCACCCAAACCTTGGTTGGAGAGATCCCGGCAATAGTAGTAACCAACAAAACCAACGAACTAACTTTCAACAACCACAAAACATTTCTCAACAACAAGGTGGACGAGAAAGGCTTGAAGATACTGTATCTCGCCTCATCTCCGACACCGAAAAGAAAAACTCGGATCGATTTCAGCAATTGGAATCGAATTTTAGAAATCAACAAGCTAGCATTCAAAACATTGAAAAACAATTAAATCAAGTAGCTCAAAATTTCTCCGAGAGACCTCAAGGCGCGTTACCTAGCAATACCGAAACCAACCCAAAAGCACAAGTACATCTCATCACATGGAGAAATCGAACCGTGGGTCCTGAGGAGGCTCCATTACCGTCAGATGAAAGAAGCCAATCCAGCCAAACCACGACTCCACACGCACCCCGACCAGAAAAGGCTTCTTTATCGAATCAAGAGCCCACCAAGACTCCTCCGATTCCGTACCCCGGTAGGTTGAATCGTCAAAAGACCGATGAGCAATTCGCAAAGTTCGAAAATTTACTAAAACAATTGAACGTTAATATTCCTTTTATCGAGGTACTTTATGCAAAATTTATGAGGGACTTCCTCACTCATAAAAGGAAAATTGAATCATTGCAATTAGTTAACTTAGGCGAAGAATGCTCCGCCTTAGTACTCAACAAACTTCCACAAAAGAAAATCGATCCCGGAAGTTTCACAATTCCTTGCTCGATTGGGGAATCCCCCGTCCGTGATGCATTAGCCGATCTTGGGGCTAGCATTAACCTCATGCCCACATCGATGTTCAGACGACTCGGCCTAGGAACAACGAGTCCTACAAAGATGAGCATACAACTCGCCGACAGATCCGTCAAAATTCCACAAGGTGTCGCTGAAAACCTATTGGTTAAAGTTGACAATTTCGTTTTCCCAACCGACTTTGTCATCCTAGACATGGAAGAAGACACCGATGTTCCTCTCATCCTCGGGAGGCCATTTCTAGCCACCGCCCAAGCAGTGGTTGACATGAATGACGGAACACTAACATTGAAGTTTGGGGACGAGGAAGTAAAGTTTGGAGTTGGAAAGAGAGTAGAAGACGAAAACCCGGTCGACTACATGAAGGTCATAGACTCAAGCTTGGATGACGCTCTCCGACGATGCAACATGGGATGCGAAACATCCCACTTGAGTGACATATGACCAGGCTTTGGGTCTAGCCAAGGACCCATATAAACGTGGCGCACCACGGAGGCATTCCGTGGAACTATCCTTAGTTTAGATTAATTTTTATGTTAGTTTTAATTTTCAGGAATAAAACACACTTGAGATGACAAAGGATACAAGGGAAGCTTGAACCAGCACCCCATGCAGGAAAACAGGACCATCCGACAAAATTCTTCGTTTACAGTAAGTTCGGCACGGGCCGTGTCCGCCCAACACGGCCCCGTGCTGCACAGTCTGCAGAAATACCCAGTTCAGGTAAACTGGACACGGGCCGTGCTCACCCAACACGCCCCCGTGTCCAGGCTTCTGTTTCTCTTGATTTAATTTTATTACTGGCACTTGAACACGGGGCCGTGCCCGGACAACACGGGGCCGTGTCCAGCGCCCAGTAACGTAAAATTTTTGCTTTTTCACACCTTTTACACATTCAATCAACCTAAAAACTTATTTTTGGGACACATTGAGGACAATGTGTAATTTAAGTGTGGGGGGGGGGGGATGCTAAAACCTTGAATCTTGCAAGTCCTAAATACAAGCCTTACACAAAACTCTATTGGAACCGCTAATCACCCCAAATATTTTTCAAAAATTTTCATTTTTTTTACTTGTCTAGGTTTAACTTGGGAATTTCAAGTTCTAAAAAGGTTATATTTTTACAAATTTACAACCGATAGCGTCGTGATAAAAAGAACCAACATAAGAAAATTATGAAAAGGCATGACAAGCTTAGTTAAAATTTAATTATATATACTTGATCACATAAAAACCCATTCCTACAAAAGTGAGTTTTGAGCCTTTATTGAGCATACAAATATATATCTTTAAACTAAATGCTCATTTTTCGTTTCTTGTGTGAATAGCCGCTTGGTTCTTACGACTCTAGAACTTGCCATGACGATACATTCCCGGTCCTTACCAACTTAAACCCGAGTAAGTAAATGATGGAGGCATTAGGACTAACCCTTTTTATTTCTACACCATTATTTTTCTTTTTTTTACCACCTACCCAAAAATCCCCCTAGTTAGCCCCTTTGAGCCTAAACCTTTTCATTTCATAACCCAAACCAAACACCCTTTCACCCACCAAAACCTTTTTCATTTTTAACCCTTTGTTTTAGTAACAAGTTCGGTTTCTCATAAGACTTTCAAAAAAAAAAAAAAATTAATATTGTTGATGAAGCAAAAACAAATAAACAAACAAGTTTATCAAAAATGACTTTGTTTGAATAATAGGTTCATCAAAATAAAAGTTGAAAAATAGAAAGTCTTACGAAAACCGATACTTGTTACGCTTTTCGCCCTTTTTCTACTAACCACTAACCCAACCACCTACCTTTAACCCAAGCCTAACCCTTCACCCAAAAAGTCATCTTGATATTTACAATGGTATATAAGTTAAAAATGAGGAGGATTGATTGCTTGGCAAGCTTATGGTAGGAGTAAGTTCCATGCCGCTCTCGAGTGATCCACAAAAATACATTTTCGGCCGAGTGTTGAGTGATCCCCGTGAGGTATGTGAACTTGTATATAAATAGAATTTTAAAGAGGCATGTTATGCCCTAATAAGTAATTTATCTTATGAAAAGTTTTAAATAAATCATGACGAATAGGATTGTAAATAAATAAAAATAAAACTAAATAAAGAATCTTGGAAATCCCGACACTCTATGACAAGCCCAAAAACCTTCTTTTCTACCCATTCCATTTGGGAGTGTAATAGCCACATATTAAAGAGTTTTGCTTGAGGACAAGCAAAGATTCAAGTGTGGGGGTATTTGATGTGTGCAAAATGCAACATATAAATTACATCAATTGTGGCATAAAACTAACCCTTTTTTAGTACTAATGTTGGAAAAAGTGTGCTTTTGTCTTCCTTTTGTATTTTCAGGATTAAATGAGCTCAAATCAACAAAAGAAGCAAAAAGACATCAAAATCTAACATAAATACAAGAAAAAGAACAAGACGTGACATGCCCGACCCCACGACAGCATCTTCCCAAGCAAAATCTATTTATATACATAGGCAAATAGTTCTGTTCCGACAACTCATATTTTTACATAGAGCAATTGTTTATCTGCTTCTAGAGACTCTTGATTTAATTTGTACAGACAACTATTTGTTGGCCTCTAGAGCCTTATTCTAGCCTCGATTTCCTAGCAGATGTGCATCCTAAGCACCTGTCACATACGTTAAAATAAAGTCAATACATATAATGTAAAGGTGAGCATACAAGTTTGATAATAGCATATAGAGTTTGAAATTCGTTTACGCATAACCAGCACGTACACATAGTGAAATGAAGCACGTTAGTTATCGACATAGATCCATCGATACCAATGACTGTGGGTTGACTGCCTGAGGCAGTTCGCAATACATGATTACCACCGTAATCCATGCAAGTAATTGTCCTTAACAACCCATGCGAACAGGTGCTGAGTCCAAACTATAGTACTATCGTTGCTAAGGCAGGTAGACAGGATTCCATGTGTAAACAAAACAAACAAGCATTCATAAGCCACGTATAACATGCATTAACGGTTAGCGTTTAAATAGTATTGAGTAGTGTGTTTGTTGTGATTTGAATATTCGTAACGTATGTAACACCCAAAAGTGCATAAAGCAAAAAGGGATCGAGTATACTCACAGCGATGGATGTATTGAAGGGAGCGCTAGAGAGTAAGGTTAGTCTGAACAGATTGATAGCATAACGATAAGTGACGCGTAAATCGATGCAAGGTGTAAGTGGCTCGGACAGCAGTTCGGTCGGATGGTAATCCGATCGAACGGTCCGGTCGTGCGGATGACAATCCGTTCGGATGGTCATCCGGTCGGATGACTATTCGAGTGGATTGTTTCTTTTTATGAGAAGGATGTGTTTGTGTATGATGGCTTGACCTTGAAGTTTTCGTTGTAGCATTTTGAAAACATTGAAGTATCTCTACCTTTCAAGTCGGTCGATCGGACGGTCAGTCGTGCGGATGACAATCCGCTCGGATGATTATCCGGTCGGACGGCGACTCGAGTCGCGAGGTTACTCAGTGAGAACAAATCCACAGCAGGTTGTCACGCAATCGGACAGCAGTCCGGTCGGGTGGCATCCTTAGTGCATTGGACATGTTGAAAATTGTTCGAGTGTTAAATTCCAAGTATCTCATGATCCGAAGAGTAATTCGGTCGGATGGTAGTCCGATCGGATAGCAATTCGTTCAATACCCAAACTTCAGATAAAGTTGGTCAAGTGTGGGACCCAAGGTGCAGTCGCTCGGACAGCCAGTCGCTCGGATGGCTTATCCGTTCGGACAGTAGTCCGGTCGGATAGCACTCCGTCTCGGTTATTCCGTTCGTCTTTCACTTGGTCGTTTCGATTGTTTGTTGTTTTATCGAGACGTTTTGACAACGTGTTAACCAACAGAACTCCATCTTGACCCAAGTAACCCGATCGACCAGGAATCACCCTAGTTCGACCAGTTAACCGGTTCGAGACGGTTGTTCTTGGTTAACCCAAAATCGGTGGTCTCATGAGTAGAATCCAGATCTTGAGCTAGCACATCACTGAGAATGAGTAGGAGACTAGATCAAGGGCCGATCCTATCGGTTTTGAGTGCATTGAGTGTGAAAGAGTTGAAAGGAAGTTAGAAACCATCTTTCAATCCTTTTTCACCATGAATGCGTTTAGATCTATGGAAGATCTTTGTTTATTTGTGTGGAAATCGGTTGGATCCAAGTTGTTCTTTGTGGATTGAAGCCAAAACATGAGGTTCATAAGAACACCATGATGACGTCATCCTAGAACACCTCAAATCTAGTGATTTCACGGTTAAAAGTTAAGATTTAAAAGATAGAAAGGTGTGGGAGTGCGTGTAGATCAAGGAAGTACAATATTTAGGACGAGATCTTACCGAAATCGAGAGAAATCGAAGAAAAGGTGGGGAGCACGAGCTGTTCGGACGTCAGATGCCAAAAGTAGAAAGTTTGAGAGTGACATGGGGTATTTATAGAGTTACCCAAAGAGGAAAGGGTGGGTCGGTCGGATGGCATCTCGCCCGGATGACAATCCGGTCGGATGTCATCTCGGTCGGATGGCAGCCTGACACCAGATCAAGTGGCAGCCCGGTCGGATGGCAATCCGGCCGGATGGCACTTGGTTCGGGTGTTCGGCGCGACGATTTTTGCCCTTTCGATTTCGATTGCGAGCGATTCGATGCGATAGAGTTTTCCTAGTCAAATTACTTTTAATCCCAAACATTCATTTCTCGTGCTATCTCTTCTCCACTAATTATTATAGTTCGATTTCGATTGGGTTCGATTGCGTTTCGATTGCGATTTGGTTGCGTTTCGATTGATTCCCACACAAACATAAATTAAACATGCACAAGTAACACATAAAGCACAGACACACGTATAACAATAACCAAAATTCGTAATTCGAGTTGCGAGTGCGGTTGTGATTCGATGTCGATTTGATTAGCATAGTTTGATTATCGTTTAGTTAACTTTATCGCATTGTTATTTCCTATAGTTCATAGTCATAAGTTGATTGAATGACGAATAACACACGTCGATTATTGTAATTATTGACACTTGCTCCACATAATACAACTAAAATAAACACATAAAAGAATTTCACTGCAAGTCAGGTTGCGCGAAATCGGTCGTTGACTTTGACTTTGACATTGACTTTGACTTTTGAAAACACGGGGTGTTACAGCCTCCCTTAGTTGAGGGAATTTCGTCCCGAAATTAGGCCGAAGCCGTAACGAACAATTGCGGGTACTTCGCCTTCATGTCGCTTTCAAGTTCCCAAGTGAATTCTGCGCCTCGTTTGCTTTCCCATTGGACTTTCACAATAGGAATGCACGAGTGTCTGAGCTGCTTGGTTTGGCGATCCATGATTTCGACATGCTTCTCCACGAAGTGTAGTGTTTCGTTTACTTGAAGGTCATCGAGGGGTACAATTAGATCATGCTCAGCCAGGAACTTTCAGAGGTTTGACACATGGAAAGTCGGGTGGACGTTACTGAGTTCCTCCGGCAGTTCGAGTCTGTAGGCGACTTTTCCGATCCTTTCCAGAATCTTAAAAGGTCCAACATATCGAGGCGTTAGTTTCCCTTTCTTTCGGAATCTGACCACACCCTTCCAAGGTGTACCTTTAGGAGTACGTAGTCGCCAACGTCAAATTCAAGGGGCTTGCGTCATCTATCGGCGTAACTTTTCTGTCGACTACGAGCTTTCAACAAGTTGTCCCGAATTTGGAGGACTTTGTCAGTCGTTTCTTGCAATAGCTCAGGACCGGTTAGTTGCGAGTGACCGATCTCGTGCCACACAATAGGCGATCGACATTTTCTTTCGTATAAGGCCTCGAATGGTGCCATTTGAATGCTGGAATGATAACTGTTGTTATACGAGAATTCGACTAACGGCAGGTATTTATCCCAATTACCACCGAAGTCTATGACACACGAACGGAGCATGTCTTCAAGAGTACGAATCGTTCTTTCAGTCTGACCGTCGGTTTGAGGGTGGAAAGCGGTACTTAGATTAAGCGATGTACCGAGAGCTGTTTGAAACGTTTCCCACAGTCACGAGGTAAACCGAGCATCACGGTCAGAGATGATGTCGCAAGGCGTCCCATGATTACAAATGATCTCGTCGGTGTAGATTCGGGCTAATCGTTCTACCTTGTAGTCTTCCCGTATTGGCAAGAAGTGAGCTGATTTGGTCAAACGGTCAACAACAACCCAAATGCTGTCCTGACCTGATGACGTGTGCGGAAGTTTTGTTATGAAGTCCATAGCTATACTCTCCCACTTCCACATAGGGATCGGCGGTTGTTCGAGTAAGCCAGAGGGTCTTTGATGTTCAGCCTTGACTCTTGCACAAGTTAGTCACTTTCCAATGTAGAGAGCAATATCCCTTTTCATGCCCGGCTACTAGTACTTGTAGCGAAGATCCTGGCGCATTTTGTCGGCACCGGGATGAATAGAATACCGGGATTTATGGGCTTCGTCCATCAAAATCTGTCGCAAATCGGTCCGTTTGGGGATCCAAATTCGGTCCAGAAAGTGGAATATCCCATTTGACTTATTCACAAGCTGGGCTCCATCGTGGTAGATTCTTTCCTTCTTCAGAGTACGTTCATTAAAACATGCATACTGAGCTTCGCGGATGAGGCTTTCGAGGTCGTATTGGGCTTGGACGTTACGAGTGCTAAGCAGATAGCTCCGTCTGCTGAGTGCGTCGGCAACAACATTTGCTTTGCCTGGGTGATAACGAATCTCACAGTCGTAATCATTGAGAAGTTCTACCCATCGGCGTTGACGCATATTAAGTTCTTTCTGATCAAAGATATGTTGTAGGCTCCTATGATCGGTGAAGATCGTACACTTTGTACCATACAGGTAGTGTCGCCAAATCTTTAACGCAAAAACAACTGCGCCTAGCTCGAGATCATGGGTTGTATAGTTCTTCTCGTGGATTTTGAGCTGACGAGATGCGTAAGCTATAACCTTGTCTCGCTGCATAAGGACGCAACCAAGACCAAGGTTGGAAGCATCACAATAGACAATGAAATCGTCGTTTCCGTCAGGTAATGTGAGAACAGGAGCATTGCAAAGCATGTGTTTGAGGGTTCGGAAGGCAGACTCTTGTTCAGTTCCCCAAACAAAAGGCTTGTCTTTATGCGTGAGAGCGGTAAGCGGTACTGTGATCTTTGAGAATCCTTCGATCAATCGTCGATAATAGCCCGCTAGTCTGAGAATAGAACGGACTTCAGACGGGTTCTTAGGTGTAATCCAACTCTTAACGGCTTCAATCTTCGTGGGATCGACGTGAATACCTTGACTATTTACGATTTGACCCAGAAATTGAACCTCCTCCAACCAGAATTCGCACTTGGAGAACTTGGCAAAGAGTTGATTCCCCTGGAGTAGCTCGAGAACCAAACGTAGATGTTGCGCGTGTTCGGCTTTCGACTTGGAATAGATCAAGACATCGTCGATGAATACGATAATGAAACGGTCGAGATAAGGTTTACACACGCGATTCATCAGATCCATGAATACCGCGGGCGCGTTGGTTAATCCAAAGGGCATAACAACGAACACATAGTGGCCATATCGAGTGCGAAACGCGGTTTTGGGTATATCATCCTCTTGAATGCGTAGTTGGTGATAGCCTGAGCGTAAATCAATCTTTAAGAATCACGTAGCACCTTGTAGCTGATTAAACAAATCGTCAATGCGGGGTAGGGGATAGTGGTTCTTGATAGTTAACTTATTCAATTCCCGATAGTCGATACACATCCTGAATGACCCATCCTTCTTTTTGACGAAAAGGACTGGCGCGCCCCAAGGAGAGGTGCTCGGGCGAATGAAGCCTTTCTCAAGTAATTCCTGGAGTTGGTTTGAGAGTTCACGCATTTCGGACGGTGCGAGTCGGTAAGGAGCTTTGGCAATAGGGTTGGCTCCAGGAACGAGGTCGATACGAAAGTCGATATCATGACTTGGTGGTAAACCTGGAAGGTCATCGGGAAACACATTAGGATATTCACGAACCACAGGAACGTCTTTCACCTCTGTCTTTTCTTTCTTTTCCTTCTGCGCTACTACAATGTTAGCCAAGAAAGCTCTGTATTCCTTGCGGAGATACTTGCTAGATTTGACACATGACATGAGTTTGAGACCTTTCGAAGCAATTTTGCCATAAACACACAATAGATCACCATTCGCGAGCGAGAATCGAATCATCTTATCGAAGCACACAACTTCAGCATGGTTTTCACGAAGAAAGTCCATGCCTACTATGACATCAAAACTTCCGAGTTACTTCGGAATAAGGTCGATTGGGAAGATGTGATTGTTGAGCTCAAGAGTACAATCATGGAGAACAGAGTTAACGGCGACAGTTCTTCCGGTAGCGACTTCAACATCGAACGTCGAGGAGAGTTGGGAGCGCGTACGACTAAGGAGCTTCTCGAATTCGAATGACACAAAGCAATTATCGGCTCCAGTATCAAATAAACACGAAGCATAAATACCATTCACAAGGAACGTACCATTGACCACGTTGTTGTCGGCTTGGGCTTGGCGCACGTTGATGTTGAAAGTTCATGCGCGTGCTGCTTGTTGCTGTTGCTGCTGGTGTTGCTGCGGCTGCTGAGGCTGCTGCTGCTGGGGCTCTTGTTTCACAACCCTGTTTGGGCACATGTTGGCGAAATGGTTAGGATCGCCACATGCGAAGCAGGCTCTGGCTTTGACCGCGGGTGCCGGAGGAGCTTGTTGACCCTGAGGGGCGGTGAGTAGAGCTTGATGAGCAGGAGCTTGTCGAGCACGGCAGTTGGTAGTGAAATGGCCGTACATATTGCAATGCGCACAAAAACGGCAAGCGATGGTAGTCGGGTGGTGGTAGGTACAAGTAGGGCAAAGCGGGTGTGGCCTAGTGTATGCACGCTTAGCAGGCGGTGCTTTTGCCACAGGCACCGCTACTTGATGCTGTTGGGCTGGTACAACTTGTATCGGTGCAGGAGTGATCGCACAGTTCTTGTTGCTGGAGCTGTTCTTTCGCTTGTTCTTCCTCTTGTTGCTCGATGCGGTGGTGGTTTCAGCAGTTGGTGCGGCGGTGGTAGCTTGATGCAGGTGTTTTGAAGTTTTATCCCAGACACCAGCCTTGACCCGCTTATCGTTGATTTCAGCGGCCAGTAGGTAAGTCTCTTCGATCGTCTTAGTCTTAGCCGCTTGCACGAAATCTGCAACACAGTCAGGCAGGGCTTGGATATACTTCTTGATTGCCATGTCTGGAGTCTTGACTTGGTCAGGGCAGATGATGCTGAGCTGTTTGAAGCGAGCAGTGAGAGCAGCATTTTCACCTTCCTTCTGCTTTATGTGCCAGAATTCATCTTCTAACTTTTGGCGCTCATGAGGAGGGCAGAATTCTTCCAGCATGACCTCCTTGAGTTCGTCCCACGATAGACCGTAGGCTGCATCGTTCCCTCATTTGTTTCTCTCGGCCGTCCACCAGTCTAGTGCGTGGGACTGGAAGACACCGGTAGCATTTAGAGTGCGGAGATCGTCTGGGCAACCGCTCTGTCGTAGAGTGACCTCAATGGAATCAAACCATTGGAACAACGCTGTAGGGCCTTCCTCGCCAGTGAATTCCTTTGGCCCACACGACTTGAACTGCTTGAAATTGAAGGTGGCTTTGGGGGTAGCTTTTGGAGTTTTGGTTCTCGACTCCTCAGATGATTTGCTGACGTTCTCGTAGACATCACTCACGGCTTTTGCTACTTGTTTAGCGATGATAGCAGTAAGCAATTTGTCTCTCTTTTCTTGACGAGAAAGTGGTGGGTGGCGGGATCCAGATGACATCGTCTGCAACAGACATCGTCATAGGACTCAACACAATGTATTCAAATCTCACCTCACACGTCTACTACTTACTGAAGCTTAGGAACACGCAATGTAACATGTATCACATAAACACATAAGCACATAATCACAGATTCATATAAACACAGGAGCACATAAGCACGTAGGGCACAGAATCACAGAAGCACATACGCATTTAGTCACCAGATGCAGTCAGAATATAGAAACCTATCATTCACAGTTCGAATATAGCGATCGCGATTGACATATCGGATTGTATAGTCTAAGTGTATAGTATAGCATAAGGTCGTCTATAATTTAGCGATTTGTTAGCGTGTTGCGATTGAAATGCAGTGCGAGTCGTGCGTGTCGATCAAAGTGAAAGCATAACTCGAATAATTTTTCCACAATTAAACACAAAATCAGATAAACGCATATATGTAAACGCATAAAATCGACGAATTATCAGAGTCAGCAGTTGCGGGCTCAGAATCGAAACACATAAAAGTCGACAAATAGATTGTCTGCGGCTAGTAGACTTTGACTATCCAAAGTGATTCGACTATTCTCAAGGACTTGTTGTGCACATTTGACCTTCAGGACTATTCTTTTGCCTCAATTCTTGGGCGTTTGGCACACTTCCCGTTAGTCGTATTGTGACTTCAGGTCGTTGGAGTCCGTCGAAGCTTTGGTGAGAGCTTTGTAAAAACAAGTAATAGTCGGAAAAAGTCGTCAAGGTTAGGGTTTCACCCCTAGCTTAACAACTTCGTTCCTGTTTTTGATAAAATAGAGGAGATTATTCATCAAAATGTGGATTTCACTCCTGATTTGGCGTAATTCTCCCCGTTTGTAAATAAAATGCGGGTTGATCAAGCAAATTTTAGTCAAGAGTTTGCGGTTTTCACACCTAATCCAGACTTAATCACTTATTCATAATTGAGAATTCGAGTGCAGTGATAGTGTAGCATAGGCGAGGATAGCGAGAAACAGTAAGCTCATACATAATCCCTAACGGATATACACAAGTCGGTCTGTTGGTTCCTAGCTATAGACTAGGTCTCTAAGACATCGACCCAGACTAGGTCGAGTCTTGCCTAATTCCCTATAGTTATGGCTCTGATACTAATCTGTCACACCCCAACCGATGGCGGAAACATCGGGGCATGGCACTGAGCGAACAGATTGTCCAAAAGTTTCCATAACAATTATCATTACCAATCAATTTAAAGTAACATATCCCATACCATGTCTCAAAAGGTAAACAAATTATTACAGACAAAATCTAGGCAAATAGTTCTGTTCCGACAACTCAGATTTTTAAATAGAGCAATTGTTTATCTGCTTTTAGAGACTCTTGATTTAATTTGTATAGACAACTATTTGTTGGCCTCTAGAGCCTTATTCTAGCCTCGATTTCCTAGCAGATGTGCATCCTAAGCACCTGTCACATACGTTAAAATAAAGTCAATACATATAATGTAAAGGTGAGCATACAAGTTTGATAATAGCATATAGAGTTCGAAATTCGTTTACGCATAACCAGCACGTACATATAGTGAAATGAAGCACGTTAGTTATTGACATAGATCCATCGATACCAATGAATGCGGGTTGACTGCTTGAGGCAGTTCGCAATACATGATTACCACCGTAATCCATGCAAGTAATTGTCCTTAACAACCCATGCGAACAGGTGCTGAGTCCAAACTATAGTACTATCGTTGCAAAGGCAGGTAGATAACATTCCATGTGTAAACATAACAAACAAGCATTCATAAGCCACGTATAACATGCATTAACGGTTAGCGTTTAAATAGTATTGAGTAGTGTGTTTGTTGTGATTTGAATATTCGTAACGTATGTAACACCCAAAAATGCGTAAAGCAAAAAGGGATCGAGTATACTCACAGCGATGGATGGATTGAAGGGAGCGCTAGAGAGTAAGGTTAGCCTGAACAGATTGATAGCATAACGATAACTGATGCGTAAATCGATGCAAGGTGTAAGTGGATCGGACAGCAGTTCGGTCGGATGGTAATCCGATCGAACGGTCCGGTCGTGCGGATGACAATCCGTTCAGATGGTCATCCGGTCCGATGACTATTCGAGTGGATTGTTTCTTTCTTTGAGAAGGATGTGTTTGTGTATGATGGCTTGACCTTGAAGTTTTCGTTGTAGCATTTTGAAAACATTGAAGTATCTCTACCTTTCAAGTCGGTCGATCAGACGGTCAGTCGTGCGGATGGCAATCCGCTCGGATGATTATCCGTTCGGACGGCGACTCGAGTGGCGAGGTTACTCAGTGAGAACAAATCCACAGCAGGTTGTCACTCGATCGGACAGCAGTCCGGTCGGGTGGCATCCTTAGTGCATTGGACATGTTGAAAATTGTTCAAGTGTTAAAGTCCAAGTATCTCATGATCCGAAGAGTAATTCGGACGGATGGTAGTCTGATCGGATAGCAATTCGTTCAATACTCAAACTTCAGATAAAGTTGGTCAAGTGTGGGACCCAAGGTGCAGTCGCTCGGACAGCCGGTCGCTCGGATGGCTTATCCGTTCGAACAGTAGTCCGGTCGGATAGCACTCTGTCTCGGTTATTCCGTTCATCTTTCACTTGGTCGTTTCGATTGTTTGTTGTTTTATCGAGACATTTTAACAACGTGTTAACCAACATAACTCCATCTTGACCCAAGTAACCCGATCGACCAGGAATCACCCTAGTTCGACCAGTTAACCGGTTCGAGACGGTTGTTCTTGGTTAACTCAAAATCGGTGGTCTCGTGAGTAGAATCCAGATCTTGAGCTAGCACACCACTGATAATGAGTAGGAGACTAGATCAAGGCCCGATCCTATCGGTTTTGAGTGCATTGAGTGTGAAAGAGTTGAAAGGAAGTTAGAAACCATCTTTCAATCCTTTTTCACCATGAATGCATTTAGATCTATGGAAGATCTTTATTTATTTGTGTGGAAATCGGTTGGATCCAAGTTGTTCTTGGTGGATTGAAGCCAAAACATGAAGTTCATAAGAACACCATGATGACGTCATCCTAGAACACCTCAAATCTAGTGATTTCACGGTTAAAAGTTAAGATTTAAAAGATAGAAAGGTGTGGGAGTGCGTGTAGATCAAGGAAGTACAAGATTTAGGACGAGATCTTACCGGAATCGAGAGAAATCGAAGAAAAGGTGGGGAGCACGAGTTGTTCGGACGTCAGATGCCAAAAGTAGAAACTTTGAGAGTGACATGGGGTATTTATAGAGTTACCCAAAGAGGAAAGGGTGGGTCGGTCGGATGGCAGCCTGACACCAGATCAAGTGGCAGCCCGGTCGGATGGCAATCCGGCCGGATGGCACTTGGTTCGGGTGTTCGGCACGACGATTTTTGCCGTTTCGATTTTGATTGCGAGCGATTCGATGCGATAGAGTTTTCCTAGTCAAATTACTTTTAATCCCAACCATTCATTTCTCGTGCTATCTCTTCTCCACTAATTATCATAGTTCGATTTCGATTGGGTTCGATTGCGTTTCGATTGCGATTTGGTTACGTTTCGATTGATTCCCACACATACATAAATTAAACATGCACAAGTAACACATAAAGCACACACACACGTATAACAATAACCAAAATGCGTAATTCGAGTTGCGAGTGCGGTTGTGATTCGATGTCGATTTGATTAGCATAGTTTGATTATCGTTTAGTTAACTTTATCGCATTGTTATTTCCTATAGTTCATAGTCGTAAGTTGATTGAATGGCGAATAACACACGTCGATTATTTTAATTATTGACACTTGCTCCACATAATACAACTAAAATAAACACATAAAAGAATTTCACTGCAAGTCAGGTTGCGCGAAATCGGTCGTTGACTTTGACTTTGACATTGACTTTGACTTTCGAAAACACGGGGTGTTACAACTGAGGATCCCAAGGATAAAGGCAAAGGAATAGAAATAGGAGAAAGTTCAGGACAAGCCCAGGAAATGCCACCCTGGGAGGAGTTGGACCGCCAACTGGCAAATAGTGACCTCATCGGACTTGCTGGTGAAAACCTCTTCTATTACCCAGCGGAAGCACAACTTCCAGTTAATCTGGAACCTGCTATCCCAGATCCTATTATCCACCCCCGACCTCTACCAGGAGAGCTGGAAGAATGGTGGACAACTGATTGGCAATTCCAGAATCTCTTGAACAACCCTAATACCTTTTTCCCCCAATTTGACCCTGAGCCTCCACTACATCCACCTATGAGCATAGTAAACCTGGCTGAACTCCGCCACTATGGCGAGGAGCTGGTGGATGCAGGAAATAGAATCCGAGAAGTGGGGGAGAGGATATCATGGAAATACGACGAGAGGGAACGTCGTTTCTGAAGTGCCAGTTTATGGGATCGTGTGTGGTGGTGTGGTTACATGTTTAATAATAAGAAAATAATAATATTATAATAATAAAAATATAATCATGTAAAATAACTTAAAATAAAACTTTTGTAAAATATTTGGTGTGTACGAATGCATACTAAAATATATAAAAATACGGAAGTCGCAAAGTCGACAATTTTGGCTATACGTGTTGACATGATTATGTGCGATTGTTTTATTATGTTTGGTTGTCCTTTATTTTATGTTATTAACATATATATATTATTAATTACCAGATGGAACACGCTGGTAATGAACCCGTTAGCGAAGTCAACCAATCCGAGCAAAACCATGAAGATCAATTTCTTAACAGACAAGATATAGAAAACATCGTTGCCCAGGGAATAGCAAATGCTATTCCAGCAATCCTTGCTACTGCCCGAAATCCAGTTGAACCTCCACCACCTACTCATAGCAAACGTACTCGTGATGACAATTTCAGTAATAGTGTAAATGGAGGCGGTAATAATAATAATGACGATATAATGCAAGCCCCATTTCTTAAGAGAATGAAAGATGCAACGCCTGGTTGCACATACAAGGAATTTCTTGCCTGTAAACCGGTGGAATTTGCAGGCAATGAAGGGGAAACGGCCACACTACGTTGGTTGGAGAAAACCGAGGCAGTAATTAAAATAAGTAAATGTGCTGAGGAAGACAATGTCATGTACGCGTCGCATCTTTTTAAAGAAGGGGCACTAGAATGGTGGAACACAGTACTACAAGCCAAGGGAAGCAATGTGGCTTATGCCATGAATTGGGAAGAATTTAAAAGATTGGTGGAAAGAAAATTCTGTCCCGAATACGAGAAGGAACAAATGACAAATAAGTTCCTCAATCACCGGATGGTAGATGTTGATTATCGAGGGTATACTTCGACATTCTTCGAGTATGCTAGAGTTGTACCAACCCTGGATTCGCCAGAACCGGTACTTATTTCTCGCTACATCTGGGGTTTGATTGGTGAAATTCGGGATATCGTCAAAGCTGCGAGACCCCGCACTATTGACGATGCTGTGGAATTAGCCAACACCCTAACCGACGGGCTGGTACGCACAAGAGAAGAAAATCGGAAGAAGGAAGTGGCCCAAAAGATTACCCAAGGATTTCGTGTGGGTAATAGTAGTAATTTCAAGAAAAAGGGAACCGGGCAATCTTCCACTGCTCCATTCTGCAGTACCTGCAAAAGAAAGCATTTTGGAAAATGCAAAGGTTATTGCAATTTCTGCAAAATTCCGGGACATCAAGAAGAAGATTTGCAGGAGGAAGAAATCAACAATCTGCTTCAACTATGGAGAAACTGGACATTTTAGACCAGACTGCCCTAAATTGGTCAAACCAGCGGACAACAAGGTCAAACCAGCTGAAGGAGCTAATAAATAGAACGTAAGAGCCTTTCAGCTGACTACTCAAGAAGCAGAACTCATCCCAGACGTGATAGCTGGTACGTTCCTAGTTCATGACATTTATGCAAAAGTATTATTTGACTCTGGTGCAAACCAAAGTTTTATAAATACTTCATTCTGCCAAGCTCTTAAACTACCCTTAACCAACCTTGGACAAATTTTTACGGTAGAAACGGCAGATGGGAATTCTGTTAAATTAGATATGGTTTTGCGAGAAGGAAGGATAGAACTCTTAGGCCATAAATTTTCTGCAAACCTGTTACCTATGAATTTAGCTGGATTCGATGTTGTATTAGGAATGGATTGGTTAGTAGCCAACCATGCTCGAATCCTCTGTGATAAGAATTCCATAGAAATTTGTGCACCCACAGGAGAAATAGTGGTGATTATAGGAGATAAGCCACGTAAGCCACTGAAATTCATTTCAGTAATGAAAGTGGTCAGTTATACAAGAAATAGTGTATATGATTTCGGTAATCATTAACACTAAAGGCAAAGAACTTAAAGAAATTCCAGTAGTATCAGAATACCCAGATGTATTCCCAGAAGAACTACCTGGATTACCACCCGATAGGGAAGTAGAATTTAGAATTCATCTAATTCCTGGTACTACACCGATAGCCAAGGCACCTTATCGGTTAGCACCCACCGAAATGCTAGAATTGAAAAAGTAGTTAGATGAATTGCTTAGTAAAGGATTTATACAACCTAGTTCATCCCCTTGGGGAGATCCAGTGTTGTTTGTGATAAAGAAAGATGGTTCGATGCGAATGTGTATCGATTACAGGGAATTGAATAAGGTTACAATTAAGAATCGATACCCATTACCTAGGATTGATGATCTTTTTGATCAACTTCAGGGAGCTAGATATTTTTCTAAGATAGATTTACGCTCCGGATACCATCAGTTGAAAGTGCAAGAAGAAGACATACCTAAAACTGCTTTCAGAACTAGGTATGGTCATTATGAGTTTACAGTTATGCCCTTTGGACTAACAAATGCTCCTGCAACATTTATGGACATGATGAATAGGATCTGTAAACCGTACTTGGATAAATTCGTAATTGTCTTCATCGACGATATACTTATTTATTCCAAAAGTCAGGATGAGCATTGTGAGCATTTGCATGCACTCTTAACTTTGTTAAGAAGAGAAAAGCTTTATGCCAAATTCTCGAAGTGTGAATTTTGGCTACAGGAGGTACAATTTTTAGGACACATGGTGAATCACGAAGGTATTCACGTAGATCCCTCCAAAATAGAAGCGATCACCAAATGGAAGGTCCCGCAATCAGCTATAGAAATTAGAAGTTTTCTAGGATTAGCCGGATACAATAGACGGTTTATTAAAGATTTTTCTAAGATAGCTGTGCCATTAACTAAGCTAACCTGTAAAGCAGTAAAGTTTGAATGGGGATCTAAGCAAGAAGAGGCTTTTAAGATTTTAAAGCAAAGGTTAACAAACACCCCAATTCTTGCCTTACCAGAAGGAACAGAAGATTTTGAAGTCTACTGTGACGCTTCTAAGCTAGGATTAGGATGTGTGCTAATGCAACGCAAGAAGGTAATTGCATATGCATCAAGACAATTGAAGAAGCATGAAGAAAACTATACGACCCACGACTTAGAATTAGGAGCGATAATTTTTGCCCTTAAGATTTGGAGGCACTATCTGTATGGAAGTAAGTTTACAGTCTATACAGATCATAAGAGTTTAAGATACATATTTGGGCAAAAAGAATTAAATATGAGGCAAAGAAGATGGATGGAAATTCTAAGTGACTACGACTGTGATTTTCAATATCACAAAGGAAAAGCAAATGTAGTTGCAAATGCCTTAAGTCGTAAGTATCATGAAAAGCAAAAGCGAGTTCGTACTCTTAGATTAAGTTTACAACTCGACTTAATGGAACAACTGAAGAATATTAAGGAAATAACAATCAAGGATGATGCTGAAGGAATGAAAGGACGAGTAAAAGAATTAGAGCAAGGAAGTGATGGAATTTGGAGATTCCATAAGAAAAGGATTTGGGTACCTAAGCGAGGAGAATTAAGAAATAAGATTTTAGAGGAAGCCCATAAATCTAGGTATACCATGCATCCTAGTAATAATAAGATGTACCAAGATTTAAGAAATAACTTCTGGTGGATAAGAATGAAAAAGGACATAGCTAGATATGTATCTAAGTGTCTTACTTGTTCACAAGTTAAAGCAGAACACCAGAAACCCTCAGGTCTACTACAACAGTTAGAAATGCCTGTATGGAAATGGGAACTTATAACCATGGACTTTGTTACTAAGTTGCCCAAAACCAGGAAAGGTAATGACGCGATTTGGGTAATTGTGGATCGATTAACCAAATCAGCTCATTTTCTACCCATGAAAGAAACCTTTAGCATGGAAAGGTTGGCAAAATTGTATGTAGATGAAGTAGTATCCTTGCATGGAGTTCCACTCTCTATCGTATCGGATAGAGATAGTCGTTTCACTTCACATTTCTGGACCAGTTTCCAGGAAGCAATGGGAACCCAACTAAATCTAAGTACTGCATACCATCCTCAAACAGATGGACAAAGTGAAAGGACGATCCAAACCCTGGAAGACATGCTCAAGGCATGTGTGATAGATTTTGGTGGAAACTGGGATGACCACCTACCCTTAATTGAATTCTCCTATAATAATAGTTATCATTCAAGCATCGAAGCTGCCCCGTTCGAAGCACTGTATGGACGAAAGTGTAGAACTCCAGTTTGCTGGGCAGAAATAGGAGAAAGTCAATTATCAGGTCCTGAAATTGTACAAGAAACCACCGACAAGATCACTCAAATCAAGGAAAGACTGAAAACGGCTCGAGATCGCCAGAAGAGTTATGCTGACAATCGACGCAAGCCACTAGAATTTCGAATTGGAGACAGGGTACTCTTGAAAGTTTCTCCTTGGAAAGGAGTAGTTCGGTTCGGTAAGAAAGGAAAGCTAAGTCTAAGGTACATAGGACCATTCCCAGTAATCCAACGCATAGGACCAGTTGCCTATCGCTTGCAATTACCAGAAGAGTTAGCCGAGGTACATGACGTATTTCATGTATCCAACCTCAAGAAATGTCTATCTGACGAATCCCTGGTAGTACCTCTTCAAGATATAGAGGTAAATGAAAAGCTAAAATTTGTTGAGAAACCGCTTCAAATAGAAGACAGAAAGATTAAGTTTCTCAAACACAAAAGATTAGTACTAGTCAAAGTCAAGTGGGATTCAAAAAGAGGACCAGAATACACCTGGGAGCTGGAATCGGAGATGAAGCGAAAGTATCCTCACTTATTTCAATAAATCTCGAGGACGAGATTTTAAATAAGGTGGGGAGGATGTAAGGACCTTCAAAAATGTTCAAAAACGACCCGTAAGTGAAAACCCGGACCCCTGAAACCCTAATGTGCATGAAAAACCAAGAAATTGAGAAAATTGGTTTTCACGCGGGCCGCGTAAATGTAAGCATATGCTTACGCGGGCCACGTCAACTCAAAGTTGACCGGATAAGCGATACAGGCCACGTGTCGCACACGTGGCAGACCTAGGGGTGACACGCTAGCCCTAGTCGTAGACTAGGTGGCCCTAGCGGGCCGCGTAAGTTTAAGTGTGGGTTACGCGGGCCGCGTAAAACCCAAAAATCAGCTATAAATTGATCAGGGCATGGGCTTTCATATGTACTCGAAAATTTCATTCAAAAACGAAGTACACTGCTCAAATTCGAAGTTTTAAGTAGTGAAACGCTGCTACGAATACAGGGTATTAACTCGATCACTGCTACGATTCAATGTCCGATCGATTGAAACCAATCCGATGGATGTTTAAGTGCTGCCCAAATCAGGGCTATACTTTGTCATTCGTCGTGAGGGTTTTAATCTCGTGAGCTTATCGTAAATGTTGTATTAAGTTACTTACCTAGTTTCGTGTGCATTGTTATTTAAACTAGGTTACAAGGCTTATCAGTAGGCTAAACTCTGCCCGTCTAAACTTGCAATGTGAGTCATTCTCTTTTTATCAACAATGTTTTACAATACTCCAATTATTTTCAAAAGTTATAATTACAGGGATTAAGTCGTGGTTATCTTGAATCACTGGCTAGTGGGGTATTGTGCACATTACTAATTTCTCACGGTTAGGTTCATCAACCTAACAGTGATAATCATCACTACTTGGGTGAAAGGACCCAATAGTGGTATGACCATCGTCACCAGGGTGTGACAGGGCGCCAGATAAAAATAAGATAGTAGCCATTGTAATCGCTCTTATGCTGTAATTCATAGCTATGTGTCGTTTTATCAAAATTGAGTGACTCGCCAATATTTCCCCGCTGATAAAATATTTTTAAAACATGTTTCAGGTGACCTACTGTGAATCAAGGAAAAGTGCTACGGAGCACTAATAAAGCTTGAAGTGGTGGCTCAGTTAAATAAATAAACATGTTTTGTAATACAGGGAATTTCCTCGTGAAATTCCTCTATTGTAAATTACGGGGTTTATCCCAAATTATGAAATAAAATAATTGGGAATTTTCAAATTATAAACGATCCTGTTAAACTTCCGCTGTCAACTCAAATAATAATTACCACGGGTTTTCTGTCCCGCGGCTCCTGGACCGGGTAACACCGGGACGGGGGCCGTGACAATGCATCCTGATAATAACAAGATGTATCAAGATTTAAGGAATAACTTTTGGTGGATAGGAATGAAAAAGGACATAGCTAGATACGTTTCTCAGTGTCTAACTTGTTCGCAGGTTAAGGCAGAACACCAGAAACCTTTAGGTTTACTTCAACAATTAGAAATGCCTGTATGGAAATGGGAACTAATAACAATGGATTTTGTTACTAAGCTACCCAAAACCAGGAAAGGTAACGATGCAATCTGGGTGATTGTAGATCGATTAACCAAATCATCTCATTTCCTACCAATGAAAGAAACCTTTAGCATGGAGAGATTGGTTAAGCTATACATAGATGAGGTAGTATCCCTACATGGAGTTCCACTCTCCATTGTGTCAGATAGGGATAGTCGTTTCACTTCGCATTTCTAGACAAGTTTCCAAGAAGCAATGGGGACACGATTAAATTTAAGTACTGCATACCATCCCCAAGCAGATGGACAAAGTGAAAGGACGATCCAAACCCTTGAAGACATGCTAAGGGCATGTGTCATAGATTTCGGTGGAAATTGGGATGACCACTTACCACTGATAGAATTCTCCTATAATAATAGTTATCATACCAGCATCAATGCTGCTCCATTCGAAGCCCTGTATAGACGAAAGTGTCGAACTCCCATATGCTGGGCAGAAATATGAGAAAGTCAATTATCAGGTCCCGAAATTGTGCAAGAAACCTCCGACAAGATAACTCAAATCAAAGAAAGACTGAAAACGGCTCGAGATCGCTAGAAAAGTTACGCAGACAATCAACGTAAACCGTTAGAATTCCAAGTTGGGGACAAGGTACTATTGAAAGTTTCTCCTTGGAAAGGGGTAGTTCGGTTCGGTAAGAAGGGAAAGTTAAGTCCAAGGTACATAGGACCATTCACAGTTACCCAACGAATAGGACCAGTTTTGCCTATCAGTTACAACTACCAGAAGAATTAGCCGGGGTACATGACCAGTTTTGCTGTGCTCGAAATTTTCTTTCAAAACCTCCATAATCTGCTTTAAAAACACGTTCAAAGTGGTGAAACGCTGCTGCGATAACAGGGTAATAACTCGATCACTGCTACGATACAATGTCCGATCGATTGAAACCGATCCGATGGATGTTTAAGTGCTGCCTGAATTCGGGCTTTACTTTGTCATTCGTTGTGAGGGTTTTGATTTCGTGAAATTATCGTAAATGTTGTATTAAGTTACTAACCTAGTTTCGTTTGCATTATTTAACTAGGTTACCATGCTTAATCAGTAGGCGGACACTGTCAATTTAAACTTGTAATGTGAGTCATTTTGTTTTTATCAAAGTGCTTTGTAAAACCCTAAATATTTTCCAGTTATATTTTACAGGGATTAAGTCTTTGTTATCTTAAGTTACTGGCAGTAAGTGGGGTATTGTGCACATTAGAGCTGTTTTATCACTTTTAGGTGAACGAATCTAAATAGTGATACACGTCACTTTTGGGTGAACGGACCCAATAAGTGATATGACCACAGTCACAGATCCGGTCGAGTTACAACTGGACCAGATAATTATAAGATATAGACAATTGTAATCTCTCTTAATACTGTAAACTATAACAATGTGTCATTTTGTACTAATTGAATGACTCGCCAGTATTTCCCCGCTGATAAAATCTTTTTAAACATGTTTCAGGTGATTTACTGTGAACAAGGAAAAGTGCCGCGTAGCACTCCAGCTTGATTGAAGCGGCTCAGTAAATAAACAAACATGTTTTTGAAATCAGGGGATTTCTTAGTGAAATTCCTCTATTGTAAATCATGGGGTTTGTCCCGAAACTCGAAATAAAATAATTGTGTGTTTTCAGTTTAAACGATCCTGTTAAAATTTCCGCTGCCAAATTAACCCCCAATACCACGGGTTTCTGTCCCGCGGCTTCCGAACCAGGCAACTGGGACGGGGGCCGTGACAGTGGGCGCCAAATTGTTTTGGTAATTTTTGACTAAAACAAGGGTATATATGTAAAGTTACATAGATCATTAAATTCTAGTCTTTATTTTGGGGTATTGGATTTTAATAATCCCAAGTTTCACTAATTGGCCGGTAATAATCCCAACTTCAAAAATTGCCTACAACAGTCCCAACTTGTAAGATTTTGGCCACCAATGATCCTTGTCTAACTGGGTTATAACCTTGTTGGGCTGGTGACCTGCAACTTATTCCGGCGACCCGTTTTACCCCTGAAACCACCAAACGAGACCACCACCAATCATCTCCGACCTCCTGTAATCTTCTCTGCTTCTCAAAAGTTTAAAATTTCCATCATCTACGCTACTCCGGTGACCTGCAACTTATTCCGACGTCCTTCTTTACCCCTGAAACCACCAAAGGAGACCACCACTTGTCATCTCCAACCTCTAGTGACCTTCTCCGCCGCTCAAAACTTCAAAAAACTAACTGGGTTATAACCCAGTTAGACATGGATCATTGGTGGCCAAAATCTTACAAGTTGGGACTGTTGTAGGCAATTTTTGAAGTTGGGATTATTACCGGCCAATTAGTGAAACTTGGGATTATTAAAATCCAATACCCCCTTTCTTTTTAATAGCTAACTACATTAAATTTTTAACTTATTTTAAAATATATATTTTCCAAAAAAAAAAAACTAATTTAAATGTATGTATGATAAATTTCGAAATGTGTAGGATAACTTTTTGGGTAAATTACTTTTTGAGTCCCTGTGTTTTAGTGGTTTTAACTAGTTGAGTCCAAAATCAAAAAGTTTAACGACCTGAGTCCCTATAAGCATTTTCTTTAACCATCTTAGTCCTTTTGAGTCCAAATTTTAACCTTTTGAGTCCAATTTTTTTGGACTCAAATCGTTATAAAATGAAAAAATTGGACTCAAAACGTTATAAAATAAATGGCTAGGGACCCAGGGCGTTAAACTTTTTGATTTTGGACTCAAGTGGTTGAAACCATTAAAACACAGGGACTCAAAAAGTAATTTACTCTAACTTTTTATATGTGTAGGAAAAAAATTAGTGTAGACGATGTTAGTCTTTATGACTAATTAATTAATTAAATATAGTAATAAATGAGATAAAAAAACTACTTGATATTTTACAATTGTACCATTTTTTATTTTTCTTTTTAATTAAAGTTTCTTCTCAAATGAACCTCTCGCTATATATATATATATATATATATATATATAGGGTAAGGATAAAATGAGAACCACCTTGAGTTGTGAGAACCATAAGAACTAGGTCTTCCAAAAGGTTTTTCTAATTTTTTTTCTCAAAAATCTTAAAAAAATCACTTGTTTCAGCCAAAAAAATTTTAAAAAAATCCCGCATGCACAAATTTACATGAGGAGTAAAAAAAAAGTTCACCACCGTAACAAAATTTACATAAGGCGTAACTACCGACTCAACATTTTTTTTTCATTTATATGTATTTATAACATTTTCATCTATGTTTGTGAAAAAAATTGTGGCCCAACTCGCGCAGGAAGTAGGAGTTCTCATGGATCTCACAACTCGTAGTGGTTCTTAATTAGACCGAAGCCCCTCTCTCTCTCTATATATATATGTATATATATATTCACGTATTTAACACTTAGCACATTAAATAAATGTAAATATATACATGTTTCCTTAATCAATAATTCTTTAATCACGTGTTAAAATATATATATATAGAAAGTATATCGTACAATATGCCTTAACGTATATTGCGTATGCGATAGCAAAATCGCACGTTATGTAACCAAAAAATGAAAATCGTATGTGTTAAAGAATCATGAAATCGCATGGGCATAAGGAAAAAACAGGAATCGCATGTTCAAAAAATTGCCTAAAGTTGCATGTACAAGTTTTGTTTGAAATCGCATGTTATAAACGAAAGGGAAATCGCATGTTATAAACCCATTTGCGTGTAGATAATGCATCGCGTACGCAATGTACGTTAAGGCATTTTGTACGTTAACCGGCCTCTATATATATATATATATATATATATATATATATATATCCTTTGCTTAGAAATTGCATATTAATACCTATCACCGTTTAACAAGATCTAAACAAGTAAAGTCACACATTCATTAGGATAACTATCAAAACCGTCAAACAAATATATTTCACCAAATTGGGAATTTTTATATATTTATTTATTTACACACGTTCATAAAGTTACCGAATAATAATTCGTTTTTACCGAAAATCTAACATCTAACAATTTTTTCTAGGGTTTTCAAAAATATAAGTTTTATATCCAAAATATATCCTAAGTATAGTTACTTATATTTTCAATAAAATCTATCCAAGACTTAGGTTTTATATAAATACCATTTTACGCATAAAATCATAGATTTTTCTAGAAATTATACATATGTATTTAGAAACTTTACTCCATTCAAACGTCAAATCACCAAGGCTTGTATTTGATCATTTAAAAACAAGCATTGAACCATAATCATCATCCACTAACACTCTAACACAAACATCAACACACTTAGCAATTTCCATGCAGTATACACACTTTATTAACATATCAAATTTGCCATTTTTAAGATGTGTTAGGATCGGAGGCTCTCATGATTGTGTTTGTTTGCATGTTTAGAATGATTTGTAAACATGAAAACATGTAAAGTGCAGCGGAAGTGAAAACAAACTTTGTAAACACAATCAAATGGAGAAAATAGTTTGATAAACAATTGCTTATAGAGTCAAAAGATTTACAAATCAAAGCAAAAGATTACAGATATGCTTACAAACTAAACTCCCCCTCAGCCTGATGCCCCAAGGTTGGTTGCACACAAGATGAAAGGATTAGACATGAGGAGAAGAACTCGCTCAGTCAATCAAATGTAACAGTACAGGGCACTGTTACATTTATAGGCAATCCAAACCACTGAGGTATCTCAGCTGACGTCACCATGAAAGCGACGTCTAACAGCCTAACAACCTGTATCTACTGTCCTTACACAAACACTGCTAACCTAACCACTGACTATACATAAAATAGATAATTCACTAAACAACTGCTTTCTCTTTATGTCAGTGCTTTCCTCAAGGTTGATCAGTCCTTGATTGGGCAGTGCTTTATCATCAGTAGATAGGACCAGCAGTGTTGGATACTTCAGGGTTTTCATCAGCAGTTGAAAGGACAGCAGCAGTTGAATATGAACAGCGGATAGAGACCATCAGTTGTTATAAATCACTTTCAAGGGGAGAGCAAAGTGTAAACTGCTGCTTATTGTGAATCCTATGTTGTGACCTGGTTTTGGCTTTACATTATCTGTTCCTCTGGTAGGGTTCAATCCCAACAATCTCCCCCTGGAACAGATAATGCCAAAACCCTTCATTATTCAGGACCTTTATTACTCATCAAGAGTGCCTTAGCTTGTTCTTTGAATTCAGCTTCAAATTCCTTTGCACTCTAGTCATCCTCATCCCTACACAATGAAAGTTCAAGGAGATCCTGCAAATCTTGAACACTAAGGCCTAGTGCTTCTTTCCTTGATATGTACTTCATATTTCCATTGGATCTGACAATAGTCAATACATGGGTCTTTTGGTCAGACATCCACTTTAGTACTTTCGAACCCAATGGATTTCTTGGGAGAGATTTATTTGAAGATGAGTTGAGGGATGATGGCCTTGAAAACACCTGCAGACTTTCAGACATTCTTTTGAAAGCTTCTTCAATGACTTTGTCTGCTGCAGCTATATCTTCTGCAGTTTCTTGTTCAATAAGTTCTTGTTTTTCAGCTTCTGTCTTGTCTTTAGCAGTGTTTGGAGACGCAGGTTTGTTTAATGCCTTAAAAAGGCTTTGAAGCTTTGTTGAAGTTTCTTCTTTTAGACCCATTTTCGTGATGGTATCTTTGAAGTACTCTGCTTCCTTTTCTATTACCTCTTCTTCAGTCAGCTGTTCTCCCTCTTCTTGATTTGTTACAAAAGTAGACCGGAACAGTGTGTCGGGGTTTCCCATCTTCTGTTCAAGCTTCATCATTTGTTCTTGCTTCTTAGAAGTGCCTGAAACAGTTATCTTTCTTTTCTTCAGCCTTTCGTAGGCTTCATCAGTCTGCTGTTTTGACCATTTTGATATGGCTTCAGCAGTATCCATTTTTGCATCAACCAGCTCCTTTTTCTTTCTTTTATACTCAGCAGTGACGTCAGCAATGAGCTTTTTGAATTTGTTCTAGTTTGGAGCATTTTTCTTCTTTGTAGGATCATTCTTAATTCTGTCAATCCTCTCAGCCTCATGCTTTAGAGCGATTATTGGCCATTCTTCAAACTGTTTTTCTTCAGCAGGATAGAATTTTTCTTTCATAATGTAGGCAAGATATTGTTTTCTTAGCTCTTTGCGTTGTTCAGCCTTTTCTTTGATTAGTTCCTGTGCGAATTCTTCCATCTGCTTTACCTTTTCAAGGAAGAAATCCAGTCTTTTAGCAATGCCTTCTTCGCTTAGACGTTCACTTTCAAATTTAGCTCTTGCTTTAGCCTGCCTTGCCTTGAGTTTGAGGTAATCATCCATATCCTCTGGTGGCATGTAGCCTATGAGTGAGGAGAATCTCCTTTTTGAAGGATCTTCTTCTGTATAGAATTGCCTCATCTCATTTTTGATAGCTTCAAGTTCCAGTGGATGTTGTGCAGCATTAGGATCATGTGTACCCTCATCGGCAGGTATTGGCTTTCTTTTTCTGTTGAAGAGCTTTGGCTGTGAAGTAGGAGAGGTGAGAGCAGTGGTGGATGACTGACTAACAGCTGTTAAGACAACTGGTGTCTCAACATCTGCTGGCATTACAACTGCTGATATGTCAGCAGTTGTCTTCTGCTTCTGAGCAGGGGATGGAAGTGGTGATGTAGTTTTTGATGGTGGTGATGGTGGTGGTGAATCATCATCTGATATGAGATTCCTTCTCCTTTTTAATGAAGAAGGAGCAGATGATGTTTTGGGTGGATCAGTGGTGGTAGATTGAATAGCAGTGGTTTGTGATAGTGATTGACTGACAGTGGTTAAAACAACTGGTGTTTCAATCACTGTTGTCATTACAACAGATGTTGTAACATCTGTTGTCTTCTGTTTTATGACAGGAGGCAGTGGTGATGGTATGATTGTAGATGATGATGGTGGAGCAGTAGTTGTAGTGGTGTGTGGTAGAGTGGTGTGTGTTGATGACATGGCAGCTGTTTGGCTACTGACAGCAGTTTTTGTAACTACTGCTGTATCAGCTGTTTGGCTAATAGGTTTTGAGACCTGCTTTTCTTTTTCTTTTTCAGACTCAACATGAAGGCCATGTTCTATTCCCATCCTATTCATTTTTCCCAACAGCTTGTTATTCTCCCCCTTTTTGGCATTATCTGAAGGGGGGTTTACAAGAAATGGTATGGAAGAAGGAACTTTGCCAGAGGCACTTTGAATGCTAGCCTTTATAGCCTTGATATTTGCTTGAGTGTCTTTAAATCTTGATTCAACCATGTTGGTCAGCATTTGTACTTGAATAGCATGCTTTTTGTCAGCCATAAGTTGCTATGCTTCAAGCATGGGTTGAAAAGTATTCCAAAGCTCATTTTCAGCAAATGCATTTTGTGCAGGTGCTTGAGCAGGAACAGCAGTGGCTTGTGCTTTCTGAGCTTTTAAAATCTCTTGCACCATCTCCTTTATTTCAGCAACTGATTCTTCAAGTTTGTCAACTCTGCCCGTCAATTCCTGATATTTTGAATCATCACCTACTTTAGTAGGATCATCTGAATCCCCACCAGCAGTGGTTATATCAATGTGTGTCTTAGGAACAGAGTCCCAAAAATCATCCATTGATGCCCCTTGTTCTTGGTACTGGGGACTTCTTTCTTCAGCACGCGATAAACCTTTGATGGTACCAGTGGTTAGATCCAACTCACTGGTGGTCACCGAAGTTGCCATGGAAGAAATTGCCTTCAAGGGAGTCTTACTTATGAAACAACTGTCCAACTGGGGATCTGTTGATCCACCAGTTGTAGTTGCTGCTCCACTTGAACTACCACCCAGAGTTACTTGTAACTCAGGGGGTGTAACCTCCTCAACTGTTGCTGGGATAGCAGGAGTAGTAGCATCAGACCCAGTCACTTGTAGGGGTATACTCTCAGTGATAGGTGATAGAGAGGAACTGATTTGTGTCTGAGCTATAGCAGCTGCATGCAACAAAGGTAGCATGGATTGTGGCATTATTATTGGTGAGGGGATGGGGGTTGAAAGAGACATGTCCTTGGGATCAGGACTGAGGAAGATGGATCCAAGTGGATTCAGAGCTTCATATTGTGGTGTCCCTGTGCTTATAACCTGATCCTTTTGTGAGGATGCAAGAGGAGTTTTAGGCATGGGTTGAGATCTTTCTTCCAACTGCTGTGAGGAAGTAGCAGCAGTGGTTTGTGGTGACTTTTGTGTTGTCACAGGCATTTCCTCTGGGATCTCATCTTCCAGAGTTTCCTTTGTTTTGGGTTTGGTGGGTTTTCTGTATGTTTTTCTTTTGGTCTTTTTGGTTATGTCAGGTGTGGGTTTCAAAGCAGTGGTTGTGCTGCTATGATCACCTGGAGCAGTGGGCTCAGCAGCTGATACTTGAGGAGCAGTTGTAACCGCTAAAATCTGCTCAGGTACCCCTGCTTTTGTTTTTATTGGTGCCATCATCCTTGAAAATGTTTCTTTTGTTAAGCTTTTTATTTGACAATGAACACCTTGTTTTGGCAAATTTTCATTTTCCTTTACAAATTTTTGTTTAAAGTAATAACTCAAAAATCTTGGAAAAAGTAAAAATGCTTTGTTGTCAACATTTTTCACTAAGTCATTGAAGATTTCCTGGGAACAGTTGTAATCTTTGTTATTCAAAATGGCATACCCCAGGCATTGAATCTTCAATGGTATTTCATTAAATGATGTTGTTTTATTTGAAACACACATCAAAAGTGTGTGAAATAAAAATCTTGGAGCAGAAGGAAAATAACCTTTTTGTAAGGTATCAACCTTTGATTGTTCTGCATACCCCCTTTTTACGAAATCAGTTTTCATCTCGGCTTTCTCAAAAGAGAGTTTACCTTCCTGATCGTTGAGATTAAAGACTTCGGAGATCGACTGTGGGGTTATTTGAACTGCTTTACCCTGTATTGAGGAGTTAATGGCTATGACTTTTCCGTCTTGTTTTTCAAGCGACGCCTTTTTCCAAAACTCTCTCTGGGTTTGCAGATAGATGGGAGCATTTGCTGTCAACAAAGTCTTGTACTTTGATGCAGATAATGTATCAATGATGGTGTCAAAGGTGTGATTATCAGTAGGTTTTGTGAGTAAACCCAGATAGTTGTAAGATTGTTTGAATGGTATTTCGATGGGTTCTTCGGCCGTTTGAGCGACCTCTTTGGAAGGTGATGGTGATTTAGGTTTTGATTTTGATTTTGTCATTTTTGCGGAGAAGAACGAAGGAGGATTTTGGAGATTTTGAGAAGAAGGGTTGGAAACTGCTATGAGAAGAGAATTTTGGAATTCAATTCGACAGTGTAAAACCCTGTTTGGGGTTTAGGGCAGGGTTTTATTTAAAAAAATGATCGCTGATGTGGCAGCGGTTATTAAGATCTGAGGGCTAAAAACTGACCACGTGTCAAACACTGATGAAGTGGATGAAGTATGGAGAACAGTTGTTTTAAGGGCCACTGACGTATCAAGCATCAGTGGTTACAACGGTAAAAATTATGGGCAGTGGATGATTTTTACTATCAGTGGATAGCATATCAGTGGATAAGACACTGATTTTGAGCATCAGTGCTTTTCAAGAAAATGAGGGATCAGTGGTTAACTTTCAGCAGTGGACAGTGTTTAGAGATCAGACGTTGGAACAAAACAGTGGTTAGGGTAAATGGTACAAATATGAAGAACAGGTGTTTCAGCAACAGTTTTGAGAATTTTCATTCAAGGTTTTGCCACATGTCAATTTTGAAAGACAGTGGTTTAGTACCCCAGATGATGAAAACTTTTTGCTAAGGCAACTCATTTTCGTTTAATATTCAATTAAAACATGAGTACCCTAGTAATTCAAGCACAGTTTGCAATCAATTTTTGATGAAAATTTAGGAGCAAGCCTGAGTATGACATGATCATGACATATGTACCATTTCCTTTTGACCTATTTATGAGGACACAGATACCACCAAAAATAAGGTATTACATCCTGACAGGAGCTGAAACTATTGCCAACAAAAATAAGCAAGAGTTCCAAATATATTATTCCAAAAAAAAATGAATAATATATCCTTGTTATTTGAGAAAATCCCTTTAAAAAAATGGTTAAAGGATTTTCTGAGAACAGTATAAAAAAGGATCTGGTGTATTTTCAATAGAAGACATAATCATATCATTCTCAAGTTTTATGAAAATGGTCAGTGGTTTGACAGCAGTGGTAGAATATTTTAACAACATTTTGACCACTGTTTGGTACCATTTTCTGTGTCAGTTGATTGCAAACATGAGGACACATGGACACATGAGTTTTGAAGATCCTGTTTGGTACCATTTTCTGTGTCAGTTGATTGCAAACATTTTGTACGTTAACCGGCCTCTCTCTATATATATATATATCCATATCCTTTGCTTAGAAATTGCATATTAATACCTATCACCGTTTAACAAGATCTAAACAAGTAAAGTCACACATTCATTAGGATAACTATCAAAACCGTCAAACAAATATATTTCACCAAATTGGGAATTTTTATATATTTATTTATTTACACACGTTCATAAAGTTACCGAATAATAATTCGTTTTTACCGAAAATCTAACATCTAACAATTTTTTCTAGGGTTTTCAAAAATATAAGTTTTATATCCAAAATATATCCTAAGTATAGTTACTTATATTTTCAATAAAAGCTATCCAAGACTTAGGTTTTATATAAATACCATTTTACGCATAAAATCATAGATTTTTCTAGAAATTATACATATGTATTTAGAAACTTTACTCCATTCAAACGTCAAATCACCAAGGCTTGTATTTGATCATTTAAAAACAAGCATTGAACCATAATCATCATCCACTAACACTCTAACACAAACATCAACACACTTAGCAATTTCCATGCAGTATACACACTTTATTAACATATCAAATTTGCCATTTTTAAGATGTGTTAGGATCGGAGGCTCTCATGATTGTGTTTGTTTGCATGTTTAGAATGATTTGTAAACATGAAAACATGTAAAGTGCAGCGGAAGTGAAAACAAACTTTGTAAACACAATCAAATGGAGAAAATAGTTTGATAAACAATTTCTTATAGAGTCAAAAGATTTACAAATCAAAGCAAAAGATTACAGATATGCTTACAAACTAAACTCCCCCTCAGCCTGATGCCCCAAGGTTGGTTGCACACAAGATGAAAGGATTAGACATGAGGAGAAGAACTCGCTCAGTCAATCAAATGTAACAGTACAGGGCACTGTTACATTTATAGGCAATCCAAACCACTGAGGTATCTCAGCTGACGTCACCATGAAAGCGACGTCTAACAGCCTAATAACCTGTATCTACTGTCCTTACACAAACAATGCTAACCTAACCACTGACTATACATAAAACAGATAATTCACTAAACAACTGCTTTCTCTTTATGTCAGTGCTTTCCTCAAGGTTGATCAGTCCTTGACTGGGCAGTGCTTTATCATCAGTAGATAGGACCAGCAGTGTTGGATACTTCAGGGTTTTCATCAGCAGTTGAAAGGACAACAGCAGTTGAATATGAACAGCGGATAGAGACCATCAGTTGTTATAAATCACTTTCAAGGGGAGAGCAAAGTGTAAACTGCTGCTTATTGTGAATCCTCTGTTGTGACCTGGTTTTGGCTTTACATTATCTGTTCCTCTGGTAGGGTTCAATCCCAACAATCTCCCCCTGGAACAGATAATGCCAAAACCCTTCATTATTCAGGACCTTTATTACTCATCAAGAGTGCCTTAGCTTGTTCTTTGAATTCAGCTTCAAATTCCTTTGCACTCTGGTCATCCTCATCCCTACACAATGAAAGTTCAAGGAGATCCTGCAAATCTTGAACACTAAGGCCTAGTGCTTCTTTCCTTGATATGTACTTCATATTTCCATTGGATCTGACAATAGTCAATACATGGGTCTTTTGGTCAGACATCCACTTTAGTACTTTCGAACCCAATGGATTTCTTGGGAGAGATTTATTTGAAGATGAGTTGAGGGATGATGGCCTTGAAAACACCTGCAGACTTTCAGACATTCTTTTGAAAGCTTCTTCAATGACTTTGTCTGCTGCAGCTATATCTTCTGCAGTTTCTTGTTCAATAAGTTCTTGTTTTTCAGCTTCTGTCTTGTCTTTAGCAGTGTTTGGAGACGCAGGTTTGTTTAATGCCTTAAAAAGGCTTTGAAGCTTTGTTGAAGTTTCTTCTTTTAGACCCATTTTCGTGATGGTATCTTTGAAGTACTCTGCTTCCTTTTCTATTACCTCTTCTTCAGTCAGCTGTTCTCCCTCTTCTTGATTTGTTACAAAAGTAGACCGGAACAGTGTGTCGAGGTTTCAAAGGTATGAACAATCACACCGTATCGTTGGGCAATAAGAAACCCTATCTCAGGCATCGTCATGTAATTTTCGATACCTGCTCGTCCCACCCCCTTGAAATCGATCCGTCTAACCAGCGCATCATAATGTCCTATGTTTTCCGGATTGAAAAACTGCCTCCAAAGCGATTCGTTATTACGTAACTCCATTTTAAGTTGTTTTCGGATCATCAAATACGTATTTTGTTTCACTCCTAACCCAACAGCCACCGATCGAAACCCACAATGACCATCTGGTTTCACGTCCTTTATTCTCACGATGTATGGATGGATCACTTTGGGAATCTGAGATGCGTAGTTGCGGATCGCTATATCCATCTTAGGACCGAGCTTGATCATCGGGAAATCAGGGTGTAGGTTGAGCGGTTTGGTATTCTTTTGTCTTCTAGAATCTTGGGATGATACGTACGAGCTGTGACGGGGAAGATCGTCTGAGGCCTCGACCCAAGTTTCTTCCGACGGAATGTACGAGCTTTTTCTATCGGCTTCAACCTTCCTTTGTTCCTGCGTTTTCAATGTTGGGCGACCACGAGTTTTTTTCAGAACAACCGGAGGTTTTTTGTTATTGTTCCCTGGATTGAGGATTTGCTGAAACTTTTCAAAGAAGCTCCTTTTCACTTGAGGGGGTGTTGGATCGATCTGTCGTTTCAATTTTTCAAATTCCGCGTCTACATCGATATCCTCTATCTTAGTCCTTGCAGGCTTGAAGTCAAGCTTCTTCCAGAACACGTCTATCAAATTGATACGGATTTGCTGACCTGTGGACGAAAACAAATTAGGTGGCAAAATCATAACGGCAAAGGTCAAAAGTATTAATTACCGTTATTTTCCAACTTTTCCAAACGACAGGCACATGGCAAACCACAGCTGGTAAAAAGTTGGCAACCACAGCTTGCACCGTAGGCTCTCAACCCGTCTTCCTTACGTTTTAGTTCCATATTCAAAAGCTCAATCGCAAATATTGAAACCTTTTTGAGAATATTTGCAATCATGGGATGATCCTTGTGGTGCTTCATCACTCCTGCTGTACAAAGCTGTGCTCGCCACCGTAACCGAAATTCGAATAACCTTGTTGTGCGTAAGGGTCCTCCACAGGGGTATTCAAATCCAGCGTCACCGTGTTATCACGATAACGAATGCCAGATACAACCTCTGCCTCCTTCAAGTTGGACGAGACCGGTTTCTCATACGAGTCAGAAATAACGGTCCCCTCGAAAGAATCAGGAACAACTGACTCGTCAGAATATGGACCGAAAAGATAGTTGCTTAACCACGACATCGTTTTTTCAAGACACGTAACTAATACAGCAAAACCGCGCGTTATTTTGAAGAAACACAAGTAATTTGGAAATCGACAAACAACAAAACCCCCGTATGTTTGTAAACAACATATTCAATAGAACCTATTCAATATTCAGTGCTTGATGTCTCGAACGCTAACTGTCTTGTCTTTATAAGTGAAAATTTGGTGTCGAAGCGCCGCGCTATGGCCAAAGCGCGGCGCTTAGGGTTAATGACAAACCTGGTAATCAGCTTTATGTCTCTCAAACAGTAGCGCATGTCTCAAACGTCAATCAAAGCACCTTTTGTCGAGCATAGCGCCGCGCTATGGCCAAAGCGCGGCGCTTTGAGGTGTGAAAATAATTTTGGCCGTGTGTGAATAGCATGACCCAGAAGAAATTCCATAATAGTTACACCAAACTATTACAAAAAGAAAGTGTGTGCCATTCGGTAACTACTCATGTTTCAATTACCTTTATAAAAAAGAAAAAAATGGATATATATATATACACACACATTTAAAATAAAATGAGTTATATCGGGTGTATAATGGGTAAACGGTACACTTATCGGGTAATCAGGTCGGGTAAATGTGTATATCATCAAATCCCAAATCCGCGAAAAAAATATTAAAACTAATTCCAAACCCGTCAAAAACCCGATTACCAGACCCCAAACCCGTCCCAATATGTCGGGTTTCGGGTTTACCTATCGGGTTCGGGTTCGATCACCATCCTTACTTTTACCGGACACGACTGTGCCCAAAGCCACCATTTTCACTTGCTCAATTCTTTCATTTTCACCATAACACTTCTCTTCTACCCACTATCTCTAATTATTGTAATCATTAAGTAAAACTTAAGAAACATTATAATTAATATAATCTTTTCATGTTTGTTTGATGAAAACTATCTTCATGACCATTCTTAGCTAAGGTTCTTGTGGGTGTTTGAGGGAAACATACCCCTTGATGGGGAGTTAACTAAATCAAGCTATGAATTAACAAGAGGTTTGTATGTGTTAATGACTTTAAGTAATGACGTACTTATTGAAAGTGAGTGAAATATTCCTGTTGCCGCTAGCGCGGGGCATGTAATCTTTCTACTTGACCCTTAAAAACTACCCAACTATCTTGTGTTGCCACTAGTGTAGAACATTGATGTATTCTATGTCTATGTAGAGTCAAAACATGTTGATGCCTCGAAAGGGGGTTAAAGGTTTTGGTATGAGACTTTGGGTTGGTAGATAAGATCAAAGCGCGGAGGACTTGGTTTATATAAAAATAACTACCTTTAGGGAATTGACGCCTCACCAAGGGAACCATAGTCATAAGTAATATAAACACTTAAACTATTATCTTACTTAATACTAAACCACAACGGTATATAGTTTCCCTGCTGATTTGGCAATATCATTGCGGTTTAATCCGACCTTGTGTGTCATTTCCCCGCTGATTCAAAACAATATGGTTGAGTGTTTGAGGGTCCCTAAAAAGAACTTCACAACTTTATGCATTAATAGAACACAACTTCTCATTTGAAAATCAGGCTCTTGTTATCCATGGTAAGTTTTAGTTAACGAAACATCAAGAGGTAAACATATACCAAACACCAATTTTCTTATCATTAATCACTAAATTTTTTATTTATCTCTTCATTTTATTTTTATGAGCCATTTTAACTCTTTTACTTTTGTTTTTTTGAACGGCAAGGAACAAAGTGCCAACCACCGTGACACCGGGCGCTGTGGCCAAGGTCGACTACTCGACTGCCGCCAGCCCCTTGGCTCTCCTAGATGTGGGGAAACCCGACCTCCACCCGCCCGAAGGCACGACAGTGGAATAATCGGTAAAACCTCGCCTCCCATCCAAGACGAACCGACGCCACCCGTATTTGCCCTTCACCTGGATGCCGCATAAAATAATGGGGAGAGTGGAAGTCGAACCTGGGTCACAAGGAACACTGAGTCTTTCCCCAACCACTCCACCACTACCTCATTGGCTTTTACTTTTGTTTTGGCTAGACGTTGACGAGACTCGGTACTAAAAAGTTGCTTTATCCTTGGACGACCTCGATATCTTACCATCACTATATTACGCCAATAATGGAAGCAGTTGCCCAACGTGAAGTATAGAGTGATAATCTTTTATCGTGTTTTTATAAATATTAAAATTTGAACTATAGTGTATAAATGGCTAAAAATATACCACTTTTTACGTACACACCCGCTTACGTCATATATATCTAATGATTACCGAATAAAAACCGATGCATTGAAAAAGGGATTGGCTAGACTTTAAAGACTAAATTTAACAATGATTAAGTCTAAATTCTCGTGATTGTTAATGTAAACTCATAGGATTAGGGTGTAGGGATCGACCAAAAATTAGTCAGATGTTACATAAGGGTGTAGGGAGTGGTTAGACACTTGAAAGTGGTAAACTTCAAAATCAACCAATGAGAGTGTGCCATGTTATTCAATGAAAAGTGTTTAAACTATGCTCAAAAGTGTTGGCAATGGTTAGACACTTCATGAATTGGTAAACTATTTAAAAAAAGGAAAAATGTGTGATTGGTTGAGATGGCATGGACCCCACCCCACACACCCCCTCTTTCTCCTACCCTCCCTCTCCCCACATCGGAAACCCATCACCGGTTCTCCATCTTCACCGAGCGGCAAAGGTGGTTGGCGGCGGTGTACTCGACAAAGGCACTTTGCCAAACCCCTTTGCCGCCCACTCCGTATGCGCTAAGTACTTAACCAATCACTATTTGTAAACCCGCAACAAAACAACATGATAACAAAATTTTCATTTGTTTATTTATGAGATTTCACTACAAAACACACAGACTTTACCTACTGACATATAACTCAGTATTTTGTTGCTGAAGATGGTGGCATCGGTAATCTGTCAGTGAAACCCCAACGACAAACATATAGTGTGGGTAATGCCTTTAACTATGTATTACTGACGGTCAATGACAATGTTTTTTGCAATGGTTTGTTGCGATGGAAGTTAGTGGTTGTTACCATGATAGTGTCACCAACGAACCAAAGGACATTCACCTATTGGGTTTTAATCTTGACATTTGGTTATTATTATTTGGTTTTATTAGTTAGTAGTTTAATTAATTAGTCATTAAATAAATGGTAGAAAAAGTACTAGGTGTTGACCGAGAATTCAGTGGAGGAAGTTGGAGTATAGCTTCAAGTTAGGAGAAAGTGGGGTTAGTTTTAAGAATAGGTCTTTTGTACATTGGTGTCATGTAGGCTATATATAGCCTAGTCTTTTACATGAATGAAGTGTGGTTTTTGGCAGTATCCATTTAATTCCTTTGTTTGCAAAATCACAAATCAAATTCCAAAGTTCTCATTCTAAACCTTCTGTACGTGAGTTGGAGTGAGTGTTAAGAGGGTCCTGAAACCTACATTTGGTATCAGAGCGAAGGTTAAGCGAGTGCCGGTTTGAGAGTCGTGTTCGAAGAAGGGTGTTGATGCAGATTTTGTGCCCGATGCTTGTCGAATAGATTAGATTTATTTTATCCTGAATATGTAATAGTTAGTGAAACGGTCAAACGAATGTGTATTGACCCGCTCGTTTGAAGTGGTCAAACGAGAGGGTTATGTGTTTGACCGTGTGTGTTTGCTAGACAAGTGGGTGTGGGTATAAATACCAACCCCTTGTTCATTTGCAAACTAGAGAGATAGAGGGGAGCTCATTGTGAGAGTTCATAGTGAGTTTTGTGGTTTGGGGGAGAGATCACCACTTGGTCTCTCCCCGGATGTATACTCCTTTGGTATTAGTTCGGTTATCTTGTAATCGGGCCGACTTGTAATGTTATACTACCGATTAATTCAATGAAGTGTTTGTTTGTCTCTAATCTCTCCCGTCTTGAGCAAATCACTCACGAATCACGGTTTCGGTCCTGAAACACGGTCCTACAATTGGTATCAGAGCCATGGTACCCGATTTAGTGAATCTAACCATTTGCTTAATCACATGTGCTCTAGATCTGTTATTTTTGTGATTATTTGTTCAAGATGTAAAAAATGGTGAAATGAAGAAAACCCAGATTTGGAACTAAATCTACGGGTCTGAGATGAATCAGACCGTACAAAAGAGTTGGGTTTCATGTTTCACACCAAGTTTAACAAGTTTTCATCATCCGTTATCATTTTTGAGGCGTGTTTGGTCAGATTTGCAAGTGAACAGTGGCTGTGTTCTTGATGAAGTGGTGGCGGCTGTTAAGAAAGAAGTAGGGTTTCTCCAAAAGTGAAACAGCGAAAAACCACGTGTGACGAAGAACCCAGCTCATCACATATGACGAAGCACCTTGTGATTATTGCTTGACGAAGAACCCCCTACGAACAACCATCCATCGAGGAAAAACCTTACATCAATTACAGTAACAGTTTCAGCTTCAGTTACAGTTTCACCGCCGTTACCTAGGGTTTCAGTTACGGTTTCCATTACACCTCCGGTACCGGAACTAACGTCCGTCGTGTTGTTTCCGGATTGAAACCGCTTGACGGCGAGAGTGATATCTTCATCGACGACGATAGACAACGGCTGCCGGAGCTTCTCGAGCTCGTCAATGGCGGCAACGATCGACAGTTTGGGTGCAGCAGGTGCAGTGAAGATGAAGATGGACAGTAGAACACACTCATTTTCAGAAATTTGAGTTGAGCATCACATACCGGCTGCTGTTGATTGTGTATTGAAGATGGGGATTGCTTGATGTTGGGTATCACCGATGAGAGAGACAGAGGTGGAGATGTTGGTGGTTGGACTTCCGATCTCCATGTTTGTTGATATGGATCCGAGTTGAAGCAGAAATTTTTGGGGGTTTTGATTGTTTGGAGCTTATGTATCATAGAGAGAGAAAGAAGGATGGAGAAGTAGGGTCTTCACAAAAGTTTTCTTGGGGTTTTGAATTTTTGGTAAGAAGAATCAGGGGTTTGATGGGTGTGAAAGTGGAAAGAAGGTGATGTCGACAAGTGCATTTGAATTGGCAGCTTTGTCTTTCTTTTGGGCCCACTCGAAAATGATGGCATATGTGTGTCTTATAATAATAATATTAATAATAATAATAATATCTAGACCCACATGAATGAAAAATGATAATGGTGGTTGACTCGTTGATGGAAGCTGGGTTATTTGCGGAGTGGGGTCGGGCGTTCGCGAAGTTTATTTGAACAGAGCTTCTAAATTTCAACGTCAAATTCGTACAAGTTTGGGAGTTCACCAGACCAGTTTAGGATGATGAAAACAGATGATGATATTTAAAAAAAAATAAAAAATTGTGGGGTAGTCACGGTTACCGATGCAAACGTCAAATTTTGGTGACTTGACTACTATGGGCCAAAAACCAAAAACGGTATGTTCACTTCCGCACGTCAATGTTTATGATTGTTATCGGTTATTCATAAATGTTCGAAAGCATTTTTGTAGGTCCGTTTTCGGAGGATCGATCACGAAACCAAATCCCTGTTTATAACAACCACAATCATGAGTGCCGAATCCCCGTGAAGATGCAAACCAAACATAGAAATAGCAAGAACACGAAATAACCAAAGATTCACAATCTATTGATTAAACGGATGAGAACAACATCAAACACGTATACACAATGCTTGAAGATAAACCCACAGAAGGTTATGCTCTCACAGTTTCACACAGAAGACCAAGTGTGGTTTATATAGGCAGCCCAGCCCAATCATGACGAAAAACATAATGGGCCTGACGAAAAACCATGGTCGACGAATAACCAGGTTATTCGTCACTGTTCACGATGAAACATAGAGTGAGGAATAACTAGGTTTTTCGTCACACATATGAACGACGAAAGATGGGCCTTTCATCGAGAGGCTGCAAAACAGAACAGCTGCAAACTGTCAAACAGTTTGCAGTAGAACACGTAACAAACACACACAGACATAAACTACTAATCATATGCAACATGCATCAGTTTATAACATACATACCAAAGAGACAACTGTCGGACCAAAGTTAGATTGGAGGATATCCGACTTGGTCGACTGACGAATACAGACTCGATAAGTAAAAGACCGTAAAAATTACAACGCTAATAAAGAACAAGTTACAGACACCAAAATATGCACAAACAAACTCCCCCTTTTCTGTTACTTGGTCTTCGGTCTTCAATCTTCAGTGTTTCTCGGACCAGGAACTGCCAGCGTGGATCCCACGATAGTAACAAAAGCAAGCGACGCGCTGAAATCATAACGCTTGATGCGCGTCCTTGTCTTCGTAGAATATATCATGTCGGAATAGCTTGTTGATGTCGTTCGCAGACATATTCACAATCCACATCGGATCTAGCATGCGGAAGTTCTCTTTATCACCTTTGAAAAGAATAACTGCTTCATGAGTATCCGAATCATAACACCACAACGCCATATCGTCAAGAAAGTTCTGTTCCATGGGCATCAACAGAATCTTGTCCATAACCTTCGCCGGCTGATATATGAGCTTGTATCGAGCCGTGTTGCTCAATGGATTCAACGTGAACTTGATTTGTTGATACACTAGAAACTGTGGTTTATACGATTCATCCTTCCACCCCTTCTTTCGCTCGAACTTCAATTTCTTTGCAAATAATGTTGCACCAAAATAATTTGAACGATTAATTATTTCCAACTTTGATAAGGCGTCAACATCATAGAATGGCAGAGATAAGATGCTCAGCATTGAGTTGAAATACTGGATTCCGTGTTCGTGCTTGATCGCAACACAATGAATTTCTTTCACAAACATCCAGCTCAGAATCTTCCCATGAGGCTTAACTTTTTCAAACTTCAGAAAATCAACTTGTGTTTCAGGAGTCGTAGGCTTTTCAATCTTTGACAAGAACCTTTTTCTCCATTCTTGGAATGAATCCTTCGGATTATCTGTAGACGTACGATTCTTTAACTGCTCGTCGATATCTTCCAGATTTTCTTTCATCCATTCTTCATCAAACGGATCAAACTCCATTCCATCGGCACGTACATACGTTGATTTGCTTGTCTCACCTTCAAACACTATCTCGTCAATGTTTTCAGTATCAACAGTTTCTGGTTCAATCGGCATTTGATCGATAACCGAATCTTCAACTGTTTTCATTTCATTTAGAGCCAGCATCTGCTCATTCGATAGATCAGCAACGAACTCTCCCTCTTCAATAACTTCTCTAGTCACCGGATGTAAAGCCTGTAAAGCAAAGTCAGCAGAGCTAGGAACAGAGGATGTACCAGCCATAGAGCTTTCAATGTAAGAACTGCTCTCGAATTGTTGCATCTCTTCTACGGTTCCACAAGAGGTTCCTTGTGCAGATCCAAGCTGTGAAGGCTTGAAGACAACAATTTGAGTAGAGACAGTGGCTGGCGGTTGCTCAGATGTTGCAGAAGGGTATGGGTTACCCGAATCCTCAGAATCATGATCCCTTTTTCTGCAAGACTTCCTGTTGTTTGCATCGATCGCCCCACAAAATGTTGACACGCTTTCTGACAAACTCGAAGCCTTCAGTGATTTTCTTGACCCCATCTGGTATCTTGGTATTGCGAGAATTGTACCACTCTCTCATGTCGTCATGCTTTTCTTTAAGAGTATCAGCCAACCTTTGAACCTGGATGCTTCTTTCTTTCAAGCGGTTCATATAAATACCACGAGTATTATCTGTAGCTCGCATCTATTGCAACTGACGTTCTCTTTCTTCATCAGCAGCCTTCAAGCATGCATTCTCAGCCTTCAATTGTTCAATCTCTGCTTGTTAGCGTGTGATCTCTGCTTGTTGACGCCCAACAGTGGAATTCAACGTGTTTATCTCCAACTGTTGCTTTATCATGTCGCTTCTTGTAGCGTTGATCACTGCCGATTACCTATCGATTTGACCTGCAGCAACTTGCAATTGAGAAAATAGAAAGTCTACCTTTTCATCTTGCTGCATCTGAGAGAATCTACTTTGTCTGCGCTCTGAGGTCGGCTGAGAAGTCGTTGCGTGAATAGTCGATGCTATTGAGCGTGCAGGTTCTTGAGGTGTCATTGTTGGAGTTTCAGGAGCTGAAGTGACCATAGGAGTTGGTTCGGATGATCTTGGAGGAGACGATATAAAAGTAGCAGCTTCATCAGCCGTGAATCCAAGGTTTGGATTTATCTCTGCTTCTTGAGTAGGCTCTTGCTGTGGAACGGACTCCTGCACAGATGAAGAACAGATGTACTTCCTTGCCCTCTTCTTACGACGAGCAGCGGTTTTGTAGGATCGGGATTCGATCAAATGAGTCGTTCAGAAGGGTTCTCGATCAATACGAAAGGCGGAATCAAACGTATTGATGTTATAGCAGCTAGATTTGCACGTAGAATCACTTTAACTGTCGATTGTATTGATTTGATAGTGTTTACAGATCGTTCGACACTTCGGCAGCACTTCGTCTCCGGAATCACGAAGTTACAAATGAAGACCTAGACTCACCTATTTATAGGAATGCCAGACCCCATGAACCAGACCTCATGAGCTGGCCCAGGTCGCACGAACTGGCTAGACCCCATGAAATTGTCACCTCATGCGAGGTGGCCTAGCCACTTCGTGAGGGGTGGCTGGTTTAGGTCTGTTTCCCGTTTCTCTCATACAACGTTTCCTGGTCTATCTATTCTAGTTACATGACTCGATACAAGACGAAGTCAACAGACATATGCACTAACAAACTTCCCCTTGGATGTTGACGAGTCTTCAGTGTATTGAGTCTTCAGTCTTGATCGGTCTTCTCGCTCTTTCCAAAGTATATTTCTCTGTAAGCATCCTTCAATCTCTATCTTTCAATCTCTCTTGATCAGATCTCTTGATTCTTTAAACTCATCAGCAATCTGAAATCTTCCAATCAACAGACTCCCCTTTGCTAACAGACTCTCCCTTAAGTTGTTCCGGGATCGCAATCTGACATAGCACTCGTTCTAAGATCGTGTCCTGGCTCAAACTCTGCTCAGGCTTAGACACGGGGATCTGGCTCTACAACTTTCACAGGTTCAGGAACGTCTCCTGGCTCTCCGTAGCAACAGGATCAGGAACCTGGTAACCTGCACAATTCTTTACCCAAAAGTAAATTTCACAATTGTTAAAATTTAACAAATTTAGAAACCACTTGTAGAAATCATTCAACATTAACAATAGTTATATCAAGTTCAAATTAATGACCTTGATTAACTAACAGTAAAACCAGCCTCAAAATTTCTCAAATTATCTCAATCTTTAACTTCATTTTTCATTTCAAACACACTCTCCCAATCCACTGTTGTTCATCATGTTTAGCACTTGGAATTTTGAAAATCAGCTTTCCAACATCAGTTGTCTAAAATAAGATGAAATAAAATCTTTTTGATTTTTCAAAATTTTATGCTAAAACATACTGAAAATCTTTTTGGATTTTGGAAAATAAACTATATACAGACATATTTTTGTGAGTTTGTGTAAGAGGATCATATCAGTTTATGACAAATCACTAGTACCGTTGAGCTTTAAACACTTTAAGATCTAAACGATTCACTTAGATTGTCAGTATACTGATCCACTTAAATTTTCACACAAAGTTCAATTGATTCAAGATACGAGATTAGTGTTTTAATGGACTTAACTTATTAGCGTGTCCCACCTCAGAATATACTCCCGTATCCAGACTCCTATATTCAGTCTTACAGGTGAATGTACACTAATGATATCTGTAAATGGGTAATGCGAGGCCATGAGAGCTCAGGTTAGAACTTCCGTTCAGACAAAGAGATGATGGCTCGACTTTTAGGTGTGTCCCATTTGGGGATCTTTTCTTCAACAACATATGATTAACATTTTTCAATGTTTCATCATTTTTTATGCTGAGGGTGGGCTTTATGATTAAAGCAGTGCAGAGTATTATACGAAGACTAGGCTATTGCCCCCGCAAAATCAGAAGTCCCGGTATAATACCCCAGATATCATCACGTACAAAGACCTAGTATGTCAGAAATAGAAAGCCCTTCAAACAAGATTTCAGGGGTTACCTATATATTCGAGAGATGTTCCCCACGAGATAAGTAAGTATTTGATATTTAGGTTTATATCTCGAAAACAATCTACTAAGCGTGTAAAAACCTATTGGCATATCATCAGTGAGACCGTTTATCACATTTTAACTTTCCAATTCTTTAGCGTATTGTGATAGTCTACTGATGTACTATCATTTCCTCTTTTTCACAACAAAACTCATTTTGATTTTTCTATGTTTTTGTATTTTTTATTTTATCATGTTTTTTGGATTTTTCAAATTTTCAAAATTTTAATTTTTTACTCCCCCTAAAATCAAAAATATGTTTCAATTTTTGATTTTCCGGGAAAATTTGAAAGTAAAAGCAATAAACTGTACAAATAAAATGACAAACTGATGTGAATTGCTTCAATTCTCCATTCTCTTGGCTTAAACAATCAGAACTCCCCTGACAACAAACTATTTTCCCATTATGATTTCAAAACACTTAAGTTTGTTTTAATCAAAATGGTTTTTCCGGAAAATTAGTTTTGTTGATTTCACACATCATGGGGATTCATTAATCACTTTGTTCTTTCAACCACTTGTAAAAACTTTCACTTGTAGGTTTTTCACAAAAACATTTTTCAAGAATGATGCCGATTCATGCTCCACGATTACCAACTTGGGAGCTCCGGCAAGTCAGGATTTTACTTTTTAAAGAATCTCACCGATGCCTGATCAATCATGGGTGAACCATCATCATTTGGTTTAACAACTTTAGATTCATAAAATTCTTTCACTCCCTTCACCTTCCCATCAGCCATCTTACCAAAAATATGTAGCACTTTACCATTAAATGCTTTTTCAGCATCAAATTCTTTCTTATCAGAGAAGAATTGATATGAAATCTCAATCTTACCAATTTTTGATTTCAAGTTTCCATTTGACAATGGTGGAAAATTTTCATCATCCATTGTTGGAACGGAATTCTCATTATTTAGCACAACAGATGGCTCCTCTGACTTTGACGAGTCAGATTCATTGCCAGAACTAACTTCTGATTTCTTAACCACCCATTTATGTTTGTTTAAATTGGCTCTTCTTTTGTAAAAATTTTTCGAACTTTCACCAACTTCGAAAGTTGAATTTTTGAACTCCTTAAATTTTTCTATTGGTTGTTCCTTTTTATCAACACATTTCTCTTTCAATTTAGAGTTAGAAAAAACTCCCTATTTTGTGTTGGTGAGCTTTGAGCAATTCCAAGCAATATGTCCAACCTCTCGGCATCTGAAACAAGTTCTTCTTTCAACTCTCGGTTCAGATTCCTTCAACATATTCTTTTGCTTTTCGGCGAGAAACTCCTTGTTTGACTTTTCTAGAAAGGTTTCTCCTTCTCCTCTTCAGAACTTGCTCCTGAAACAAATTTAGTTTTTGGTTTAACTTCTTTATACTTTTTATGATTTTCTGGTGGAATAAAACCAAATCCTTTCTTTTTGAAATTACTGTTATGGTTTGGTTTCTTTCGATAACCCGAACCAGAACTGTAACCCTTTTACTTGTTCAATCTTTGTTGAACTCTTGAAGTGTACTTTTTAGGTTTTTCAGTAAGATTTACATCTTTTATTTCAGAAATATTAATTTCTGTTAATTTGAAAACCTTGTTAATCATTTCAGTTTTAACACCTCTTATTGAAAATTCTTCATCAGAATATAATTTGTCGGAATCATTCAAAGTATATGCTACTTTGAATGTTTCGTCATTCAAATTATTTTGTGACATCAGAAAATCTTTATTGTAAACCTTTTTTACCGGTGAACTCGAACTTTTGTCTGATGAACTTGAATTTTCAGATTTAGACTCTGACTTTGACTCTTCATCTTTATCCAACACCTGATCGACCACTTTCTTAATTAACTCGGATTCATGATCTGTATCAGACGCTGTGAAGGTGATATAAATATCATCTGGTAATCCATCGATAGACTCGGATTTCAGATTCAGATTGAGTGCTTCAGCCACCTTTTCAAAGTGTCGGGGGGTATAGCCATCCCACATTGGATTTGGTACTCTGTTATAATTCAAACAAGTTTTCTTACCAAAATTTTCTTCATCTTCTGCATACTTATGAGCTGCAACGGTAGGATAGATGCGATCAATAACATACTCTGAACTTTGATAGCTTCGAAGTAAAGTATTCACTCTTTCTGTTTCGATCGTCATTGCTGCCAATTCTTGTTTAAGCCGTGCAATAATCTCAATGTATTTGTTGATTGCAGTTTGCTTTTGAAGAACTGTTGCTTTCAGAAGATTCTTCATCTGGATATCCTCATCACTAGCTCCTTTGTACAAGTTCACTTTGCTGCTTTGGAGATCATATGATTCCTTTATGCTTCTCACATTATGCAACAAGTTCTCTTTGAGCTTCTCCAATTCAGCATACTTTGTATCTTTCTCGGCACAATCTTTGCAAGGTACTAAACACTTTGCACAAGGTTTTTCAACCTCTACAATCTTTTCAATCTCAACAATTTTTTCAACTTCAACTAATTTTTCAACTATTTTCTCCACCACCTTTTCAATCACAATCGGTTCTTTCTCAACTTCTATCTTCACTTCATTCTCTTCAACCTCGACCTTCTCTGTCGGTTTTTCTTCAACTTTTGCCTTATCAGCTTCAGTTTTTTCTTCAGCAACCCTTCTTGCTTCCATTTCTCTCTTCAGTCTAGCATCCCTTTTCTCTTTCAATATCTCGATTTTATCTGCAAAAAACAAATCAAAACTATAAGGATCCAATTGTTTTCTAGCTTTATTAATATACTCTTCCTCATCATCAGTGTCTTCATCACTTCCTGAAGACTTAAAAATCGGTTGTCTTCTAGGACTGTTTTTAGATTTTATTGATTCTTCTTTCGAGGTTGAATCTTCAAGGATTCGAGCAACAAATGCTTTAGAAACTGAAGGTCTAGAAGGATCATAATCATCCCAATTGAACTCTTTCTGAATCCTTTCATCTTCTTGATCTACCAGACCAAAACAAGCTTTACCCTTTGATTCTTCAATCGGAATATTACGTGAGTGTGACGATTGCTGTTGATATGGTTGTTGAGCAACCTGATGATAAATTGCTTTTCTATGATAATCGTTGTTTCCGAAAGGATCTTGTCTTCCAGTTGCTTCTCTGTTTGTACACTATCATTTAAAATGCCCTTTTTCTCGGCAACGAAAAGAAGTAACCTTCAATTTGTCAAAACCTAGCTGAGATGTTGCAGCTTCATGAAGATCATCTCTTCCGGTGATCTGTTTGAACTTTTCTGCTCTTCTCAAAACGCTAGCTAAACACCACTTGATGTCCATCAACTCAAGTTCTTCAGAATCAATCTGATCATAATCCTCTTTAGTAAGCATCGGATTTCCGATTCGTCCAGCAACTAAGCTTTCATACGACTCTAACACAGTGACAAGAGATGCCATGTGTTGCTTCGCAATATCTGGAGAAAATTTTTGACCATTTTGAATATGTAATGCAACATTGCATTGCAATACTTGACCAGTAAAATTTGTTGAACTTTGTTGTTGAGAACTCGGTGTCAAAAAATTTGGTTCAAAACTTGAATAAGACGAAGAATATCCACTGCTCTGATTTGTATTGCTTGCATTTGTTCCGGAAGAATTTTCAGCACTGAACGCAGTTTGAATCTTCGGACTAGGAGTAGTCTCAATCTTGTTTTCTCTGTAGTACAGACTAACATCCTGTTGAGCACCCGGACTTCTCATTGTAGCAGTTTTTCGAATTGATAGCTCATGTTCTTCCAATTTCTGGATAAACCTACTCAAATTCATATCTTCAAATTGTCGGTTATGCTTTAAAATCAACAAATATATTCCCCATTCATTCGGTGGTAGCGCATCAACTAATTTATCAACCCATTCATCATCTTCTTTCTTGATGTCCAATCTTTTCATCTCCATGACTAGATGACAATATCTCTCGATAATCTTCCTAGTCGTCTCACCTTCAAAAGCTGTAAAAATATCAAACGATTTCTTTAGTAATGCTCGTTTATTTTTGATCATATCGGCACTACCCTTAAACTTTTTAATCAACGTTCTCCAGATTGATCTAGCAGTTCCCTCATGTTGAAGCAAAACAAAAATATATTCTTTTACTGCTTGTTGAAGAATGCTAATCATCATTTTTTCACTTGTGTATTTTAATTTTTCATCCGGTAAAAATTGAAATTAATTGTTTTTCATTTCCAAGTTCATCTTTCGGTAAAGTATAATCTTTCTCTAAAGAAACCCATGCATCAAACTTGTTCGCCTGTACCCAATTTTTAAAACGGTCTTGCCACCCTTTAAAGTCCTCAATGTACATAAGCTTTGGAGGTTTTTGGAAAGTTCCCGTTTCATTTTCGATACCAACAGTTTCAGCAACCGTAACTGGAGTAACCGGGGCAGTAGCAAATGCATTATAAATGTCACACCCTGACCACGTAAAACAACAAAACATGGCGGAAACGTCAGGGAGTGTTGTAACAGAATCATTGTTTCACAACCATGGATTAAACAATTTCGTTTTATTTAATTAAATGTATTACATTACATTGGAATTAGAAAAAAAAACATGAACAAATAGACTTTTATTGTTATTAAGTCGCTAAGGCCTCGTCCGTTCCTATGTGAGCATGCATCAATATCATCATCAAAATATCATCAACTATGGTACCTGAAACACATGTGAAAATACGTCAGCATAAAAATGCCGGCGAGTACATAGGTTTTATGTGAGTGTCAGATTCATGGCTCATTTTACATGTTGCAATACTCATTTAAAAACCTTATTTTGAAAAGTATAGTATTGCGACATAATTAACCAACTCAAATCAAGTTGGATATGATTTATAAAATCTCCTAGCTATGATTCTTAACTCCAAAACATTTGTGTTTTATTAAATCAAATGGTAAAACATCTCGTAGAAACTCGTTAATAAGACTCGTATGGTTTATATTATTCAGAAAACATAATTGTGTGACATTGTTTCAAAATTGTTTACCCAAGTGATCTAGATAACGCAACGATATATAATGTGTTAAAAGCACTTATATATAGGAAGTACCAGCGGCGTATCCACCATACTTTTAACACATTACAGCCGCCCCGTTACCTAATCACTTCCCTAACCCAATGGCTCAAACAGTTACAAATGGTTCACATAAATCAAATGGTTACAAACGGTTCACATAAATCCAACGATTCCAAATGGTTCACATACATCAAATGGTTACAAATGGTTCACATACATCCAATGATTTCAAATGGTTCACATACATCCAATGATTTCAAATGGTTCAAAACGTAAAACAATTGTGCTAGCGTGTTAAGTGAACATACATAGCAAGACATAATGAAATCATGTACTAATAGTGTACTAATGAACATAGCAAGTATATGATATGAAAACATGGAAAGCATGAAAATAACAAGTAGGCACATGTGTTTCACCCCAAAACGTTTGGAAAACAGTAAAAGAGGGGTCTATGTACTCACTTGAGGATACTTAGAAGTCTTGAATAACAACCAAGCAAAGCTAGAGGGATCACGGAATCAAACGGCACCTAATATAGGTAACTATGTAAATAAACGGACCTAAATCGGAGGATCGGATAAAATGAGGTTTCGTAAACCAAATGAGTGTAGGGACTCATGTAATATGGTTTAACAAATCCTACATTCTAAAACGAAACCTAACCTAAGTGCTTACGACCCATTACGACTCGTTAAGGTAGCTTACGCCACTTTAACACGTCGTTCGCGTAAAACGCGTTTGGACCGCCTAACTAGTCCTATGATAAGTAAAATATGCCTTAACATGTCTAATATTGTTGCCAAATCAGTTTAGATATAAAAAATTATGTTACATATGCTTAAAATGAATTTTGGCATAAAAAGGGCATTTTAGTCATTTACCTAAGGCATATAAACTACCTATCATACAACTACTTAAACGACGTGACCATAAGGTATAACCTCGGAAGGTTATTCCCTATGCAACTATGGTCACCTAATGTGTTTGGTCGGATCCTAAAGATCGACCAAACGGGTCGGGTTCGAAAGTATAAGCGGTTGTTTAGACCGCTTACCTTATGACCCTACATAAGCACTAAACCTAAAGTGACGAGCTAAACATGTTATAACATGCTTAACGAGGTTTGAAAACAGGTTTGGTATCAAAACAAACGGTTTTGATACCTAAATGTAGTTTGGTTACAAAATACGCAAGAATACGCATTTTGGCCAAAACTACGACTCGCCACTATGCCTAGATAACGTGGTAATCAGTAGGTATAGTCACAAGAGACTAAAACCATCGTGATTATGCTCACGTTATGAAGTTCAAATGAACTTCATGTTGACCATAAACTGGTCAAAGCAGAAAGTCAAACACAGTTTGACTTTCACGCGAAAAAGAACGAAAGAGGACTTACAAAAGGTCTAAGAACGGAAGTTTGACCCGATTATTCTCAGGTATGAAGTGAAAGCACTTCAACTTAGAGAGAAATCAGATCAAGGTGTGAAGAATGCAAATGAGGAAGGTGGGTATTTATAGTTTTTGCACAACCGTTAAGATCGTTCATCGTAAAACGAGCTTCGATCTCATCCGTACACATGTGCCCATGGTTTTGTGAAACCATGGGAGCCCCTAGTTTCATTAAAACCATGTGAAAATGAGGGGAACAACTGGAACTAGCTGGAATTTAGATTTTTCATTTTGGTCCCTTCCTAAGATAACTATGGCAGATTGTCAATTTTGGTCCCTAAATGTGCAAAACATGGTTTTTGATGCATTTTTGACACGTTTAAACCCTGTTAATCCCATTTCAAGGCTCTAAAATGAAGTTAAAGTATAGGGAACATGAAACATGCTAAAAAATATCTCGGATGTCGGTTCGTTTGGTCGTACGGTTGCGTTGTTCGGTTAATTACGACGAAACACGAACGAATGCGAAAAACGATCCAAATTACGCGACGAATGGAATTTTATCATGCCAATCACAAAAATAAAGTATTTTAATGATTACATAAAGTTTTTGGATGTCCGGATGTATTCAAAACGTAAGATATGCGCGAAAATGCAAACTTATGCACTTTTTGACGCTTTTAGTCCCTGAATGACCAAAAAGTTTATTTTAGCACACCGAACCCCTCAAAGCCTATTTCTAAGCTATGTAAAGGATATTTAGGGTATGTTTAACTTATGGTCATGTTCTGAAATGTTCGTTACAGTACAAATCGGCATACTTTCGTAGTTTGTCAAAATTAGTCCCTGTAAGCGAATAAACTTGATTTTGCCACACCAAACCCTCCAAAATTTATTTCTAAGATATGTAAAGGTTATTTAAGGTATGTTAAGCCTATTTCACTATTCCAGAGTGTTTGTTGCATTAATCTGGTTATATTTACGCATCAGTGCGCGTATAACCTTCAAGAAAGCGATTTAAAGCTTGAAATCGAACATGAATTGATATGTGAAAACAATACACATATTTTTACAAATCCCAAGTATGAAACACAATATTTCATAAATTTGGTATTTGTTTGATGGTCTCCGAGGCAAAGGTGTCACAGTCTCCCCTACTTTAGGAAATTTCGTCCCGAAATTTATTCGTAGTAGTCTGTCTGTGACGCTGTGTTAAATAATTGTCTTGCATGGAATCTAGGGTTTTTATCTATTTGCGTAGAAAAACCCATCAAAGATATGCAAGGCATAATCCTGTTATTTCTCTCAACGGACATTTTTTTCAGAAATGAAAATGAACGGAATGAGTCATTTTCTTCAATGGGTATTCTTCAGAAATGGAAATGAAGGAAGAATCAAGGATATTCATTTCCCTCGATGGATATTCTTCAGAAAAGAAAATGCACGGAATGAGTCATTTTCCTCAATGGGTATTCTTCGGAAATGGAAATGAAGGAAGAATCAAGGATATTCATTTCCCTCGATGGATATTCTTCAGAAACGAAAATGCACGGAATGAGTCATTTTCCTCAATGGGTATTCTTCGGAAATGGAAATGAAGGAAGAATCAAGGATATTCATTTCCCTCAATGGATATTCTCCAGAAGCGAAAATGCACGGAAAGAGTCATTTTCCTCAATGGGTATTCTTCAGAAATGGAAATGAAGGAAGAATCAAGGATATTCATTTCCCTCAATGGATATTCTTCAGAAACGAAAATGCACGGAATGAGTCATTTTCCTCAATGGGTATTCTTCGGAAATGGAAATGAAGGAAGAATCAATGATATTCATTTCCATCGATGGATATTCTTCAGAAACAAAAATGAACGGAATGAGTCATTTTCCTCAATGGGTATTCTTTAGAAATGGAAATGAAGGAAGAATCAAGGATATTCATTTCCCTCGATGGATATTCTTCAGAAACGAAAATGAACGGAATGAGTCATTTTCCTCAATGGGTATTCTTCAGAAATGGAAATGAAGGAAGAATCAAGGATATTCATTTCCCTCGATGGATATTCTTAAGAAACGAAAATGAACGGAATGAGTCATTTTCCTCAATGGGTATTCTTCAGAAATGGAAATGAAGGAATAATCAAGGATATTCATTTCCCTCGATGGATATTCTTCAGAAACGAAAATGAACGGAATGAGTCGTTTTCCTCAATGGATATTCTTCTGAAATGGAAATGAATTGAGTCAACTCTAGACATATGACAAAACTTTTTGTGGTTTCTGTGCACTGAATTCCATAATTATGTATGCATCCATAATTACGTAATTCCTTGCATAGTCCGCACAATTTGTTTTGTAATGTGAAGGGGATAGAATATCAAACCTGTGATGAGTGTGACAAGACTACCATAGGGTCCTTTTAATTAGATCGACAAATGATTTCCTTAATTAGACCACCAAGGAGTCTTTTCAGCTATATCATCACATGATATTCCTAACCAGATATTTGGATCAATCCGTTTAACTAGACCACTCAAGGGGTCTAATCATGGAATAGTACATTATAATCCAAGGGTCTTTACTATTACGTAGAAGCCCGTTAAGGATTTAAGGTAGTACCTCTGGATATCCTACTATGAATCCCTTAAACGAAGATATGGAAGATTCTACGAGGATTTGGATAACAAAAATTTGGATCATTCAAAAACATAAAAGGGAACACATAAGCACATAATCACATATTTGTTTAATTTGACCTTTAAATTGTTATCTTTGGACACGGATATTTAAAGCACACCAGGAATCCAATCCGTGGATTTCATTTGGCACTTTAATCATATTCAAGAATCTATCTATGAAGATAGGATGATCTTCCGAAAATTCGATTTTGTTTTCAAAGAAACGTAATATTCGAATTAAGGTACACAAGGATTTACGGAAATACCCCTAGGTACCCTATTAAGGATTTATAGTGGTACTTTGGGTATTCGTCCAGAGTTGTAACTTGCGCCTTGTACTTCGTTTCTTTGGAAGAAACGGGTACTTAGGATTTTCGTGGAAAACGCAAGAGATCATAAAATGGAAGAATTTTGAGGGTAGTCTGTTCTTCAAGGAATACGATTCCCTGATTGTCGGTATTGTAGGGGATATGTTGTTTATACATGCAACCACATAAATACATTGCAATGTAAATAAAAGATTTATTTATAAACAACGATAACAACTGTTTCATGGACCTTGACAACAAAAGAAAATAATACATAAGACGTGATTATTTCTAAACAGTGTTGTCTTCTAGTCGGTCAGATGCTCATCCCTGTGCTGGATTTGCATTAGCAAGCTTTGGGCAATTTCTTCGGAAATGACCCATCTCGCCACAGTTGTAGCAAGAACCTGGTGGAAAACAAGACTGAGCAGGATTGTTGTCAGCTTGATTAGGTGCAACTGCAGCTCGGAAAAATCTTGCGGTATGACCTATAAGTCCACAAATTTGGCATTTGCGGCACTTCACACTAGCATGATGATGAAGGTTACATTGGTTGCACAAGGGTGCAGTTCCGTTGTATGGCTTCCTAGCAGGGGGTTGAGCTGGTTGGTTGGGGGCAGCTTGATCATTGTGAGCAACCACGGCGAAGTTCTGGGAAGCTTTTCGCTTCTTTGACTTCTTGGAGGATTCAGTCTGTTCATCTTTGGGTTTTGATTCTTCGATTGGTTTCTTATCACCTTTTCGGAAGAGTTTACCTTTCCTGATTTGAGATTCAGTCAAGGTAGCAGATAGCTCAATGGCCTGCCTAACCGTAGTGGGGTTACTACCAGTCACAATGTCTTGTACTGGGTCAGGGAGGCCATCAATGTACTTTTCGATTACCTTATCCAAAGTCGTAACCATATTCGGGCATAACAGACTTAACTCCTCATAACGATCTGTGTAGGCTCGATGCTCACCTCTATCTTGCTTAAGATCGTCGAATTCCCTTTCCAAGGCCCTGATCTCGTGACGAGGACATAATTCCTTCATCATCAGAGCTCGAAGCTCTTCCCACGTTTGAGCCATTGCCACATCGGCACCCCTATCTCTCATCACACCATTCCACCATGTCAAAGCTCGTTTCTCAAAGACACTAGATGCGAATTCTACCTTTCGCTCATTTGGGCATTGAACATGCCTGAAGGTGCTCTCTAGACTCTCGAACCATTGCAGAAGTGCAGTCACTCCTTGAGACCCAGAAAACTTTGATGGCTTAGCTGAGTTGAACATCTTGAAGTTGCAGGGAGCATTATTGTTGTTGAGAGCTTGGTTACATTGAGCAACGATGTTCGGGATTGCAGCAGTCATTTGCTGCGTAATGATAGCTGCCAGCTCTTCAATAGGTACCTGATTTTCGCGCCGTGGAGGCATTCTAAAAAGGGGAAACAAGAGAGAAAACAAATGAAATGGCATTGGGTAAGAATTGGATGTTACAATTACCGACCAAAATCATGGGTGATGGTCATTTGTTTGAACCACGAAGCAAACAAACGACACACAAAGACTGAATCAAAGCAAATAGGTCCTCATAATGTATCACGAAGACATGCTCGCCTATAAGTGGACACTCACCCCAAGAGTTCCCAGGTAAGAGTGACTGGTCCGATATTGCGGATTTGTACGAACACTCTAGCCTTAGACAGAAAGCTCAGGGTACAGGCACCCACCCTTCCAGTTTGCACGTGTTCACATTATGTAGACCTAAACTTTGACGAGATTTCGAAAACTTTGAAGGTTCAAAACCTTACAATAAATCATCCTAGAACAGATGATTGATTTTCAAAGCGGATTCGAATTTTGTATTCTTGTTGTGGTTGTCACCTAAGGATAGGTGACGGTCATTTGTTTTAAAACTAAACACAAGATAACTTGTGTTAGGGTCCTAGGAAGGTTATAGTCTAGGTCAAAGCATTACTAATAACCATATTCCCTATAACCATTGGCTTTGATACCAACTTTTCTGTCACACCCCGACCACGTAAAACAACAAAACGTGGCGGAAACGTCGGGGAGTGTTGTAACAGAATCATTGTTTCACAACCATGGATTAAACAATTTCGTTTTATTTAATTAAATGTATTACATTACATTGGAATTAGAAACAAAACATGAACAAATAGACTTTTATTGTTATTAAGTCGCTAAGGCCTCGTCCGTTCCTATGTGAGCATGCATCAATATCATCATCAAATATCATCAACTATGGTACCTGAAACACATGTGAAAATACGTCAGCATAAAAATGCCGGCGAGTACATAGGTTTTATGTGAGTGTCAGATTCATGGCTTGTTTTACATGTTGCAATACTTATTTAAAAACCTTCTTTTGAAAAGTATAGTATTGCGACATAATTAACCAACTCAAATCAAGTTGGATATGATTTATAAAATCTCCTAGCCATGATTCTTAACTCCAAAACATTTGTGTTTTATTAAATCAAATGGTAAAACATCTCGTAGAAACTCGTTAATAAGACTCGTATGGTTTATATTATTCAGAAAACATAATTGTGTGACATTGTTTCAAAATCATTTACCCAAGTGATCTAGATAACGCAATGATATATAATGTGTTTAAAGCACTTATATATAGGAAGTACCAGCGGCGTATCCACCATGCTTTTAACACATTACAGCCGCCCCGTTACCTAATCACTTCCCTAACCCAATGGCTCAAACAGTTACAAATGGTTCACATAAATCAAATGGTTACAAACGGTTCACATAAATCCAACGATTTCAAATGGTTCACATACATCAAATGGTTACAAATGGTTCACATACATCCAATGATTTCAAATGGTTCACATACATTCAATGATTTCAAATGGTTCAAAACGTAAAACAATTGTGCTAGCGTGTTAACTGAACATACATAGCAAGACATAATGAAATCATGTACTAATAGTGTACTAATGAACATAGCAAGTATATGATATGAAAACATGGAAAGCATGAAAATAACAAGTAGGCACATGTGTTTCACCCCAAAACGTTTGGAAAAAAGTAAAAGAGGGGTCTATATACTCACTTGAGGATGCTTAGAAGTCTTGAATAACAACCAAGCAAAGCTAGAGGGATCAGGGAATCAAACGGCACCTAATATAGGTAACTATGTAAATAAACGGACCTAAATCGGAGGATCGGATAAAATGAGGTTTCGTAAACCAAATGAGTGTAGGGACTCATTTAATATGGTTTAACAAAGCCTACATTCTAAAACGAAACCTAACCTAAGTGCTTACGACCCACTTTAACGCGTCGTTCGCGTAAAACGCGTTTGGACCGCCTAACTAGTCCTATGATAAGTAAAATATGCCTTAACATGTCTAATATTGTTGCCAAATCAGTTTAGATATAAAAAATTATGTTACATATGCTTAAAATGAATTTTGGCATAAAAAGGGCATTTTGGTCATTTACCTAAGGCATATAAACTACCTATCATACAACTACTTAAACGACGTGACCATAAGGTATAACCTCGGAAGGTTATTCCCTATGTAACTATGGTCACCTAATGTGTTTGGTCGGATCCTAAAGATCGACCAAACGGGTCGGGTTCGAAAGTATAAGCGGTTGTTTAGACCGCTTACCTTACGACCCTACATAAGCACTAAACCTAAAGTGATGAGCTAAACATGTTAAAACATGCTTAACAAGGTTTGAAAACAGTTTTGGTATCAAAATAAACGGTTTTGATACCTAAAAGTAGTTTGGTTACAAAATACCCAAGAATACGCATTTTGGCCGAAACTACGACTCGCCACTATGCCTAGATAACGTGGTAATCAGTAGGTATAGTCACAAGAGACTAAAACCATCGTGATTACGCTCACGTTATGAAGTTCAAATGAACTTCATGTTGACCATAAACTGGTCAAAGCAGAAAGTTAAACACAGTTTGACTTTCTCGCGAAAAAGAACGAAAGAGGACTTACAAAAGGTCCAAGAACGGAAGTTTGACCCGATTATTCTCAGGTATGAAGTGAAAGCACTTCAACTTAGTGAGAAATCAGATCAAGGTGTGAAGAATTCAAATGAGGAAGGTGGGTATTTATAGTTTTTGCACAACCGTTAAGATCGTTCATCGTAAAACGAGCTTCGATCTCATCCGTACACATGTGCCCATGGTTTTGTGAAACCATGGGAGCCCCTAGTTTCATTAAAACCATGTGCAAATGAGGGGAACAGCTGGAATTTAGATTTTTCATTTTGGTCCCTTCCTTAGATAACTATGGCAGATTGTCAAATTTGGTCCCTAAATGTGCAAAACATGGTTTTTGATGCATTTTTGACACGTTTAAACCCCGTTAATCCCATTTCAAGACACTAAAATGAATTTAAAGTATAGGGAACATGAAACATGCTCAAAAATATCTCAGATGTCGGTTCGTTTGGTCGTACGGTTGCGTTGTTCGGTTAATTACGACGAAACACGAACGAATGCGAAAAACGATCCAAATTACGCGACGAATGGAATTTTATCATGCCAATCACTAAAATAAAATATTTTAATAATTACATAAAGTTTTAGGATGTCTGGATGTATTCAGAACGTAAGATATGCACGAAAATGCAAACTTATGCACTTTTTGACGCTTTTAGTCCCTGAATGACCAAAAAGTTTAATTTAGCACACCGAACCCCTCAAAGCCTATTTCTAAGCTATGTAATGGATATTTAGGGTATGTTTAACTTATGGTCATGTTCCGGAATGTTCGTTACAGTACAAATCGGCATACTTTCGCAGTTTGTCAAAATTAGTCCCTGTAAGCGAATAAACATGATTTCGCCACACCAAACCCTCCAAAACTTATTTCTAAGTTATGTAAAGATTATTTAAGGTATGTTATGCCTATTTCACTATTCTGGAGTGTTCATTGCATTAATCTGGTTATATTTACGAATCAGTGCGCGTATAACCTTCTAGAAAGCGATTTAAAGCTTGAAATCGAACATGAATTGATATGTGCAAACAATACACGTATTTTTAAAAATCCCAAGTATGAAACACAATATTTCATAAATTTGGTATTTGTTTGATGGTCGCAGAGGCACAGGTGTCACAATAAAATTCGTTGTCCATGTTGTGGTACGAAAAATTTCACAAACTATCGATTTCAAACGAGCTGACAAGTTTTCAAACGACCTGGTAACAATCCAAATGACCTGGAATTCAATCCGTGCAAGCTGGATATAACTTCAAACGACCTGGACTAATCTCACACGACCTGGACCAATCTCACACGACCTTGACCAATCTCACACGACCTGGACCAAACCGTGCGACCTAACCACACCGTACAACCTGACTCAAACAATCTGGTTCAATTTCACACGACCTGAAGATCTTTCGAACGATCTGAAGGGGTTTTCAAGCGATTTGGACAGAGATTCACACTGTTTGAGAATTCTAAGTCCAATAGTTAATCATTTTGTTAATTTTTATCAAGTTTTAGGTTGAATTTGGTTTTGATTTGTTCACAGATTGTTTAAAATTCAGTTTTACGTGTTATTTATCAAGATCAGATCATTTTAGCTGTGAAAACGTTCTGATTTTGAAGAAAAAGTGTAGAAAATGAGTAGAAAGCAGTTTTTATCCGTGAAAACAAGCTGAAATGGTAAGAACTCTTCCTCCTGTGCTCTGATACCACTTGTAGGATCGGGATTCGATCAAACGAGTCGTTCAGAAGAGTTCTCGATCAATACGAAAGGCGAAATTAGACGTATTGATGTTATAGCAGCTAGATTTGCACGTAGAATCACTTTAACTGTCGATTGTATTGATTTGATAGTGTTTACAGATCGTTCGACACTTCGGCAGCACTTCGTCTCCGGAATCACAAAGTTACAAATGAAGACCTAGACTCACCTATTTATAGGAATGCCAGACCCCATGAACCAGACCTCATGAGCTGGCCTAGGTCGCACGAACTGGCCAGACCCCATGAAATTGTCACCTCGTGCGAGGTGGCCTAGCCACTTTGTGAGGGGTGGCTGGTTTAGGTCTGTTTCCCGTTTCTCTCGTACAACGTGTCCTGGTCTATCTATTCTAGTTACATGACTCGATACAAGACGAAGTCAACAGACATATGCACTAACAGGTTTCCTTCGTCTTTAAACGTTCCGCTTCAGTATCGGAAGGAACGTAATCAACATCATCCTCTTGTCTAATCTTCCTTACCTTCCTCACACCACGTTCATCGAGATAGAACTCGTACCCAGGCTCAGGTAGATTATCATCCAATTCAGTATCTTCTTCATCATCTCCAGCTGAACTAGCACCAGCTGTACCAGCAGCAGATGCACCAGCAGCACCAGCATCTCCACCATCACCACCTTCATCATCACCATCATCGTCACTGTTGGAAGAATCCAAATCCTTTCGTCCAAACTTGTCTTCCATCATCTTCTTCAACTTCAGCTCCTCATCATCAGATTGGATGTCATTGTGATGCCATTTGTCGTTTTCTAGAGCGATGTAGTCCGTCTTATCAAGAGTACCAAACAACTTCCTAGGAGGTTTGCTTTCTTTGTATCTATTCGTTGCAACGCCCCTGAATATCTTTAGTGAATGCTCGATCATCGTATCTATCTTCAGAATATCATCATCGACTTTCGGAAGATTGGGATGCTGGACATTCATGATCATTTGCAGAAATCGAGGATACATCCAGAACTTATTCCCTGTTGTACGACCACCGGTTCTTTTCATATTTTCCTTCATGTTGGCATAAATGAACTTCGAAATGCTAAACGGTTTGTTTAACACCAAGGCCACCATGAGTCCCACAAGATCATTGCCTGCCATGTCGTAGCCAGCTCGTCTGTTGCTAATACATTGAAAGAGTACATGCAATAGAAACTGGTAGCGCATCGACAAATCTCCTTTGTTGATTTGACTGCTGAAAATATCACCGGTACATTTCATCCTAAGCAAACAACTGCGAGTGCACATAATTGGAACATAATAAGGTTCATTCGGATTATCTTGAAGTTCCAGTACGGTGTTTAAGACATCCGGAGAGACATTCACATTCACTTCGTTAACTCGCTCTTGTATAAGCTCAGTTCCGTCAACTTCAATAACGCTCGCTGAATTCCAGAAATCTTTGATGAGCGACTTGTAAACCGGTGTTGAAAAAGTAACGGCTTTGTTTATCCGAGATTCCCTTATCCATTGAGTGATCTCCTTTAGTTCCGTGATCTTCCCTTCAGGATCAAGGTATGCAACCATGTTGTGACGTTTTTCGGACATGACTTGTTCTTCCAGTTCTTCCGGTGCCATTATGTATTCAAAAACATCCACTGTAAGTCATAATATCATAACATGTGCAATGACATATGTGTATACATGTTTATGTGTAATGTGAACAGTGAACATGTATATATATATCTTCTGTGAAAGTGCACACAAACAGAAAATTTTCTAAGTGTTGGACGATGAAAAACTGTGACTGTGACGACAAAACATACTTTATGGCGAAAAACCTTTGGTCAAAAAAAGTCAACATTGACTTTTTACCCTGGGTTTTTCGTCGACCGTGTTTCAACGAAAAATGTTTCTTTGTCAAACAGGTATTTCGTCGCAGGCAGTTTGAAGAAAGATGTATTTCGTCGTCAGTTAGGGTTTTTCGACAGACAGGGATTTGGGGGTTTTTCGAAACAAAGGGTTTTTCGCCGTTTGAAGTTAAATCGACGATTGATTCAGTAAATCACACACAATGGACACTTTGTTTAAACTCAAACAAGAAGGAAACAACCCAGAAGTGTAACCGACACGAGTTTAACCGGAAAATACCCAAACCTGTTTAAACAACAATCAAGAACCCATCCCCTGTTTTAGCACCCGAAACCATAAACCCAAACCAATGTATAAATCTACACATACCCTAGTTTTATCAATTTCGATCAAGAATCAAGAAAAATAAACAGAGTATTATATGCAGAAATCGAACATAAAGGGGTGTCCGAGGGTTTGTCAAACAGTTTCGAACAAAACACAGGGTTCCTAAAGATTCGAGACATGAAAATAACCACTTTGAATACCTTGATTTGATGAAAAGTTTTGAGAGAAACAAATGGGTTTTTGAAGTCGGTGAAAGGTTATGGGAGTTTGCTTGTAGAAGAAGGTGAACAGTGAGAGTAGGTTTGAAAAAGTGATGTTGAAAAAGCACTGGGTCCCCTTATATAATCTGACCCTCGACGAAAATCCAGTCCCCGACGAAAAACATATTGGGCTCGACGAAAAATCTTGATGGGCTTGTACAGTAAGCCCATGACGAAAGTCCATAAGGCCCAAGGGTTTTTCGTCATAACCTCGACGAAAAACAGATTTTCGCCGTGAACAAATTTAACTTTGACCAAGACTGGAACACTATTGACCTGAATGGTTTTTCGTTGACTTTTAGGTCTTTCGTGGACCTTAGGTTTTTCGTGAAACATATTTTACCCAAGATTACCAAGTCACCGAATTTGCATAATTTGAACAGATTTTACTGATTTGAACAGCTTTTCCCTTGTGATCAAGTTTACCAAATGCAAAAGGACATTTTATGAAGTCGGTTTTAGGATTTTCGGCAGAAAACTCCAAGTTTCAACTTCGGCTAATCAAAAACGAACCTTACAACTTACACTAATACAGAATTTAAAGTGCGGTAAACTAACGAGAAGCAATAAAAATCAGTAAACGACTGTACAATGTCAAACTTTTTGCGAGTTTCAAAGAAAAAGAATCATACCAGCTTACGGTCTTTGTCAACATGGTTTTTGATTTCGGTTTAAAGCTCTGGATAAGTATACTACCACGATTATCAATATTGTTGTCCACATAAGCTCAAACTGATCAGATGTAATCATAATTAGGAGATATGATATACGGTAAGGGTGATACTTACCAGTCGATGTTCATCCACTCACGACACATTCCCATATCAAGGTATGACGAGAGTTCATCTTACCGGTGAGTATACCGCTTATCATCTGTTTGACCGTATAAAAGATGTGAGATACTCACTTATTTTTGATTGAAAACAAGCCCTATGTGATAGAATCACTTATTGATGAGTAACTTGATTTGCAGATGCATGAGGGCATAGAAGCAAGCCCGTGAACAGGTCAGCACTAACGTACAGCAAAGAGACGAACTTGACTCCTGGATAAATGTGATATATTGATTATAACAAGTTTACAGATCAGTAGACACGTCGACAGCACTTCGGTACCGGAAACATCAATCGTTACAAATGATTTCGCGTGAAGGGTATTTATAGAGGAGCTGATTTCGCTTGAAAGTGGCAATTGCCATTTCAAGCGAAATTAACCCTTCAACACATAAATCCTATTTTCTCGTATAACGTGCCCTGATCTAACAATTCCAGTACAAGACTCGATACAAGACGAAGTCGACAGACGTATGCACCAACAGACTCCCCCTCGGATGTTGACGAGTCTTAAGTGTCGAGTCTTCACAATCTTCAGTCTTTAGCAGTCTTTGGGCTTCTTTTCTCAGTATTTGACAATGTATGCATCCTCAATCTCTGTCATCTTTTCATCTCCAGAATCTCTATCTGGCTTTTTCTTCACTCTTATTCTCTTGATCAGATCTCTTAATTCATTAAGTTCATCAGCATCAGCAATAAGCGAACTTCAGGATCTGATACTGGCTCTAGAATCTACAGACTCCCCTTTGAAATATGTTGGGATCGTAGTCTGGCTTTCACAGGTTTCAAGATCGAGACCTGGCTCACATCCTGCTCAGGTACTAGAATCGCAACCTGGCTCTCTCATAGCCATAACCTGCACATACTCTACCTCAAAGTAAATTTCACAAATTAACAATTTGACAAATTTAAACTTTGCTAACCACTTGATAAACTTAGTTCAAAACATCAATTATTGATATAACAAATTTAATTTCTGATGACCCCATGTATGTATATCATTTTTCTAACCACACACTCCCAAACCTGTTCGTCATGTATAGCACTCGGAATTTTGAAAATCAGCTTTTCAACATCAGTTGTCTAAAATCTTTTTGAATTTTTAAAAATTTATGCTAAAACACTCCGAAAATCTTTTTGGATTTTTTATATAACAGAAATGCAATAAAGAAATATTTACAAACAATATTTTTGTGAGTTTGTGTAAGAGGATCATATCAGCTTTTGACAAGTCACAAGTACCGTTGAGCTTAGTTACACATTAAGAATTAAACAGTTCACTTAGATTGTCGATATACTGATCCACTTAAATTCTCACACAAATTTCAACTGATTCAGGATATGAATTAGGTGAATTAAGAACTTAAACTTATTCATGTGTCCCACCTCTTGAATATACTCCCGTATCCAGATCCCAATATTCAGTCTTATAGGTGAGTATACCACATATGATATCTGTAAGGGGTTTAAATGCGAGGGCCGTGAGAGCTCAGGGTATTGCTTCCGCAAAATCAGAGAGATGACGACTTCGACTTTTAGTGGGCCCCCTTTAGAGGATCTTTTTTACAACAGCACATGATTAGCATTTTTCAATGTTTCATCATTTTTTATGCTGAGGGTAGGCTATATTTCAAGCAAGCGTAAAGTATTCTCCGGGGACTAGGCCATTGCTTCCGCAAAATCAGAAGTCCCGGGATAATACCCCAGATATCACTGAGCATAAAGACCTAGTATCTCAGAAAGAGGGACCTTTCAAACAAGATTTCAGGGGTTACCTATATATCCAAGTAGTGTTCCCCACGAAATAAGTAAGTTTGAATTTAAGTTTATATCCCGAAAAAGTTTACTAAATGTGTAAAAACCTATCGGCATATCATCAGTGAGACCGTTTAACGCTATTTAAACATTACATTTCTTTAGCATACTGTAACTGTCTACTGATGTACTATCATTTCCTCTTTTTTACAACAAAAACTCATTTTTGATTTTATCATGTTTTTGACTTTTTCAAATTTTCTAATGTTTTTGGATTTTTTGAAATTTCTTACTCCCCCTAAAATTCAAAATCATTTAAAGGAAATTTGAAAACAAACTGTACAAGGTAAAGTGACAACTAATTATCGAGCTTCAATTCGCCATCCACTTGGCATAAACAATCAGAACTCCCCCTCACAACAAAACATTTTCCCATTGTGATTTCAAAACACTTAAGTTTGTTTTAATCAAATGGTTTTTCCGGAAAATAAGTTTTGTTTTCATCATAAACCACTTGTAGGTTAGGGGATCTCATTTTCAACCTTTTGAAAAAAATAACAATTTTAAGTTCAAACAACAAATACCACTTGTAGAAAATCAAGTACAACTTAATGTCCCTGATTTACCACTTGTAAGTCGAAATATCACCAAACAATTTACCAACATTCACATTTGTGATATTTCTCAAGAAAAATGCCGATACCTGCTCCACTTTTACCAACGTGGGAGCTCCAGCAAGTCAGGTTTTTAGTTTGAAAATCCTGTCACCCAAGCCTGACCAGCCTTGGGTGATTTTGGTACACATCTATCCCACCATCTTTTTGATTGATAAAATTCTTTGACACCTTTAACCTTTCCATCAACCATCTTACCAAAGATGTGTTTGATTTTTCCATTGAAAGCCTTTTCAGCATCAAATTCTCCTTTACCAGGGAAAAATTGACTTGAAATCTCAGTTTTACCAACCTTTAACTTCAAATTTCCTTTTGACAATTTTGGAAAGTTTTCATCGTTCATCTTAGGAACGGAATTCTCATTCTTTTTATCAACAGATGACTCCTCTGATCTTATGGAATCAGATTCATTGTCAGAACTACTCTCAGATTTTACAACCCATCTTTGTTTGTTTTCATCAACTTTTCTTTTATAAAAACGTTTTGAAGTTTCACCAACTTCAAAATTTGTTGGTTGTTTCTTTTCATCAATATGTATTTCTTCCAATCTTGAGTTAAAAGAAACTCCCTGTTTTGTGTTGTTGGACTGTTGACAGTTCCAAGAAATGTGTCCAATCTTGTGACATTTGAAACAGGTTCTTATGTCAACTCTTGGAACAAATTTCTTCAAATTCTTCTTTCTCTCAGCAAGAAACTCTTGATTTGACTGTCTCCAAAATGGTTTCTTCTGCTCTTCTTCAGAACTTCCTCCTACAACAAATTTTGTTTTTGATTTATAATTTTTCTCATTTTTATAATTTTCTAAGAAAAGGAAACCTAGACCTTTCTTTTTGAAATTACTGTTATGGTTTGGTTTCTTTTGAAAACCAGAACCAGAACTGTAACCCTTTTTCTTGTTCAATCTCTGTTGAACTCTTGAAGTGTACTTTTTAGGTTTTTCATGAAGATTTAAATCTTTTATTTCAGAAATATTAATTTCTGTCAATTTGAAAACCTGTTTGATCATTTCAGTTTTGACACTTCTTATTGGAAATTCCTCATCAGAATATAATTTGTCTGAATCACTCAAAGTATATGCTACTTTGATTGGTCTGTCATTCAAATTAGATTTTGATAACAAGAATTCTTTATTGTAAACCCTTTTAACCGGTGAACTCGGACTCTTTTCTGACGAACTCGAACTTTCAGATTTTGACTCCGACTTTGACTCTTCATCCATATCCAACACCTGATCGACTACTTTCTTTAACAATTCAGACTCATGATCAGTGTCAGACGCTGTGAATGTGACATCAATATTGTCTGGTAACTCATCAATGATTTCAGACTTTAACTTGATGTTGAGAGCCTTATTTAAACGTTCCTCATTTGGCTTTCTAGGAGAATAACTATTCCAAATCGGGGGCGGACACTTGTTATACTTGACACTTTATTTCTTACCAGTATCCTCTTCATTCTCCTTATCTTGGAAAGCTTCAAGACCTGCAATAGTAGGATAAACTCGATCAATCAAATAATCACATGTTGTATAACTCAACAACAAACATTTAATTCTTTCACTCTCAATCTTTTCAAGTTCCAAATCCTGCTTTAGCTTTGCACAATCTTCAATATAATCATTGATGACCTTCTGCTTTGACATTAATGTAGAACTCATCTTTGTCATAGCAACCTCAATTTCTGAATTTGTCTTTTTCAGACCATTTACTGTTCTGTTCATCACATCGTATGATTCTTTCACATACTTTACATCAGACAACAAATTCTCTTTCATCTCTTTCAGTTCAAGAATCTTCTTGTCTTTCTCCTCACAATCTTTGCAAGATTCTAAACATTTCTGACAAGGTTTAATGACCTCAACTATCTTTTCAACCTCGACAATCTTCTCAGTTTCAACGAGTTTCTCAACTTCGACTATTTTTTCAATCTCAACAATTTTCTCTACCACTTTCTCCACTTCAACGATTTTTTCTATCACCTTTTCAATCACTGATTCAACATTTTGTTCTTCAGGTTTCATCTTTGTCTTGTCATCAGCTATTCTTATTTCTTCCAGCTCTCTCTTTAATCTGGCAATCTTCTTCTCATTCAGCATCTCAACTTTATTTGCAAAAAACAAATTAAAACTGTTAGGATCCAGACCTTTTCTAGCTTTATTAAGATATTCTTCTTCATCATCGGTATCCATATCACTTCCTAAATCTGGAAAAATCGGTATTCTTTTCGACTGAGATTTGACTGATTCTGCTTCCAAATTTTGAGCAACAAATCCTGAACCCGGTGGAATGTATTTATCCCAGCTAAACCCCTCTGCAACTTTTTCATCATCTTGATTAACAAGACAAGCTTTCTTTCTATCTTCAATAGCATGTGCATGTGCCATTTGTGGTTGCTGAGCAATCTAATGAAAAATGGATTTCTGATAATAATCATTCTTTTCTGATCCTCTTGTTGCTTCTTGATTTTTACACTCTCGTTTAAAGTGTCATTTTCCTTTGCAACGAAAACATGTAACTTTTGACTTGTCAAATCCTAATGGAGAATTAGCCAATCCCCGAAACTCATCTCTACCCGTGATTTGTTGAAATTTTTCTGCCCTTCTAACAGCACTAGCCATACACCATTTGACATCCATCAACTCAAGTTCCTATGCATCAATTTGGTCATAATCTTCTTTTGTAAGCATCGGATTTCCAATTTTGCCAGCAATCAAACTTTCATATGATTCCAACATAGCAACGAGTGATGCCATGTGTTGCTTAGATATTTCTGGAGACAAATTTTGACCATTTTGAATGTTTAAAGTAACATTGCACTGCAGATTTGTAGAATTCTGCTGTTGAGGACTTGGTGTTGTATGATTTGGATCAAAGCTTGAATACGAAGACGAATGTCCACCACTCTGAATCACAGTACTACCTTTTGTTCCAGAAGAACTATCAGCACTGAAACCAGTTTGAATCTTTGGGCTGGGAGTAGCTTCAAATTTGTTTCCTCTGTAGTATAAACTGACATCTTGTTGAGCATTTGGATTCTTCATGATTGCTGTTTTCTGAATATCCAACTCGTGCTTTTCAATCTTCTGAATAAACTGTGCCAGATTCGTATTTTCAGATTTTCTCATATGTTTCAGAATTAACAAATAAGTTCCACATTTCTGCTGTGGTAATGCATCAGCAAGTTTATCAACCCATTCATCGTCGTCTTTCTTTATGTCCAGTCTTCCCATTTCCAACACAAGATGACAATATCTATCAATGGTCATTTTTGTTGTTTCATGGTCAAAGGCTACAAACATATCAAATGATTTCTTAAGTAAAGCCTTTTTGTTCTTGATCATATCTACACTTCCTTTAAACTTTTGAATCAATGCCATCCAAATTGACCTAGCAGTAGCCTCATGCTGGAGCAAAACAAAGATATCTTCTTTAATTGCTTGTTGAAGAATACTGATCATCATTTTTTCACTAGTATATTTCAGTTTATCATTCTCCGAAAAGTCACAAAACGCTTTTTCAAGCCCATGTTCATTTTTCGGTTTCTCGTAATCTTTTTCTAATGAACACCATGCGTCAAACTTATAAGCTTGCACCCAGTTCTCAAATCGATTCTGCCATCCTTTAAAATCTTCAATGTACATAAGCTTTGGCGGTTTTTGATGAGTTCCCGTTTCATTCTCACTGTACAATGTTTCAGCAGCTGTAACTGGTGCAACTGGAGTAGCAAACGCATTGTAGAATTCCTCTTCCATGTTTCAGAAAAAAATGTATATAAAAATAAAGTTTCACATGAAATACAGTTTCAAACGGAATCAACTTTCAAGCGAAATCCCTTTTGAAGCGGAATACCCTCTTTCAAACGGAATCACTTTTCAAGCGGAATCACTTTTCACACGAAATAACTGATTTCGTGTGAAACAACACACTTTCAAACGGAATATGTAATTTCAAGCGAAATTATCAAACGGAATACCAATTTGGTGCGGAATTAACTAATTCCGTGTAGAATGGCTCAAACGAAATTACACTCTGAAGCGAAATTAACAATTTCAAGCGGAATTATGTAATTTCGTTTGAAATGAAGTTGTAATTCCGTATGAAATTATGCTGACGTCATCATTTTCGATATGTGTTTCAAGCGAAATTACCAATTTTATCAGTTTTAGATCGAATTAAGGTCCAATTCTTTCAAGGATTAGTTAAAATACTATTTCGCCTATTATGTGTGAAATTCAGACCATTTCGACCGTAAAATTCTGTTCAATTTTGAAAAGAAGGTGTAGAAATCAGAAATTATGGCTGTTTTGGCAAGAACTCTTCCTCCTGAGCTCTGATACCACTTGAAGGATCGTTCTGTGACCCAAAGGGTCAATCAGAAGAGTTCTTATCAATTCAAGAGGCGGAAACAAATGAATTGACTTTGAAAACAGCTTGATTCACTTCTAAATACCTTGTATATTGATTATAACAAGTTTACAGATCAGTAGACACGTTGGCAGCACTTCGGTACTGGAAACATCAACCGTTACAAATGATTTCGCGTGAAGGGTATTTATAGAGGAGCTGATTTCGCTTAAAAGTGGCAATTGCCATTTCAAGCGAAATTAACAATGTTGATTTCGTTTGAAAGTGCACTTGCCACTTTCAAGCAAAATTAACCCTTCAACACATAAATCCTATTTTCTCGTATAACATGCCCTGATCAAACAATTCTAGTACAAGACTCGATACAAGACGAAGTCGACAGACGCATGCACCAACATATTATCACTTATTTTTTTTGGACATGTGATTGTTGATCACTTATTGAGGTCGAATGCAATATGTACACGTATGTATAGTATCATGGAAGATCTAGACTTCATCTCCATTATTTTTCGGTAAAAGATACAACCATGATACCCAGATGATACGACAGTATAAAGACCGTATATCTCAGAACCTCGGCAATCAATCAAACGAAATTTCGGTACCAAGACCATATGCCAATGAATGGTTCCCACCTGACTTGAAGTCTGTTAGGTTTGTATCATCCTGCACATTTTAATCTGATTGTGAGCCTATTGATACATAATTAGTAGAGATACTTATCGTTTCTCAATTTTTTTGTTTTTCATTTTTGAACATGTTGACCGACCACACCAGTGAATCTCATCATTTTCCTTTATCCAAGAAACTCATTTTTGATTTTCTATTTTTTTTGAATTTTTGAATTTTCAAACTTAAAAACAGAAAGTAAAGACATCTTTTTGGATTTTTTGACTTTTTCAAATGTTTTTGTATTTTCTTGAAATTTCTCCCCCTAAAATGCGAAAAGGTTACGAAAATGAAAATCTTTTTGTATTTTTAGAGTTTTTAAAGAAAATATTTACAAAAATGATTAGCCAAAGAAGTTTTACTCGGGTATCACCTTAATGCCATTGACCAAAAGAAGATAATCAAAACGTGATTTATCAAAAGCTTTAGTGAACAGGTCGGCACGTTGGTGATCAGTGTGGACTTTAACAACATCGATGAATCTTTTGTCAAAACAATCACGTATGAAGTGATATTTAATTTCGATGTGTTTGGTCTTGGAATGCTGCACAGGATTTCTAGTGATCTGTAAGGCAGCATTGTTATCAACAAAAATAGGAGTAGATAGGAATTCAAAACCGTAGTCGCGCATTTGTTATTGGATCCACAAGACTTGGGAGCAACAGCTAGAGGCGGCAATGTATTCAGCTTCACAAGTTGATGTAGCAACACAGGTCTGCTTCTTGTACTTCCATGTGACCAGGCGATTTCCTAAAAATTGACATCCAGCTGTTGTTGATTTGCCGTCGATTTTACAGCCACCAAAATCAGAATCACTGAACGCGATCAAGTCGAAGCTATCATCCCTAGGGTACCAGATACCGGTGTCCGGGCAACCCTTCAAATAGCGGAAACTCCTTTTAACAGCTCCCAAATGTGAGGCCTTCGGGTTGGCTTGATATCTTGCTAGCAGGCACGTAGGATACATGATGTCGGGCCTCAAGGCTGTGAGATACATTAGAGATCCGATCATAGCGCGATAATATGAAGAGTTAATGCTTTCACCTTTTCAGATCCGGAGTAATCCCGTGATTCTGCGGAAGTGGGGTACCAATGGGTGTTGCGTCAGACATCTGGAACCGGCTCAAGATGTCACCAACATATTTAGTCTGATGGATGAATATCCCAGACTCGGTTTGTTGAACTTGTAGGCCTAAGAATAAATTCATTTCCCCCATTGCGCTCATCTCGAATTTTTCTTGCATCACACGCTCGAATTGCCTGCACAAAGAATCATTAGTTGAACCAAATATGATATCATCAACGTATACCTGTACCAACAGAAGATCTCCATCTTGTTCTTTGATAAAGAGAGTGCAATCAATAAGACCTTGCCGAAAACCATTCTCCAGCAGATAGTTAGATAAGGTTGCATACCAAGCTCTCGGTGCTTGATGTAAACCATAAAGAGCTTTGTTGAGCAGCCAAACCCGATCAGGATGAATAGGATCTTCAAAACCAGGAGGTTGTTCGACGTGCACCTCTTCTTGAACCACACAATGTAAGAAAGCACTTTTGACGTCCATCTGGTAGACCTTGAATCCTTTAAATGAAGCATAAGCTAGAAAGATCCGAATAGCCTCAAGACGTGCAACCGGTGCATAAACTTCGTTGTAGTCAATTCCTTCGATCTGATGAAACCCTTGAACAACCAATCTCGCCTTGTTTCGAATGACTACTCCACGAACATCCTTTTTGCATTTGAAAACCCAACGTGTGCCAATTTTCTTGTAATTTTCAGGCCTTTCAACAAGCTTCCAGACACCCAGCTTTTGAAACTGTTGCAGTTCATCCTGCATGGCTTCCACCCAAGAATTTTCCTTTAGAGCTTCTTTCCAAGACTTTGGTTCTTCTTGTGAAACATAACACGCGAAGGACCAATCATTTTGTAAACCAGATTCTCTGATGGCTGAATACAAGCCAACATTCTGGTTGTTTCTCAGCTGATTACGCGTCTACACACCACTTTGGACATCTCCAATAATATTCTGCTGCGGATGAGTATCATGAATTCTTGTTTCAGGAACATCAGGAACACGAGTATTAATACCCAAATTGTTAAGATTAAGATCAACAACCAACTCCACGCCAGGCATTTTCGTAGAAGTGGATGCATTTCCTTCAGCAGTGTCTACATTCTGCACATGAAGAGTTGCTTCAGAAGCACCTTGAACTGGAGCAACTGGAACTGAAGAGCCTTCATTTGCATCATGGTATTCATCATCTTCCGATGACTCATTGTAATCAGCAGCATCTTCAAATACCTCATTTTGAACCGTGTTGTTAACCGAATTAGAAGCTTGGGGGTTAACAATAATTGGTCTAACCAATGGCGAGTCAGCCGCGTTGTCACTTTCAAGTATCATTTGAGCAGCTGCAGATGCTTCATCAAAGGTTGGCAGATTAAAGGAGTCGAATATCCCATCATAATCGAACATCCAAGGATCACCCGGAGCTCTAACAAAATTCAGAGTAGCATATCCAAGGAAGAAGCCCTCGATAGCTTTGGGGCCAAACTTTTCGTGCGGCTCAATCATAGTGCATGGAGCGCCAAAAGGTTCTAAGTGAGAAATATCCGGTTTCCTTTTGTGTAACAGTTCGAAACACATCTTGTCATGCCTTTTAACTGTGAGAACTTTGTTTAAAGTGTAGCAAGCAGTAGACACAGCCTCCCCCCAGAACTGAACAGGAAGCTCCGACTCTACCAACATCGTTCTTGCAGTTTCTATTATCGTCCGATTCTTCCTCTCAGCGACACTGTTTTGTTGTGGAGTGTAGCGAGAACTGTATTCATGAAGAATGCCCTTTGAAGTACAGAACTCATCCATTATACGTTTTTTTTTAACTCAGTGCCATTGTCGCTTCGGATCCTCTTCACTTTCAACGTGTACAAATTCTCTAGCAAAGTAAGAAGATTCTTGAGGATTTCAGGAGTTTCACTCTTGTGTGCCATAAAAGATACTCAAGAAAATCTAGAGTAGTCATCAGTAACCACCAGACAATAAGTATCCCCAAAGTTTGTCTGGTGTTTCATAGGTCCAAAGAGGTCCATATGAAGACGTTCAAGAGGCATGCTAACAGTGTTGACTTTCTTAATCGGGTGAGACTTCTTTGTTTGCTTTCCCTTCTGGCACGAAACACAGATATCTTGTAGATGAAAATTCTTCACAGACACACCATTCACAAGATTGTTTTTCACCAAATGGTTCATTTTCCTCAAGTGAATGTGCCCCATTCGTCTGTGCCAAGATATAGACTCCTTTTCTGTGGCTTTCGAGACAAAACATGTGACTTGTGCAGATGTCGTAATCGCTTGGCTCATATCAAGGATATAAAGATCATTAAACCTTGGAGCTGATAAGAGAATCCATTCTTTAGGAATTTTAAATCCAGGCTTCAGCACATAACAACCGGCATCATCAAAATGCACGGTGAATTTCTTATCACAGATCTGTGAAACACTCAGAAGATTGTGATCAATTTGTCGAACATAATTGATCTTATCGAAACACACAACACCATTTGAGATCATTCCTTCTCCAGTGATATATCCGCCTTTGTCTGCAGCAAATGCGACATAACCTCCTCTAATGTTTTTCACATCATAAAGAAGCTGTAAGTCGCCCGTCATGTGCCTAGATGCTCCACTGTCAACAATCCAATGACTATTAACAGTTCCTCCTGGAACATCCTGCACATTTCATTCAACGATTAGTTGAAGTTGGGGACCCAAGCCTTAGTGGTCTTGGGTCATCCCTGAGCATCACGAAATGTGATTTCAATTTCTTGATAATTCTGAAATAGCGCACCTCCCCCTGAACCTTCACCAGTTTTAGGTTTCCAAGTCTAATTTTGTTTACCAGTTTGAGTCTTATGAAAAGATTTTGAAATTTCTGGTTTTAACGGTTGTGATGAACTTGGTTCCTTTTTAACAGAATTGACTTTCGATTTTAAAGCCTTTTCAATCCCCTTGACGTTTTAACGTCGTTGTTTTGTTTCTTGTTCTTTAATAGTTCGCTTATCTTATTTTGGTGAAACATAACGACGTTGTTGGTGACCTTTTTCAGGAGGGGTTCTCTCAACAAACTTTTCTTTGGGAGTGTTTGTACAGTTTTTTATAATATGTCCAAACTCCCCACATTTAAAACAAGTTCTCCTTTCAACAAACTTAGGAGATTCCGATTGACGAACAGATGTCGAACCTGTAGATCCAGAGCTACTTGTTCCTTCATCACACCCATTTGTGTGTTGGGTGTAGTTGTTTTGACTCTTATATTTTAAAATTTTGACTTGTTGGACAAAATTGGTATTTGATTTATTTTCAAAAGTCTCAATTTTATCAGTACCCTTTGATGCTACAAATTTAACATCACCGCTTTTCTTCTTGTTATGAGCTCCTTTTGTTTCAAACTTTGATTGAGAAACTTTAGGCTTTTGAGCTCGTTGTTCTTGTTGTTTACCCTTAGAAGCAATAGGTTGTTGCTTTGTCGGCAATCGTTGATTTCCAAATTGTTTTCTAACTTCAGATTTTGGAATAGGATCACACTGAGTTACAACAACTCCCGGGATCGTCTTTCCCAAAAACTTACTGGTAGTGTCTTAAAAAACTTTATCAATCAAAGATGGATTGACATTTTTAATTGGAAAATCTTTGTCTGAATATATTTTAGCATCACCGACCAAAGTATACAACACATTATTGCTCTTAACGGCAGACACAAATTCCTTGATTTCCTTGACAGGATCTATCACTTGTTTGGCAACAGGTTGTACAGCAGGAGTAGGAGGATCACAAAGAATATGATTCTCAATAGTAATTTCTACTCTTTTCATCTTATCAAGTGATTTATCCTAATCACTCACATCTGATTCATCATCAGACGAATCATAGTCCTCAATAATTGGGGCACTTTGTTTTGTCGATGTTGAAATCTCTGTTTCGTCAGATGAGGTACTCGAGGAACTGTCCGATTTGAACCCTAATCCTGTAGTAACTTCCTCATAATCAAGAGGCACACTTGGTTCAAAACGAGGCATTTCCTCTTCATCGGGCATTCTAGTATATTTGTGTCTCAAAGGAGGCGGACACGACTTATACCCAACGCCTTTCTTGTTTCCTTTCAGCTGTTGAGCATCTATAATGTGAACAAGCACATATCGGGAGTTAGAATAACTCTCCAATTTGAGCTTGATTGCATCAAGCTCGCATTTTGCCATGGCTAGCTCTTTCTTTGTCTCCTCAATGATATTAATGTAGTTATTAATACTAATTTGTTTGTTGAAAACAATTTTATCAATTCGGAAACAATTTTCTTTAACGTTTCGATTATTTATTTGAAATCCTTTTCATTTCGAGCTAAAGCCATGTTTGCCTCTTTGCATTTTGACAGCTCAATAACCAAACTCTGATTGTGACTATGAATCTTTTCTGATTCAAGTTTCAAATCTGCACACATACTACATACACTAGGAGTAGGAGTGTCAGAATTTACCTGATTTGTCGAGGCTGAGACATTTGCCATAAAGGCAGTCTGATAAGAAAAAGATCCATCTTCAGAGAAGAACTTCTCCATTTCCTTTGATGAGACAACAGCCTTCTTTATCAGAATAGATTTCTGACACTTTAACTCCTCAGCTTCCTTTAACAAGCCATCAACATCAGAATTCATCTCTTCCTTCACATCCGATTCTGAATTATAACCTCCTGCATTCGAGCTTTCTTCATCCGAACTGCCGCTATAACCCGAACTATCATCACTTTCAGAGAACTCTTCTTTGTGAACATGCTTGATGTGATTGATGATTTTTGCATAACATGTAGTTCCTCCTCCTTCTTGATCACCATCTCTAAACTGTACTGAAAAGTTACACCCTTCATCAGCTTGAACGACTAATGCTTGGTTGGTGTTTGAAGGTCCAGATTGGTTTTGGTTGGTTGTGTTGTTCACAGCTACTATCCATCTTTCACGGTTCTCTTGATTTGTGTTGGAAGTACTTGTCTGATTTCGGAAGGGATTTTGGTTGCCTTGTTTGCTCGGTCGAGTGCACTCTCGCTTGAAGTGACGCTTTTCACCGCAATTAAAACATGTAACTGCATCCTTATCGAAATTGTACTTTGTATCCTTCTTGCTTTCCAAGGTAGTTCTTCCAGTTCGACTCATATAATCTTTAGCCCTTCTAACAACACTTGCAAATGCTCACTTAATGTCCATTAACTCCATTTCATCACGGTCTATATGTTGATAATCTTCATTGTTCAAATTAATGTTTCCAATTTGACCTGTGACCAGTCCGCAATAGGCACTGACCATTGTATTGATAAGTTCCATATGTTCCTTTGCCACTTCTATGCTGACTTTCGAAAGGTTTGAAGTATCAACTATGAATGTGTTGGGGTTTTGGGGTTGAGGGTTGTTACTGTAACATGCTTGCTGTGGTTGGGTTTGTGGTGAGGGCGGAAGATAGGCACTTGGATCAAATTTAGGTTGTGTAGTGGAAACTTGAGGTGGAGGTTGGGGTTTAGGGAGCCAGGCACTCGGATCGAGTTGAGGTTTTGAAAGAGCATGAGCTTGAGCAATAACATGCGGTGGTGGGAGATAGGCACTTGGATCAAAAACCTGAGGAGGAGCTGACTGGGGAAAGGGAAATGAGCTTGTATTGGACACAAACGCCGTTTGTAGTTTTGGTTGCTGACTGGAACTAGAACTGGATGCAGGATTAAACCCTCCAAGGTACATTTCCATATTTTTAGGAACTGCAATCCGTTTAGCCTTCCGGATTTCTTCTTCATTCTTGTGTTCCAACTTCTGAACGAATTCATAGATACTGACAGTATCTAAAACACCCGTATGCTTTAGCAATTCAATGAATGGACTCCACTTTGGGGGTAGAGCATCAGCAAACCTTGCAACCATTTCCTGTTGAGTTGCAGTAACATTATAAGAATACATTTCACTAATTAAATGATAAAAACGAGTTGTTATATCATTTAGTGTTTCGTTTTCCATGAATTGAAATGCTTCAAATTCCTTTTTCAACAAATCATGGCGTGTCTTTCTTGTAGCCGCATTTCCTTCTCCTCTTGCTACCAAGGCGTCCCATAAGGCTTTCGTGCTAGTACAATAACCTAATTGATGATAAATGTCTTTGTGGAGTGCTTGTGTAAGAATAGCAAACACCTTCTTTTCCAGATCATATGCCTTTTTGTCGTTTTCTAACATATTTGCCAAGGTCGCTGCATTTGATCCTGCCTCTTCAAGAGTTGTGTTATATGGCGTAGTGAAACACGTCCATAGTTCGGTGTTTTGCCCTAGAACATAAGTGTGTAAACGACCTTTCCAAGACAGATAGTCGTTCATATGATTCAGCTTTGGCGGGCGATTGTTGCTACCCGTTTCACTCTCACTTAATAACAGATTCTGAATGCTTTAATTTTGATTTGTTACACATGCCCATTGACTTACACTAATCGATTGTTGTGGCATCACATTTCTTAACCAAGCCGCTGCAGAGGTCTGATCTTGACATGAGCTTGGGCCCGTGCTCCAATCCCATGGACTAGTACTCATGATCGATGTATGAATGAGAATACCTAGTCACACACTTGAAAAGAAACTGTTAAAATCCTTTTGCAAACCTTCTGTTGAAAATATCACAAGTGACCCCACGAAAAACCAGGTTTTTGGCGAAAAACCAAGTTAGACGAAAAATGGTTTTTCGTCAAGAACAATTGCTATGAAAAACAGGTTTTTCGTCAAAAGCACTTTTACGAAAAACAGGGTTTTTCGTCGAAGTTACTTCGACGAAATACTAGGTAATTTGTCGCCTGGGTTTTTCCTCAACAGATGGTCACAGACACAGAGAGTTGGTGAGATTTTTCAAAAAATAAATCTATCTTTTGTAATCTGACAGGGACACCCGTTCAACCTAACAATACACCCATCTTACCAACCCATGATGGTGTACCATATATTTTAATCAATTATCAATTATCTTTTAATTTTAAAATCAAGAACACTTTGAAGGTTTGAAGATGATATGAATAACACTGATGAACATATGAAGTTTCCGGCCAAAAATTTCACTGGAGAAATTTTCGAAACACAAATTTGCTTAAAACTTTCAATGAAAACCTAGTTTTACCATGTAAACATGCAATCTAACAAGGTTTTTTATAAAACTTTTAGCAAACAACAAGATCTTGACAGATTTTTAATGCCTTTTTCAGAAAATTATGAAAGTTTTTCAAGAACACAAATCTGAAAATTCACAAACAACACTTGATGAAAACACAACTATGTTTGGTTTTAAACAAGGATAAGAGCCAATGCTCTGATACCACTTGTAGGTCCATTTTCGGAGGATCGATCACGAAACCAAATCCCTGTTTATAACAAACACAATCACGAGTGCGGAATTCCCGTGAAGATGCAAACCAAACACAGAAATAGCAAGAACATGAAATAACCAAAGATTCACAGTCTATTGATTAAACGGATGAGAACAACATCAAACACATACACACAATGCTTGAAGATAAACTCACATAAGGTTATGCTCTCATAGTTTCACACAGAAGACCAAGTGTGGTTTATATAGGCAGCCCAACCCAATCATGACGAAAAACATAATGGGCCTGATGAAAAACCATGGTCGACGAATAACCAGGTTATTCGTCACTGTTCACGACGAAACTTAGAGTGAGGAATAACTTGGTTTTTCGTCACACATATGAATGACGAAAGATAGGTCTTTCGTCGAGAGGCTGCAAAACAGAACAGCTACAAACTGTCAAACAGTTTGCAGCAGAACATGTAACAAACACACACAGACATAAACTACTAATCATATGCAACATGCATCAGTTTATAACAAACATACCAAAAAGACAACTGTCGGACCAAAGTTAGATAGGAGGATATCCGACTTGGTAGACTGACGAATACAGACTCGATAAGCAAAAGACCGTAAAAATTACAACGCTAATAAAGAACAAGTTACAGACACCAAAATATACACCAACAATTTTGTTTATTGTCATATTCTCGCATTTGAAAACGAACGTATGAACCTGGAATGTCAATACCGGTCCTAACGAGTTCACAAAGTCTTTGGAGGGATACAAGTCGGATCCTACGAGGTACTAAGGGAAATTTCTTTATCAATTAGAATATGCAAAGAAGAAAGCATTTTGTTTATTGTCATATTCTCGCATTTGGTAACGAATGAATGAACCTGGAATGTCAATACCGGTCCTAACGAGTTCACAAAGTCTTTGGAGGGATACAAGTCAGATCCTACTGGGTACTAGGGGACTTTCTTATTCAACTAGAATATGCAAAAAAGAAAGTCGTTTTCGTGATTTTTCGAACAACCGAGAACATTCAGTGAAGATTGACGACAGTTCCGCTCAGTGGAGGGAATTGGTGAACATTTGAAGATAAATTCTACTCAGTGGAGAGAATTTGTTCTGTGAAATTGACGACAGTTTCTTTGAAGTGGAGAGAATCTGTTAAGGTTTAGAGATCTTACCAAAGAAATGGGGGAATAAAAATTTTCATATGTTGAATTTCTTCGGTAAATTTCTAAACGTAATCACAGGTGGTAGAGTTTGTCTTATGACAGATCAAGACTTGATGCAGTTTTTAAAGAATGGAACCCTTATCAAATGCCGGTTGGGGTATTGGAAGATCAGCGGAAGATCGGTCAATTGAGCCTTGTGAGGAAATTGCACAACACCTAACACGGATGCGCGTACTTTGAGGGGGAACTATTATACAAGGAGTGTCAAGATACTACTTACCTGGATCATCGATCAAGGGGGAATTTGTTAACACAGAGAAGATAAATACTTGACTGAAGATCGATTGTAGTTGCATTTTCAGCATTCGACAGCAACGAACAAGGGGGAATTTGTTAATGCAGATTTTTTGTCCGATGCTTGTCGAATAGATTAGATTTATTTTATGCTGAATATGTAATAGTTAGTGAAACGGTCAAACGAATGTGTATTGACCCGCTCGTTTGAAGTGGTCAAACGAGAGGGTTATGTGTTTGACCGTGTGTGTTTGCTAGACAAGTGGGTGTGGGTATAAATACCAACCCCTTGTTCATTTGCAAACTATAGAGATAGAGGGGAGCTTATTGTGAGAGTTCTCAGTGAGTTTTGTGGTTTGGGGGAGAGATCACCACTTGGTCTCTCCCCGGATGTATACTTCTTTGGTATTAGTTCGGTTATCTTGTAATCAGGCCGATTTGTAATGTTATACTATCGATTAACACAAATAAGTGTTTGTTTGTCTCTAATCTCTCCCGTCTTGAACAAATCACTCACGAATCATGGTTTCGGTCCCGAAACACGGTCCTACAAAGGGGGTGCAGCCCTCTAAACTGCAGAGAAAGAAAAGAACGAGAAAGTAGACGATTTCATGTGAGAAATCGCAAGGAAGAAGGAAAGAAAGAAGAGTCGTCGCCAGAAAGAACGCGAGAAAGACCGTCGTCGCCGGAAGAGGAACCGGTGATAAGAAGACAGCCGTTGGAAAAATTGTTCCGACGGGAGAAAGAAGAAAGAGACCATGGCCGGAAATTGATTTCTAGCGTGAGACCAAGAAGACCGAAGAAGCCACAAGAGACCGACGGCTTGAAGAAAAGTAGACCGAAGTAGGTAACCGAGACCACGGTTTGCCTAAGAAAGAAGACCGATAAGCTGCAACAAAACGGCGGATAAATTAGACCGAGACCGTGGGTGTGACATTGACCGAAGGTTCGCACCATGATAGACCGAAGAAAGCTTTTATCGATAGAAAGCTTAGACCGAATGACCGAAATAAAGACCAAAATTGTGAACAAAGACCGAGAGTTCACATTAGACCGAAATCGTGAATGAGAGACCTAAAGAGTTCACGTTAGAAAGAGGAAGACGGAACCTGTGTGGTTTGTGTAACAAAAACGGAAGTCAAGATTAAGGGAGTGAATGTTGGGTTTTAATCTTGACATTTGGTTATTATTATTATTTGGTTTTATTAGTTAGTAGTTTAATTAATTAGTCATTAAATAAATGGTAGAAAAAGTACTAGGTGTTGACCGAGAATTCAGTGGAGGAAGTTGGAGTATAGCTTCAAGTTAGGAGAAAGTGGGGTTAGTTTTAAGAATAGGTCTTTTGTACGATGGTGTCATGTAGGCTATATATAGCCTAGTCTTTTACATGAATGAAGTGTGGTTTTTGGCAGTATCCATTTAATTCCTTTGTTTGCAAAATCACAAATCAAATTCCAAAGTTCTCATTCTAAAGCTTCTGTACGTGAGTTTGAGTGAGTGTTAAGAGGGGCCTGAAACCTACATCACCGAAGAAGTTTGGCAATAGTTTTCCAACTCTACTCATGATTAATACACAAACTCTCTAATGTGTATGATGATTACTACATATTTAGAGATTACAAGACCATACATTACCCTGTGTATTAGATTTCCCCCCATAATGTTATCGGGAAGACATGTTATGTTACAATGTGTAATTCAATCTCGTGCATCCGAACACAACAATTATAAAACCACCGTAGGCACATTTCAATTCTTATACTAGCGATTCCAACATACTACTTACAACCAAATTAACAAAGTGTGCATATCACATGTGAAAAATATGGAGGTTTGGAAAGATGAATGGAACCAATTGTAGTTAAAGATTTTGAACAAAAACAAATGACCCGCTTTTGATTATCATTTATAGTTTGTAATGGTAAATTTTGGGTTTCATTTATGGTAGTTTGTCGTTGCTATACGTATAAGATACTACAAACGGCTAATCTTGTCGCAAAGATATCCCACCAAAAACAACTGCCAGGCGAAATCTCATCTGGAATTTTATCTTCACTGTACCTAAAGGATTTACCAAGGGATAGCTCGTTGACAACGATTCCCACTTGGCAAACTACTAAAAAGCCTGGTGGAAGTCTCATCCAATATATCTTACTTCAAATAACCAACATATTAAGAGGAAAGTGCGCCATTAAATAGTTATCGCAGATGACGACCAAGTTTGAATTGGCACGTGTTGGTGACCCGGATGATACTCCTTTTTCCAAGAATGTTTTCAAAAACATAATGTATTATTTTGCGAAAAAAATACAAAAAGTATATCTGTAATGTAATTTACAAAGTAAAAAAAAACAAGAATTGAAAAGATGAAATATAATAATAGTAACAAAAAGAAAAAGAATTTCCAAACTCTTAAAAAGAATTTCATAGTAAAAAAAAATCATGATCATGTAAATCTCACAAATAACAAAGCTAAGGTAGGGTCTCAGGAGGGTAAGATATAGACAGCCTTACCGCTACCCCGTAGGAACATTAGTACAAATTTGATTAATAGATGCGGTTAAATTTCCTATAAGATGCGGTTATAGACCCGCATCTTATGGCAAGGCATCTTTTGCCTATATGCCAAATAATGCGGGTCCAAAAGATGGGGTTCTAGAACCGCATCTTTTAATATATTAACAAAAAACTACTTTTTCCTAATACACTCAAAAGATGCGGGTTCTATAACCGCATCTTTTGATATATTAACAAAAAAAAAAAAACTATATTTTCTTGATATACTCAAGAGACGCGGTTCTAAAACCGCATCTCTTGGTGTTTTAGAGTAAAATAATTATATATAGATATAGTTTGTTAATTTCCAAGAAATTTTATTAAAAATTCCCAAAAAATTATATTTTCAACAAATTATCTAAAAATTAAAATAAAATATACAAAAAACAAAATTAAATTAGAACCAATATAATATAACACAAGAATACAAATCACAAAGTTTTCAAAGTAATACAAGATTACAAGAGTTTTAAAATAACATAAATACATATATATCTTTAGATGATGAAAGTGATATACAATAGCGTCCCTAACCGATGTCTTCATACTTGCAACCCAGTACCGTCTTCTATTCATACTTGGAACCAAACCGTATTGCCTAACAAAATATAACGTTACATTAATAAAATGAGCTTAAAATGTATACACAAGTGTACATATGTATATAATGCAATCTTTAAATTCAAATGTTCAAAACACTATTATACATGCATACACATAAAACATGTCGCTACATATGCACATAAGACATGAAGATCCGAATCCACGACCTTAAACTCCGACAACACTACAATCATAAATCAAAACCATACAAGAAGCATTTATCAAAGCATGCAAAAAGCATTCATCTAATGCAAGGATATACATGTCTTATGTGAATCAAAATGAGTTACTAATTTCTTGGTTTGGGTGAGAAAAGGTATACCAGTTTAAGGATTATTGGGACAATTATTCATGAATGTGGTCAACTCCAATTACAGTTTACGTGATTAACAATTTTGTCTCTCTCAATCTACATCAGACCATTTTAGAGCAGGTATACCACCCTACAATTAAAAACAAGTATAAAAAATTGTATGTAGCCAATTTAAACAAAAAATACAGCTGCACAAGTCAAACTAAAGATGAACATGGGCATCTATATTGTGATATTGCTATCAAAGAAATACATACCTCTTGATTTTTTAATGCATAACAGAGTTATCTCTATAGCCCGGTATTGTTCCCCATGCGTTATATTGTTCCTTGTCTTGAAATCATTATAAGACGAAATATTAAAATGATCCCTTCCAAGTAAATGGGAAACAAAAACAAAGTTTTATGAATGCAAGATCTGAAGTTCTCTACTAGATTCTCATTTATGGTATCAAACTGCACATATTAGAAGCCATTCATCAACTGTTGGTGCATATTTCTGTTAACTTCGTCTTGTATCGAGTCTTGTAATAGAATAGATAGACCAGTACACGTTGTACGAGAAAATGGGGAAACATGTCTGAACCAGCCACCTCGCACGAAGTGGATTGGCCACCTCGCACGAGGTGACAATTTGGTGCGACCTGGCCAGGTCGTGCGACCTGGACCAGTGTGAGATGGTTAGTGCGACCTGGATTTCCTATATATAGTGAGTCTTGGGTCTTCATTTGTAACATTTTGATTCTGGAGACGAAGTGCTGCCAAAGTGTTGTACGATCTGTAATCACTGTCAAATCATTACAATCGACAGTTAAAGTGATTCTTAGTGTTAAACAAGCTGCAATCATGTTCAAATCATTGAATTCCGCCTCTGGTTTGGTCTAGAACTCTTTTCTGATCGACTCATTAGGTCGAACCTTCGATCCTACAAGTGGTATCAGAGCTTAGGAGGAAGAGTTCTTACCATTTCAGCTTGTTTTCATTGATTAAAACTGATTTCTTCTCATTTCTACTCATTCTTCTACACATTTTCTTCAAAATCAGAACGTTTTCACGGCTAAAATGATATGAATTTCACATATAACATGTAAAATTGAGTTTTAAACAATCCGTGAACAAATCAGGACCTAATTCAACCTAAAACTTGATAAAATTGACCAAACCGCGTGAAAATCATCTCAGATCGTTCGACAAGCTTTCAGATCGTGTGAAAATATCTTCAGGTCGCACGAGCTGAACAGCCAACTCGCACGAAGTGGGTCCAGATCGTTTGTAGGTGTTCAGGTCGTTTTAAAATGTTTAGACCGTGTGAAACATCATCAGATCGTTTGTAATCTTCATCAGGTCGTACGGAGTGTGTTATAAATCCCAGGTCGTTTGAGAATATTTCCAGCTCGCACGAGGTCGCTTGATTTCTGTTCAAGTCGTTTGAAATCATTCAGTTCGCACGGTGTGTTCCAGACCGTTTGAAACTTCAGTTCGTTTGAACATTATGCTTTTGCATACCTTTTCACCGAAACATGGAAAACGAATTTTACAACGCTTTTGCTACTGCTCCGGTCGCTCCAGTTACCGTTGCTGAGACTGTTGGTATCGAGAATGAAACGGGAACTTTCCAAAAGCCTCCAAAGCTTATGTACATTGAGGACTTTAAAGGATGGCAAGATCGTTTTGAAAACTGGGTGCAAGCTAATAAGTTTGATGCATGGGTTTCGTTAGAGAAACATTATACTTTACTGAAAGATGACCGTGGAAATGAAAAACAATTAAGTCAATTTTCATCGGATGAAAAATTAAGATACACCAGTGAAAAGATGATGATTAGCATTCTCCAACAAGCGGTAAAAGAAGATATCTTTGTTTTGCTTCAACATGAGGGAACTGCTAGATCAATTTGGAAAGCGTTGATTAACAAGTTTAAGGGTAGTGCTGAAATGATAAAAAATAAACGAGCATTACTAAAAAAATCTTTTGATATGTTTACAGCTCTTGAAGGTGAAACAACAAGAATGATTATTGAGAGATATTGTCATCTTGTCATGGAAATGAAAAGATTGGACATCAAGAAAGAAGATGAAGAATGGGTTGATAAGCTAGCCGATGCGCTACCACAGAATGAATGGGGAACATATATGTTGATTTTAAAGCATAACCGACAATTTGAAGATATGAATTTGAGTATGTTTATCCAGAAATTGGAAGAACATGAGGTATCAATTCGAAAAACTGCTACGATGAGAAGTCCGGGTGCTCAACAAGATGTTAGTCTATACTACAGAGGAAGCAAAGTTGAGACTACTCTGAGTCCAAAGATTCAGACTGCGTTCAGTGCTGATGGTACTTCCGGAACAAATGCAAACAATACAAATCAGAGCAGTGGATATTCTTCGTCGTATTCAAGTTTTGAACCAAATTTCTCGACACCGAGTTCTCAACAAAAAAGTTCAACAAATTCTACCGGTCAAGTATTGCAATGCAATGTTACATTACATATTCAAAATGGTCAAAATTCTTCTCCAGATATTGCGAAGCAACACATGGCATCACTTGTTACTGTGTTAGAGTCGTATGAAAGCTTGGTTGCTGGCCGAATTGGCAATCCGATGCTCACTAAAGAGGATTATGACTAGATTGATTCTGAGGAACTTGAGTTGATGGACATTAAGTGGTGTTTAGCTAGCGTTTTGAGAAGAGCAGAAAAGTTCAAACAGATCACCGAAAGAGATGATCTTCGTGAAGCTGCAACATCTCAGCTAGGTTTTGACAAATCGAAGGTTACTTGTTTTCGTTGCAGAGAAAAAGGACATTTTAAACGAGAGTGTACAAACAGAGAAGCAACCGGAAGACAAGATCCTTTTGGAAACAACGATTATCATAGAAAAGCAATTTATCATCAGGTTGCTCAACAACCATATCAACAACAATCTTCACAATCATGTATTATTGAAGAATCAAAGGGTAGAGCTTGTTTTGGTCTGTTAGATCAAGAAGATGAAAGGATTCCGAAAGATTTCAATTGGGATGATTATGATCCTTCTAGACCTTCAGTTTCTAAAGCATTTGTAGCTCGAATCTTTGAAGACTCAACCTCTGAAGAAAAATCAATCAAATCTAAGAACAGTCCTAGAAGACAACCGATTTTTAAATATTCAGGAAGTGATGCAGATACTGATGATGAGGAAGAGTATATTAATAAAGCTAGAAAACAATTGGATCCTTATAGTTTTAGTTTGTTTTTTGCAGATAAAATAGAGATATTGAAAGAGAAAAGGGCTGCTAGACTGAAGAGAGAAATGGAAGAAAGAAGGATTGCTGAAGAAAAGACTGAAGTTAAGATAGAGGCTGATAAGGCAAAAGTTGAAGAAAAACCGACAGAAAAGGTCGAGGTTGAAGATAATGAAGTGAAGATAGAAGTTGAGAAAGAACCGATTGTGATTGAAAAGGTGGTGGAGAAAATAGTTGAAAAAATTGTCGAAGTTGAAAAAATTGTTGAAGTGGAAAAGATAGTAGAGGTTGAAAAACCTTGTGCTAAGTGTTTAGAATCTTGCAAAGTTTGTGCTGAAAGGATATAAAGTATGCTGAATTGGAGAAGCTTAAAGAAAAATTGCTGCACAATGTGAGAAGCATAAAGGAATCATATGATCTCCTAAGCAGCAAAGTGAACTTGTACAAAGGAGCTAGTGATGAGGATATTCAGATGAAGAATCTTCTGAAAGCAACAGTTCTTCAAAAGCAAACTGCAATCAACCAATATATCGAGATTGTTGCAGGGCTGAAACAAGAATTTGCAGCGATGACGATTGAAACCGAAAGAGTGAATAATTTACTTCGAAGTTATCAAAGTTCAGATTATGTTATTGATCGCATCTATCCTACCGTTGCAGCTCATAAGTTTGCAGAAAATGAAGAAAATTCTGGTAAGAAAACTGGTTTGAATTATAACAGAGTACCAATTCCAATATGGGATGGCTATACCCCTCGACACTTTGAAAAGGTGGCTGAAGCACTCAATCTGAATCTAAAATCCGAGTCTATCGATGGATTACCAGATGATATTGATGTCACCTTCACAGCGTCTGACACTGATCATGAGTCCGAGTTAATTAAGAAAGTGGTCGATCAGGTGTTGGATAAAGATGAAGAGTCAAAGTCAGAGCCTAAATCTGAAAATTTGAATTCATCAGACAAAAGCTCGAGTTCACCGGTCAAAAGGGTTTACAATAAAGATTTTCTGATATCAAAAAAATAATTTTAATGACGAAACATTCAAAGTAGCATATACTTTGAATGATTCTGACAAATTATATTTTGATGAAGAATTTCCAATAAGAGGTGTTAAAACTGAAATGATTAACAAGGTTTTCAAATTAACAGAAATTAATATTTCTGAAATAAAAGATGAAAATCTTACTAAAAAATCTAAAAAGTACACTTCAAGAGTTCAACAAAGATTGAACAAGAAAAAGGGTTACAGTTATGGTTCGAGTCATCGAAAGAAACCAAACGATAACAGTAATTTCAAAAAGAAAGGATTTGGTTTTATTCCACCGGAAAATCATAAAAATGAGAAAATTTATAAACCAAAAACTAAATTTGTTTCAGGAGCAATTTCTGAAGAGGAGAAGGAGAAACCTTTCTGGAAACAGTCAAACAAGGAGTTTCTTGCCGAAAAGCAAAAGAATATGTTGAAAGAATCTGAACCGAGAATTGAAAGAAGAACCTGTTTCAAATGTCGAGAGGTTGGACATATTGCTTGGAATTGCTCAAAGCTCACAAACACAAAACAGGGAGTTTCTTCTAACTCTAAATTGAAAGAAAAATGTGTTGATAAAAAGGAACAACCAACAGAGAAATTTAAGGAGTTCAAAAATTTGACTTTCGAAGTTGGTGAAAGTTCGAAACATTTTTACAAAAGAAGAGCAAATCTTAAGAAACAAAAATGGGTGGTTAAGAAATCAGAAGTTTGTTCTGGCAAGGAATCTGACTCGTCAAAGTCAGAGGAGCCACATGTTGTGCTAAATGATGAGAATTCCGTTCCAACAATGGATGATGAAAATTTTCCACCTTTGTCAAACGGAAAAATGAAATAAAAAATTGGTAAGATTGAGATTTCAGATCAATTCTTTTCTGATAAGAAAGAATTTGATGCTGAAAAAGCATTTAATAGTAAAGTGCTACATATTTTTTGTAAGATGGCTGATGGGAAGGTGAAGAGAGTGAAAGAATTTTACGAATCGAAAATTGTTAAACCAAATGAGGATGGTTCACCCATGATTGATCAGGCATGGGTGAGATTCTTTAAAAAGTAAAATCCTGACTTGCCGGAGCTCCCAAGTTGGTAATCGTGGAGCATGAACCGACATCTTTCTTGAAAAATATTTTTGTAAAAAACCTACAAGTGTTAGATTTTACAAGTGGTTAAAAGAAAAAAAAGGATTCATTCATAAGCTGTTGAAAGAACAAAATGAAGAATTAAACCCCATCATGTGTGAAATCAACAAAACTAATTTTCCGAAAAAACCATTTTGATTAAAACAAACTTAAGTGTTTTGAAATAATAATGGGAAAATAGTTTGTTGTCAGGGGGAGTTCTGATTGTTTAAGCCAAGTGAATGGAGAATTGAAGCAATTCACATCAGTTTGTCATTTTATTTGTACAGTTTATTGCGTTTATTTTCAAATTTTCCTTGAAAATAAAAAATTGAAACATATTTTTGATTTTAGGGGGAGTAAAAAATTTAGAAATTTTGAAAATTTGAAAAATCCAAAAACATGATAAAATCTAAAAACCAAAAACCAAAAACATTGAAAAATCAAAATAATTTTTGTTGTGAAAAAGAGGAAATGATAGTACATCAGTAGATAATCACAGTACGCTAAAGAATTGGAAAGTTAAAATGTGATAAACGGTCTCACTGATGATATGCCAGTAGGTTTTTACACGCTTAGTAGATTGTTTTCGAGATATAAACCTAAATATCAAATACTTACTTATCTCATGGGGAACATCTCTCGGATATATAGGTAACACCTGAAATCTTGTTTGAAGGGCTTTCTATTTCTGACATACTAGGTCTTTGTGCGTGATGATATCTGGGGTATTATACCAGGACTTCTGATTTTGCGGGAGCAATAGCCTAGTCCTCGTATAATACTCTGCACTGCTTTAATCATAAAGCCCACCCTCAGCATAAAAAATGATGAAACATTGAAAAATGCTAATCATGTGCTGTTGAAGAAAAGATTCTCTAAAGGGAACACACCTAAAGTCGAGCCATCATCTCTCTGATTGAACGGAAGTTCTAGCCTGAGCTCTCATGGCCTCGCATTTACCCCTTACAGATATCATTAGTGTACATTCACCTGTAAGACTGAATATAGGAGTCTGGATACGGGAGTATATTCTGAGGTGGGACACGCGAATAAGTTTAAGTTCATTAAAACACTAATCGCGTATCTCGAAACAGTTGAACTTTGTGTGAAAATTTAAATGGATCAGTATACTGACAATCTAAGTGAATCGTTTAAAACTTAAAGTGTTTAAAGCTCAACGATACTAGTGATTTGTCAAAAACTGATATGATCCTCTTACACAAACTCACAAAATTATATTGTCTGTAAATATTTCTTTATTGCATTTTAACACTCTGAAAATCTTAATAAAAAAAAACCCAAAAAGAATGTGTTTTAGCATAAAATTTTGAAAAATCAAAAAGATTTTATTTCATCTTATTTTCGACAACTGATGTTGAAAAGCTGATTTTCAAAATTCCAAGTGCTAAACATGATGAACAACAGTGGGTTGGGAGAGTGTGTTTGAAATGAAAAATGAAGTTAAAGCTTGAGATAATTTGCGAAACTAACAGTAAAATCAGTATTAGTTAATCAAGGTCATTAATTTGAACTTGATATAACTATTGTTGATGTTGAATGATATATACAAGTGGTTTCTAAATTTGTTAAATCTTAACAATTGTGAAATTTACTTTTGGGTAGAGATTTGTGCAGATCCCCGTGTCTAAGCCTGAGCAGAGTTTGAGCCAGGACACGATCTTAGAACGAATGCTATGTCAGATTGCGATCTCGGAACAATTTAAGGGGGGGTCTGTTAACAAAGGGGAGTTTGTTGATTGGAAGTTTTCAGCTTAAGGAATCAAGAGACCTGATAAAGAGAATTAGAGAGAGTATAGAGCCATGTTGAGATTCTGATAGAGTAAGAGAGAGATTGATGAGGATGCTTACAGAGAAAGATACTTTGGAAAGAGCGAGAAGACCGATCAAGACCGAAGACTCAATACATTGAAGACTCGTCAACATCCAAGGGGGAGTCTGTTGGTGCATATGTCTGTTAACTTCGTCTTGTATCGAGTCTTGTAATAGAATAGATAGACCAGGACACGTTGTACGAGAAAATGGGGAAACAGGTCTGAACCAGCCACCTCGCACGAAGTGGATTGGCCACCTCGCACGAGGTGACAATTTGGTGCGACCTGGCCAGGTCGTGCGACCTGGACCAGTGTGAGATGGTTGGTGCGACCTGGATTTCCTATATATAGCGAGTCTTGGGTCTTCATTTGTAACATTCTGATTCCGGAGACGAAGTGCTTTCGAAGTGTCGAACGATTTGTAATCACTATCAAATCAATACAATCGACAGTTAAAGTGATTCTTAGTGTTAAACAAGCTGCAATCATGTCTAAATCATTGAATTCCGCCTCTGGTTTGGTCCAGAACTCTTCTGATCGACTCATTAGGTCGAACCTTCAATCCTACATCAACGATTTGTAAAATATGTTGCAAAGACCATTAACATTTAAGCCATACTGCACTATTATCATCCACCTCATGAATCATGAGTAAAAATTGCACTACATTATTGAGTCACATGTCCACCTCATGAATCATGAGTATAAATTGCACTACATTTAAGCCATACTGCACTATTAGCATCCATCTCAATAGTTGAAGTCATTTACAACACTAAGTGTCAGGTATCAAAGTTATTTTGAAATATGAGTTGATAAAACTGGTACTAGAAAGTAAGCACAAAACAACTACAAGGCATAGAACAAGATAGCTTCTCTATGGGATTTTTTTAAACACTTGGTATGCTAAATTGTATATTAAATAAATTAAGTGCTTTAATCTATTAATAAACACAACAGTTATTATAATAATAATAATGTAGGATGATGTAGTACCTCTTTTGCTACATGTCAGTATGAAAAGAAAAGTGATACAAATTACATGATTCTAGACAAATCCTAAAGCTTTGATATCAGTTAAGTACAGTAAACTTCTGAATATTTTCACGGAATTACAAGATAAAGACATAGCAATAAACTAAAACATAACAGGATTCTTCACAAAATTTGGTATGCACATATATATATATATATGTTGTATGTATTGGGAATTGAAGGAATAAACAAGGATGAGTTGCAATACCTTGATGACGATTAAAGAAGAATCCAATCACGTAAGTTTCTCAAAAGGATTGCAAGCCCTACTATCAAAAGCAACTGCAAAACAAAAAACAAAAAAAACATAGAAGGCTTTAATTTCACAATCTACAAAAAAATGTCGTGGTGAGATGGAGGGCAAAACCAATCAATAATCGCTATGGCGGAACCACCATCGACAGGCAACGACATCATCACCATCATTCACTGTTGACTGCTCACCCTCTATCACGGTCCCGTCATTCGTTGCTCACCCTCTCCGTCCATCATGGTTACATAGAAGCAGGAAAGTAGAACCAATTTTGAAGAGTGGAGCAGATTTAGGGCTAAATAAAAGAATGAATGGAGATTGTAAAATGTGAAAATTAAAAGTCAATTTTTGGTAGAGGGAAACCAATTTGGGGGGAAATAACGAGGAATGAAAAAAATCAAAAAAAAAAATGGGGGGAACTGATTTGTGAAAATAGGAGGGAAAGTAAAAATAAAATAAAAACTTGTGAAAGAATATTAACATTTAGCTAAAAACAAAACTAAAAAAATATACATATGTATGACCGGTTACGGTTACGCTTAGTTTTATGATTATAATATAAACCATAATATCAAAACTAAGCTTTAATATTTTATTTATAATTTTGAATTTCTTTATATATTTAATATATTTAATGTGCCATAGGGGTAGCAATCGTGTCAGGTTGATGGGTTAACGGGTTACGGGTTGGCGGGTTGAAATATTCAACCGGAATCCGACCCATATTATTATTCGTGTCAAATATTTCAATCGTAACCCGACCCATATTAATTCGGGTCAACCCGAACCCGACCCGTTTAACCCATATTTTTAAATGAGTGATATAAGTTGACGATTTATAAACGAGTTGTTCGGTTTTAAAGGAGTCGGCCCGAGCCTTTCACTACTCGAGCTTGACTCGTCATGTTTTTCTGCTCGACTCAGTTCAAGTCTACTTATTTGAGCTCGAGTTTGGCTCACGAGTAAAACCCAAAACTCAAGCTATTTTGCGAACAATCTCAAACGAGCTAAAAGCTCAACTCGAACTAATTTCGATATTGTACCAAATGCGCCTAGTTGAGACCGACTTTGGCTTTCTAAAATTGAGTTAAAATCATCTTTATCATTATATTTTAAATAAAAAAACAAAAATAATGTTTCGACTAGCCTAAAGGAGCTTTGTATTTTAGGCTCGAGATCGGCTCTGTTCGAGTCTACTTATTTGAGCTCGAGCTCGGTTTGCGAGTAAAACCCAAAGCTCGAGCTCGGCTCGAGCTATTTTGCGAACAATCTCAAACGAGCTAAAAGCTCAAATCGAACTCGCTTCGATATTGTTTGCTATTAGCCTATTACAAAGAACCATATGGGCTTCAGTTGAAACCGTCTTTGACTGGATTAGGTTATAATCATCATTATTGTTGTATTATATTTAAAAAACTAAATTTCTGTTTGGGTTAGTTTAGCTTTGCTACCCTAAACAAGCTTTGTGTTTTAGGCTTGGGCTCGAACTCGATAACTAAACGAGTTGTATTTCATGCTCGAGCTTAGGCTTTGGGCTCGTTTAGTCTCACGACGCTAAACGAGCTTTGTATTTTAGGCTTGAATCAATCATATACATCTTAATGGACATGGATGGGCTTTGATGGGAACATTATATCTTAAAGGCGTCATATAGGGTTGTAGTCACTCATAGTATATAATAATGGATATAATAGATCTTATAACTGTCAGTGGATTATGTTGTGCATTAATATAATGATAGGCTTAAGTAAGTCACATTATGTCTTGAAAAAATAAACAGATTGGGTTGTATTACACCATGATGAGAAATAATAGAATATGTATGTCTTAATGAATCATGTTGGGCCTTAATATTAATTATGACTCTTAAGCACCATGATCCGTATTATATATATCTTAATGGATCATATATGGTCATAATATTCATGATGGCTCTTGATTGATCATGTTGGGCTTTTATTAGGCCATATTAGATGTATTATACTGGGTTGTGGTATATTATACCATAATGGACAATAATACAATCACGAGCCGAACCGATCGGAGCTTTGCTTGTACTCGGTTCGTTTATAAACTAAATTGAACCGAGCGTTTTTTCAACCGAGCCAAAATCGAACGAGCGCCTTTCGACCCGAGTATTTTTCGATCGAACGTCAAGCGAGTATCAATCGTCGCCTAACAAATAGGAAAGTGACGATGGGGTTGTTAGTTGTTAGAGTAAAGTGCAGTTTTCGGCCATAAGGTGTCGTCCAATTCGACAATGGACTATTGGTATCGGCTTTCAATTCTATAATTATGTGGGATCTAGTTGGATCTTGAACCAAACATTATTAATGTGCGTCTGTAGTTATTTTATTAATATATACATATATACACACACATATATATAGGGTTAGGTTCATTTGTGAACAACCCCCTTGATTGTGAACAATAGTGAACTAATCCTACCCCTTGATTATCAATACACAAATGTAAATTAATGACCAAGATTTGATGATGAAAATATACTTGTGTATTTTACGATTTGATGTGGCCAGTTTGTTGGACCGGGGGAGTGTTCCTCGTAGGTCCTACGTTTGCGGGGGTAAGGTTTTCCCCATTAGCATTATGTTGACGATCAGGCATGATCTTTAAGAAAGAGAGATGGAAATAAGTGCTAAGAGTTGCTGTGGGCGCCAATGATGAAACAGTGGTTAACCAAGGGAGGTTAATTCACTGGTCTCATCAAGTAGGGTTAATCCCTTCTTTTCGAGGATCGGTGGCTGGATCGTCCGCTTGATCTGTCTCCTGCAAAAGGGAAACCCACCGTGACTCGTAACAAGGAGGATGGGGTGGGGGATGCTCCTTGTTACCACTCTCCGGCGTGAGAATCAGTAATTTGCTTGACAACAAAGTGTGTGATAATAGTATGAGTGAGAGAGTTTGATAAGCGATACCTCATGTCACACCCCAACCGATGGCGGAAACATCGGGGCGCGACACTAAGCGTTCAGATTGCTCAGGAGTTTCCATAATACTAATAGTTTCAATAGTAATTATTCAAGTTCTATAGCATTGTCTAAGCATCAACCAAAGTTTCACAACCACAAAATATCAATTACATAACATTCCAAATATTGTTCAAAATTCATGTTTTAAACTAGGTGAGTTTCTAAGCAGCATCCTAGCATGTTTTCTTGATTTCCTCAGCTACTGTCAACCTGCAACATGTATTAAAATACTATTAACAATAATGTTGGCGAGCATACAAGTTTGAGTACATAATAGCATGATAGTTTAAAAACTCATATCCAACATGTAAACACATAAAAAGTTTCACCATGCTAGTTTACTGTAACACCTCGTAAAATCGTGTCTAATAATGCGTTGACACGTGTCCCTAATCCTAGCTATGTCAATCATTGACTAGGAGGGACTATTATTGCCAAACAATGAAAACTTTGAATAGGCAAGGACTAAAGGTGTCAAGATGCTTAAACTAAGCCTCCGAGTGACCTTATACGGTATTCGTATTCTTTTAATAATCCACTTGTTGGATAAACGAAACCGTTTGCATTATAATTCAAAAGTTGTGCATCAAAGGGTTAAAAGCGTCAACATGTTAATTCTTACCTCTGAGTGACCTTTTAATGAATCCGGAATGTTATGATGTTTGATCACACTCTTGGGAATACTTATATGGGCCATCTAGAGCTTTTATGCCGTTAAATGGTAATACGCACAAGTTTGCGCGTTAAAAGGGTTTAAAGTGTCAACATGTTTAAATTATACCTCTGAGTGACCTTTTGACGAACCCGGAGCGTAACGATGTTCGGTTATACTTCCAAGAATACCTACAACCTAACTTGAAGGGCCAAAAGTGCTAAATATGAAAGTTATATCAAGATAAAAGGTTAAGGGGCTAACTGTGTCAACATTTAAAATGGTTTTGCTAATCCGGGTGAGTGTCGCGGGCCGCGACCTCCCCCTCTGAAATTCTACGTGGGCCGCGAGGCCTTGATCAGCAGCAGAATTATTTTATTTTTATCTTTCTTTGCTTCTTCTCCACACATACCACCCATACTCACATAAAATCAATTATATGGGTGTTAATTGTTTTTAAAACATGGTTTTACACATGTAGTGATCCTATAATTACTTGGAGAACACACATTACACTTGTCAAGATCTTGTTCTTCTCAAATTAGTATAAATAGGCCATGAGTCTTTCATTTTCACTTGCACCATTTCTTTCTATCCTTCTCTTATGGGGACTCCTGATCATAAGGAAGCCTATTCTAGTTGAAAAGATTGCTAGGACCCTTTGTAAGTGTTCCTAGCCACTAGTTTATGTTTTATAGGCTTTTAAGCCAAAAGTCAAGCGTTAACATAATAACGCTTAGACTTTTAGCTAGACCTTAAACGGTCAAGCCATTGTTCGCAACGAACATGGCTACGTGATCGTAATTAGGTAGGTGTTAATCCCTCAAAAGGGCACCTCCTAAGAATCACGTTTGCTAGGTCGATTGACTAGTCAAAGTAATATTAATTTAAAAAGTCAACGGGTCAGAATTTTAAAATAATTGTGATATGAGTTTAAGAGTGTTCTAAAATATGTTTTATCACTTAAACAACTTGGTAATAATTATTAGAACATGTGCAAACATGTTCGGCTTGTCAATTCCCGTAGTTTGACTCGTTTGAGATTGTTCGCAAAATAGCTCGAGCCGAGCTCGAGCTTTGGGTTTTACTCGCAAACCGAGCTCAAATAAGTAGACTCGAACAGAGCCAATCTCGAGCCTAAAATACAAAGCTCGTTTAGGCTAGTCGAAACATTATTTTTGTTTTTTTATTTAAAATATAATGATAAAGATGATTTTAACCCAATTTTAAAAAGCCAAAGTCGGTCTCAACTAGGCGCATTTGGTACAATATCGAAATTAGTCCGAGTTGAGCTTTTAGCTCGTTTGAGATTGTTCGCAAAATAGCTTGAGTTTTGGGTTTTACTCGTGAGCCAAACTCGAGCTCAAATAAGTAGACTTGAACTGAGTCGAGCAGAAAAACATGACGAGTCAAGCTCGAGTAGTGAAAGGCTCGGGCCGACTCCTTTAAAACCGAACAACTCGTTTATAAATCGTCAACTTATATCACTCATTTAAAAATATGGGTTAAACGGGTCGGGTTCGGGTTGAGCCGAATTAATATGGGTCGGGTTATGATTGAAATATTTGACCCGAATAATAATATGGGTCGGGTTCCGGTTGAATATTTCAACCCGCCAACCCGTAACCCGTTAACCCATCATCCTGACACGATTGCTACCCCTATGGCACATTAAATATATTAAATATGTAAAGAAATTCAAAATTATAAATAAAATATTAGAGCTTAGTTTTGATATTATGGTTTATATTATAATCATAAAACTAAGCGTAACCGTAACCGGTCATACATATGTATATTTTTTTAGTTTTGTTTTTAGCTAAATGTTAATATTCTTTCACAAGTTTTTATTTTATTTTTACTTTCCCTCCTATTTTCACAAATCAGTTCCCCCCATTTTTTTTTTGATTTTTTCATTCCTCGTTATTTCCCCCCAAATTGGTTTCCCTCTACCAAAAATTGACTTTTAATTTTCACATTTTACAATCTCCATTCATTCTTTTATTTAGCCCTAAATCTGCTCCACTCTTCAAAATTGGTTCTACTTTCCTGCTTCTATGTAACCATGATGGACGGAGAGGGTGAGCAACGAATGACGGGACCGTGATAGAGGGTGAGCAGTCAGCAGTGAATGATGGTGATGATGTCGTTGCCTGTCGATGGTGGTTCCACCATAGCGATTATTGATTGGTTTTGCCCTCCATCTCACCACCACATTTTTTGTAGATTGTGAAATTAAAGCCTTCTATGTTTTTTGTTTTTTGTTTTGCAGTTGCTTTTGATAGTAGGGCTTGCAATCCTTTTGAGAAACTTGCAATCCTTTATGCGCATGTTCCGTTATTATGCCATACTTTGACTAAAATGTCGTTTTGATTAAAAATAAGGTTTAAGACATAAATGAGCATGCAAGTGAGTTATGTACTTATAAGTAAACATGTTTAGAATATTTTGGGGCTTATAAATTGGTTATAAACCGAGTTTACGCATATGGTCGTAAACTATGCTTTTAAAAGGACTAAAATACCCTTTTAAGTATAAAATGAGTTTTAAACATAATTTTAGTATAAAATTCATTACCTACTGATATGATATTATAATTATGATTATTTGGGATGCTAAGTCAGATTGTAAACTGAGTTTAACTTCAGTTTCGTATACAATGCCGATAAATGGCGATAACGCGCTTATGGTACTTAAAATGTGTTTTAAGCATAATATTCAAACCAAACCTTTTACTTACTGATATGTTATGACAAATAAAATATTTTAATTATTCAAAGCTGGTTATAACATCAGATTTCATAAATCTTCGCATAAATCGTCATTTAACGACTTTAACGTCGTTTAGGCGCGTAGTATGGTTTTAAACCATATGTGTGAACCAAGACTTGTTACCTACTGATTTTATAAACTATTTTAAATGTTTTTACAGTAGGCATAAGTTATGAACTCAGAATCCCAAATAATGTCTCAAAACTACGTGTGAAATGACCAAAATACCCTACGGTGCATAGTTTGGTCATAAAGCATAAACCACACATGTATTTGATATCCTACTGATATGATATGATATCATAATTTAAACATTTTTACAGAATGTTTATGACCATGACATCAGTTTATTTGCAAGCTCCTTTTATAAGTTGTAAAATTACCAAAATGCCCTTATAAGGCATAATTTGATTTTAAAACCTTAACGAACATATAAGTTGATATCCTACTGATATTATAACTTGATTAAAGTGTATTGGCATATGGAACTTGTTCATGACTCGTCCGGTTACCCGTTATCGCTTATACGCATACGGTGAGACTTACGTAACTAGTTTACATAAGTTTACCGAAAAGGGGTTTAACCTTATCGTTTTGATCTCAAAATCCAGAATGTACCTTGTTTACCCGTATTATACAAGTCCTAGTACTTGTTGGGTTTAAACCACATTCTATTCGGTACACGCTTAATCTAGCGAACCTATTCTTAAGTATCGGGTCATGTCTAAAGGAACTACCTTTGGCCCGTATACATTCTAACATATAATAAATCTGTTCATTCCAGACTATAGTACCCCCTAGATAATTGGACTTGGGTCAATATACTTAGACTTGCGGCTTTTTGCCAAATATAGTCTTATTGATTGGAAGCTAGCAAAAATGTAAATACTCTTGACTTATTTTAGTGTAAACTTGGGATGACAAATATGCCTCTTGGGATGGTTATTACATAAGTAAGTCGCCTATGATTGCGCAAAAATGTAAGAATACGGTTTTATTCTGTTTACTTGATAATTACAGTTATTGGGGGTTATTGATACCATGTCCGGACAACCCAATGGGTTAATCAAGTATATAATCTCATAACAAGAATAATCCCAAGATATATTTAAATGATCACCTAAGGGTTATCTATATATATAAAACTCTTTTTGAAAAACTATTTTCCAAAGAGTCAGTTAATTGTATTTACTAGCTTTGGCTGACGTATTTTCAAAAGATTGATCAGAAGGTACCGAACCTTATTATAGGTTGGGATTACGGGTCGGCTAGAATGAAGGCTAAGGAATTTGCACTCCTGATGCTTAAGGCCTATGATGTCTAAAGCTCTATTTATTTGGATCTTGCCTGTGGGCTTGTATCAAACGCTTGTAATACTTTTAAACATTCAAGCTTAATTTTAATAATTTCAATCCAATACTTCCGCTGCATATTATTATATTGTGATAACTGTTATCCAACCGTCACGTGTGTACCCATCCGGGCCCACCGGAAATCGGGGTGTGACATTTACGCAGTCCAAGTGATAGCCTAAGTTTCCAATGCGTTAAATGCCTTTCCCAAAAACTTACAAGAATCGCCTGAAATCGAAGGAAACGTGCCTTAGAACGAGTTGGAAGCTCCTGGGTCGGACGAGGCTGTCACATCAGTGAATAGTGATGTGACAGCGGGTATTTATAGGTGTCTGAGGCAAGTGAGGCGGTGCAAGCGTGCACTGGGTTGGACAGCTGTTCGGTCGAATGGCCATCCGATCGGAGGGTCATCCGATCAGACGGTCATCCGATCGGATGTCCATCGGACAACCGAGACTCGTTTACTAGTTTTCTGATTTTGATTCGATTTCCGAGCTAGATCATTCGTTGCGTTGCGTATTATTGTGTAATATCATCACATGATAAGATTATATAACTAACACAAATTTTCCATGTTTCAAGTAAGTGTCAAGTTTCAAGTTTCTTGTTTATCAAAGCCTTAAAGTTTCTCGTTCAATTCAAGTTTCGCGCTAGATAAGAGTCGCGTTCAATAGTATCAAGAGTCAGTATCAAGTATCAAGTATTAAGTTTCAAGTCTCACCAAGAATCAAGATTCATAGCGTTTAATAAGTATCAAGCATCAAGTGTCAAGTTTCAAAGTATCACAAAGTTTCACAGATGTTCACATAGTTAAGTCTCAATCGTATAGGGACTAGTCTTGCCAAAAGTTAAAAGTTCAGGGACGCACGGCGTTACACCTCAAACCTGGTCTGGGATGGGTATTTATAGCCGAGGAGTGAAGGAGGGTGATTGAGTGGCTAGACTGACAGCGTGCAGCCCTTTGCAGGTGTGTCAGGCTTGTCGATCACCGAGGTGTTGCCATGTTCCACTGCGACTGTCAGTCTGTGTGCCAGCGTTGCTTACATGTGGGCTGACAGGCGACTACCATTGGTGCCACTTGCTGTTACGATGTCAGTCCCATTTGCTCTGTGGATAGGATGCAGTGCCAGGCCGCTTCGCTATCTGCGGTAACTGCAGTCGTTTCCGCGTCCCTTGCTTTGGCAAAGATGTCTATAGGATGCAGTGCCAGGCCGCATCGCCATATGCAGTAACTATTGTTGTTACCTAGATCCCTTGTCATGACGAAAATGTTCATAGGATGCGGTGTTAAACCGCATCTCTATGTATGACATCCATTTTCTTACACAAGGTAAGTCTTCTCATCGATCACTTGACCGATTGGATTCGGTATCTGTGTTCGCGCATGCCCGCACAGACGCAGATAAGTTCTTGCTGGTGGGAGTATTTGATAAGGGTGATGATCACTCGCGACTGCTTTGGTGCAAGATCTGGGACCATGCCCCTTCAAAGTCGTTCTTCGGTTTATCACTTTCTAATATTAAAAATAATTTTTAACATGTTAAGCTGAACTTTTATGACATATTTAGGGTGAAGGGAGTGGTTAGACATTTAGAATTGGTAAACTCTCTAATCACTCAATCACGTAGCGCCATGCCAATTGTTTACCTAATGCTCAAAAACGTTGCCGATGGTTTATCTAATGGGGTTTAGGTAAACTATTTTAAAAAAAGAAAAATATGTGATTGGTTGAGAATGAATAAACCCCACAACACATCTTTCTCTCTCCCCATTCCCTCCCTCTCCCCAACTCGGTGAACCTTCACCAATTCGGTAAACACTTGAGCGGTAAAGGGTTGGCTGTGGTCACCGATTCGGTAAACACAAGTTTACCGCAACCACTCCGTATACCCTACATGTTATGTTTTGTAATTAATATTTTTATATTCAAATTTTGTAATTAATCTCCCTACTAATTTTTATCCAACTTTTCATTCCCTCCTAAATACCCAGTTTTTCCCCCTGATCTCACCAACAAAAATTAGAAGTACAACAATATAGGTTTTTGGAGGGAACATTACAACACTATAAGTTTTTGGAGGGAAAATTTAGAGGGAAGTAACTAATTAAGAAAACACTTAGGGACATACGGTATTTTTTTTAATTTAGTAAAAAAGGTATATAATAAATTATATAACATTTTAAAATTTAAATAATGTTCGTAAATAATAAAATATATGTTAGGACTGTTATTTTTCAACAAAAAACTATTATATCTTTTTGGATTTAATGTGATCCTTTGGGAATTAAAAAATATATCAAGAGATGCGGTTATCTAACCGCATCTTTTGGTTCTTGATCCTTTTAAAACACTCATAAGATGCGTTTACATTTGAACCACATCTTTTAGCCCATGTTTTTTACAAAACAAACATAAGATGCGGGTTAGAGAGGAGAACCGCATCTTTTATGGTCACCCATAGCATCTTTTGATCACTTATGTACTAGTGGAATAGAGAAGCTGCTTCTAGTGAGACCCCCGACTCGATTGTAGTTTTGCATCAAGCCTTGGACATAAGGCACATAACACTTAGCAATTGGGACAAAAGCCGATTAGTGCATGGAACCCTGGTCTTTCGGCTATCAACGGCACCACATGATGCATGATTAACTGCCTCTCGCTTTTTAACGTTATTTTCATGAAATTAGCAAAATAACATTAAAATTAGTGCACTTTCACTTTTGTCCTCAAAGGTCCACACATATATACATTATATGTGCATATCGGAAGCCGGAAGCGAGGCGTAAAAAGAATTTCAAAACTCTTAAAAAGAATTTCAGACCACCTATCAAATTAACAAAGCAACCCTCATTCTGGACGGTGGATCATCATATATGAGACTGCGCACGTTAGCTCATCCAATCACCTTTGGCCACGTCACCCTAGGGTTACCACCTTGTAGGTCCACCCGGAGGATCGAGTAACCTCTATTCCCTGTTTTCCGACAAACCCGAAAGTGCGGAATCCAAACGGGTAAGTTAAACCAAGTTACGAACACAAACACAAAGATTCAACGATTAACACTCCATTGTATTAACTCGTATGAAACCGTTACAAAGCAATGTTTACAAGATAAACCTATAAACTCTTAGTTGTGTGTGTGTGTTTACAGTGTTCGCTCAAAGAAATCTATTCAGACTTCGTTATTGTGTTCTGTCTGTTAACTGAGAATATATACCAAAGCACATGACGAAATCAAAGAGGCCGACGAAAACACATCGACGAAATCAAGACCTCAATGAAATCAGTGGATTTCGTCACACATATGAGGTGTTTTCGTGAACATGGGGATTTCACCAAAAGTGTTTTCACCACTAAGGTGATTTCGCCCAACAAGTGTGTTTTCGTCACTTGTATTGGGCCTTTGATTTGGGCTTTGACTTGGTCATGTTGTTGGGCTGCTTCAATGATCCAAACAACAAACAAATAACAAACAGTAAACATACAAACTATACTAACATGTATACTGCACACACGCAGTTACATGTACATGAACATTACGAAGTAACTAGCATACCGAGTCAAGACAGGAGGATGTCTTGACTACGGTCTTCACTTCGTAGCCGAGTCGAACCGAGCCGAGCCGTATCCACATAATATGTATCAACAAACTCCCCCTTGGATGCTGCTCGCGAGGTTCGTAATCTCGTTCTCCATCTCTTGATGGTTCATTCATTCTCGGAAAGGATCTTCAAAGTCTTCACGCGTAGTGAGTAGAAAGTGTATCAACAAACTCCCTTTTTCATTTAGGAAGTGTATCAATAAACTCCCCCTTTGATTATGCTCGTGAATCTTTTGATCTTCAATGTTTTAGATCCTTGTGGTGTTGATGAGTGATCAGCGGCAACTCGATCTTTATCATTTGAGTGCCTTCACGTCGTGTCTTCATTCCGAAGCTTATCGAACATGTTCTCCTTGCCTTTAGTATCTGCACATGCAAGAAAGCTAAACGCGTAATGAGAACAACTGCTTGGAATATAGTTAACATAAACAAACGACACATATGAGACCAATTTTCATTCAACTACCGTCCGACAGTTAGTTTGAAAAGTTAACAAATTTTTCAATTATGATTATTAACTTTCAAAACTTGCAAACTCTGACCGTTTATGAAGATTCAGTCGTTTTGGTTTTCAACAGATTTCAGGTAACGAAGATTCGAGTTCCAACATCGGTTAATCAAAACTAAAGCAGAAATAAAATCTTTTTGACTTTTAGAAAGTTTATATTAAAACACACCTAAAATCTTTTTGGCATTTTGAATATTTCAAACTTAAAGACTGAAAGCAGTAAATAAATATATACAGAGTTGCAGAAACTAAGAAAAGTAAATATATACAAACATTCTTTTTGCGAGTTTCAAGGGTAAGAGAATCATATCAGTGTACGGTCACGCCAAAACGCTCTTGTTGTTCTTTTTGTTAACATTTAGATAAGCATCCTATAACGATTATCGGTATTTTTATCCACATAAGCTCAACTTATCATATGCAATCATGGCGAGGGGATACGTTAAGGTATGATTTATACTTATCGACCGGTGTTCATCCACATCATGACACATTCCCGTATCAAGGTATGCACGAGGATTCATCTTACTGGTGAGTATACCATTTATCATCTGTTTTGACGTAAATGAAAATGTGAGAAACTCACTTATTTGATTGAAAACAAGCCCTATGTGATAGAATCACTTATTGATGAGGAACTTGATTTTCAGATGCATGAAGGGCACAAGAGCAAGTCCGTGAACAGGTCAGTACTTTCGTACAGCAAAGAGACGAACTTGACTCCCGAATAAATGTGCTATATTATCACTTGTTTTGTGGGACATGTGATTGTTGATCACTTATTGAGGTCGTATGCAGTATGTACACGTATGTATGATATCATGGAAGATCTAGACTTCGTCTCCGTTTGTTTCGGTAAAAGAAACAACCATGATACCCAGATGATAAACAGCATAAAGACCACATATCTCAGAACCTCGGCAATCTCTCAAACAAAATTTCGGTACTAAGACCATATGCCAATGAGTGGTTCCCACCTGGTCTTCAGTCGATTTAAGTTTATATCACCCTGCACACTTTAAGATGATTGTGATCCTACCGATACATCTTATATAGAGCTGCCTAACATTTTTCATTTTGCATTTCAGTTTAAAGAGGTTTAGACAGACCACTGATGTACTATCATTTTCTCTTTTGCTCGCCAGGAAACTCATTTTTGTATTTCTATTGTTTTTTAGTTTTGAATTTTTTTTCGATGTTTTTGAATTTTTCAAATTTGGAATTACTCCCCCTAAAATCAACAAACTTACAATAACTTTAAAAACACAAAGATATTTACAAAAACGATTTTCCGATGTGGATTACTCTTGCTTGACCTTAATGCCATTTACCAATAGTAAAAAGTCAAATCTTGATTTATCAAATGCTTTGGTAAAAAGGTCGGCACGTTGGTCATCAGTGTGGACCTTAACAACATCGATTAGCCTTTTATCAAAGCAATCACGTATGAAGTGATACTTAATTTCGATGTGTTTGGTCTTTGAATGCTGCACAGGATTTCTAGTGATAGATAAAGCAGCAGAATTATCGACTAAAATAGGAGTTGTTAGGAATTCAAAACCGTAATCGCACATTTGCTGTTGTATCCACAGGACTTGGGAGCAACAACTTGAGGCAGCAATGTATTCAGCTTCACAAGTTGATGTAGCGACACAAGTCTACTTCTTGCATTGCCACGTTACGAGGCGAGTTCCTAAAAACTGGCATCTAGCCGTTGTGGATTTGCCGTTGAATTTTGCATCCGCCAAAATCAGAATCATTGAAAGCGACTAATTCAAAGTTATCATCCTTAGGGTACCATAGACCGGTGTCTGGGCAACCCTTCAAATAACGAAAAATCCTTTTTACAGCTGCAAGATGTGAGGCCTTCGGGTTCACTTGATATCTGGCTAGCAGGCATGTTGGATACATTATATCAGGTCTTGATGCTGTGAGATACATAAGGGATCCAATCATCGCGCGGTAGTATGAAGAGCTAACAACTTCACCCTTCAAGTCTGGATTGATTCCGTGATTTTGCTGCAGTGGGGTACCAATGGGCAATGTGTCGACAATCTGGAATCGACTCAAGATGTCTTGGACATACTTAGTCTGATGGATGAAAATCCCAGACCTCGTTTGTTGCACTTGCAAGCCCAAAAAGAAAGTCATCTCCCCCATAGCGCTCATCTCGAATTTATCCTGCATTACACGCTCGAAATCCCTACACATAACATTGTTAGTAGAACCAAATATAATATCATCCACATATACCTGAACCAGTAGAAGATCTCCATCTTTTTCTTTTATGAAGAGGGTGCAATCGATAAGACCTCTGCGAAATCCATTCTCCAACAGATAATTAGATAAGGTTGCGTACCAAGCTCGCGGTGCTTGATGTAGACCATAGAGAGCTTTGTTCAGCAACCAAACCCGATCGGGATGGACAGGATTTTCAAACCCTGGAGGCTGTTCAGCATACACCTCTTCTTCCACTAGACCATGTAAGAATGCACTTTTGACATCCATCTGATAAACCTTGAATCCTTTGAATGAGGCATAAGCCAGAAAGATCCGAATTGCTTCCAGACGTGCAACAGGTGCATATACTTCGTTGTAGTCTATACCTTCAATCTGACGAAAACCTTGAACGACCAATCTTGCTTTGTTCCGAATAACGATTCCACGGTCGTCCTTTTTGCATTTATACACCCAACGGGTACCAATCTTCTTATAACCAGCAGGTTTCTCTACGAGCTTCCAGACACCAAGTTTCTGGAATTGTTGCAGTTCTTCCTGCATAGCTTCAACCCAAGAGTTATCTTTCAAAGCGTCTTTCCAAGTTCTTGGCTCTTCCTGTGAGACATAACACGCGAAAGACCAATCGTTTTGTTGACCAGATTCTCGAATCGCCGCATACAAGCCTGCGTTGTTGTTGTTTCGCAACATGTTTCTTGTTTGTATGCCACTTTGTACATTGCGTATGATGTTTTGTTGAGGATGGGTATTGTGAATTCTTGTTTCAGGGTTTTCCGGAACTGGAATGTTTGTACCCAGATTGTTGAAATTTAGATCAACAACCAATTCAATACCTGGAACTGACGAAGAGAATGATACAGTAGCTTCAGCTGTTATAGGGGCGTCCACTGGAGGTGTAGCCTCTGAAGTACCATGAACAGCTGATGTAGGAGCTTCTTGATCAACATCTAGAAATTCTTCATCATCTGAAGATTCATTCAGTTCGGTTGCATCATGAAAATCCTCATTGTCGAGAGCATTATTGTTCACTGAAGATGGTTCTTGATTGATAATAATTGGACGAACCAACGGTGAATCTGTTGCGTTGTCACTCTCGAAAAACATCCTTGCCGCAACATTTTCTTCAACTGATTCAACATTGATCGAATTGAAAAAGTCATCGTACTCAAACATCCATGGTTGACCTGGATTTTTGACTGGTAAAGTGTGCCTTTGTACTCTGACTTCAGACCATTCCTCAACCCTTTTAGTCTGTAGATTCCAGACTCTTAAGTTAGGGGTGGCATAACCAAGAAAGTGACCTTTAATAGCTTTTGCCCCAAACTTTCCATTAGGATCGATCATTGTGCAAGGAGCTCCAAACGGTTCAAGATATGACAAATCTGGTTTACGTTTGTGAAGAAGCTCGAAGCAGGTCTTGTTGTGCCTTTTGACTGTAAGGACTCAGTTCATCGTGTAACATGCGGAGGCCACAGCTTCACTCCAGAATGGAATGGGCAACTGCGACTCTACCAACATAGTCCTAGCAGTCTCAATCAATGTACGGTTCTTACGTTCAGCGACGCCATTCTGTTGAGGAGTATAAGCCGCACTAAATTCGTGAAGAATACCTTTTGATGTGCAAAACTCCGCCATGGCTTGATTTTTAAATTCAGTACCATTGTCGTTGCGTATCCGTCTAACCTTCAACTTATACAAATTCTCAATCTAAATGATCAAGTTTTTGATAATACCGAAAGTTGCACTCTTGTGAGCCATAAACGCCACCCAAGAAAATCTTGAATAATCATCCGTTATCACGAGGCAGTATTGATCATTCCTGATGCTTTTGTGCTTGATAGGACCAAACAAATCCATGTGCAAACGTTCAAGAGGAACTGCCACCGTGTTGACCTTCTTTGTCAGATGTCGTTTCTTCGTTTGCTTTCCTTTTTGGCATGAAACACAGACGTCTTGAAGATGGAAATTTTTAAGAAGAACACCATTCACTAATTCATTCGTCACCAAATGATTCATTTTGCGTAAGTGAATGTGACCCATACGTCTGTGCCAAGAGATTGAGTCTTTTTCCGTGGCTTTTGAAATGAAACAAGTTGCTTGTGCGGTCGTTGTAATTGCTTGGCTCATATCAAGGACATACAAATCATTTATCCTTGGAGCAGATAAGAGAATCCATTCTTTTGGAATCTTGAAGCCGGGTTTCAGCACGTAACATCCATTTGCATCAAAGTGTACTGAAAACTGCTTATCACAGATTTGTGAAACGCTGAGAAGATTGTGATCAAGTTGTTGTACAAAGTTGATCTTGTCAAAACTTACAACCCCGTTGGATACCATTCCTTCTCCAGTAATATATCCGCCGTTATCTCCAGCAAAAGCAACATAACCTCCTCTAATAGATTTAACATCGTAGAGAAGCTTCATGTCGCCTGTCATGTGCCTGGATGCCCCACTATCAACAATCCAATGACTGCTGAAAGTTCCTCCTGGAACACCCTGCACATGTACTCACATGATTAGTTGGAGATGGGGACCCAAGCCTTTGTGGTCTTGGGTCTTCCATTTTCATCAACGTAAGTTACTTGAACTTCTCGATGTTGCGGAAATTGTGATGTTCCCCCTGATTCAATAATCGTTTTTGGTTTCCAGGTCTATTTTGTTTTACCAGTGTTATTCTTTAAAATCTTAACTTCATGATTGTCTAAAGTTTTTGAATCGTCTGGTTTGACAGAAACAGATGTTTTGTTAACCACGTCGGTTTTAATCGCTTTTTCAATTTTCTTGACCTGTTGGCGTTTCTGTTTCTTTTCCCTTTCTTTTACAAGACGGGGATCAGGTTTTGATGAAACAGATCGCTTGTGGTCAATTTGGTCACGGGGATCATCAACTTTGGCTTTTTGTTTATGAAGATATGGACAATTTCGAATAATATGTCCAAATGTGCCACATGAAAAACATGATATACGTTCTATAAACCCCGTAGTATCATGTGATTGTCTTGTCGATGATGAACTTTGTGATCCCGAGGTACTAGGTTTTGAACTGTTTGGTTCGTTTCTTTTCAAAGAATTAACTTGAATGACATGATCTAAGTTAGATTTATTTGAAAATGTTTCAAGTTTATCTGTTCCCTTCGATTTCACAAAGTTCACTTTCTTGTCCTTTTTCTTGATCTGTTTCTTTTGCCATTGAGTCGGTGAGTTACTTTTAGGTTTGGTGTGATTTTGCTGCTTTTTCACTGTTGGTAATTTCTGATTGCCACATTGTTTTCTAACTTCAGCCTTTGGGATAGGAGGACACTGTGTTACCACAACGTGTGATCATGTCTTTCCCAAAAACTTACTTGTTGAATCCTCAAAAATTTTACTTATTAAAGATTGATTAACATTCTTAATAGGAAAATCTTTGTCAGAGTAGATTTTATCATCACCAACAAGAGTGTACAGCAAATTCCCACTCCCAGACTCTTGTGAGGAAGTAGACGTGGACTCGGTCAGAACAGTCGTAGCAGGTTCTGCGGGAGGATCACATAAAATATGATTCTCGAGAGGTATGTCCTCTTCTTTGATTACCGCATCTGACTGTGCTGAGTCAGTATCATTAGATTCATCATCTGAAGAATCAGTATCCTCAACAATGACTGGAGGATCCTGATTCAGTTCAGCAGAAGACTCACTTGTATCGGCTGACACATCCGAATCTGATGGTACTTCCGGTTTGTATCCAAGTCCCGTTGCAAATTCCTCAATGTCTAAAGGAACATATTCTTCATAATGAGTTCTATACTCCTCATCAGGCAGTGCATCATAATTTTGTCTAACAGGTGGTGGACATTTCTTATATCCAATGCACGTGACATCCTTTTTCTCTTTTTGTGTGCCAATGATGTGATCCAGCACATATCTAGAGTTAGAATAACTGTCTAGTTTAAGCCGGATCGCCTCACTTTCACACTTTGTGCAGGCTAACTCTTTTTGCATGCTTTCAAGATGATTGATATAAAGGTTTATGTCAGTTTGTTTTCTTGAAACCATTTTTGTCAGTTCGGTTTTATCTTTTCTTAAAGTTTCAACCATCGTTTTAAATTCATTTTCATGGTTTTCATAAAACATGTTAGCCTCTTTGCATTTTGAAAGATCCACTATCAACTTTTGATTGTGCATATTTGTCAATTCAAATTTGTTTTGCAAATCCTCATGTTTGCTTTGCAAATCACACCACTTAGCATCTAAAGAAACATGTTTGTTTTGCAAGTCAAACAATTCAGCTTTTAAAGCATCATGTTTGCTTTGCAACTCAGACATATTAGCATCCAAATCAGCACATTTAACACTTAAGCTAGCACAATTATCACAATTAACAACATTTGGTTCATCGACACATACCTGGCTTGATGAACTGATGCCATTAGCCATAAAGGCTGAAAGAAGAGAAGAAGAAGAATAAGCAGCTTGATCCACCAGAATAGATCTTCTATCATTCCTTGCTGCAGCTTCTCCTAACAATTCATCGATATCTTCATTGATTCTCCCACTAGATACATCATCAGAAAAATCTTCGCCTGAGGTTGAGACTTCCTCATCTGAACTCCTTGAATCACCAGAACTCTCTTCATCTGAAGATTCACCACCACTGGTGGAAGATTCTCCACCACTGGCGTGCTTCAAATCCTTAGCAGCTTCAGCAAAACAAGCTGCTCCTCCTTGATCACCAATGCCTAATTGCATTGACCAGTCACAACCTTCATCTATTTGCACCACAAGAGTTTGATTGGTGTTCGATGGTCCTGCTTGATTGTTTGCAGGGACCAAGGCTCGATCATCATTCCTGGCTTGATTCTGATTCGCCTGGTTGCCTCCTTGACCTCTGAAAGGATTTTGGTTCCCATGCTGAGCTGGCTTTGTGCATTCCCTCTTGAAGTGACCACGTTCGCCACAGTTAAAGCACTTAACAGACTGCTTATCGAACCCATACTTGGTGTCTTTCTTGCTTTCCAAGCTGGTTCGACCCGTCCGTTCCATGAAGTCTTTAACTCGCCTTACAGCACTGGTGAAAGCCCATTTGATGTCCATCATATCCATCTCCTCTTTATCTATCTGCTGGTAATCTTCTTGAGTCAGATTGATGTTCCCGATCTGACCTGCTATCAACCCACAATACGCGCTCACCAATGTGTTCAATATCTCCATGTGATCCTTAGCTACTTCAACGCTAACTTTGGAGAAACTTGATGTGTCCAGTCGTACTGTATTAGATGGCTGACCAGCTGATGACGTGCTACCATAACAGGCTTGCTGTTGCACAGGTAGTGGATTGCCATATAAATCTGTGGTTGGTGCAACAACCTTTGGTGTTGAGGAAGGTGGAAGTGGATATCCATACATATCTGTTGTTGGAGCTGGCTTTACAGGAACTTGTATCTGATTGCCATACAAATCTGTGCTTGTGACAAATGCCGTTTGAAGTGGAGCGTGTGAAACAGGTCTTGCAGAAGTACTAGGAGTTCCATAATACATATCAGGATTATGCCGCACTGGTGTTGTAGAAGTGCTAGAAGTTCCATAATACATATCAGGATTTTGTCGCACTGGAACCCTTTTTGCCTTTAGGATTTCTTCCTGATCTTTGTTCTCCAAGAGCTGAGCGAAATCATTGATGTTTGTCGTAGCCAATGTGCCATTGTATTTCAGAATTTCCAAGAAACTATTCCATTGAGGTGGCAGTGCATCGGCAAACTTTGTGACAACCTGTGTTGGATTTGTTTCTACCTCATAATTGCTCAATTCAGTCAGCAAGTGATGAAATCGACTTGTCATATCTCCCAAAGATTCATTTTCCATACAAGTGAAACCATCAAACTCCTTTTTGAGTAAATCATGTCGCAATTGACGTGACTTTTCATTTCCTAGACCTCTTGTCTTCAATGCATCCCACAATCGCTTTGACGTCTTGAAACTGACAAACTGATGATATATATCTTTGCTCATCGCCTGAGTCAGAATAGCATATGCTTTCTTTTCTAAATCATATACCTTTTTCTGGTCTTCCGAAAGATCTGCAAATGTAGCGGCAGTTGAAGCAGCAACCTCAAGAGTTTGGTCGAAATCTGTAGTAAAACGTAACCACAGTTCCGTGTTTTGCCCATTGACATACGTCTGAAATCTATCAACCCAACCAGGATATTCGTTTAGGTGCATCAGTTTTGGTGGACGATTCAGACTTCCGGTCTCGCTTTCGCTGAGGAGTATACTTTGAATACTTGGAGTTTGATTTGAAACAAACGCCCATTGACCTGTCGACGTTTGATTCGCTTGCGAAGATGCAGGTGCGGGAGATTCAGCCCATGATGGCGACAAACGCGTGTTTGTATACTTACTTTCCGTATTAGAAGCAGGTGCGGGAGATTCGGCCCATGATGGAGATAAACGCGACGGATTACCCCACTAATTCGGATTCATATTTGATGTATGATGATGAATACCTGAACAAATCACACAAATTAAACAGTTAACAAAGAAATAAAAATCTCATGTTAAAAAAAATTTCAAGTATGAAGGACGAAATCATATGTTTTCGTTGAGTAGATGTAGGTGATTTCGTTGCTTGAAATCTGATGAAAACAAGAAGGTGATTTCGGCCAGGTCATGAAAACAAAGGGGTGATTTCGGTGCTAAGGGATTTCGGCCAGGTAAGGATTTCGGCCAGGGGGTGTTTTCGACCAGGATGATTTCGTGAAAGGGATTTCGGTGCTAAGGGATTTCGGCCAGGTAAGGATTTCGGCCAAGGGTGTTTTCGACCAATTAGAGATTTCGACCAGGATGGATTTCGGCAAAGACAAGATATGCAAACTGATTTCGTCTAGAATGATTAACAAACTGATTTCGTGGCTTGCTATTGTTGAATGAACTGATTTCGTTGACTATTATAACCAGACAACAAGATATTTTTGAAACCAAATCTTATCTATTACTGACACAAAGACCTCTTTTGTCAAACCACCATACTTTCCTGATTTCGAAGCTCCTTATTTTCTACCTTTCATCATGACACTTGTACACATTTGTCAAACAATGATAAAATATGCAACAACACTTATAATTCAAACACAATTCAGATCAATAACATATATAATTCAAGAACATTTTGAATAAACCAAGAACACCAAGAACACTATGAATATTCTGAGTTTTCCAGACAACAATTTTTGCACTAAAGTTTAGTAAAAACCAAATATTAACATTTAAGCAAGTGTTTTAACAGTGGTTTTGTAAAAAATTATAGCAAAAACAACAAGGTTTTCAAGATTTCATAACTATTTTCCAGAAAAGTATGATATTCAAACAAGAACAAAACTGAAAAACACTTTAAAATCTATTAAAACACAAGAAAATCGACTTGGTTTAAACAAGGAATCGAGCCAATGCTCTGATACCAATTGTAGGTCCACCCGGAGGATCGAGTAACCTCTATTCCCTGTTTTCCGACAAACCCGAAAGTGCGGAATCCAAACGGGTAAGTTAAACCAAGTTACGAACACAAACACAAAGATTCAACGATTAACACTCCATTGTATTAACTCGTATGAAACCGTTACAAAGCAATGTTTACAAGATAAACCTATAAACTCTTAGTTGTGTGTGTGTGTTTACAGTGTTCGCTCAAAGAAATCTATTCAGACTTCGTTATTGTGTTCTGTCTGTTAACTGAGAATATATACCAAAGCACATGACGAAATCAAAGAGGCCGACGAAAACACATCGACGAAATCAAGACCTCAATGAAATCAGTGGATTTCGTCACACATATGAGGTGTTTTCGTGAACATGGGGATTTCACCAAAAGTGTTTTCACCACTAAGGTGATTTCGCCCAACAAGTGTGTTTTCGTCACTTGTATTGGGCCTTTGATTTGGGCTTTGACTTGGTCATGTTGTTGGGCTGCTTCAATGATCCAAACAACAAACAAATAACAAACAGTAAACATACAAACTATACTAACATGTATACTGCACACACGCAGTTACATGTACATGAACATTACGAAGTAACTAGCATACCGAGTCAAGACAGGAGGATGTCTTGACTACGGTCTTCACTTCGTAGCCGAGTCGAACCGAGCCGAGCTGTATCCACATAATATGTATCAACACACCTTTCTATATTTAACACCCTTGCCACTGCACTTTGTCTTACTATTAACGCCCACAACATCTCTACACCATTCTCCGATCAGCCTTCTTTCAACGCCCAAACACTCCAAATTTCTCCAAAACCAATTCCGATGACCCGAAACATTCGCCGATCGGCTGTGAAAGGATCCAGACCAGCACCAAGGTACAGGTTGATGACGGAGATTTACAAGGATTGCCCCCGTGTATCTTTGTCCGATGCTGAACAGATTCGTGTGCCTATAAACTCTAACTGCGCCAATCGTAAAAGTACGCAATTTAAATTCAATTCTTTGATTACCCTAGCTATCTGCCTATCATTTCAGATACGCATGCTTAAAAGTACCATAATTAGCAAAAGGGTTTATCTCGATCGTTTTATCATGCTCATTGCTACGATTTATCGTGTTGTTTTATATCATTTCAGATTTGATCTCTACTGATAAACCTGAATCTTTGATGATCAAGAACCCTACATCCTCGGCGATGGTCTCTCCTCTGGGTAGATTGTTTTTATTTTATTATATTTTAGTTATCATTATTGAATTTGTTATAATTTTATTTATTTTTTGGCTTTTGTCTGATAATTGTTTCATGCTATTTATAAGGTTTCTAGGGTTTTTCGGCCTTCACAGTTCACCAGAAAAATATTCAACTGTTTGATTGATTTTAAACAAATTAAATTAAAATTAAAAAATATGCTGACTTTTATTTATTGTAAAGTGAATTAGGTTTTTACCATGGGGTATATCCTCGTATTTATTCAAATGTATCTTTTGTATAAAACAAAAAAATAATAAAAAAATTACACAATAAAAACGGAGTTGAGCCTTAGCCCGTACTACACCTAACAACATTATACCTCCGCCCCTGTGCAAAATTGCCGCACCTAAGCTTGCAATTTCTTGTTTTTTAACTACTAAAGATGTCTTTTCATTGCAAAGCAAGCATTGTATTTGGTTTATTTAAATTCGGTGGAGGTATCCACAACCCCCCCCCCCCCCCAAAGTATCTACACACCCCCTAACCCTAAATGACCCTCATTGCCCAATACGCCTCAAACTGGCCCCACCCATACGCCCCTCATTGCCCAATACGTTTGAAAAGTATTTACACACCCCCTACCATCTAACTAATGCCAATCATTGGGTGTCAGCCAATGATTACCAATGATTGGGGTGTGTGGAACTTTATTTTGATAGAGTATTTGTATGGGGAAGTTGTGAAATATTAAGAAAATTTTTTTTTTTTATAAAATGTTATAAAAAAATTGTGTTAGTATTATAAAAACTTCATATTTTTATGAAATAAATTGTGTATATTATTAAATGCCAATTTTTTATAAGTATTATTAAATGTCAATTTTTTTTTTATAAAACGAATTGTATATATTATAAAATGCCAATTTTTTATAAGTATTATTAAACGTTTTATTAAATGTCCACGTTTTTATATATCAATTATTATTATGTGTTTAATTTTATTAAATGGGTATATTATAACGTTTTATTAAATGTCAACTTTTTTATTTATCAATTATTATTATGTGTTTAATTGTTTCCATAACGCAATGTGTATGTTAAAAAATGTCAAGTGTGGAACTTTATTTTGATAGGGTATTTGTATGGGGAAGTAGTGAAATATTAAGAAAATTAATTTTTTTTTATAAAATGTTGTTATAAAAAATTGTGTTAGTATTATAAAAACTTCATATTTTTATGAAATGAATTGTGTATATTATTAAATGCCAATTTTTTATAAGTATTATTAAATGCCAATTTTTTTTATAAAACGAATTGTATATATTATAAAATGCCAATTTTTTATAAGTATTATTAAACGTTTTATTAAATGTCAACTTTTTTTATTTATCAATTATTATTATGTGTTTAATTTTATTAAATGGGTATATTATAATTTTTATTAAATGTCAACTTTTTTATTTATCAATTATTATTATGTGTTTAATTGTTTCCATAACGCAATGTATATGTTAAAAAATGTCAACTTCTGAAAGTCTTTAGTTGTTTTTCAATTGCCGTTTATTAACCATAACGCAACAAGAAACGTAATTCAAAATGTAATTAAACATCGTTTTATATTAATACACAAAACATGTAACTTTGATACAGAATGTCACTAAACCCTAAACCCTAGATCGCTAATTGTTACATATTTTTGAATTCCTGTACATGAAAACGATGGGTGCAGCATACACAATACAAAGACAGCCCGGCTGTCTTGAAATTGTGTACCGAACCCTACCTTCCAACGGGATTCTGCTTCACATCTACCACACTGAAATGGCACAAGGGATCAGGAGGTTGGAGCAGTGGAGTCGGCATTTCGTTTATCAACTACCGTCCAGTCTTCCGCCTCTTGTCAGGATGGTGAGCGAAGTGGCATTCTCGTTGGTGGAAGGCTCATGAGAACACTAATGAACTCCTCTCTTGGAAGGATATGTTACGGGGCGGACCGCGTTGGCTAGCGTCACTTGGAGCTGACGAGTCAACAGGCTACTCCGATAACACGTAATCCTAGATCGGCATTCTAGTGTATGAATCTGAAATACAAACGTAGTTTCTCCATATACCATCACGCGTCTGAACCGGCTTTTAAACCGGACGGAATCTACGAAGAAACTGTTCGATTTCACGGTTTGTTTGAGAACCTGGTTCAGATACACAACGGTCTCTTTGCTTCGTCCACTAGAACTATTTGTGTATGCATTCTTTTGGTACCAAAAGAATGCATACACAAATAGTTCTAGTGGACGAAGCAAAGAGACCGTTGTGTATCTGAACCAGGTTCTCAAACAAACCGTGAAATCGAACAGTTTCTTCGTAGATTCCGTCCAGTTTAAAAGCCGGTTCAGATGCGTGATGGTATATGGTGGTCACGGAACTACCGGGAGTCGGATGATGCATCCCTCACCGCCAAGCACCTCACCCTAGACCGACGTCCCGGCGCATGAATCTGAAATATGAACGCAGTGCACTTCTCCATAAGAATTACGTTTCCACCAACGTCAAAACACCGACTTTCGATATCCTGTTAAAAAACATAGAATTATAGTGTTAGAATCGATATTAGAAATTATATTGTAAAATATAATAAGCAAACAACACCACCACCAACACCAACACCACCACCACCACAGCCGACCACCCACCACCACCACAGCCGACCTAACCACCACCAAAACCACCATCCCAATTACCACAACACACCACCACCACAACCTACCACCCTCAACCACCTCAACAACCACCACAGCCTACCACCCACAACACAACACCACCTCACCACCGTCAACCACCACCACCCCAGCCGACCCACCACCACCACCACCACCACCACCACCACCACCAACACAGCTGACCCACCACCACCACCACCCCAGCCGACCCACTACCACCACCACCCCAGCCGACCCACCACCACCACCACCACCACCAACACAGCTGAACCACCACCACCACCACCAACACAGCTGAACCACCACCACCACCCCAGCCGACCCACCACCACCGCCACCACCACAGCCTACCCACCACCACCACCCCAGCCGACCCACCACCACCACCACCACCACCCCAGCCGACCCACCCCCACCACCACTACCACAACCACAACCCCAACACCACCACCACCCCCACCACCACCCCAGCCGACCCACCCCCACCACCACCACCACCACCACCACAACCACAACCACAACCATAACCCCAACACCACCACCACCACCACCACCACAACCCCAACCCCAACACCACCACAAACCACCAAAATAAAACCACAAAAAAACAAGGGTAAACAAACCTTGAATATTCCGACCATATAGACCGATACGAGAGCAAAAACTATACGAGAGACGTGTGCGGTCCCCTTCCGGATTGTCATCGTGTGGTCCAGAACTCGTCTAACCAAAAAATAACTTTTGTATTTGGATATGTACTTGTTCTCGGTTAAACTATAAAAGGAAGTGAAACTGAACTTCAATGAGACCCGTATGGGTCGATGAGAGGCATATGCAAGTGGGGTGTCGTAAATGTCCTGTCAACTTTTCAGAAAAGGTAGGTGGATATGGGTCTCATCGGGCTATACGAGGCATATGGGCTGAAAAGTTGTCAGGATCCGTACCCAGCATACGCGCGTATGGGCCTATGAGCGGCATATTGGTTTGGTTTTTTTTAAAAAGCTTGTATATGTTGGTTGCAAATGTCGGGTATTTTTGTCATCCTTACTTGCCATAGAAATATACACCATCTTCACAATCACAAATTCACAATGGTTGTTTGCAGATGTGGTAGGACGGCTGCACTAAGAACATCTTGGACTGAAGCTAATCCCGGACGTCAATTTTACACTTGTCACAGTATGGTATGTTTTTAATGTATTTTTTTCCATTAACCCTTGTATATTAGTGATTTTTTTTTTCGTGTCAGCGTTCTAAGTGCAACATCTTTGTGTGGGTCGATCCTCCCATGTGTCGTCGAGCATGTGTGGTCATCAAAGAACTGATGGATACGAAGGCTCTGCTTAAAAACGAAGTCAATTTTTTGAGAGAGGAGGTTCGAATTTATAAATTGCAAGAAGCGGAATTTGAAGATATTCATTCAAGTGTTGTTCGTAAGAGGGAACGTTGGTTGATAATCAGTTGGATTTTTTTGTGTTGTTTGTCTTGTTATTTTTCATTGTTAGTATGTAAGTTTATGCAAGACATGTAATCGAATATTAGTTATAAATGCCGTTTTTTATATATATTAAGTTTTAAAAAAATGTAATCGAATATTGTGTTGTTTGTCTTGTTATTTTTCATTGTTATTATATATACTAAGTTTTTTTTAAAAAAAATGTTGTTTTTTAAAATAAGTCGACTAAGCATAAATAACTAAGCATAAATAACAAAACGAACAAACATTCATCAAGTTACAAATGTTTAAACATACCAAAATAAACAAAAAGAAATAAATATTTGTTCATACATGCCCACAAATGTTTAACAAAATAAAATTCACCCAACAAATATAAATACTAATCCTCCATCTCCTTATCGCTGTCGTCAGAATCATCCCCACCACCTGCCTGCGTCCCGGACGGACCTGCCTCCATGTCGAAACCCGGATACACTCGTGGATGTGGCGGGGGTCGAACCAGCAACCCCGCCTGGGTATGTCTCTCGGCCTCACTAGCTGTAACACCTCGAAAATTTCGGGTTCAATAATAAGACGACACGTGTCATGTCAGACAAAACGCGTTGTAAACCCGGATTTAATAAAGATGATTCGGCAGGATTTAAAGTGACGTCATGTTAAACTGTTACCTCTGAACGACCTTAATTATAAATCCCAAGACCCGATTAAATGTTGTACACATCTTTTATACCCTCAATTCAGAAATTGGGTATACAATAATTGATCTGGAAAAGCATGATTTGATCCCAAGAAGAAAAAGAATGATAAACCGTTGTTTTCGGGTCTTGTAAGTTCATTCAATTGCAACAAAGGTTCATGGTAGGGTAATATACAGGAGTAGACACTTATTAGAGGCCCCTCCATGTAAAAGAATGGCTAAAAATCGTGCAAGTGGATTATTGGTTCAAAACACCAACAAACAGCAACGAAATCTGCCTCTGAGAAGAGGTAGCGCACCGCTACATGTGTAGCGTAACGGTGCGCTACCATGTCAAGTCAACCGGCCCTTTATAGCGGGCTAGCGCACCGCTACATGTGTAGCGTAACGGTGCGCTAGCGGTGCCCAGCGACCAGAAACAGGCTGTTGCCTGTTGTGCGCGAATGTGACCCTCTAATCCGGTTTTTCTTGCATGTACATGGCCCCTAGACATCCCTACACACTACTTACAAGTGTTGATCAATTGTGGATGGCCCTAGACTTGGTTGTCACTTGCTTGTGGTGCTTGATTCTTGTATATAAAGACCCCTTCATGTCACAACCATTCCTCACATCAATTGCAAACAATCTGAGCATTGGAGGAGCTTAAAATCTGATTGAAGGCCTTCCTAATCATCCATTAATCATCTAGTAAGTTGCTTAACCCTTCTAAATTAATTCTAGCTTAGTAATTAGCTTAAAAGTCAATATATCGGGCGTAACGGTTGACTTTGTGATTAAGTAACGATAGCTCAGTCGTATGTCAAATTAAAAGTACCGTTAGATAGGTAATTGTATGGGTATTAAACCCTTATAAGGGCAAGTACCAATTCCAGACCTAACTAGGTCGTTTGTCGGGTCAAACGTTGACCGAAAAACTCAACAGAAATACAAAATGCGATTTAATGCACAATTAATGATCCGAAAGGTGTGCAACCTGTTTTAACCTTAATATAACATGGTAATAAGTATAAAAACTTGTCTACGCTTGCCCGACTCGACAAATTTCTGTTTAAACCCGGTTCGGAACCGAAAGGCGCAAAACCTTGACTTTTGCTTTGACTTCGGTTCTGACCCGTTTTAGTTTGAATTAGACATGCCTTAAAGTCTCATTAGGGTTGGGTTACATGCTAGTATAAGTCTCTGTACTTGTTTCATTGTTTATCCGATGCATGCACACGTTTCCGTTAATCGCTTAAATTGGACCATAACGCCCTTATGACCCTACAACGAGAATTTTGAAAATGTGGAAGTACTATAATCTTAGTTACTGATTATTTAGCATGTACGTAAATTTTCACGTCAATCGGAGGTCTAGATTAGGAGATATGCGCATTAGCGTAAATAATAAGCTTTTTATTAATTAAACGGCGCGATTAGCGCATAGCCTATCTAAACCCGATTTTCGGTGCCAAAACTTTTACCCACTGATGTTAAATAATATTTTGGGATTTTTGAAGATTTTTAATTATTTTTAAACTGATCTTAAGCTAGGCTTATCGCATTGATTCGGTTAATACCGAATATGCCCTTTTAGGCCATAAAACGAGTTTTACAAATCCGTTTGATACCAATCCAATTGCCACTGATTTTAAATAATAAATAGAGTGTTTTGAGCCTGTTTTTCTGATCAGAAAACTCAGAATGGTATTTTAAACCGTACGTCGCTTAAAACGGCTTTATACGCGTATTAAACGCATAGTTTGGGTCTAGAACCATATTATCACAAAAGACTTTATACCAACTGTTGATACCTGTTAAAATTGATAATTTTTCTGATTAAATCAGACCCGTATCTCAGAAGTATTATAAATCTCTTTTATAACCCTTAAAATGACCAAAATACCCCTACGGGGCGTATTTAGGGATTAAACTCGTTATGGGCATTATGGAAGATATCATAATGATGTCACAACATATTTAAAGCGTATTAACTTAGGAAACCTGTTCGCGACCCTTTCGGTTACCCGTTATGCATTATACGCGTTCGGTTCGGTTTATGTAACTAGTTTGCATAAACTAGCCGAAACGGGTCAAACAATATCATTTTTATCTCAAAATCCAGAATGTGAATAGTAAACCCATATTAAACAAGTCCTCAACTTGTCGGGTCTAAATCACATTCTATCCGGTCTTCGCTTAATCGTGCGTACGAACCGTATCGTAAAACTGACCGGTCTAAGCTTAAGCTTAACTAAAGACCCGTTAGTAGTCTAATAGGTTATATTAAACCTTCGTTCCAGATTAGGAGAACCAGTAAAAGCTATCTGCAATTTATTCGATTAAGGATTTATACTTGCAAAGGTAAATACTTTTAACTTATTTTCCCTATACGGGCTTGGGTTACGGTACATAGCGTACCGCTTGATCGAGCATCAAATCTTCCACGCTTAGTGGTTAATTGAATAATTTGATCGGCTCGTTTTAAACAGATGTGTTTACTTTACAGCCTTTGGGGGGTTAATGACCATGTCCCGGATATTCTCGGCATTATCTTACGAGATTGCCACGACCTGAGCACGGGGTGTAGGCGTACTCCCGTGTATAACTCACTTACAGTGGTGTGTCTATTGATCTTTAACCCGGATACATTCCGGGCTACTGAACGCATAAGTAACACGTAATTCGTTCACAAGATTATTATATTATCAAAATAATTCTCCCAAGTTAAATAAAATGTTTATGCCATGTGCATCCAAACCAATTTTCAATCATTTTACAAAATGAGTCAGTTGAATGTATTTACCAGTGTAAACTGACGTATTTTCCCAAAAAGATTAAATGCAGGTACTAGGCGAAATAGGCTGGGAGTCTCCTAAGCATCACTAGAAGTCTCGCAAACTTAAGATGCCGAAGTCTGTTGAACCATAGACAATATTTTTATTATTCGATCCTACTGTGGATAAACACCGGATAATTGTGACTTTGTTTACAATAAATAAATTCGGTTGTATCTTATTTAAATTTGCTTCCGCTGTGCATTATTATATTGTGTTGTTTGACTATTACGTTGCCAACCACGTCACGATACTCCCCCACCGGGCCCACCGGTGACACGTGGAAATCGGGGTGTGACAGGTTGGTATCAGAGCCAACACTGAGTGAATTAAACACTAGCCTTTTGTGTTTAATCTCAGTTACACAATTGCACATATCTAAACTTTTGAGTCTAGACTTATAACATAGGACAAATTCCACCTTATTCGGTCTTCGTTTTGTCCTTTAAATTTTATATTTTGTTATTGTTATCTTATGTTTTATTGACAGGAGTAACAAAGATGCCTCCGAGATTCTTGCGTACGCGAGGACGAGGAAAGGGGCCGGTAGCCGCCCCCAACGATCACGAAGCAGGACCTTCGAATACACGAGGTCCTATCCCCGCCGAGAGTGATGGTACTCGACGGAACCAGAGAGGTCTCTTTCAACCGGCAAGACGGTCGACTTCGAGTAGCTCGACGACTCCCGCTCAAGACTCCTACGGGCCACAATCAGAAAATGAGCCTGGAGACTCACACCATTCGTACATACCGTTACAGCGATCAATGTCGCACCGCCCTTTTGGAGACCCCACTCCATTCTTTCAAGGCCGGTTTAACCCGACAGATTATATACAAGAACCAGTGGGTTTTAACCCATTGGGACCGGAGGACCATTTCTCTGGGGGCAATGATATGGACGAGGAAGACGACCCCATCGAGCCCGCATCAGGAACTCCCAACCACCCAATCGAGGTCTCGGATAGTTCCATTTATCACGGACCACCCTATAGTGGTCCAGATAGCTTCCAGGCTATCTTTACTCAGCACGAATGGTACTATACACCTTCTCACCATTCGTCGCCGCATGTACAGCAGCAGCCTCACTATTCTTCGCCTCATGAGCAGCAGCAGCAGCAGCATCATCAAGATTCCTCTGGGAATCACCAGTTTGTGGCAGTTACGCCACCGCCTCCACCGCCACCAGTTCAGCCGGCGCCTCCTCAACCGCAAAGACGTATGAGAACAGGAGCCCGGATGTCCACACGAAGAGAAGAGTTTCATTTCAGCTCTCCTCTACAATCAAGTGGCAGAAATTATCAGCCGTTTCCAGAAGATCCACAAATGGGTGGACCATCAAACCCCTTCGCGCAGCAACCGCCACCAATGGGTTTCGATAATCAGATACCAGCATACACGGGTCCTTCGATGTATAACCCGTTTGAGCCACCGACCCACACTAACCCCGGTTACGCTGAAGCCGACCCATACCTGGTAGCTGCTAATTACAACGCTCTTAACCCTGATGGACCGTATGGGGGTCCTTGGGGAGTAGGGTACCCAGTACAGGGGTACCAGATGCCTACACAACCCCCGTTTTACCAACAACCCCCGCCGTCTCTACAAATGTCGCCACCACTGCATCAGGAGATCCTGCAAAGTATTAGAGAGGTGCGACATGAGGCACGGGAAGATCGACGGCGCAACCAGGGAATGTTTAAGACCTTGACGAACTTAATCAAGGGAAAGAACAAGAAGGATCAGTAAATCCTTTATGTGTATATGTCTACTTTAAAAATTAAGTCCCTGCGTGGACATTTATGTTGTATGTTTAGTCCCTACGTGGACTTATGTTTGTTTAAGTCCCTACGTGGACAATTGTTAGTGTGTTAGTCCCTACGAGGACTTATGTCTTCTGTAAGACCCCTGCGTGGGCATGATGGTATGTTGTAGCTCCTACGTGGGCAAATTTCATGTGTGAAAGACCTGTTTAGGGCAATATGTAATATTGTTATAAATTATTGGAGTGTTATTTTTATAAATTTCATGTTTGCCATTGTGCATAAATAAATTATAAATGAAATAAATAAATAAATTAAAATCATTCCTTTTAATCTGCCTAAGTAATTATTTAATTAAGAATCTTTAAGTGTGAAACCTAGCCTAGTGTCAGATATAAGACCGGGCCAAAATGGTAAGACCGGTTTAAAAGATTCAAATCCCTGTTAACATCTTAAAACATGTTAACACTCCTGGCAGAAGTGATTCATTAGAAATCACACGTCATTCTTAAATGAATAAGGATTCTTTCGAAGATTCCTAATCCAGTATAATGATCTCTGAATCCTGGATTTACATCATCAATTAAGGTGATCATACTTAACCATACGTGGTAATATAGCGCCTACGGGCCATGCTCATTTCTATATAAGCCGAAAGACAGAGGTAGCTATGACTCCCTGTCTAATAAAGGTAATGAACTAGGTTCAAACCTTAAAAGTCTTGATTCTCTGAAATCATAGTTTATTAAAATGTCCATGTGACCAAGCCTTATGTGCTAATATATATTATTATAATTTTATGATTAGGATAAATTTTAATTGAAATCCTAAATTAATACGATCAGTAAGTTAACCAAATAGGGTCTCTGTTACCATGGTTAACGAGTTACCCTAAGGGGTAATTCCATAATAAACTTTCAAATAAAATATTGTTCTTGTTTTCTGTAACAGTTCAATACAAATGGCTAACTCTAATGAAGTCAATAGCCATCCTGTGGCACCAAATGAGAACGCCCAAATTACATTGACAGGTGCCGAACTAAAAGCAATCATTGATGGCGCTGTCACTCAAGCCTTGGATAGGCAATATGATGAATACAGTGGTACCCGGAGTAGGACCCACTCTGTGTCACACACAAAGCCAAGGACACATTCTGAGGCTCATAACAAGCCTCCTCCCAAGAAGAACGGACCCAAGAAAGACGGTGATGACCGTCAGTCCACCAACAATCAAAGTGACCCATCCCAGCATTTGGTACTGCATCAAGGACCCCGTAACAAGGGTTGCACTTACAAATACTTCGTGTCTTGCAAGCCCCGGGATTTTTCAGGGGAAAAGGGGGCCGTTGATTGCATGACTTGGCTGGATGAAATGGACACAGTGGTGGACATCAGCGGGTGCGCTGAGCGGGATATTGTTAAGTTTGTGTCGCAGTCCTTCAAAGGTGAAGCATTGGCTTGGTGGAGATCTCTGATGGAGGCCTCCGGAAAGATTCCGTTGTATAGCATGACGTGGGATCAATTCATTGCCCTGATCAAAGATAATTTCTGCCCTCAACATGAGGTGGAAAAGATAGAATATGACTTTCTGTCATTGGTGATGAAAAACCTCGACTGCCAAGCTTACCTGACAAGCTTCAATACGCTGTCCAGGTTGGTTCCCTACCTAGTAACCCCTGAGCCAAAGAGGATCGCTCGTTTTATTGGTGGTTTGGAACCCGAGATCAAGGCCAGTGTAAAAGCTTCTCGGCCAGTTACCTTCAGGTCTGTAACTGATCTTTCTTTATCCCTCACACTGGATGCGGTCCGACAGAGATCGCTGAGGAATAAAGATGTTGAGAAGAGGAAGCGAGAAGATGATGGTTCGCGTAGGTCGAACAAGAAACACCGTGGGAACGGTGATAACAAGAAGGGATCCGAGTCGAGGAAGGATGGGCATAAGTCTGATGAGAAGCCCAGGTGTAAAACTTGCAAGAAACAGCACTATGGAAAGTGCAGACTAGAGTCGAGCTCACGGACTCAGTCGAAATCCTTTGCTTGTGGGATTTGCAAGTCCACGGACCATAAAACCTTGGATTGCAAGAAAATGAAAGATGCGACGTGCTACCGTTGCAGTGAGAAGGGCCATATAAAGACTAACTGCCCCAAGAACAACAAGAAGCCTGAGGAGGCTAAGAAGACTAACGCCAGAGTCTTCAGGATGGATGCGCAGGAGGCTGTGCAAGATGATAACGTCATAACAGGTACATTCCTTGTAAATGATGTCTTTGCAAGAGTACTTTTTGATTCAGGCGCAGATAAGTCTTTCGTGGATCATAAGTTTTGTAAATTGTTGAATTTACCTGTCAAAACCCTAAGCATAAACTATGAGGTAGAGTTAGCAGATGGTACCATAGAAACCGTCTCTACTGTGTTAGATGGATGTACTATATCCATTAAGACCCATTATTTTCCTCTGTCTCTACTTCCGTTTAAATTAGCTGGTTTTGACATAGTTCTGGGTATGGACTGGTTATCTCATAACCAGGCCCAAATCGTCTGTAAACAGAAACAGGTAGTGATAAAGACTCCATCTGGTGAGTCACTTACCATTCGGGGAGATACCCAGTACGGACTGCCTGAGCAGGTGACTATGCTCAAGGCTTCCAAGTGTTTGAAGAGGGGATGTGTCATCTACATGGCGCAGGTGATTATTGATGAGCCTAAACCGAAGTTAGAAGACATCCCTGTCATTTCTGAGTACCCAGAAGTGTTTCCTGAAGATCTACCTGGAATACCACCAGATAGACAAGTCGAATTCAGGATCGATATCATTCCCGGAGCGGCACCAGTTGCCAGAGCACCGTACAGATTGGCACCCACCGAAATGAAGGAGTTGCGGACGCAGCTAGATGAACTGCTGGCTAAGGGTTTCATTCGACCTAGTTCATCTCCTTGGGGAGCGCCAATCCTGTTTGTCAAGAAGAAGGATGGGTCGATGCGTCTGTGCATCGACTATCGCGAGCTTAATAAAGTCACGATCAAGAATAGGTATCCGTTGCCCAGAATCGACGATTTGTTCGATCAACTTCAAGGGGCAAGTTACTTCTCAAAGATTGATCTGAGGTCAGGCTACCATCAGTTGAAGGTTAAGGATGAAGACGTTCACAAGACTGCATTTAGGACTCGTTATGGTCACTACGAGTTCCTAGTGATGCCTTTTGGGCTCACTAATGCACCAGCCGCGTTCATGGATCTCATGAATCGCGTCTGCAAGCCTTACTTAGATAAATTTGTTATCGTCTTCATCGATGACATCCTTATTTATTCTAAGAATCAAGCTGACCATGAGAAACACCTTCGGTGCATTCTCAAACTTTTACATCACGAGAAACTCTATGCCAAATTTTCTAAGTGTGAATTTTGGCTACGAGAAGTCCAATTTCTTGGACATGTGGTCAGTGAGAGTGGTATCCAAGTGGATCCCGCTAAAGTAGAAGCTGTTATGAATTGGCAAGAGCCAAAGATGCCTACGGAGATACGTAGCTTCCTGGGATTGGCAGGATATTACAGGCGTTTCATCGAAAATTTTTCAAGGATTGCTGCACCCCTAACTTCTCTGACTAAGAAAAAGATTAAGTTCGTTTGGGGCCCTAAGCAGCAAGAAGCATTCGATATTCTCAAACAGAAGTTGAGCAACGCTCCTGTGCTTACTTTACCTGAAGGCACTGAAGAGTTCGTAGTTTACTGCGATGCTTCACACACCGGCATGGGGTGTGTGCTTATGCAGAAAGGCAAGGTTATTGCCTATGCATCGCGACAGTTAAAGGTGCATGAGAAGAATTACACCACCCATGACTTGGAGTTGGGTGCCGTTGTATTCGCACTAAAACTGTGGAGGCATTATCTTTATGGAATCAAGTTTGTGATCTTTTCTGATCACAAGAGCCTCCAGCATCTGTTTAACCAGAAAGAACTAAACATGAGGCAACGCCGTTGGATGGAAACTTTAAATGATTATGATTGTGAAATCAAATACCATCCCGGCAAAGCAAATGTAGTCGCTGATGCCTTGAGCAGAAAGCAAAAGGTTAAACCCATTCGAATTAACGCCAAGCGTATGGAGATAAAGAACAGTTTGATAGAAAGGGTGTTAGCTGCACAGAAGGAAGCTGTGTTGGAAGCTAACTACCCAAATGAAAAGTTAGGAGTAACTGAGGAGCAGTTAACTCTTAGCAAAGACGGAATTCTAAGATTGAATGGGCGAATATGGGTTCCGATTTACGGAGGACTTCGTGATGTTATCCTCCAGGAAGCCCATAGTTCCAAATACTCCGTTCATCCTGGAGCTGATAAGATGTACCAGGATTTAAAGGCAAATTATTGGTGGATAGGCTTGAAAAAGTCTGTGGCCGCCCATGTAGCAAAATGCTTGACATGTGCGCAAGTCAAAGCCGAGCATCAGAAACCGTCAGGTTTGCTACAACAGCCTGAACTTCCTACGTGGAAGTGGGAAATGGTAACTATGGATTTTATTACCAAGTTACCCAAGACAAGAAAAGGCAATGATACGATATGGGTTATAGTTGACCGACTGACTAAGTCAGCTCATTTCTTACCCATCAAGGAGACTTATAGCTCCGATATGTTAGCCCAGTTATACGTTGATAAGATTGTAGCCCTACACGGCATACCTGTAGCTATTATCTCTGATAGAGATACTAGGTACACGTCACATTTTTGGAAGAGCTTCCAGTAATCCTTGGGCACACGTTTGAACTTTAGTACGGCTTACCATCCTCAGACAGACGGTCAGAGTGAGCGTACTATTCAAACGTTGGAAGACATGCTACGTGCATGTGCGATCGATTTGGGAGGTAGCTGGGATAAGAACCTACCATTGATCGAATTCTCCTACAACAATAGCTACCATACCAGCATAAAGGCTGCGCCTTTTGAGGCATTATACGGTAGAAAGTGTAGATCGCCAATTTGTTGGGCGGAAGTTGGAGAAGTCCAGTTATCAGGACCAGAGATTGTGTTTGAAACGACGGACAAGATTGTCCAGATTCGTAACAATCTCCAAGCTGCCCGGAATAGGCAGAAGAGTTACGCTGATCCAAATCGTAAGGATTTTCACTTCGAAGTAGGTGAAAAAGTCCTACTAAAAGTGTCACCCTGGAAAGGAGTGATGCGATTTGGTAAGAAAGGCAAGCTAAGCCCGAGATACATAGGACCTTTCGAGGTTATCGAACGTGTCGGGTCAGTTGCCTATAAGTTGAACTTACCAGAAGAGCTTAGTGGAATTCACAACGTGTTCCACATTTGCAATCTAAAGAAGTGTTCCGCTGACGAAACACATGTCATGCCACATACAGATGTGCAAATTGACGCGAGCTTAAAGTTTGTTGAAAAACCTTTGTCGATTGAAGATCGACAGGTAAGGAAGCTTCGAAGGAAGCATATACCTTTTGTAAAGGTCAAATGGGATGCCCGTAGAGGTCCAGATTTCACGTGGGAGGTTGAATCCACGATGAAAGAAAAGTACCCTTACTTGTTTCAGTAAATCTCGGGTCGAGATTTATTTAAGGGGGTGAGGATGTAACACCTCGAAAATTTCGGGTTCAATAATAAGACGACACGTGTCATGTCAGACAAAACGCGTTGTAAACCCGGATTTAATAAAGATGATTCGGCAGGATTTAAAGTGACGTCATGTTAAACTGTTACCTCTGAACGACCTTAATTATAAATCCCAAGACCCGATTAAATGTTGTACACATCTTTTATACCCTCAATTCAGAAATTGGGTATACAATAATTGATCTGGAAAAGCATGATTTGATCCCAAGAAGAAAAAGAATGATAAACCGTTGTTTTCGGGTCTTGTAAGTTCATTCAATTGCAACAAAGGTTCATGGTAGGGTAATATACAGGAGTAGACACTTATTAGAGGCCCCTCCATGTAAAAGAATGGCTAAAAATCGTGCAAGTGGATTATTGGTTCAAAACACCAACAAACAGCAACGAAATCTGCCTCTGAGAAGAGGTAGCGCACCGCTACATGTGTAGCGTAACGGTGCGCTACCATGTCAAGTCAACCGGCCCTTTATAGCGGGCTAGCGCACCGCTACATGTGTAGCGTAACGGTGCGCTAGCGGTGCCCAGCGACCAGAAACAGGCTGTTGCCTGTTGTGCGCGAATGTGACCCTCTAATCCGGTTTTTCTTGCATGTACATGGCCCCTAGACATCCCTACACACTACTTACAAGTGTTGATCAATTGTGGATGGCCCTAGACTTGGTTGTCACTTGCTTGTGGTGCTTGATTCTTGTATATAAAGACCCCTTCATGTCACAACCATTCCTCACATCAATTGCAAACAATCTGAGCATTGGAGGAGCTTACAATCTGATTGAAGGCCTTCCTAATCATCCATTAATCATCTAGTAAGTTGCTTAACCCTTCTAAATTAATTCTAGCTTAGTAATTAGCTTAAAAGTCAATATATCGGGCGTAACGGTTGACTTTGTGATTAAGTAACGATAGCTCAGTCGTATGTCAAATTAAAAGTACCGTTAGATAGGTAATTGTATGGGTATTAAACCCTTATAAGGGCAAGTACCAATTCCAGACCTAACTAGGTCGTTTGTCGGGTCAAACGTTGACCGAAAAAGTCAACAGAAATACAAAATGCGATTTAATGCACAATTAATGATCCGAAAGGTGTGCAACCTGTTTTAACCTTAATATAACATGGTAATAAGTATAAAAACTTGTCTACGCTTGCCCGACTCGACAAATTTCTGTTTAAACCCGGTTCGGAACCGAAAGGCGCAAAACCTTGACTTTTGCTTTGACTTCGGTTCTGACCCGTTTTAGTTTGAATTAGACATGCCTTAAAGTCTCATTAGGGTTGGGTTACATGCTAGTATAAGTCTCCGTACTTGTTTCATTGTTTATCCGATGCATGCACACGTTTCCGTTAATCGCTTAAATTGGACCATAACGCCCTTATGACCCTACAACGAGAATTTTGAAAATGTGGAAGTACTATAATCTTAGTTACTGATTATTTAGCATGTACGTAAATTTTCACGTCAATCGGAGGTCTAGATTAGGAGATATGCGCATTAGCGTAAATAATAAGCTTTTTATTAATTAAACGGCGCGATTAGCGCATAGCCTATCTAAACCCGATTTTCGGTGCCAAAACTTTTACCCACTGATGTTAAATAATATTTTGGGATTTTTGAAGATTTTTAATTATTTTTAAACTGATCTTAAGCTAGGCTTATCGCATTGATTCGGTTAATACCGAATATGCCCTTTTAGGCCATAAAACGAGTTTTACAAATCCGTTTGATACCAATCCAATTGCCACTGATTTTAAATAATAAATAGAGTGTTTTGAGCCTGTTTTTCTGATCAGAAAACTCAGAATGGTATTTTAAACCGTACGTCGCTTAAAACGGCTTTATACGCGTATTAAACGCATAGTTTGGGTCTAGAACCATATTATCACAAAAGACTTTATACCAACTGTTGATACCTGTTAAAATTGATAATTTTTCTGATTAAATCAGACCCGTATCTCAGAAGTATTATAAATCTCTTTTATAACCCTTAAAATGACCAAAATACCCCTACGGGGCGTATTTAGGGATTAAACTCGTTATGGGCATTATGGAAGATATCATAATGATGTCACAACATATTTAAAGCGTATTAACTTAGGAAACCTGTTCGCGACCCTTTCGGTTACCCGTTATGCATTATACGCGTTCGGTTCGGTTTATGTAACTAGTTTGCATAAACTAGCCGAAACGGGTCAAACAATATCATTTTTATCTCAAAATCCAGAATGTGAATAGTAAACCCATATTAAACAAGTCCTCAACTTGTCGGGTCTAAATCACATTCTATCCGGTCTTCGCTTAATCGTGCGTACGAACCGTATCGTAAAACTGACCGGTCTAAGCTTAAGCTTAACTAAAGACCCGTTAGTAGTCTAATAGGTTATATTAAACCTTCGTTCCAGATTAGGAGAACCAGTAAAAGCTATCTGCAATTTATTCGATTAAGGATTTATACTTGCAAAGGTAAATACTTTTAACTTATTTTCCCTATACGGGCTTGGGTTACGGTACATAGCGTACCGCTTGATCGAGCATCAAATCTTCCACGCTTAGTGGTTAATTGAATAATTTGATCGGCTCGTTTTAAACAGATGTGTTTACTTTACAGCCTTTGGGGGGTTAATGACCATGTCCCGGATATTCTCGGCATTATCTTACGAGATTGCCACGACCTGAGCACGGGGTGTAGGCGTACTCCCGTGTATAACTCACTTACAGTGGTGTGTCTATTGATCTTTAACCCGGATACATTCCGGGCTACTGAACGCATAAGTAACACGTAATTCGTTCACAAGATTATTATATTATCAAAATAATTCTCCCAAGTTAAATAAAATGTTTATGCCATGTGCATCCAAACCAATTTTCAATCATTTTACAAAATGAGTCAGTTGAATGTATTTACCAGTGTAAACTGACGTATTTTCCCAAAAAGATTAAATGCAGGTACTAGGCGAAATAGGCTGGGAGTCTCCTAAGCATCACTAGAAGTCTCGCAAACTTAAGATGCCGAAGTCTGTTGAACCATAGACAATATTTTTATTATTCGATCCTACTGTGGATAAACACCGGATAATTGTGACTTTGTTTACAATAAATAAATTCGGTTGTATCTTATTTAAATTTGCTTCCGCTGTGCATTATTATATTGTGTTGTTTGACTATTACGTTGCCAACCACGTCACGATACTCCCCCACCGGGCCCACCGGTGACACGTGGAAATCGGGGTGTGACACTAGCCATCACCCACTCCATCAAATCCTCCATCCGGTCCATCCGCCTGTCCATCCGCTGAAACTGCTGTGTCCAGCTGGCCATCATACCATCCTGACCCGCCACCAGCCTCTCAAGGAGACGTTGGGTGGACTGAGGCAACCGCACTGCATGATAAACACGTTGTGGAATCTGTGGCGGCTCCTGCGGATGCCCCTGGTCAACCTGAGGCTCCATGTCTCCATCCATAGCAGGCACGTCAGCAATATGCGACATCTCCACCTCCCCAGCCTCGAGCAGTGCCTGGTGGACTATCGGTTGTGGTTCATAAATATGTTGGTGTTCATCAACAAACCGATGCCCGATATCCGGAAAGTTCACCGCAATCTTCATCCCTCTCATTGTCCTAAGATCTAAGAGCTCGTGTGGTGCTGGGGCCGGCATATCATCAAGGAATTGGTAATACAGACCGCAATGCTGGGCAATACGCATGATAAACGCCCCTCCAATCAAACGGCTACGCCTCTGCCGTTTGCCGTACGAGGCGAAATACTCCGCCAGACAGCGATGGAGGGCGCACGGTGTGCCCGTATATAAGCAGTACAGAAAGAACAAATCCACCTTCGTGACCCACTCGTTGCTTTTGACACGCGCAGAGATCGACGTGGCAATGCAGCGGTGTATGTAGCGAACGAGTGGGTCAGGAATGTCAGAAACTCTGGCCTTCTTACCGAAGGGTCCAGGACATAGAGTGGACCACCAAGCAAACAACTAATCATCAGGCATAGCCCAAATCGCGGTGGTATAGATGTCCTGAACCAACTCATCATCGGTATAGAACCCGGTGGCAACAGCAAACTGACGCAGCGACCAATTTTGTCGCTGCCCGAACAAACAGAAAGATACCTCGGGAGGCGGTGCTTCCACATTCGGATTGTCCATATCCGAATTGGGCCGGTCAGCCGGCCGTGGACGAAACACGAATGTGGACAGAAACTCCACCATCATGGTCATATAAGATGGCCCAGCCGCCACCGAAAACATGCGATCCCACGGGGAATTCTCCCTGATCAAACCCCGGGCTCTCTCCTCCTCCCCGACCTCCCGTAAAGCCTCCCATGACAACGCCCTCTGCCGACCCACCTTCATTTGTCGCAACCTGTTAAAACGTTTATACTCCCTAGAATTGTTCGGATAGTCCATATAGGGAATACCCAAACAATCACCCCCGGCCATCTCATCGAATCTAGGCACCTGTATCGCACCAAACTCCTCCTCGTCTGACGACATATCTGCAAAAATTAATATATAATACGTGTCATATTATAAACTTTTTACAATTTTTATAAACTTGTAAGAAATTTCTAACCAATTAATATCTAAATAATCGACAAACCACCACCACCACAACCACCACCACCACCACCACAACAACCACCACCACAACCACAACCACCACCACCACAACCACCACAACAACCACCACAACACAGCCGCCTAACCACCACCACACACGCCTAACCACCACCACAGCCGTCATAAACCACCACCACAACCACCTAACCACCACCACACCCGCCTAACCACCACCACAGCCGTCAATAACCACCACCACAACCACCACCACCACCGTCAAACCCCCACCGCCGTCAATCCCCCACCACCGTCAAACCCAACACCAACACTACCGTCAAACCCAACACCACCGGCCATAATTTAAAAAAAAAACAAAATAAATAAAGGAAAGATGAAATAATACACTAACCTTTTATGAAAATATGGACCGTATAGGTTGATACGTTCTAAGCCGAGCTATACGAGAGAGACAGTGTGTGTTTCTTGGTGTTTTAGTGTGTGGGGTTAAAAAGTTTTAGATCTATTCTCTATTTGGTCAAACCTGAAAAGTAGTTTTTGAATCAATGAGGGGAATATAGGGCAAAAAGGGCGTATAGGAGTTGTTGTTAAAGCGTATGAAGTGTATAAAGGATTTACTAGAACCAATTTATCAGCTCCTATACAGGAGGATAAACTGGTTAAGGCTTGTGTGTTCTATGCGAGTTGTGCGAGTTCGAATCCCGGGGGAGGCCGGTCCGATACAGAAGGACCCCTCCCTTTTTTGAATCAATGAGGGGCGTATAGGGCAATAAGGGGCGGGTAGATTTTTGAATCAATGAGGGGCTTATGAAGTGTATAAAGGATATACTATAACCAATTTATCAGCTCCTGTACAGGAGGATAAACTGGTTAATGCTTGTGTTTTCTATGCGAAGGGTGCGAGTTCGAAACCTGGGGGAGGCCGGTCCGATACAGAAGGACCCCTCCCTTTTTTATTTGTGTAATTCTAATTTTTTTATTATTCATTTATTTATATTAAAATTTATTCCTTTTATTAAAAAAACAAATTTCATTTTTAGTTTGAGTCAACAATTTTAAATCCCTTTAAAATAATAGTTTTCTTTTATTTTGTACTCTTTTCTTTTAAATGAAGCACTTTAATTAAAAAAAATTATAAAGAAATTGTTGCGTACACTATATTTGACGGATGTTACAATATATTTAAATTATAATAAAGAGAAACATTAATAAGTTGGTTGCGTACACTATGTTTCACGGATGCTACACCTAACACAAGTCAATAACTTCTTTTTGTCGAGTTCTATTACTACGTAGTAACGCCCTACCCTGTGCAATACGAGACATGTACATTGTCTCCTATTCCATAGCTTCCATACTTCGGTATATATTCCAAAGTCCATTTGGTACTGGCATCGGGCTATCATCCGCTAACTTAACCATGATGAAATGGCTATCTTCGACATATGCAATCGTTAAAATGGAATGGTTTGGGTAAACCTGCGGTCCATCAAACATCGGGAAGTAAGTTTGACAAACACCGTTGCTTAAATGTTGAACAATCACCCCAAATTTTTGAGCCACCAACAACCCTGTGTAGGGCAACCACATCCAGCATGCCATAGGTGCAGGTTCAACATTTAACCAATTTATCGATCGATACACATTTTCGTAACATCCCTTGTCCAATGATTCGAGTATATGCCCCCAACGCATTCTGTTAATGAACATCTCGTCGAGTAGCTCTTGGCGGACCCACTTCCACTCTTTCTGGTCATACCCCAAACCCATAGCTATGGATCGAAACCCACAGTTACCGTCCGGCTGGGCATCTTCGATATGTGTTATGTATCTCCGATAGCTAGATGGAAGCCAATCCTTAAAACGCTCGATAACGTTTTTGTACCTATAATTGGCAAAAAAATAAAAAAATTACAAAATATTAAAAAATAAAAAATTGAAAAAGAATTCTAAATATATGTATGTATATACGTATGTACATGTGCCCGGCCAACCATGGAAAGTCTTTATCTATAATTGGAAGTGTATTTTTTTTCTTCTTTGGTTTTCTTTGAACGACTACGTCGCACATTTGGATTTTGAGTGTAGTCGTTCCTCTGTGATTCGGGTTGTTTATCTTTATTCTTTTGTTGTTTTACTTTCGTAGTTGGGCGGCCCCTAGTATCTTGTTGTACCTCAGGCGGTTGATGGTCAGTCATACTTGGATTCAACGCCGCTTTCATCTTCGACAACATACTTTTTACCACTAGAGGTGGCTGCGTATGTAGTTGCTGTGTGAGGTTATCCATTTCCGCCTGAATATTACACTTGTCTTGATTAAGTTCTTCTGTCGAAAAATCAAGTTTTGTCCAGAATTTATCTATCGCGGCAAGTGGAATTTTGCAACTTGTTTTTCAAGAATCATTGTTAAAACATGAAGTATAATGATTATTATATTCTATGGATCGAAGCATATGTTATAGTTGTTATGTTACCTGTATTTTCCCACCACTCCATCTGACAAGCACATGGAAACCCACAACCCGTAGAAAGCTGGTGGCCACAAGTCCCCCCTCCTGCCCTCAACGCATTTAGCTTCTTCCTCTTGACAACCAATAACTCTAAGGCTTTTTGGGAAACATTACCGCGTAGGTTGTCAAAAAATGGAAATCTGTGGTCCCCCATTTGCACAGACCTGCTCTCCTGAAAACTAAGTTTTATTTGTATCTTTTGTGACTCTACAACTTTGCCAACAAGACACACAAGTCTATGGAGCGAGTTGTTTGGCCCTTTAATGTATCTCTTAAACTTAGAATGCTGGCTTTCAACTCTGTTGGTTGTATATTGACCAAAATTGGGGACTGTGTTAGTCCAAGCTGAAACGAACTTTTCTTTATAATCTTTCAGCCACACATCATACAAATAATCCAGAACATCTGAAAAAAAAATTGAATACAATGATTTGTAATGTTTGTATGTATATATGTATGGATGAATGTATGTAAACTAATATAATATGTACCTGATCGTCCGTCGTTAACCAGTCACGTGAAAAGCCGCTGAAAGTTATAATTGTATATCGTCGGAATGGGAGAATTACACAGTCGAGACCAAGAAAGCTTGAATATTTTCCAGTCTTCATCCGTAAATTTTGCCCGACAGTGTTTTAGAATATTCTGTGAGATGTGTCACCTATATAGCAATTTGGAAGCTTTTGGGAATACTTTATCGCAAGCATTCATCAAAGCTTGATCCCTATCTGTTACAATTACACGTGGCTCCATGCAATCTACCAACAATTCTTTGAGCTTCTCCAGGACCCATAAGAAGTTATCTTTTTTTTCTTTAGAGACAAACGCATGAGCAACACAAAAACACTTGTGTGTCGATGTCACACCAACAACTTGAATAAACGGAAGCTTATACTCATTCTTCTTGTAGGTAGTATCAATCATCAACACATGTGGGAATGCACGCCACATGTTGTACGAGTCCGGATGAACGAAAAAAACCTCCTCGACCGCGTTTATGGAGGGATTCACTCTGGTGAAATAAACGTACCTTTCTTCTTGCAACATGCTCTCCAATATCTGCATTGGAGTTCGATCGCCGTACATTTTTCGTTTAATCTTTTTAATCACGTATTGTACATCTTGTAGAATGCACACGCTATGTGGGTACTGATTTCTTATGGTTAAATGTATATTTGTAGGCTCCATGTTTTGCAGATAAAGTCTCTCCACCAGTGATTCTTCGTCTGGGGTCAGCCTTCTAGCAAACGCGTGGCCCTCGAGAAATTCAGCAGGCTCATGGTTGTGAATGTTTTTCTTCTCCACAAGGCTCCAACTACCACTACTTGAGTCTAGTTTTCCTATCAGACTAAAAGGACAGCCAACCTTTTTGCTACCGGAACGCCGAACGGATGCTTTACTTTTGGGTTCGCCGCCACGATCGCATTGCAACCATATCTTCACTGTCCTTGCTGACGCACCTTCGCCTTTTTTCCTCGTTCATTGGGTGACAATGACGTAACCTTTCGCAACTTCTCTTTTGTATACCCAATTCTTCAATTCTTCAAGTGACCCAAATACCTCAAAAAAAAGGTTCATTAGAAATCCACATAAATGAAATTAATATATTAATTTGTCAAAAAAACAATAAAAAAACTCTGGTTCAACATCGGGTTCGGGTTAATATGTATGACACATTTTAGGGTTTGTATGAAATTTCGTGTCATACATTTTCTATTTTTAATCAGTATACATGCCTCGTTCGTGTTCGTTCGGTTCATTTACAAGCCTAAGTAATCTATTTTTAACAAAATATTTCACCAGAACATATATAATATTTCACCAAAATGATAACGAAATCGGGTTAATATGTATAACACAATTTCGCGTCGGGTTCGGCTTAAGGTCGGGATGGGTCAAACATTTTCTAGATTTCTCCTACCTAATAAAAATTATATACATACGAATAACACGTATACAAAATCATTTTATCCACTCTAAAATTATATCAACATTATGTAACACGAATAACACGTAATTGACGGTTATGTCATACCTTTTTTGTTTTTTTCTCGTCATTAGCACCTTCCTCGTTAGCACGCTCGTCGTCGTGAACACCTTCCTCGTTAGCAGGTTCGTCGTCGTCAACATCCTCCTCAAAGTACATTACACCTTCCTCGATTTCGTTATCATTTTCCTCAAAGTCCTTAGCACATTCCTCGACTTCGTTATCATTTTCCTCAAAGTCGTTAGCACCTTCTTCGACTTCTTTATCATTTTTCTCATACTCCTTAGCACCTTCCTCATACTCTAACTTGTGTTTGTTTTCCATATACGAATGGTAAGTCCCGTATTCGTGTCGCGGATAACTTTGGGCAATATTGTAAGATGGTTCCCCCTCATCTATAAACACCTGGTTCAAGTCAGGTAACGTGGGTCGCACACCCCCGTCATCACAACGAGGCACGGACACAACCTCCTCCTCACCTCGATCAACGCCGGATAACCAAACGCTTTCGGAGACGTACCACTGGTTCGAATCTTCGCCAAAAATATTACCAATGCCCCAAAATGACATCTTTATGCTTCACGGTCTCAACCAAATTTTTTAGTTAAGAATCTTCAGGAGTTCAGTCGGAATTTTGCGAGTTTGAAAAAATTTGGAAGCCATAAATCCCGTATGCTTGGGTAAACAAACATTTTTGCTCGATAAGGGTCGTATAGGTCGATAAGGGTCATATGGGTCACTTTCACGCTTTTTCAGAATGAACTCCTTTCATGTCAGTAATTATACCTTAAATTCATCAAAAGTCGTGCCGATAAGTCTCTCATTGCTCAATGAGAGGCGTATAGGGTTTAATGCTCCAACTACCACAACCTTATATGCCTCTCATAGGGCAATGTGAGGCTTATCAAAACACTTTTTCTGGCACATTAATTTCTTTCTCACTATATACGCCCCTTATTGCCCTATATGCCACCTCTGGGGGGTGTGCACACAAAAAGGGGGGGTGTGTCAATACCCTCACCCTTTAAATTTAGCTAAAAGTTTCAAATTAAGTATGATAATTTGTTTTTGTGGGTTGCCACAATTGTAATGGTTTAATTACTTTAGCAAATAAAAAACAAGAAGGATGACTTTAATATCCACTGTGGATCATATTCACATTCTGTTTAAAGTTTAATAAAATATACATGAAACTTAAATGGTAGAGGGCGATTATTAGTACATTGATGTTTTGGGATGTCGACTTATTCATTTCAATTCGGGTAGTTTCATAATCGCTAACGCATTACTACGAGTAATTGAGTTATCATTACTGTGATGTTCATATTAGACAGAAAAAGAAAGTATAAGCTAGATTATGTTACATATTAGAATATATTAGTTAGGATTATATGTCTTATTATTATTATTCATTATTCGTTAACATAAGTTGGGGCGGTTATCATATGTGAACCCCCCGGATTTATATACACTCAGATGTATCGTTTATGGTTTACCAATTCAATTAAGAACAACATCGAATCTTTCGTCAAAGATATTCATTCTGGTAGTGTGATTCAATCTAACAAAGTGGTATCAGAGCCACCGATCGTCAAATACAAGATCTGCAAATTATTTTTCTTCGAGAGCAAAACCCTAATTTATGCATGGCGACTAACGGGGGAATTCAAACTCAGATTCCAAAATTACTGGGGCCGAATTACTATCATTGGCATATACAAATGAGAGTATTACTAGAATCACAAGAATTATGGACGATAGTGGAAGAGGGATACTCTGATCTGCCTACAAATGCGTCTGAAAGCGATCAGAATATTCAGAGGGAGAAGATCAAGAAAGATCGGAAAGCGTTGCACATAATGTTTCAGGCTGTTAGTGAGACGATATTCGAGCGAGTGGCGACGTGTAAAACTTCAAAGGAAGCGTGGGAAATTCTGCATAAGGCATATAGAGGAGAGAACAGGGTAAAAACGGTAAGGTTACAAACCCTTAGATGTGAATTCGATGCATTAAAGATGAGAGATAGTGAATCTATAGAGGATTATATTAATCAGACAACGGTAATAGTTAATCAACTCCGTTTAAATGAAGAACGGATAGGGGAACAAAGGATTGTAGAAAAAATTCTAAGAAGTTTAACCCGGAAATATGAATCGGTGGTTGTTGCCATAGAAGAATCTAAGGATTTGAATGCAATTTCTACTGAAGAACTCCAGGGAATTTTACAATCACATGAATTACGGTTGAAGCAATATGATGATGCACCAACCGAACAGGCTTTCCAAATACAAAGTAATCAATATGACAGATCAAGACAGTCAAGATCAGAGAACAGTGGCAGAGGACGGAGCAAAGGAAGAGGAAAGTTTAACAGTTCAATACGATGTTTCAATTGTCAAAAATTGGGACACGTGGCACGATTCTGCAACAAGAGAAGTGAAGATGATAAGTCTAATACAACACTTATACACACTGATGAAACAGAAGATGAGAATGATGAGACTATGTTCATGATATTTAATGTCGAAGAAGTTATAAAAATGATTGTTGGTATCTCGACAGTGGGTGTAGTAATCACATGACGGGGGATAGGAATCTATTTATTACATTAAACGACTCCGAACGGCGTGAAGTAAGGACTGGAGATGATAAGAGATTAGAGGTACTCGACTATGGAGAGGTACTGATAAAAGTTAAGGGGGTAGAGAGACGAGTCCCCAATGTGTTTTATGTGGAAGGCCTAAAACACAATCTATTAAGCATAGGTCAATTAATCCAAAAAGGATATGATGTGAGGTTCAACAATCGGGAGTGCACCATTAAAGACTCGTTCGGATCACTTGTTGGAACGGTAAAGATGACTGGTAACAGGATGTTCCCATTAAATATGAAACGAGACTTAATTCCTCGGGTGTGCAATGTAACAACTACAGAAACTTCAGAATTATGGCATCGAAGGTTCGGACACCTGAACTTTGAAACGCTACATGATATGGGTATGAATGACACAGTGAGAGGGCTGCCGAAAATCAACAAGACACACACTGTGTGTGAAGGCTGCATATTTGGTAAACATGCTAGGAAACCTTTCACCAAGCATGCAACATGGCGTGCAAAGGAACCATTACAACTTATTCATTCGGATATATGCGGACCAATGAGAACACAATCAATAGGGGGATGCAAGTATTTTATAACTTTCATAGATGATTTCAGCAGAAAGACGTGGGTATACTTTCTAAAACTCAAATCGGAAGCCTTAACCTACTTCAAGCAATTCAAGGCACTTGTCGAAACCACAGAATAAAATGTATACGAACAGATAGAGGAGGAGAACATTGTGGTAATGAATTTCAAGAATTACTTAAGAATAGTGGAATTCGCCATCAACTTACCACAAGTTATACACCTCAGCAAAATGGTGTAGCCGAGAGGAAAAATAGAACTCTTATGGAGTTGAGTAGAAGTATGTTAAAGATGAAAGGTTTACCGAATGAGTACTGGGCCGAGGCTATTTCGTGTGCAACGTATTTACTGAACCGGGCAGCAACAAAGAGTGTATCCGATAAGACACCACAAGAGGCTTGGAGTGGAAGAAAGCCCAATGTTGAGCATCTAAGAGTGTTCGGGTGTGTAGCTTATGCCCAGATTCCGAAGCAGCAACGAAGCAAGTTGGATAACAAGACTGAAAGAACAATTTTCATCGGATATAGCGAAAATAGCAAAGCATATAAGCTTTATAACCCAACAACGAAGAAGACCATCATAAGCAGAGATGTTGTATTTAATGAAAACCAACACTGGGTTGTTAATAAAGGGAGTCAAGAAACCTCACTGATAGAAATAAACGTACTAGGTGATGAGACTCTAAATGACGTAGCAGAAGATCAAGATACAACAGTTGAACAGCAAGTGACTGAAGACACAAACGAAAATTCAACAACTAGCATTCGGAATGAAGATGTTGATAATAACTGCAACGAAGGGGGGAGCACATCTGCAGACGTACATAATGAAGCTGAAGACGGAGACTCATCATCATCTTCAGAGAATGAGGTTATAAGAACTAAGAAGGTAACCGATGTATATCGCAAGACAAAGCCACTTACAAAGACTCAAGTAGAAGCACTGTATGATAAAGAAAAAAACAATTCTAATAATGTGGTGAACTTCGTTCTCTTTGCCGATACGGATCCGACAACGTATGAAGAAGCAAGTAAACAACACAAATGGAAGGAGGCTATGGACAAGGAGATGGATTCTATACTTAAAAATGAAACATGGGAATTGGTTGAACCTCCAAAAGGTCAAGCACCAATAGGGGTAAAATGGATATACAAAACCAAATATGATGAGCATGGGGAGGTGAGCAAACATAAAGCAAGATTGGTGGTGAAAGGTTACAAACAAAAATACGGTATCGATTATCAAGATGTCTTTGCTCCAGTAATTAGATTCGATACAGTTAGGCTCGTTTTAGTGTTAGCTGCACACCATGGATGGCATTTACATCAAATGGATGTAAAAACGGCCTTTCTAAATGGGAACTTAAATGAACAAGTGTTCATTGAACAACCAGAGGGATATGTTGTCAAAGGTGAAGAAAGAAAGGTATGCAAACTAAAAAAAGCACTCTATGGTTTAAAACAAGCACCGAGGGCTTGGTACAGTAGGATAGAAGGATATTTCGTGTCTAGCGGATTCAAGAAATGTACTCATGAACATACGTTATTTATCAAGATAACCGAAAAGGCACGACTCATTATCTGTCTTTATGTTGACGACCTAATTATTGCAAGTGATTCATTAATAATGATAAGCAAGTTCAAGGAGTCAATGAAAAGGGAGTTCTGCATTACTTCCTCGGAATGGAAGTGTTGTGTAAAGACGGAGACATTATGCTTTCACAACATCAATATGCTAGAGGGTTATTGGAAAGATTTAACATGTCACACTGCACGGGTATCTCCACTCCAATGGAATACGGATTACGACTCTCCAAGCAGGACCCTGATGAAGATATAGAACCGAATGTCTATAGAAGATTAGTTGGCAGCCTCATGTACTTGACTAATACAAGGCCGGATATTATGTTTGCAGTAAACAAGATTAGTCAGTTTATGGAACAACCAAAGAGAAGTCATTGGGAGGCTGGAAAAAGGATTCTAAGATATATAAAGGGAACAATAAACCAAGGATTAGTGTACTCAAAAGGAAGCAAAGGTTCTTTGCTCGGGTTCAGTGACAGTGACTATGCAGGGAGCATCGATGACAGTAAAAGCACGTCAGGATACGTCTTCTACCTCGGATCTGGAGTTGTGGCCTGGCAATCAAAGAAGCAAAAGGTGGTGGCTTTATCGTCTACGGAAGCGGAGTACATAGCACTTTCGATGGCTGGATGCCAAGCACTCTGGCTCAAAGGAATCTTAGAAGAATTAGAAGAAAAAATTAAGCTACCTCCGGTAATCTACTGTGATAACAAGTCGACAATATGTTTAGCCAAAGACCCAGTGTATCACGGTAAGAGCAAGCACATAAGAATCAAGTACCATTTCATTCGGGATTTGGTCAAGAAGGAACAAATAAAATTATGTTATTGTTCAACCAAGCAGCAAGTAGCAGATATTCTCACTAAAGCTTTGCAGTTCAAGGACTTCCAACGATTAAAGGAACTCCTCCAGTTTAGAGAAATCCAGCTTAAGGGAGGGTATTAGACCGAAAAAGAAAGTATAAGCTAGATTATGTTACATATTAGAATATATTAGTTAGGATTATATGTCTTATTATTATTCATTATTCGTTAACATAAGTTGGGGCGGTTATCATATGTGAACCCCCCGGATTTATATTCACTCAGATGTATCGTTTATGGTTTACCAATTCAATTAAGAACAACATCGAATCTTTCGTCAAAGATATTCATTCTGGTAGTGTGATTCAATCTAACAGTTCAAGGGTGTCAATCAATTTATCGTTATTCGGTAGTTTTCTCAACATGAAAAGGTTAACTTAAGAATCTTTGTGTCAAGAATGCTTAAACTTGATATGCTTCTAAATTAAATAATTATTTTGTTAGATTGGTTGAGGTGCAAAGTAAGTGATGAACACTTCCTAGCTTTCAGTAGCACCAAGTTATGCTTTGTGAACATCACACAATATAAACCTCTAATCGTTTGATCTATCCTTCACACTGCTAGGCGGCGCATATGATATCTTTCATTCAGCCTGCCTGAATGTGAGAATCTTCATTCATATTAAACAATCTTTCAATAGGAAAATGTTGTGATTATGTTTCATGTTGTTTGTAATCATGGTTCATGCATTTATATAACTTCAAATATTATGACTCATCACTTAAGTTTGTTATAATTAAGTAGTTTTCACTCATTGATAAATAGAAACAAAAACATTATCTTGGGGCCAATATTGCAATAACTGATCTACAATCTTATCTAGACTCCATTTTAGCAAGTCTAAAGGCTAGTTGGTAACTAAGTGTGATCGAGTTTGTGGTTCAAAATTTCGCTTATGCTTTGCAACAAAAAGAATTCAGAGGTTAAGATAATGCTTTTAACATCTAGGTATACTATTTATTTTGATGTTCTGAGCCCGCGTAAGAATATATTGAATTTCTCTTACAATAAACACATACATTTAATCTCTATCTAGAGACTTTCTTCACTGATAGATCGTCAAGGTAAGCTAATATATTCGGATTGAGTAGTTTGGTCATAATTAAGTTTACTTTTCTTTTTTTGCTATCTTCACTGCATTGGATTTGTTTACTGTATTGCATGAGTTGGAGTATATAACATTATTTATAGAAAATGGCATGGTTGTATGCACGATTTGGGGAAATTTTTGGAGATACAGAAACAAAAATGTTTTCTGTTGCCAATATTGCAATAACTGATCCACAATCTTATCTAGAGTTTATTTTAGGATGTACAATGACTAGTTTGTGACCAAGCTAGTTTAATGTAAGTATATAATGCTTCAAATTTTATTAAGACACGTAGCTAAGAAATCATTAGATTGGTGTTGTAAGTCTAGTTATTTTGTAACCCGATAACATTTTCTTGCATTCTCCTTGGCTGTTCAAAAATAAAAAAGTTCTTGCATTCTTCATGCTAGGTTCTTTTCTTATGCAATCATATCTTTTTCAATCAGAAAAGAATAACATGGCATGGTGTATAGCGTCATAAACTCTATAGCTACTGCATTAATGAGTAATAGTAATGTGCTAACCAAACATGACATGGTTTCCAGGTGGCCCAGCAACATGCCAGACCCCACAACAACAACCTGATGACCCGCTCTGCCCAACGGAACTCGGTCATGCTCTATCTGCAGTCACTTTGAACACACCGGATCAGGCATGGGACATGGACTTGGGAGCGTCCTCCCACCTCACTTCGGAACCAGGTAATATCACTCCCTTGACTGATTCCTTTAGTGACAATATATTTGTTGGAAATGGCCATAAATTATCAATAACGGTTTTATTGACGCACCCAATCACACCTTTAAGCTAGTCAATATTCAATTGGCACCAAACATTGTCAAAAACCTTTTGTCCATTAGAAAATTCCCCCGTGATAATCTTGTTTCTATTGAATTTGACCAACATGTTCTTTTTCTTGAAGGATCTCAAAACGGGAACCATTCTTTCGCGCCATGAGGGTACCGGTGATATTTATCCGTTCATGTCTCCGCTGTTTGCTTTGCTTACTTCGTCAACAAATAAGTGGCATGGTCCTCTTGGACATCCCAGCCACCTAGTGTTAAATTTCCATTCTAGTTTGTTGTTTATTTCATGTAATAAGGGTTCAACAACCAACATATGTCATTCGTGTAATGTGTCAAATAGCAAATAGCAAACGACTTCCTTTTTATGATTCCCTTTTGTTCACTGTTGCTCCCTTTGATATACTTCATTTTGACTTGTGGACTTCGCCAATTAGAAGCAAAGCGAGATATAAATATTATATGGTTTTGCTTGACAATTTTACTCAATATGTGTGGGTTTACCCACTCAAATATAAATCCGAGGCTTTCACAAGTTTTGCAAAATTTCACAAACCAATTCAAACCATGAATTTCACAACTTTGCTTCATCCTATGGTCTTGTCTTCCGTTATTCATCTCCACAAATGTCACCACCAAATGTCAAAGCCGAAAGAATGAATCGGCACCTAAATGACAATGTTTGTGCCTTCTTGATTCATGCTCATCTACCACCAGTTTTTTGGGTCAAAACCTTACATACCGCGACATACTTACACAACATCCTTCCCTCAAAACGTCTCAACTTCAACACCCCACATATGATCATTTACGGGTGTTCGGGTGTGCATGTTACCCAAATATGTCCACCACCCAACCACATATGCTCAACATGCGGTCGCTTAGATGCATATTTCTTGGCTAGCCTTCTAATTTAAAGGATACCGTTTCCTGGATCCGGATGCCAGTCGTGTTCACATCTCGCATCATGTGAGTTTTGACGAAAACCATTTCCCATATGACAGCCCAATTCCTAGTCAAGCCTACCAATTCCTTGATGATTCCCCACCACCCAGCACACAGTTTAATTTTCCATCTCCACCCTCTCAACAATTCACTCCAACTCCCAAGCAAACCTCACCATTCATCACTCCCATGCACCACACTCCATCCAATGGTACCAACCCATCAGTCACAATAGCCTTACGGCGACCCACGCCCAACAATGACCTTACTTTGCCATACTCACCACCTCAACACTCCACCATCCCTCGCACACCAACACCATCAACACTCCACCATCTTCTCTCAACTCACATTCTATGACCACCCACGAGAAAGTCGGCATCTCGAAACCTAATCCAAAACTGACCTTCTCCACTCCTAATTTACCGATTGTTTAACGCATACCTAATCTCACCTTAAATCCCTATCCGACCCTAATTGGAAAATGGATATGACTAATGAATAAATGCATTAATTGATAATGACACTTGGGAGTTGGTACCCCGCCTGGACTCTCATCCTGTTATAAGGCGCGCATCTGGTTGTTTAAACACAAATTTTATGCACATGGTAGTCTTGACAGGTACAAGGCCCGTTTAGTTGTCAATGGGAAGTCATGGACTGTTGGTATTGACTACCTTGACAAGTTTAGTCCGGTAGTAAAACTGGCTACTATACCAGTAGTCGTATCTATTGCTCTATCCAGAAATTGGCATATTAATCAACTTGACGTGAAAAACACATTTTTTGCATGGTAACATAAAGGAAACACTTTATATGCATCAGCCTCCTGGGTTCGTAGACCCCAAAGTTATCCATCTATTTTCTTGGTGATCATAGAGGCATTCTAGAGCTCCCGAATCACCCTTCAATCTTAGTTTTGATGCAAGAGCAATCCAAGAACATGTCTTTCGGTTTGATCAAGAACATGCGTGGCTAATCCACCTTTGATCTCCTCCGGGTGTAAGGTTTGTGATAGACACTTTGATTTTTTCTTCAAAGTTTTGGGATTAGATTGTTAAACATTTTAAGTTTTTCGGTGAATCTAACTGGGGTTATACATTTAAATTGTTAGTATCAAATTGTTGAACTTTTTGTCTATGATTTATTTATTGGTTTATATATTCGTATGATTAAATTTGTGTGTTTTGTATAAACCTATTAAGTTAATTACATAGCCATGACTTGTTTAACTCACACACGACCCACCTTTAATGGCTTCTCGCTAAGTTAAATAGATCGAGTGTTTTGTCAAACCTGAAACCTAGGGGTGCTAAACGAATAGTGTTCGTGGGTTGGCGGGTTCTACCCGGCCTGAACCCAAAAACCATGTCATACATATGAACCCGAACAAGATCCGGATATTCGCAGGCTGACCCGAACCCGACCCATTCAACCCGATTTTTTTTATTTTTTATATTTTTCAGCAAATTAATATATTAAAATTAACATCTACTAAAAAACACAAATTTATATACTAATATATTATGTCTATTTCTCTTTTAAGTTATAACTATAGCATAAATACACACCTTATTTAATTTATGACGTAAAACATATTATAAAAAATATAATTTTAATAGAAGTGGGTTAGACGGGCCAACCCGCCAACCCAACTGGATTGACCCGAACCTATCCCGTTTAGCTAAACAGGGTCGCGGGTTCAACCTGAAACTGACGCGAACCCGTTTAAACTAAACCTAAATCCGCTAACTTCGTGCTAGGTTCATGTCGTGTTTATACGACATGTCAGAAATTCACATCCCTATTGAAACCTGGAGGGGATTACCTTTTCTTCTAATTGCTTACAATTTAATTTGCAGTTTTGTCAAACTTTCAACCAATCAATCAACCATTCAAGTAATCGAGTTTTATTTTTTTTTCTAGTTTAGTTTAATCTTTCAATTGAACTGCCAACACTTGTCACTAGTTTCTCGTGAACCCGGCCGACACACTACTTGCCCTTACTAGTTAAAGGTGAATAGAAACCGATTTTAAACATAACTTTTGATTGACCTTTCGACATCGATCATTGACATGATGATACTCATTTTTTCTGAGAATGTTTTCAAAAACATAATGTCTATTTTGAAAATATATATATATATCCGTAAGGTAATTTTCAAAGTAAAAAAAGTGAAACATGAATTGAAAAGAAGATATATAATAATAGAATGAAAAAGAAAGAATTTCAAAACTCTTAAAAATCTTTCATCATCCACCACTCACACCACCGATCAAGTTAACAAAGGAACACTCTTTCTACACGGTGGATCATCATATACTGCGCACGTTAGCTCGTCCAATAATCTTTCGCCACATCACCCTAGGGTTACCACCTTTCTATATATAACACCCTTGTCACAGCACTTTGTCTTACAATTAACGCCCACAACATCTCTACACCATTCTCCGATCAACCCTCTTTCAACGCCCAAACACTCCAAACTTCTGAAAACCAAATCCGATGACCCGATGCGTTCTCCGATCGGATTTGAAACGACCAAGACGAGCAGAAAGGTACAGATCGATGAAGGAGATTATGAAAACTACTAAGCACGAGGTGGTTGTATGCCGTAAATGTGGGTCCGGCAACAATGCTGAACAGATCCGTGTGCCGATAAACTCTTGGTGCTGCTCTAACTGCGCCGATCAATGTCCTCCCCATCGTAAAAGTACCCAGTTTAAATTCATTTCTTTGATAATTCAAAAGAGTTTATCTTACTAATTTCTACGATTTATCGTGTTGTTTGATATCATTTTCAGGTTTGATCTCGACTGATGTGCCTGAATCTTTTATGATTCAGAACCCTACATCCTCGGCGACGGTCTCTCCTCAGGGTACGTAGATTGTTTTTAGTTTAATAATAATAATAATATTTTATTATCATTATTTTATTTTTTTCATTAGTTTTTAATTATTTCTTTGACCTTTTGTTGAGTTCTTTTTTCTGATAAGTTTCATGGTAATTTGAAGTTTCTAGGGTTTTTCTGTATTCGCTAAAAAATATTTAACTGTTTGATTGATTTTAAGACAAATTAATGTCTATTCGTTTATTTATTGTAAAGTGAATTAGGTTTTTACCATGGTGTTTGTGGAAATGTAGATCGAACTTTGTTAAATTTAAGTCACGAATTTGCAATAACAAAAATGAAAGATCTATAAATTGTGAAGTGCCTATTTACTTTTTAGAGTTAACTACACAGATGGACCCTATGATTTATATCTAGTTTCACCTTTTAGTATTAACTTTTTTTAACATGTTTAGGTTTTATAGTTTAAATTTTGTAACACTTTTGAGTGCTAACACCAAAATTAGTTAATTTTATCAATATAATGACTAAAATACGCTTCCATTTTTTTAATTTTATCAATGTAACACCTTTGGATACTAACACCAAATTTTATTTAGTTTAAATCAATTTTAAAAAATCTATTTATTTTTTTTTATTTTCATCTTTTTTATTATATCTTTTAATTAACATAAAATCTATTTTTTTTATTTTCATCTTTTTATTAAATTTCTTATTTAACATAAAATCTACTAGTTACACCAGTATTTTTTTAAATAGACTTTATAAATAAAATCTATTAGCTATATAGTTTTATGTAAATTAAATATCTTATTCGTTTTAAATAATGTAAACCTTACTCGTTTTCAATTTTGGATAGATATGATAGATAATAATAAATATCTTTCATGTGAAATTTAAAAATACACATGTATAAAGCAGTTAGTTTTAAATAATGTAAACCTTACTTGTTTTAATTGTAGATTCAACTAACATGTATCGAGTAAATTTTTCAACTGTGTATTTAATTTTTTAGAACGGAATTGTGCATATAATTAGTTTTATATTAACATGTATTTTATATCTCTGATCAATATAATAAATATAGAAACTGTATAACTTCGAAAATAGTAAAATGTAAATGAACAAAAAAAAAAAAAATACCGGTGTAACTAGTAGATTTTATGTTAATTAAGAGATATAATAAAAAGATGAAAATAAAAATAATAAATAGATTTTGTAAAATTAATTTAAACTTAAATGAAATTAGGTGTTAGTACCCAAAGGTGTTACATTGATAAAATTAAAAAAAATGGAAGGGTATTTTAGTCATTATATTGATAAAATTAACTAACTTTTGTGTTAGTATCCAAAGGTGTCAAAAAATTGAAACCATAAAGGCTAAACCTAAAAAAAGTTAGTAATCAAATGTGAAACTAGCTATAAATCATAGGGTCCATATGTGAATTAACTCTATTTTTAATTGCTATTTAGATGCGATACAAAACCATTATACTTGGTTTATTTTAGCGTGTGATGATTTATTTTTCGTGGGTTGTGTGAAAGCACCGGATCGATGACGAACATCAACATTGCACTTGATTCAAGACATAGAAGATATCAAAAACATAAAAGATAGAAAGATGTAGAAGATGAATCTCTTTATTAATGAATCATTCATCACAGATTACAGATCGAAAGAGTATACATCATCTACAAGCTGGTTTAGATCACAAAGATCTAAACCAAGCTTTCTCTTACTAACACATAGTCATTCTCTGTGCATGTTTGGGGTTCCTTATTTTGAAGAAAAAAGTCCTTTTACATGCCCAAAAGTCCTTTTTTTGGGTGTTTGTCTTTCCTTTTTTAGCCCAAAAGTCCTTTTCCAAAGGCAAAAGTCATGTTTTCCTGACTTTTTGTTGGTGCACTTGTGTCTGTACTTTGTCTGTATTTTGTCATGATATAGAACGATGTCTTTGTTAGTCCTGTAAGTTTGACCAAGTCAACCATCCTCCTGGTTTGACTTGGCCAAACAGTTAGACATTGGTTGTAATATGTCTGTGTCGAAGGATGTGTCATCGAAGGATTGTTTAGATCCTTCGATGAGCTCGAAACATAAACCTTCGATGGATGAGCTCGAAGGATATCTCGAAGGATATCATCCTTCGAGGTATATGTGGATCCTTCGATAGGTTTCAGGTCGACAGATGATCTTTCGATCAGTCTATCTGATCCTTCGACCAGACGTGCTGTGACGGGTATAAATACCCATGTAATGTGTTCACTTCATTAGGGAGAGACTGTGAGACACTTAGAGACACAAAGAGAGAGAGACAGAAAAACAGAGAGCATTCTGTTGAGAGCATACACACACGAGTGTTTTAGAGAGTTTGCAAAACACATTTGTAAACATAGCTTTGTAACCGAACCTTTCATTCGTATTAATACAAGTGGTGTTAATCGGTGAAGATTGTGTGTTGTGTTTGTGCTTGTTCTATCTCGGTTCTCGTATAAACTATCGGTTTGCATGCTAGCTTGGATTTCGCACTTGCTAGTGTGTTAGTTATAACAAGGATAAGGTTTGACCTCATCCTCCGAGGGGACCTACACTTTTTGTTTCCAAAAGGACTTTTCCAAAAGTTGAAAATAAGTTAAGCCAAACATGCCCTCTATCTAGAAATGTGCACACACTATTGAGGAATTCCTTAGGGTTTGTGAGAGGTTGCACACAGCATATCACCATAGAGATGAATGAATGTGATGGATGCCCAATTCTAACCTATACACCCATATATATATAGGCCAGGGCAAAACCCTAAGTCCAGAGCATACTTATCCACAAGTTCGGACCCTTAAAACCTTATATTGTCTAAATTTAATCAATTAACTCATACTATCCGAATTTAATCAATATATCACTTTGACTTGGCTTTTGACTTTGTCGAACAGAACTGATAAAGCACATTTACCCGACGAGAGCTGTACTTACAGACTCCCCCTTAACTGTTGCTATTAGTTCTGTATTGGCATCGAAAATCTTCAGTCACCGGAAACTACACTTACAAACTCCCCCTTGACTGATGATGTCATGCCTGCTTTCTACTTTGGCTGAGACTTGATTTTTCCGGCAGAGCACAACGAACTTCAACCCTTCTAATTAAAGACTTACTGACGATCACTTGAATGGCCGCTTTGTGAAACCTGAAGCATCCAACATCAAACACTGTAGATCCTCCTCCTCAAACTACTCCCGAAGTAAGTTAACGCAAACCAGCCTACAACCTAATGTAAGAATATCGCTCGAAATCATAATCTTCAAACCAAACCGGAAGCAGAAAGAGACATTGGATTTCCAATCCCCAACCCTGAACACTTCAAACTTCACAAAGACATGAAGTTCATGACGAGATGAAATCATACATGGCTTTTGACTCATAATATCCGAATTTAATCAATATATCACTTTGACTTGGCTTTTGACTTTGTCGAACAGAACTGATAAAGCACATTTACCCGACGAGAGCTGTACTTACAGACTCCCCCTTAACTGTTGCTATTAGTTCTGTATTGGCATCGAAAATCTTCAGTCACCGGAAACTACACTTACAAACTCCCCCTTGACTGATGATGTCATGTCTGCTTTCTACTTTGGCTGAGACTTGATTTTTCCGGCAGAGCACAACGATCTTCAACCCTTCTAATTAAAGACTTACTGACGATCACTTGAATGGCCGCTTTGTGAAACCTGAAGCATCCAACATCAAACACTGTAGATCCTCCTCCTCAAACTACTCCCGAAGTAAGTTAACGCAAACCAGCCTACAACCTAATGTAAGAATATCGCTCGAAATCATAATCTTCAAACCAAACCGGAAGCAGAAAGAGACATTGGATTTCCAATCCCCAACCCTGAACACTTCAAACTTCACAAAGACATGAAGTTCAGTTTGATAAGTTAATAACAAACTGAACTTTGTAAAAGTACATCCACCATCTTGATCATGATCTGCAACCCTTCATGTATGATTTCATCTCGTCATGAATATTCATGAATCAATCTCCTATCTTCAAGAATCCACAGAATCCCCAATGGCTTTCATCTCCGATCTTCCCCTTATAAAGAAGCACCACATTATTTCGAGAACTGACTAGCAACCATCTTGGAAGATAGAACAAGAAACCAATCTTCTCTACTCTAAACAGCAACTAATAAGGCTGAATCTTTAACTAGTCGTCAACTAAGAATCCAACTTCATCACGTCCATACTTGACAAAACTCCATCACACATGAGTCTTTTTATGCACAAGCTGTCAAAGTCCAACAAGTCACGATAATAGTCCAAGATTGTCCCAAAATTCAAGTAAGGACCAAATCCGAACTCCGAGAATCTTGAAAAGAACACCGTGGACCACCATTTCCGCTTCTCATCCCCTCACTTGATCCAGACAATATAAGTACCCTTTTTTCAGATCAAAACACAGATCTGAAACAATCTTAGAAAAGAAGAAAACATCTCAGTCGATGAATAACTTCAAAATCTTCAAGTTTTCTGCAGAATCTTCACGTCTCCATGATGTTTGGCGGAAACAAACATCAAATCAAGAGTAATGGTGATTCGGAAGGCGGTTAGACCATTCCGAATCGGTAACCATGCTCTGATACCTCTGTTAAAGCACCGGATCAATGACGAACATCAACATTACACTTGATTCAAGATATAGAAGATATAAAAAACATAAAAGATAGAAAGATGTAGAAGATGAATCTTTTTATTAATGAATCAGTCATCACAGATTACAGACCAAAAGAGTATACATCATCTACAAGCTGGTTTAGATCACAAAGATCTAAACCGAGCTTTCTCTTACTAACACATAGTCACACTCTCTCTAGAAATATGCGCACACTATTGAGGAATTCCTTAGGGTTTGTGAAAGGTTGCGCACAGCATATCACCACAGAGATGAATGAATGTGATGGATGCCCAATTCTAACCTATACACCCATATATATAGGCTGGGGCAAAACCCTAAGTCCAGAGCATATTTATCCACAAGTTCGGACCCTTAAAACCTTATATTGTCCGAATTTAACCAATTAACTCATACTATCCGAATTTAATCAATCACTTTGATTTGGCCTTTGACTTTGTCGAACAGAACTGATAAAGCACAGTTACCCGATGAGAGTTGCACTTACACACTCCCCCTTAACTGTTGCTATCAGTTCTGTATTGACATCAAAAATCTTCAGTCACCGGAAACTGCACTTACAGGTTGTCACAAATGTAATGGTTTAATTACCTTTAGCAAATAAAGAACATGAAGGATGACTGGTGTTTATAAGCTTAATATCCACTGTGGATCATATTCTCATGCTATTTAAAGTTTGATAAAATATACATGAAAACTTAAATGGTACGTAGAGGGTGATTATTAGTACTTTGATGTTCATGGATGTCAATTTATTCATATCGGGTAGTTTCATAATCGCTAATGCTAGTAACTGAGTTATTATTAATGTGATGTGCTAGTATGTCAATCAATTTACCTGTATTTGGTAGTTTTCTCAACATGAAAAGGTTTAATTACTGTTCTTCATGTCAAGTATGCTTAAACTTGTTATGCTTCTTGTTGGTGCACTTGTGTCTGTACTTTGTCTGTATTTTGTCATGATACAAAACGATGTCTTGTGTTAGTCTGGTTTACGTCTTAGGTTTGTTAATATGTGTGTTCGATGTAAGATTGACCAAGTCAACCATCCTCCTGGTTTGACTTGGCCAAACAGTTAGCACATATTTGTAATATGTTTGTGTCGAAGGATGAATGATCGAAGGATTGTTTAGATCCTTCGATGAGCTCGAAAGATAAGCCTTCGATGGATGATTGATGGACCTCGAAGGATATCATCCTTCGAGGTGTATATGTGGATCCTTCGATAGGTTTCAGATCGATAGATGATCCTTCGATCAGTTTATCTGATCCTTCGACCAGACGATCTGTCATGGGTATATATACTCATGTAATGTGTTCACTTCATATGTGTGTGAGATGTGAGTGAACTTAGTCTTGTAGAGAGCGTATTTTCAGTTTGGTCAAGGGCTGTAACCGTGTCCACTGAAATACAAGAGAAAACTTTGATATCTCGTGTGTCTACCTTTCTCTTTGTGGCTTGTGTTCTCATATAAACTACCGGTTTGCATTCTAGCTCTGATACCACTTGTAGGTCCCTCGGAGGTTGAGGTTAAACCTAATCCTTGTTATGTTTAACACACTAGCAAGTGCGGAATGATAATATATCACAAATTCTTTGCGGGAGTCAAGTTCGTCTCTCTGCTGTACGGAAGTACTGACCTGTTCACGGACTTGCTCCTGTGCCCTCATGCATATGAAAATCAAGTTCCTCATCAATAAGTGATTCTATCACATAGGGCTTGTTTTCAAATCAAAATAAGTGAGAATCTCACATCATATACGGTCAAACAGATGATAATCGGTATACTCACCGGTAAGATGAACCCTCGTGCATACCTTGATACGGGAATGTGTCGTGATGTGGATGAACACCGGTCGGTAAGTATAAATCATACCTTAACGTATCCCCTCGCCATGATTACATTTGATAAGTTGAGCTTATGTGGACAACAATACCGATAATCGTCATAGGATGCTTATCTTAATGTTAACTAATTGAACAAAAAAAGCGTTTTGGCGTGACCGTACACTGATATGACTCTCTTACCCTCGAAACTCGCAAAAAGATTGTCTGTAAATATTTGTTTACTGCTTTCAGTTTCTGTATCTTTGTATATATTTATTTATTGCTTTCCGTCTTTACATTTGATAAATGAAAAACTCCAAAAAGATTTTAGGTGTGTTTTAATATAAACTTTATAAAAGCCAAAAAGATTTTGCTTCTATTTTATTTTTGATTGACTGATGTTGGAACTCGAGTCTATCCTACCAAAAATCCTGATCGTAAGCCGGAAAACAATTGCACCTTCATAAACTGTCGAAGTTAACGAGTTTTGAAAGTTAAAGGATTAAAATTGATCATTTTCTAAACTTTCAAACTGTTGTTGGTCGGTGTTTGATTGAGATTTGATCTCATATGTGTCGTCTGTTTAAATGTTAACTATATTCCAAGCGGTTATTCTCATTATGCGTTTAGCTTTCTTGCATGTGCAGATGCTAAAGGCGAGGAGAACATGTTCGATGACAAGCTTTGGAATGAAGACACGAAGTGGAGGCACTCAAAGGATAAAATGATCGAGTTGCCGCTGACTCTTCATCAACACCACAAGGATCTGAAGAATTGACAAGTCAAAAGATTCACGAGCATGACTCAATGGAGAGTTCAATCTAAGGGGGAGTTTATTGACACACTACCTAAATGAAAAGGGGAGTTTGTTGATACACTTTCTACTTACGACGCGTGAAGACTTTGAAGATCCTCCGACATGAAAGACACAGAAGACGAACCTCACGAGTAGCGTCCAAGGGGGAGTTTGTTGATACATATTTTGTGGACACGACTCGGCTCGGTTCGACTCAGCTCAGTTCGACTTGGTTTCGACTCGGTTGAAAGGACGTCAAAGACTTGAAGACACGAAAATCGAGACAAAGCTACATCCAAGGGGGAGTTTGTTGGTGCACTTGTGTCTGTACTTTGTCTGTATTTTGTCATGATACAAAACGATGTCTTGTGTTAGTCTGGTTTACGTCTTAGGTTTGTTAATATGTGTGTTCGATGTAAGATTGACCAAGTCAACCATCCTCCTGGTTTGACTTGGCCAAACAGTTAGCACATATTTGTAATATGTTTGTGTCGAAGGATGAATGATCGAAGGATTGTTTAGATCCTTCGATGAGCTCGAAAGATAAGCCTTCGATGGATGATTGATGGACCTCGAAGGATATCATCCTTCGAGGTGTATATGTGGATCCTTCGATAGGTTTCAGATCGATAGATGATCCTTCGATCAGTCTATCTGATCCTTCGACCAGACGATCTGTCATGGGTATATATACTCATGTAATGTGTTCACTTCATATGTGTGTGAGATGTGAGTGAACTTAGTCTTGTAGAGAGCGTATTTTCAGTTTGGTCAAGGGCTGTAACCGTGTCCACTGAAATACAAGAGAAAACTTTGATATCTCGTGTGTCTACCTTTCTCTTTGTGGCTTGTGTTCTCATATAAACTACCGGTTTGCATTCTAGCTTGGATTCCGCACTTGCTAGTGTGTTAAACATAACAAGGATTAGGTTTAACCTCAACCTCCGAGGGACCTACACTTCTAATTAGTTTTTTTGTTAGTTTGGTTGAGGTGCAAAGGTATAAATGATGAACACTTCCTAGCTTTAAGTAACATCAAGTTATGTTTTGTGAACTTCAAACATTTATGTACTTCTAATCATTTGAGCCATCCTTCACATAGCTACACGGAAAATACGATATCTTTCAAGTCAGCATGAATGTGAGAAGCTTCATTGATATTAAACAATCTTTCAATAGGAAAATGTTGTGATCATGTTCCATGTTGTTTGTCATCATGGGTCATGCATTTAGATAACTTCAAACATTGTGACTCATACTTAAGTTTTTTATAGTTAAGTAGTTTTCACTCACTGTAAATTGGAAACAAAAACATTATCTTGGGGCCTATATTGCACAGCAATTGATCTACAATCTTATCTAGAATACATTTTAGCAAGTCCAAAGGCTAGTTGCAACGAAAAGAATTTCCGAGGGATAAATCTTGTGGTTCCAAATTTCGTTACTCTTTCAGTTGCAATGGAAAGAATTCCTGAATCAGAGGTTAAGATAATGTGCTTTTATCTAGGTATACTATTTATTTTAATGTTCTTAGCTCGTGTAACAATATCTAGAATTTCTTTTGCAATAAATGTATACATTTAATCTTCATCAAGAAACTTTCCTCACGTACTGGTAGATTGTCATTACTGCGTAAGCTAAGCTAATATATTCTGAGTTAGTAGTTTGGTCATAAGTTTACTTTCCCTTTTTTTCCCATCTACAATGCGCTATTTGTTTACTGTAGTACAATTGTTAGAGTATATAAATTATTTATAAAAATGGCATATTTATATGCATGATTTGGGAAAAAAATTTATCTAGGGACCAAGATCAACCCAACAACGGTTTTACGATGATATCATTTCCCTTCATATTTTGTTAAAAAAGACACCTAAGAAATTTGATACATCATATTGGTGTTGTAAGTATGGCATTTTGTTGGTGCACTTGTGTCTGTACTTTGTCTGTATTTTGTCATGATACAAAACGATGTCTTGTGTTTGTCTGGTTTACGTCTTAGGTTTGTTATTATGTGTGTTCGATGTAAGTTTGACCAAGTCAACCATCCTCCTGGTTTGACTTGACCAAACAGTTAGAACATTGTTTGTAAGATGTGTGTGTCGAAGGATGAGTCATCGAAGGATTGTTTATATCCTTCGATGAGCTCGAAGGATAAACCTTCGATGGATATAGATGGACCTCGAAGGATATCATCATTCGAGGTATATGTGATCCTTCGACAGGTTTCAGATCGATATATGATCTTTCGATCAGTCTATCTGATCCTTCGACCAGACAAGCTGTGACGGGTATATATACCCATGTAATGTGTTCACTTCATTAAGACAGAAAAGAGAGAACAAGTGTGTGAGAAGTGAGTGAACTTAGTCTTGTAGAGAGCGTATTTTCAGTTTGGTCAAGGGCTGTAACCGTGTCCACTGAAATACAAGAGAAAACTTTGATATCTCGTGTGTCTACTTTTCTCTTTGTAGCTTGTGTTCTCATATAAACTACCGGTTTGCATTCTAGCTTGGATTCCGCACTTGCTAGTGTGTTGAACATAACAAGGATTAGGTTTGACCTCAACCTCCGAGGGACCTACAAGTGGTATCAGAGCCGTGGCTCTTTTCCTTGTTAAAAACCGAGTTCATACAAGACTTTGGAGTGTTTGGACAAAACTCACATGGTTTAGCACCTGTTTTTAGTGTTTTTCTCGCATTTCTTGACGTAAAAACATGTTCTAAACTAACCGGGTGTGTTAAAGGACGGGTTGGGTAACTTAAAAACTTGTTTTTAAGAAGTTTGGTCATCTCCGGCCAAATTCCGGCTTACTCCGGTGACCGGTTTTCTGGATAAGAACAGTCCTTTTTAAGTAATATTTTATTGTTCAAAATCTTGTTTTGGTAAAAGTATGGTCTGACCATACCTTTCTGCCGAAAGCTTTCTACCAACCCATCACCTTTTCACCAACCTGTCACTTTTTGTGTCAACTGTGTCAGTACAGATCGAAGGATATCCTTCGAAGTCGAAAGATCATCTTTCGATTAAAGGAAGTTCGATAGATAATCATCCTTCGAACATCCTTCGAAGTCTGTGACTTATCCTTCGATCCAAGGAATCTTTTCTAAGGATATATCTTTCGATCTGCAGTTCTTATTCGAAAGATAAGGATCCTTCGTTTGGAGAATCTTTCGAAATCATTGTTCGAAATTCAACAGTGATCTTTCGAACACTGTTGATCCTTCAAACAAGTATTTATCCTTCGATCCTAGTCTGTTTAAGTTTAACAAGTTTGTGTTTTTCAGGTCTTTCGATCAGGGATCCTTCGGCTGGTTGTTATCTTTCGAGATATTAACATAGTTTGTGAAAATTAAATTTAAAAAAAAAAAAAAGGAAAACTTGTTTTTCATATTTTAAATCAATTTTCACTTAATATATTAATTTTTAAAATGGGAACAAACGGTCAGTGGGATCCAACCGCGTGGACCTTGACTCCACAATCATCAGCTACGCAATCTGCGTCAGATTTCGACAAAACTGCATGGATGCGAGCTATTGCCTCACCTCAAGCTGCAATGATAACTGCAAATCAATGGGCATTGGTCACAAATCAACGCAGCAGCATTCAAACAATGATGCAGAACGACAGTGAAACTGGTACAAGCACAAAACCGCCAAAGCTAAATCACATCAATGATTGGGGATGGTGGAAAGAAAGGCTGAGAACTTATGTTCAGGGGCAAGGTCAAGATCTATGGATGTGCTTCTTCACCGCATTTGACAATGATTTGGAAGTTGCAGGATCTAATCCACAAACTTACAGCACTCTGTCTGATGATGATAAGAAGAAATTTGAGTTAGAAAAGAAAGCATTCATGATTCTCACACAAGCTCTTCACAGAGACATTTACCACCAGTTTGTTTACTGCACGACTACTAAAAGCTTGTGGGACATGCTCACGTTACGATGTGAAGGAAATGCTCAATCTAGAAAGATCAAGCAAGAATTACTGAAGAAAGAGTTTGAAGGATTCACGTGTATGGAGAATGAGACTTTGGCAGAGTTATCTACAAGGTACCATCACTTGTTGAGCGAGATGTTTGCTTTTAGAGTCACTGCCACTCCACAAGAAATGGTGAAGAGATTCGCTGATAGCTTACCATCAAAGTGGAGCAGTTTTCTTGAAATTCTCAAAGAAAATGGTGTTCTAGACACAATCAACGTTTATGAGTTAATTCAAAAATTGGAGAACAAGGATGTAGAAGAAAAGCTTAAGGCAAAAAGAACACTAACTCCTCAAAATCCAGAGATGTACTTTGGGATTGCAGGAGGTATCAGTGGAGAAAAACCAGCTTCTCAACACGCGAAGCTTCAAACAGCTTTCATCTCAAACACCGGACCTTCCACAACAGATCAGTTTGATCCTTCAGCATACTCGATGTATTCAAGACCAGATTCTTCTTCTCAACGACAGTATGTGCAACCGACAGCTCAGCAATTCACACCACCGCCTTTCTTAGACCCAAGCAGAGCTCAGCAGCAACAACCGCAACAGCAAGGGTTTTATGGAAGCTCTTCAAACTTTCAAGCCACTTCCAATCCGAACACAGTCAGATTAGACACTTCCAACTTTTCAAAAGTCAGTGTCGAAATAGCCAAGGAGCATATGGAGATGTTGAACACCTTGGTTAGTGCTTATTGTAGATTGGTCGCAGGTCAGATTGGGAATATCAATCTAACCAATGAAGATTATCAGCAAGTGGATAGAGAAGAGTTTGAAATGATGGATATCAAATGGGTTCTTGCTAGTGCAATTCGAAGAGCAAAGGAGTTTATGGAAAGGACGGGGAGAACCAACTTGGATAGCAAAAACAACACCAAGTATGGTTTTGATAAGAATGCTGTCACTTGCTTCAATTGTGGTGAAAAGGGTCACTTCAAGCGGGAGTGTCAGAAACCACCTAAGCAAGGAAATCAGAATCCCTTCAGGAATCAAGGACAGCCACAACAGCAACTGAACAACAATTCTGTCAGATCAATAGTTTCCATTGGAGGAAATGCATCTGGATCCACAAACACTAATCCCCACAGAGGATTGGTTGTTCAAGCTGATGAAATCTGCAACTGGAACATTCAGCTTGGAGAAGGAGGAAATGGTGGAACAGCATGTTATGCTAAAGTGATTGAGAAGGTAGTAGAACCCGTGTTTGCTGGTGAATCTTCAGAAGATGAAGATAGTTCGGGTTATAGTGGGAGCATGGATGGGGAATCACTTGATGCTAGTGATTTATCAAGTGATGCTTTAGATTTGGAGGTTGATAAGCTTTTGGCTGAAGCTGAAGCATTATGCAAGAGGAGATCTATTCTCTGCCAGAAATCTGCTGGAACTTCCGAGAAGCTTGCTCAGTTCTTCTCTGAAGATGGATCTTTTTCTTTTCATACAGCCTTTATGGCTCACGTAGAAGGTCAAACTTCTCAGGTATGTGATACTAATTCTGACTCTATTTCTGTTCCTATTGAATGTGCAAAGTGCTTAAAATATGCTGAAAAGGAAAGTCAGTTTGAAATCACACACAAACACAATCAAGAATTGATTGTAGATCTTTCTAAAGCAACCGAAGCTAACTTGTTTTTAACCAGAAATGAAAAAGAATTTAAAGCAATAATTGCGTCATTAAGACATGATGTTTCAGAATTACAAAAGGTTGTTTTGCGAAAACAACATGCTAACAATAATCTTATTGACACAATTGAAAAGCAAATGGTAGAGTTGGCAACAGCTCGATGTGAATGTGAGACAATTAAGCAGAAACTGGAAAGCTATTCCAATTCCCGCTATGTATTGGATCACATCATTGACGTTCAAAAGAAAAAGGGGGATGCAAGATGTATTGGATTCAAATCATGTCCTCCCCCAATGAATCACAATTACTCCAAATTGCCTGATGACGAGGATATGCCCCGTTTTGAACCTACTGTGCCACTCGGTCTAGATGACTTTGCAGCAGGCCTCGGGTTCACAACTGGTACATCATCCTCGGTCAATCAGAATCTGAGAATGTGACAGATTCATCGTGTGTTAAGGAACAGAGTCCTCCCATTGTTGAGGATGCTGATTCTTCGGACGATGAATCTGAAGAAATTGTGAAACAACAGTCTAACTCGGTTACAACAGATATTCCAATCGAGAATCACATCTTGTGTGATCCGCCAGTGAAACCGAGTAAGACTGAAATGTCAAAAGCAATGGAGTCCATTGTATCTAGCCTTGAAGGGAATAATTTGTTGTACACGCTCAAAGGAGATAGCAAAATCTACTCTAACAAAGATTTTCCAATTAAAAATGTAAATCAAGATTTAATTGAGCAAATTTTTGAAGGATGCACTGATAAGTTTTTGGGGAACAAAAGTGGCAAAGTTACCGTCACTCAATGTGATCCAATTCCGTGTGAACAAAATAGAAAACAATACGGAAACCAAAAACTACCAATTGAGCGAAAACAACAAGTTAATTCCGGAAAAGGTAAGGTACAGGGAAAGAAGGCTCAGAACAAGAATGTTCAAGCACCTAAAGTTCAGCAGCCTAAGACTGAACAACCAAAGGTTCAACAATCTAAAGTTGAACAGTCTAAGGCTACTCAACCTAAGGCTGCACAACCAAAAATTCAACAATCAAAGGTTGAGCAACCTAAGGTTCAACAACAAAAGGTGCAAAACAAAAGAGCTCCTGTTAAGAAACGAGAACCGAAAATGAACTTTGTTGGATCCACGGGTTCAGACAAACTTGAAACATTTCAGGATAAATCTAACGTTGATTTTGTAAAACAAGTTAGAATTTTAAAACGAAATGATCAGAATAATTACACCCAACACACCAACGGATGTGATTTAGGTCCAAGCACGTCTAGATCACAAGGTTCATTGTCTTGTTCTCCGTCTGGTCATCAACATGTTTCTCCGAAGTTTGTAGAGCGGAGAACATGTTTTGAATGTGGAACAGTTGGGCATATTGTAAGATATTGCCCACACGTGCAAAAGCTGAAGTAAAAAACGAGTGCTCTCCAAGAAATCGATTACCAAAAACGATCAGTTTCCCCGAAACAAGACCCACGTGTCTTGAAAGAAAGGGAAAAGAAGTTAAAGCAAAAGAATCAAAATGTAATTGAAAAGGCCTTAAAATCAGAGGTCAAAGAAGAAAAACCTGTACAAGCAAAACCTAAAACTGTAAAACCAGTAAATGCTAAAACAATAAATTCAAATACTGGTAAAGGACAAACAGCTTGGAAGCAAAAGCAGGTAATTCAATCAGGGGGAGCACCACAGGTTCTTTTTCCTAATCATCAAGTGATTGAGATCACTTTCCTTGATGATCAAGGACGACCCAAGTCCACAAAGGCTTGGGTCCCCCTCTCCAACTAATCTCTAAGTGAGTGTGCAGAATATTCCAGGAGGAACTATTGATAGTCGTAAGATTGTTGATAGTGGAGCGTCCTTGCACAAAATAGGCGACAGAAGAAATTGTTGCCTTTGATGGAGAGAAAATGAAAAGGGAAACAGAGTTGTCTGTTGAAAGAAATTGATAACTTCGACAAAATGCAAATCATTTCAAAGTGTGATTGTTAAAGGCTTTGATCGGGTCCCCAGGATAGATTCAATCAAAATGTACGCACCTGTAGCACGTCTGATGTTCAAAATCAACAAGATGAACGTGCAGTGTACATTTCTTCGTGGTGTGATTGAAGAAAATGTGTTTGTTGAACAAACCAACCGGGTGTGCGGATGCCTTGGCATGGATTGAACAACCGCACACTACTTCTGAAAGAGAAAGACAAAAACCTTCGCTGGTGCAATGTGGAAGACCAGCCGGACCCAAAGGTTTATGATCTTGTTGCTGTCAAAAGATTTCGCAGAAGTTACAAAAATCGACTTTGAAATCCACACCGGGTGGATATCCAGTTTGGGAGAGCACTCAGATTCCTTACAATGCACGAATCAGTTGCAGGATACGGTTTTAAATTTCTAATATCTCCTATACTTGTCGATATTTAAGCTGCTTTATAAATTGTTATCCTCTTGTAGCACTCTTTGGCCAGACAATGTTGTCATGGTCCGCACCGCTTACCGACATGCCAACTGATTTTTCCAAAATTCGATAAATCATTTCTGATTCAAAATTAATTTTGGTAAATGGCATTGAGGTAAAACCATGAGTTAAACCAACATCGGAAAATCGTTTTTGTAAATACCTTTGTGTTTTTAAATTTATCTTAGTTTGTTGATTTTAGGGGGAGTAAATCCAAAATTTGAAAATTCAAAAACATCAAAAAAAAATTTCAAAAACACAAAAACAATAGAAAAACAAAAATGAGTTTCCTGGCGAGCAAAAGAGAAAATGATAGTACATCAGTGGTCTGTCCAAATCTCTTTAAACCTTAAATGAAAAATATGTTAAGCAGCTCTATATAAGATGTATCGGTAGGCTCACAATCATTTTAAAGTGTGCAGGGTGATATAAACTTAAATCGACTGAAGCCCAGGTGGGAACCACTCATTGGCATATGGTCTTAGTACCGAAATTTCGTTTGAGAGATTGCCGAGGTTCTGAGATATTCGGTCTTTATGCTGCTTATCATCTGGGTATCATGGTTGTATCTTTTACCAAAAATAACGGGGACGCAAGTCTAGATCTTCCATGATACCATACATACGTGTACATACTGCATACGACCTCAATAAGTGATCAACAATCACATGTCCATACAAATAAGTGATAATATATCACATTTTTTCCGGGAGTCAAGTTCGTCTCTCTGCTGTACGAAAGTACTGACCTGTTCACGGACTTGCTCCTGTGCCCTCATGCATATGAAAATCAAGTTCCTCATCAATAAGTGATTCTATCACATAGGGCTTGTTTTCAAAACAAATAAGTGAGTTTCTCACATTTTTATACGGTCAAACAGATGATAATCGGTATACTCACCGGTAAGATGAACCCTCGTGCATACCTTGATACGGGAATGTGTCGTGATGTGGATGAACACCGGTTGGTAAGTATAAATCATACCTTAACGTATCCCCTCGCCATGATTACAAATGATAAGTTGAGCTTATGTGGATAACAATACCGATAATCGTTATAGGATGCTTATCTAAATGTTAACTAAGAACAACAAGAGTGTTTTGGATTGACCGTACACTGATATGATTCTCTTACCCTCGAAACTCGCAAAAAGAATGTCTGTAGATATTTATTTACTGTTTTCAGTTTATGCATCTTTGTATATATTTATTTATTGCTTTCCGTCTTTACATTTGAAAATTTCAAAATTCCAAAAAGATTTTAGGTGTGTTTTAATATAAACTTTATAAAAGCCAAAAAAGATTTTGCTTCTTGTTTATTTTTGATTGACTGATTTGGAACTCGAGTCTATCCTACCCAAAATCCTGATTCTAAGCCGGAAAACAATTGCATCTTCATAAACAGTCGAAGTTAACGAGTTTTGAAAGTTAAAGGATTAAAATTGATCATTTTCTAAACTTTCAAACTGTTGTCGGTCGGTGTTTGATTGAGATTTGATCTCATATGTGTCGTCTGTTTAAATGTTAACTATATTCCAAGCGGTTGTTCTCATTATGCGTTTAGCTTTCTTGCATGTGCAGATGCTAAAGGCGAGGAGAACATGTTCGATGACAAGCTTTGGAATGAAGACACAAAGTGGAGGCACTCAAAGGATAAAATGATCGAGTTGCCGCTGACCCTTCATCAACACCACAAGGATCTGAAGAATTGACAAGTCAAAAGATTCACGAGCATGACTCAATGGAGAGTTCAATCTAAGGGGGAGTTTATTGACACACTACCTAAATGAAAAAGGGGAGTTTGTTGATACACTTTCTACTTACGACGCGTGAAGACTTTGAAGATCCTCCGACATGAAAGACACAGAAGACGAACCTCACGAGTAGCGTCCAAGAGGGAGTTTTTTTTTTTTTTTTTTTTTTTTATCAAAGTTTTCTCTTGTATTTCAGTGGACACGGTTACAGCCCTTGACCAAACTGAAAATACGCTCTCTACAAGACTAAGTTCACTCACTTCTCACACACTTGTTCTCTCTTTTCTATCTTAATGAAGTGAACACATTACATGGGTATATATACCCGTCACAGCTTGTCTGGTCGAAGGATCAGATAGACTGATCGAAAGATCATCTATCGATCTGAAACCTGTCGAAGGATCACATATACCTCGAATGATGATATCCTTCGAGGTCCATCTATATCCATCGAAGGTTTATCCTTCGAGCTCATCGAAGGATATAAACAATCCTTCGATGACTCATCCTTCGACACACACATCTTACAAACAATGTTCTAACTGTTTGGTCAAGTCAAACCAGGAGGATGGTTGACTTGGTCAAACTTACATCGAACACACATAATAACAAACCTAAGACGTAAACCAGACAAACACAAGACATCATTTTGTATCATGACAAAATACAGACAAAGTACAGACACAAGTGCACCAACAAACTCCCCCTTGGCTGTAGCTTTGTCTCGATCTTCGTGTCTTCAAGTCTTTGACGTCCTTTCAAGCGAGTCGAAACCAAGTCGAACTGAGCTGAGTCGTGTCCACAAAATATGTGTCCACAAAATACGCGTACCTTCGGTCACGAAACTCGGTCCTACAATTGGTATCAGAGCCATGGTGCCCGATTTAGTAAATCTAACCGTTTACTAAATCACATGTGCTCTAGATCTGTGATTTTAGTGATTTTTATTCAAGAAGAAAAGTTGGGTGAAAATGAGAAAAACTCAGATCTGGACCCGAATATTCAGATCTGTGCTGAAACGAGTGTTGGGTTTTATGTTTTTCACCTAAATATTCAAGTTATCATCATCAAAAATTGTATACAAAGTGTTTTCGTCAAATCTGCAAAATTGAACAGAGGCTGTGTTCTTGATGTTCTTGGCGGCTGCTTAATCCAGATCTGGGTCGAAGGATGTTCTTTGGGTCGAAGGATCCAGATCTGGATCGAAAGATACCAGATATTTGTGGGAACCCTCAACAACTTCGAAAGATGAGACTCTGGATCGAAAGATACCAGATATTTGTGGGAACCCTCAACAACTTCGAAAGATGATCCTCGAAGGATATCTTTCGACCTGATCCATCTTTCGAAAAGTCTGATCAGCTCGAAGGATATCTTTCGACCTGATCCATCTTTCGAAAAGTCTGATCAGCTCGAAGGATCCAATAGGTCAAATCCTTCATTGACCAATTCATCTTTCGAGCATCAATCGTCCAGCATATATCTTCTGTCTCGAAGGATCCAAATTCGTACGGGTTCGGGAGCGCGCGGCATGATGAAAACAAGAGATGATGAAAACTTGATTTTTGAAAAATGTGGGGTAGTCACGGTTACCGATGCAAATGTCAAAAATGGTGACGCGACTATTATGGGCCAAAAACCAAAAACAAAACGGTATGTTCACTTCCGCACGTCAATGTTTATGATTGTTACCGGTTATTCGTAAATGTTCGAAAGCATTTTGTTTATTGTCATATTCTCGCATTTGAAAACGAACGTATGAACCTAGAATGTCAATACCGGTCCTAACGAGTTCACAAAGTCTTTGGAGGGATACAAGTCGGATCCTACGGGGTACTAGGCGAAATTTCTTTATCAACTAGAATATGCAACGAAGAAATCTTTTTGTTTATTGTCATATTCTCGCATTTGGTAACGAATGAATGAACCTAGAATGTCAACACCGGTCCTAACGAGTTCACAAAGTCTTTGGAGGGATACAAGTCGGATCCTACGGGGTACTAGGGGACGTTCTTATTCAACTAGAATATGCAAAGAAGAAAGTCGTTTTCGTGATTTTTCGGAACCGAGAACATTCAGTGAAGATTGACGACAGTTCCGCTCAGTGGAGGGAATTGGTGAACATTTGACGACAGTTTCTTTGAAGTGGAGAGAATCTGTTAAGGTTTAGAGATTTTACCAAAGAAATGGGGGGATAAAAAATTTTCAAATGTTGAATTTCTTCGGTAAATTTCTAAACGCAATCACAGGTGGTAGAGTTTGTGATTTTCTGGTGATACAAACGGTTCGGCGTGGAATGTTTTGCACATACACATATTTGAGGATTTTAATTAATTCTCCAGCCAGCGTGAAGGGTTTTGCACGGAAAAATACAGGTTTCTAAAGTCTACAGTAGTTACAAAAGCGCTGTTCACTGAAGACCTGGGGAATCTTTCTGAAAGCTGATAGTTCAAGACTGAAGACCTGCAGGATTCGGTTTTGGGTTTGATGTTTCTTTGGGATTTTACAGGGATCTGGGGGTAACTCAATTCGTTGAGTTTGCAAACGATGTACTTGGTCTAGCTGACTTCCTGAGTACTGATGCTGAAGATCCGTAGTGCATTACGTGGTCAACTTCACAAAGGCGAGACAATGAGATCTGGATGTAGTTCAACTAAGCATGCTGGTTGAGCTTGCAAGGGATACACTTGGTCTAGCTGACTTTCCTGAGTGTTGATGCTGAAGATTAAAGTGCATTACTTGGTCGATTCCACAAAGACGGTTTACAGAAGACAGTTCACCAGAAATCTCTATCAATGTAGTATGCTTGTATGAAATAGAGTTCTTATGACAAGATCAAGACTTGATGCAGTTCTTAAAGATTGGAACCCTTATCAAATGCCGGTTGGAGTATTGGAAGATCAGCGGAAGATCGGTCAATTGAGGAAATTGCACAACACCCAACACGGATACGCGTACTTTAAGGGGGAAATATTTTACAAGGAGCGTCAAGATACTACTTACCTGGATCGAGACTTACTAAATCGGGCACCATGGCTCTGATACCACTTGTAGGTCCCTCGGAGGTTGAGGTCAAACCTAATCCTTGTTATGTTCAACACACTAGCAAGTGCGGAATCCAAGCTAGAATGCAAACCGGTAGTTTATATGAGAACACAAGCTACAAAGAGAAAAGTAGACACACGAGATATCAAAGTTTTCTCTTGTATTTCAGTGGACACGGTTACAACCCTTGACCAAACTGAAAATACGCTCTCTACAAGACTAAGTTCACTCACTTCTCACACACTTGTTCTCTCTTTTCTGTCTTAATGAAGTGAACACATTACATGGGTATATATACCCGTCACAGCTTGTCTGGTCGAAGGATCAGATAGACTGATCGAAAGATCATCTATCGATCTGAAACCTGTCGAAGGATCACATATACCTCGAATGATGATATCCTTCGAGGTCCATCTATATCCATCGAAGGTTTATCCTTCGAGCTCATCGAAGGATATAAACAATCCTTCGATGACTCATCCTTCGACACACACATCTTACAAACAATGTTCTAACTGTTTGGTCAAGTCAAACCAGGAGGATGGTTGACTTGGTCAAACTTACATCGAACACACATAATAACAAACCTAAGACGTAAACCAGACAAACACAAGACATCGTTTTGTATCATGACAAAATACAGACAAAGTACAGACACAAGTGCACCAACAAACTCCCCCTTGGCTGTAGCTTTGTCTCGATCTTCGTGTCTTCAAGTCTTTGACGTCCTTTCAAGCGAGTCGAAACCAAGTCGAACTGAGCTGAGTCGTGTCCACAAAATATGTATCAACACATTTTGTGTAACATGATGTGACAATTCCTTATATTCTTGATGCTCTAGTTTTTTGTTAGTTTCTTTTCTTACACAATCTTTTCTGTTCATAAAACAAAATAGGAAAACGTGGAAGACGAGCACAAAGGTACAGATCGATGAAGGAGATTATGGAAGCTACTAAGAACCAGGTGGTCGTATGTTGTAAATGCGGGTCCGGCAACAATGCTGGACAGATTCGTGTGCCTATAAACTCTTGGCACTGCCCTAACTGCGCCGATGAAAATCGTCCTCATCCTAAAAGTACGCAATTTAAATTCATTTCTTTGATTACTCTATCAGCTTATCATATCACATATGCATGCATGAAAAGAATGATAATTAAAAAAAGAATATTTTACTAATTTCTACAATTTATCATGTTGTTTGATATCATTTTTGGGTTTGATCTCTACTGATTACCTGAATCTTTTACGATCAAAAACCCTATATCCTTGGCCACGGTCTCTCCTTAGGGTAGATTGCTGTATTTTTATTATTACTATTATTATTATTATTGTTATTGTTATTGTTATTGTTATTATTAGTAGTATTTTATTATTAATATTATTGTTGTTGTTGTTGTTGTTGTTTTAATTACTTCTTTGACCTTTTGTTGAGTTATTGTCTGATAAGTTTCTAGGGGTTTTCTGCCTTCACTAAAAAAATTATTCAACGGTTTGATTGGTTTTAAGACAAATTATAATTTATTGTAAAGTAAATTAGGCTTTTTTACCATTATGTTTGTGGAAATGTAGAATGGAAGGATTAAAGTTTGAGATTTTGTGAAGAGAACCATTTGGTTAAATTTTGATCACAAATTCGCAATAATAAAGATGAATGATCTATATATTAGTTGTGAAGTAGCCATAAACCTGATTAATTACCTTTTGATTGCTATTTAAATAAATGATGTTTCAGTTTTTGTGAATGATACCTAAAATGCCACACCAAATTAGCTTGCAGTTTCTTGGTTTTTAAACTACTAAACATGTCATTTCATTGCAAAGCAAGAATTGTACTTGGTTTATTTTAGCTAAAATTTTCGAAATGATAATTTGTTGTGTGGGTTTTGTCACAAGTGTAATGGTTTACTTTTAGCAAATAAAGAACAAGAAGGATGACTGTAAATCTAATAAACTGGTGTTTATAAGTTTAATATTCACTCTGGATCTTCACATGCTGTTTAAAGTTCGATAAAATCTACATGAAAATGTAGACGGTAGAGGATGAGTATTAGCAGTTTAATGTTCACGGGATAGGGATAGGGATGTCGACTTATTCATTTAAGGTAGTTTCCTAATCGCTAAAGCCTTACTTTTTCTCTTGTGTGTTTCACATGGGGTTTATATTAATGTGATTTAATAAGGTGTTAATCAGTTTATCTGGATTCAGTAGTTTTCTCAACAAGAAAAAGTTACCTCTAAGATTTTTCATGTCAAGTATGCTTAAAGTTAATGTACCTCAAAGAATTTTTTTTGTTAGTTTGGTTGAGGTGCAAAGTATTCATGATGAACACTTCCTAGCTTTCAGTAACATCAAATTATGTTTTGTGAGCATCAAGCATTTATATACCTCTAATCGTTTGATCTATATCCTTCACGACGTGGCGAATATATTATCTTTCAAGCCAGCTTGAATGTGAGAAGCTTCATTCATATTAAACAATATTTCAATATGAAAATGTTGTGATAATGTTCCATGTTGTTTGTAATCATGGGGACGTTCATGCATTATATAACTTCAAATATTATGACTCATCACATAAGTATAAGTTTGGCATAATTGAGTAGTTTTCAGTTACTTCAAAATAGAAACAAAAAAATTATCTTGGGGCCAATAGTGCAATAATTCATCTATAATCTTATCTAGAGTCCAAAGGCTAGTTTGCAACTAAATGTGATATCTTCAATGCACTGGATTTGTTTATTGTAATGCATGAGTTGGAGAATATAACATTATTTATAAACGATGGCACTACAAGAATATTAAGCAATAGCGGCGACAGACCATATGTCGCCGTTATTGGTCGATCCGGAACCCGGTGTCTCACAATAAACCCCACCATATGGTTGTATTCATGTTTGGGGAATTTTGGGGAAACAGAAACAAAAATGTTTTTCTAGGGACGAAGATCAACCCAACAAAGGTTGAAAAAGATATCAGATTGGTGACCAAAATGTTTTGATGAAATCATTTCCCTTTTTTCTATTTAGTTGAAAAAGACACCTAAGAAATTTGACACAACAGATTGGTGTTGTAAGCCTGGTATTTTATGTAACCTGATGTGACAATTCCTTGTATTTTTTATGCTCTAGTTTCTTGTTAGTTTCTTTTCTTAGGCCATGGAGTGTGGTTTGGGTAGTCCTTTTGGGGACTATCCGCCATGTAGGCGCCACGTCACGTTCGGTGGAGGACCATTCCTTTGGGGACTACCAAGGGTGTGGGGACTACCCAAATTTAATAAAAAAAACTAATATATAATAAAGGAGAGAGAGAGAGAACAACTTGAGGGGCCCACATTTTCATACAATCCACCAACCAAACACCTCGTCGCTTCCGTCTTCCATGCGCCGTTTGCAACGTGACGACCCTGGAGGGGGCGGTGTGGGACGTGAGGGACGAGCCGGAGACCGGGGGGCGATCCCCACACCCCATGGTCTTATACAATCTTTCGGTTCTTAATATTAAATTGTTGAGTTCGTAGGCTTTGATAGCCGGCCCTAATTATTTAGGTCAACCGGCCCTAATTAGGTTTTAGACCCATTTAGTTAACTCGTCAACTAAGGAGTTAACCTTAATCTTGTTCTATATATATATACCCATGATGTAACTGTAATCTCTGTTATTTTGTAATAGTTGTGAGCATCTAATAGAAGTGAAACCCTAGTTGCAACCTATGGACGTAGGTCGCCTTAACCGAACCACGTACATTCTCGTGTTCTTTATTTTCTGCTAGTGTGTGTGTGTGTGTATGTTTGTTCTCTTCCGCTTGAACCTACTATGATCTGATACCTAACAAAAATTGGAAATGTTGTGATTATGTTATAAGTCATGCATTTTATTACTTCTAATAAATATTATGGCTCAGTTAGCATAAATGAGTAGTTTCCACTTACTGCAAAATAGAAATTAAACATTATCTTGGCGCCTATATTGCATTAATAGATCCACAATCTTATATAGAGTCTATTTTAACATGTAGAATGACTAGTTTGTGCCTTTGTGGCCAAACTAGTTAAATGTAAGTATATAATATTTCAAAAATTTGTTTACTCTAGCTTTAGTTGCGACGACGTAAAGTATACCAGAATCAGAGGTTAAGATAACATGCCAGAATCAGAGGTTAAGATAACATGCTTAATTTCTAGATCTACCATCATTCCAGTACTGTTCTAAGTCCGCATAACAATATCTTAACTTTCTCTTGCAATAAATATATACATTTATTCTTTATCTAAAGACTTTCTTTTTTATGAAAGACCAACAAAAACTCCATTTTATTAAAACACACTACCAGCAGGATACTGGCGATTACATAAACCCGCGGAAAACACAACCCGGAAAATACAAAGAAACAAAAATCAACCTAAACCTTCAACATTAAATCTCAACCAATCTTCCCAAGTGAAGGTAACTCTTCTGGAACGCGTCTTTAGCCACAAGAACCACATGGATTTAACTTCCTCCACAACCTTTGTCACCGAAGGATTTTTTTTCTCCAAAGACCGCATCATCCCTACACCGCCAAATGCTCCATAAAGCGATATAAACAAGAGCCTGAATGGCTTTTTTCCTCACCTTTGAGCTTCCAGCCGATCACCCATCACCAGGAGGTCATCGATATGGAAAGCATAAAGACGCGTCATTATCGTGTAAGCTAAGCTGATTCTGACTTGAGTAGTTGGCCATAAATTCTCTTTCCCTTCTCTAATATCTTCAATGCATTGGATTGCTCTTAATGTAGTGCATGAGTTGTAGTACATAACATGATTTATAAGAAAAAAAAACAGCATGGTTGTATGCATGATTTGGGGCCAAGATCAACCCAACAAAGGTACTTGTGAATGGAATCATTCCCCTTCTTTCATTTGTTGAAAACTTAAAGACACCTAAGCAATTTGATACATCAGATTGGTGTTGTAAGTCTAGTTTATTTTTTGTAACCCCAGAACATTTTTTTTGTATTCTCCTCGGGTGTTAAAAAGAACTCTTGCATTCTTCATGCTAAGAAGCATCCTTTTGATTAGATCCAAATTAAGATTGTTTCTCCATCCTTACATTCTGGTAACAACTAATGCAAGCAGTGATACATTAAATCCTTTAATATTGCTTAGTATTACCCCTAGTAACTTCAAGTTAGCTTGATATGTTACTGATTGAAACCGTAATTTGAATCAAAACTGAGAAAAGATGACACCTGTCATACTTCTGGTTGCTTGGGTGGATCTAAATCTTGGTTGATATGATTACAAGCAAATTTCCTTAACTTAATGAAGTTATCCTTTTTGATGTTTTAGTAGATCTTCCAATGACTCCATCTCCTGTTTTGATTTAATTATGCCTGATGATTAAACAACATACCAAGTTCCCAATGTGAAGTTTACTTAAATTTTGTCTCCCTTTCTGTCAGTTTTTATCTCCAATGCATCTTTTGTCATAAGACCAATGCATCTTCAATTGTTAAATGTTAGGAAACAGTTAGATACTAATTATGGCCGTAAAACGGGTCTAATAAACTGCAGCTAAAATCAATCTAACGCGCAATAACTATTGGTAAACAGTGGATATAATCTGATATAGTGAAGGCAAATTCCATACTTCTGAGACAAATCGTGAAAAGTATTACTAAATGCGTTTATATAATGTCAGTGTGTTTTGGTCAGTGCGGGTGTTTCTTGTGAGCAGGGGCGCAGCTATTAAGGGGCCGGGGGGGCGCCCGACCCCCCGAACTTTTCGCTCAGTAGTGTAATATATGTGGTTTTCGTATAGAAAATTTTGGGTATATACGTTTTCGACCCCCTGGTTCTATAGAAATTTTTGGGTATATACGTTTTCGACCCCCCGTCGGAAATCTCAAGCTTCGCCACTGCTTGGGAGCCTGTGTACTCCATGTTAGACATCTTTACTAATTAATTAGTCAAGAGTTGGGTGTTTAGCAAGCCAGAAATTGAGATCGCCGTTGCAGGGCATTTGCTGTCAATTTGTACCTTTTATATGTTCTTGATCTATAAAACGTTTGATTAGAAGGCTAGGAGGCTCAAGGTCATGTACAAGCAATGCAAGCACTAGGTTACAGTTTACCGCTACATGCTCTACAATAACAAAATAGCTACTCAACTGATGGCACTTACGTGATCAGGTCTTGTCTGTTTACAAACATCTAGTACTACTAATTTATTAAATAATTCAAGGAAAACATGAAGACTGTTATAAATTGTGCATACAATGAACATATATTAGGAAAAGGTATCCTACCTTCTGTTGGTCTGCTCAATGAGTCTTGCATTATATCTGTGTGGATGCCTCTTAAGTTACGATATTCATCATGTGGAATAACTAGAAGACCATTTTCTGTCTTATTGTGTTTTCAAGATTCTTTTCTTCTGCCTGTTTATGATGTATTGTATTTCCTTGAATTAATAGACTATAGGAAACAAAAGAGGCGAACATGTACCCTGGTCCATCGTAAGAAGAGCCGCAGACTATTACCATATACTCCAAGCAAAGATTTTGATCAAAGGCTGGAGCAAATGAAATCTTTAACTTCTGCTCTAACAGCAGCCAACATGGAGTTTAGTAATGACCTCACTTACCCTCCTGGTATGGCTCCAGAATCTGCAAACAAAGCTGATTTGGAGAATGGTGGAGTTCAGGTTAGCTTTGAGTTTATCGCTTCATTTTGCTTATGCCTATAAATTAATGGCTGAAGTAAAAGATTTTAGTTCAAATTACTGTTTATAGTTGAAATCATCGAGTGGCCCTCAGTGGCGGATCTAGAAAATCCGCCAAGCCGTAACGTTTTATAAATAAGCCGTAACGAAATCGAAAAAACCTCAAATTTTTCCAAAATTTACACTAATTTTTCCAAATTTTTCCGCGCCAAGCCGTAGCGGGCGTTGCCCCCCGCTACATGGTAGATCCGCCCCTGGTGGCCCTTGGCCTAGTGGTATCTTCAAATTACTAGTTCAAGTCACTTAATTAGAGCTCAATGCAACTCCACTGTCGAAAAACGCTTTTAAAAAGTTACATGGCTGATGTAATTGTTCTGTTTATATATGGATGATATGCCCATCTGTTTTGGAATTTATTTAAGGTTCTTTCAAACGGAGACATAGAAACGTATAATAAATGCAGAGCTATGGCAGAGAGAGGTGAATACCCTCCTTTACGCATCGTCTACGATCCCTATGAAGGGTAAGTTACTCCAACAATATTCTTACTGTTGAACACATCATAGAAATGGGATGCATGGAGAATAAGTTTATATAATATGACAATAATGTGTTTGGTTGCTAAGATTATTACTATATAGCATACATTGCAACAGCAGTATAAAACAGTGGTGACCCAGGAATTATTTTTGGCGGGTCACAATGTTTGGTCTTCGTAAGAGGGACTTTTTTACCTTGTTATATCCCACGCCTCTATACTAGAGGTCTACGGTTCGAAACCTGTCCTCAACATGCAGCCTGTTATTTTTAACTGAACTTAGTGTCCAACCCATACAAGAAATAAAAAAAAGTATAGGTTTCAAACCCGGTCCTTTCAATGAAGGAGGAACGTATATAACAATGCAACCAAATGTCTTCTGCTATTTCCATCATGATGCAAGTTATTTATTGAGGTCATCATCCAAAAAAAAACTATCAGGTCAATCGATTTTCCGGGTGACACATAAAAAAAGTGTGGGATCGCTTGATGCGGGTACCCAAAGGGTGGACCTGCCCGCTGAGAGCACTATAAGAAAATGTTAGACAGAAACCCTCTAATGTATATATTTATTTTGTTACTGATTTCATATAGAAACTAGAGAAAATTACTATTCTAGCCAAGAATAAAGTTAAATTACCAATTTAGCCAAGTGATGCGTCTTTGGAAGGCCCCTTAAGGTTTGGGATGCGTCTTTGGAAGGCCCCTTAAGATTTGTATATTTTAATCCAAATTATTTGTTTAAAAAAAAAAAAAAATCGTACTTTTACTTTAGCGACGCATAAGATGCGTCTATATTCCCTAAAAAATTGTGCCAAACTCATTAAATATGTTCCAAACTCATCAAAACATGTGCCAAACTCATTAGATAGATTTCTGCATTATTTAAAGACACGTGTCAGCATTTTACTGGCGGACGCATCCCAAACCTTAAGGGGGCCTTCCAAAGACGCATCACTTGGCTAAATTGGTAATTTGACTTTATTCTAGAATAGTAATTTTCTCTAGAAACTATTATATACAAGGTTAGATTTCCTTCTACAGTCTAGATTAGACCCCACATGCATTCAGTAGCTTCAGTCAATTTTTTTTTTTCAAAAACAGATATACTATTCAAGCTGATGGTCCCATTAAGGACATGACGTTAATTGCTGAATACACTGGGGAGGTAGATTACATCAAAAACCGAGAACAAGATGAATCTGACAGCATGATGACCCTGCTTTTAGCAACGAATCCGGATGAAAGTCTGGTGATCTGCGCGGATAGACGAGGAAACATTGCTCGTTTCATCAGCGGAATAAACAACCACAAACCGTAAGTCTTTCAACTGTCTAATGATTCATCTTATTGAGTGTATGCAATCAACACAGTGAAAAATGAAAAGAAAATACAGCCATTTTAGTATGTATGAATAATTTTGCGAAAAATCTATACAAGCGGGTTGAGTTATTTTTCATTTACTTAAAAATAACCTAAACAAAATCGGTTGTTCTTGTAAATTATAGTAGTCTTTTTAGCATTTTAATGATAACAACAATTACTCATTTTCTAATTGTGAATCTTCTTTCTTTGGTATATATCAACGGTTCTTTAAATCATTACAATGTTTTTCAGCGAATCCAGGAAGAGAAAGAACGTCAAATGTGTTCGGTATGATGTAAATGGAGTATGCCGGAACCTTTTGGTTGTTACTCGTCATATAGCTAAAGGGGAGAGGCTATACATTGATTATAATGGTCATGAGAATGAGTACCCGACTCATTATTTCGTGTAATTTCTCTCCATACACATGTATGTACTAACACCCAAAAAATGTTGTTTGGGTCAGTATGTGTTGTTATAGAAGTCTTTTATATTATTACCTTATGACAGTAATTACTAATCAGGACAATACATCATATAGGTACAGTAATAATAATTTCCAGTTAAAAACAGTTAGTTTTACATGTCCACATCATATTACCATATCTTGTGAGTTTAAAATTTGGATTTTAGAAGGATATGGAAGGAACTAAACCAAAATAAGGTAGTTGCTACATAATGATAGGTAGTTGCCCATTTCCAAGCCAAAATAAGTCTTGGGACCAATCGTGTGTTTGCTGGATCCTCAAGTTCAAAGTAAACATCATGATGCCGTAGGGAATATTTGTGTCCATTTCTCAAAACCTTGTGGGGAAATTGTAGGTCCCGATACGGATCGTTGGACAACTACGAGATCTTGTTTCGGATGCCGAAACAGATGCGGAATCTCTGTTACGACACAAACCGAGCGAGAGATAAACACGACAAATATATAACGTTTAACGCACACTTGTATAGAATATCAACAGAGTTTATTACAGAATTATACGATACGAAATAACAATAAACTCTCTGATCTAAGCTCTCAGTTCTCTCTCTCTGTGTTTTGGTTCTCTGTTGCAACAAGCTGCCTTTTATACTAAAACTTACCCATAGGCCACGAAACACCACTGGCCCAAACAACAGTCCCACGAAGAATATATGCCCACGAAAAACCCTTTGGTTTTTCGTCCAATCCCAAAACCCACGAAGTACCCACATCTGAAAGATGTTCTTCGTCACTTGGGTTCTTCGTCTAACCTTGGTTCTTCATCATGCAGGTTCTTCTCCAGTTATAATATGTCCAAGGTTCTTCGTGGATGTTGATAACAATGAACAACATTCTTTGTGGATGTTGTTCTTCGTGGACATTAATAATAGTGAACAACATTCTTCGTGGATGGGCTGCACATATGCAGACTTGCAGATATAACATTAACATCAGCAAACAGATTGCAAACAGACTTTTATTTCTTCATTGTTTGCATGTAATGTTAATTCATCCTATGACATCATCATGGTGATGTCATGGTGATGCGTCGGCGGGAAACGGTTCGCGGCTATTCGTGCTTCGCGTGTCGATCTCTGGGGCGCACGACGGAGGAATGTCGCGACGTCGGCCTTGAGCCGAACCTAACCGAGTCGAACCGAACCGAGTCGAACCGAACTGAGTCGCGCCCACATAAAGTGTACCAACAAACTCCCCCTTGGATGCTACTCGTGATGGTTCGTTCTTCGCACTGTCGGATTTTCAGAGTCTTCACGTGTCCACAAGCAGGGAGTGTATCAACAAACTCCCCCTTGAATGATGCTCGTGAATCTTTTGATCTTCAATACTTTTTGGTGTTGATGAGTGGTCAGCTGCAACTCGATCATCTTGATCTTCTGATTGCATCAACATCGTGTCTTCACTTTACGGCTTGTCATCTGACACGTTTTCTTCGCCTTTAGCTGATTCTGATGTCGCATCTGCACATACAAGAAAGTTAAACACGTAATGAGAACAACCGCTTGGAATGTAATTGTCACACCCTGACTTTTGCGGAAGCGTGATTTAGTGTGACTTGCTTAATACCATTGCATTCAACCATAACAAACATCTATATGATAAAACCATGATGTCATCCATAAACTCAGTTTCGAAATATTACATTCGTCATTGATTAACCACAAACCAGGACTTCAATTTCTAGTACATAACAATCCAAGTTTTAAGTTCCAATCTGGACTTAACGAAAGACACTAACAAACTAGGTTTCGAGCTATGTATCTTACCCAAGATAAAATACATAACCCCAACCCTTCGACTTCGGATGACACCTTTTATTATTAGAGACATGACTTGTAAACTTCAACGCCCGCCAAATCCATACTTAATTTCCTGAAATACATGTAGTTTGAAAACATCAACAAAAGTTGAGCGAGTTCATGTGTTTATTATGTGTACACGAATAAACCTTGAAAACATTTGTAAGTATGTATGTACTTTGTAAATTGGTATGAAGCAACAAGGAAACAGATCAATTAATGTGTAGCTAATACATTAATATATGTGACATGGCGCAGGAAGACTCAATCTTAGCAGATTTGCACCGGCTTCAGTTTGAAGACATAGTCACCACATGGCCTACTCGGCGGGCGCATGGGTGGAACTCGCTACACCCAAATAGATCTATCACTCATGTCCCTTGGTCCTACTACGAGGATTAATGGTCCTACGTTAATCGCCTACCCATTCACATGATCTAACAGTTCATTCCTTAGCTAACCATACCATTTGTAATCATCGAAACATTTGTAACATGTATTTCACCCCCGAAGTATAAAATCAAAAATAGTTAAAGAAAAGGGGGACATGAACTCATGGTTTTGCGTTCTTCAACGGTAACTCAAAGCTCCTTCGGATACACAAGACTACCTACAACGTACTAAGGTCTATTAGACGATCGGGTCGTGCCTTGATTCAGTATTAGTTAGTGTCCTTAAGTTACGTTCTTTGTGTCTTCAATATTATTCCAAGTTATATAATTATTTGTTAAAATAATAAATATTTTAACTTGAATTATATTGGAATAATTGTTAAAACAATATATATTAACTTGATACTTTTCACGTATTTATACATCTATTTCCTTTCCAAGGATGGGTGTATTTGTATTCATATTCTAAAACTTGTATATTTTTGTCATCTATTGGGGTGGTCGTATTTTCGGAGTGTATTTATACGTACGAGAATACGTGTTTTCTTGTAATTGTTAAGTATTCATATACTTAATTTTGTATAAGTTTTTCTGGAATAATATCTTTGATAAAAATCCATCAATATATATATTTCCAAAATATATATTTTAAGAAATATTACTCAGAAAAATTATTTAAAATTTTCCCTTTGGCAAAAATATTTGTATTTTCATATAAGTTCCAAAAATAATATATTTTCAAGTTTAACTTAGAAAATATATATAAACTTATTTTTCTCCAAAAATAATATATTCCATATTTATTTGAGAAAATATATATTTCTTCCAAAGGTAATATGCCTTCTAATAATTCCAAGAAAATATATATATTTTTATTCACTCAAAATGTTATATTTTCTTCTTTTCAAAAATATGATATAATCTTGTAATAATTGTAAAAATCATATTTTTGTTCTTTTGGTGTCCAAAATACTAATTACCAAAATATACTTATGAATTAAATTCCGGAATATTTTGTCAGTTATATTACTTGTTCGGTTTCTTCCAAGATTTTGTGTATTCTTTGTATATTTATTCCTTGGAATTTTGGTAATATTTTGGATTGTAATTTTTAGTATTTTGATGAGTTATATTATTTCTATTGGTACACTTTATGTGAACGCAATTCAATTCGGTTCGACTCGGTTCGTTTCAACTCGGTTAGGTTCGGCTCAAGCCCGATGTCACGACATTCCTCTGTCGTGCGCCCCAGATATCGACATGCGAAGCACGGAGAGCCGCAAGTGATCCGCTTGAATGATGATAACATCATGATGTCATGTATATTACATGGACATGTATTTCATGATTACTTGGGCCTTCACGATGTACTGAATGTGCATGCATTATAGTTGTTTAGTCAAACATGACATCCACTAAATGCATATATCATATTATAAGATGGACTTATTAATATGTGTCCATGAAAGACCTGCTTGTCTTCATGTTGTTGTCGAAAGACCTGCTTGTCTGCATGCTTATGACGAAAAACCTGCTGTTTTTTGTCAGACATAGTCTTTCGTCATGAGTCTTTCGTCGGCTCCATGGTGCTTCGTCAACATGTTTCGTCGCTGCAGGTCTTTCGTCGACCTGCAGCCTATATATATGCAGGTTGAAGACAGAAGACCAAGACACAGAATAGAGAACACACACACACGAGAGAGAACTGAGAAAGTTTGTGAGTGCTTTATCTTTTGTAATCAGTGTAAACAAACTTTCTAGTATTAATACAGTTAATAGTTCAAACGTTGAATCTTTGTGTCTTGTTTTTATCTCGATCTCGGTTTTCTTTCCCAGTTGGATTCCGCACAACTGGGTTTGTTCGTATCACAAGGATTAGGCGACTAGATCCTCCGCTAGTGGACCTACAAGTGGTATCAGAGCCTTGGCTCTTTTCTTTTCCTTGTTAAAACCGAGTCGTTTTCTTGTGTTTTGATAGATTTTCATATGTTTTTCGAGTGTTTGAAGTTCATATTTTCTGGGAAAAACTGGTTAAAGGCTTGAAAATCTTAGTGTTTTGTTGTTAGTTCTCACAAAAACCTTGTTAGTGTTCATTTTTACATGTTAAGAAAAGATTTTTTATTGAACTTTCTTGCAAAATTTGAGTTCGGAAAATTTTGCCGGCACCGGAATCATCATAAACTCATAAGTTCATCAAGTTCTTCATTGTATTCTTGATATTTCTGGAATTTGGTTTATGAATTGATTTATTAAAAAAAATTATTAACTTAAATTATTATTTGTTTGTACAAGTCGGTAAGCATATGATGGACAAAAAGGTTCAAAGCATGGTGCATTGACAAAGTTGGCTTACCAACTATTGTGTCAGGATAGGATAAGGTGTTTAAAATAATTTTCTTTTCACCTACCTTCACAAGTTCCATTTTCAACGAGCAAAGTAGTCTTCGTGGACCCCCCCACCCCCTTTTAATTTTATTTTTGGTGTAATAGTCTTCGTGGACCAATATAAACTTTGGGCCTTTCTTTCATCATTCAAGTCTTCGTGGACTTGTTTTTGGGTTCAAATAGTTAGTGGAATTCTTTTTTTTTGCCTACAAGTGGTGCTCAAGCGTTCGTAGGGACTTTTGTTATTTCATTCTTCGTAGGAACAGCTATAGTTTTCATAGAAGACTTATTTGTCACACTAAAACTTGTTTTAAATTGATTTTTCAAGTACTTGTCATTAAATTTCAACCAAAAATGAGTTCAGATTGGTGGGGTATTCCATCCAATACAGAGAGCAAGTACACGAGCAAGGGTTTATCGCCATCATGGGCCGAAACTCCCACACCGTCAAATAACACGTATACGAGAAAGGGTTCAGCAACCGATATGTATGGAACACCACAACTAGTTGCTTCAGAGCAAAGCTATCGATCTACTGGAGTACCATCATTTCTTGATCCAAACTACAATGGTAAAAAAACGGTTTTTTATGCCAAAATTGTCAAAGATGCCAGCAATGGTGAATCCTCGGGAAATGATGACAGTTCTGAACAAGACGGTAGCTCAGTTGAAGATGGTACAAGTTCAAGTTCAAGCGAGGATGGATCAGAATATGAATCAACAAGGGAGGTTGTTGATTCTGAGGTAAATGAGTCAATATCTGAGAGTGAATCCAGTCAGGTATGTGTCGATGAACCAAGTTCGGATAGGTGTGATAGTTGTGTTAAATTAAGTGCTAAATTGTCTGATTTGCAAAGCAATTTGTCTGATTTGCAAAGCAAATATGATGATTTGCAAAGCAAGTATGGCGTGACATTTATCCACAATCAAGGTTTGATCGTGGATCTTTCGAAATGCAAAGAGGCTAACATGTTTTATGAAAACCATGAAAAAGAGTTTAAAACGGTGATTGAAAATTTAAGAGAAGATAAAACCGAGCTAACAAAAATGGTTTCAAGAAAACAAACTGACATAAACTGTTATATCAATCGTCTCGAGGTCATGCAAAAAGAGTTAGCCTGTGTAAAGTGTGAAAGTGAGGCGATCCAGCTTAAGCTAAATAGTTATTTAAACTCTAGTTATGTGTTGGATCACATCATCGATGTTCAGAAAGAGAAAAAAGATGTCACGTGCATTGGATATAAAAAATGTCCACCACCGGTTAGACACAATTATGACGCAATGCCTGATGAGGAAAATAGAACTCGTTTTGCATAATCTGTTCCTTTAGACATTGAAGAATTTGCAACCGGACTTAGATACAAAATGGAAGTATCATCATATTCGGATGTGTCAGCAGATACAGATGTATCAACTGCTGAACAAAATCAGGATCCTCCAGTCATTGTTGAGGATGCTGATTCTTTAGATGATGAATCCGATGATACTGACTCAACATAGTCTGATGCGGTAATCAAAGAAGAGGACATACCTCTCGAGAATCATATTTTATGTGATCCTCCCGCAAAACCTGCTAAGACTGTTCTGGTTGAGTCCACATCTGCACAAGATTGTGAAAACATGAATTTGCTTTACACGTTGATTGGATCTAATAAAATATATTCAGACAAGGATTTCCCAATCAAGAATTTCAATCAATCCTTGATTGATAAAGTTTTTGAAGATTCTACCAGTAAGTTTTTGGGAAATCGAGCCCAGGAGTTGTAGTAACTCAGTGTGCTCCTATCCCAAAATCCGAAGTTAGAAAGAAATATGGGAATAAAAAATTGCAACCACAACACAATCAACGAAAGCAAAGTCACGCTCACCAAGGAAAGGGAAAAGGCAAACAAAGCCAAAACAAGAAGAAGGTTCAGAAGGTGAACTTCATGAAATCCCGAGGGACGGATAAAATTGAATCTTTTGAAAACAAATCCAATACAGAGTTTGTTATACAAAAGAAAATTTTGAAAAGAAATAGTCAAAACAACTATACACAGCACACAAACTGTTGTGATGTAGGACCAAGTACCTCAAGATCACGAAGTTCATCAACAAGCTTTTACAATTATGATACTCTGAGGTTTGTTGAGCGGAGATCATGTTTTGAATGCGGTGAGTATGGGCACATTGTCAGAAATTGTCCATATCTCCCGAAAGGGAAGGCAAAAGTTGATGCCCCCGTGGTAATTGTTACCATAAAAGATCTGTTTCACCAAAACAGGACCCTCATCGTGTTAAACAATGGGAAATGAAACAGAAAAAGAAACAAAGAAAAGAAATTGAAAAGGTGTTAAAACCAGAGGTTATCCAAATACAGTCTGTTAAGTTAGAAATTAAAAATGAAAAACAAAAACATATTTGGAAACCAAAACCAGTAACTGTTTCAGGGGGAGCTACATCAATTTCGAATCATCGGGAAATGGATGTCACAATTCTCGATGATGACGGACGACTCAAGTCTGTGAAGGCTTGGGTCCCCCTCTCCAACTAATCTCTGAATGAGTGTGTAGGATGTTCCAGGAGGAACTATTGATAGTCTTAGGATTGTTGATAGTGGAGCATTCATGCACAAGATCGGCGACATAAGGCTCCGAAATATTGTTACATCTAGGAGAATATTGTTGCCATTGATGGAGAGAAAGAAAAAGAAAAGAAGACAAAAATTCCGATGAAGGAATGATGGTGAAAGAATGTGGTTGAATGAAGTTGAAAATTTCGACAAGATGAAAAATGTGCCATGATTCGATTGTTGAAGGTTTTAATCGGGTCAACATGATAGATTCAAATGAAATGTACGCGTCTGCAGCATGTCTGAAGCTTTTTGAAGATTCATGGATTTTTCTTCCACAAGAAGTTCAAAGTCCACAAGATCAATGTGTAGGGTACTTTTCTCTACGGTGTGATCGAAGAAAATGTGTTTCTTGAACAAACCACACCGGGTGTGCGGATACCTTGGAGTGGAGTGAACAACCGCACACTACTTCTAAAGGAGAAAGACGAAGACCTTTGCTGGTGCAAAAACATGTGGAATACATCATGCATGGATCGACCAATGATGATGTGTACAAGCTTTCCCACATGCTCCATTTGCCACTTACCAGCCGGACCCGAAGGTTTATCATCTTGTTGTTGTAAAGAGAATTCTCGGTTCATTGAAGTAGCTGCAAAAATAGACTTTGAAGTCCACACCGGGTGGATATCCAGTTTGGGAGAGCTCTCAGATTCCTGCCAATGCACAAAGAAGTTGCAGGATTACGGTTTTGAATTTCTAATCTCCCCTATCCTTGTCGATATTTAAGCTGCTTTATGATTTACTAAGATTTTGTACAGCATTCCTTGACCAGACACATTGATCTCGAATATCACTTCACACGTGATTATTTCAATATGAAACTCGTCAATGTTGTTTTGGTCCACACCGATTACCGACATGCCAACTGATTTTTCCAAAATTCGGTAAATCAATTCTGATTAAAATTAATTTTGGTAAACGGCATTAAGGTAAAACATGAGTTAATCCAACATCAAAAAATTGTTTTTGTAAATATCTTTGTGTTTTTAATTTATCATTGTTTTTACATTTTAGGGGGAGTAAATCCAAATTTGAAAAATTCAAAAACATCGAAAAATTTCAAAAACACATAAACAATAGAAAAACAAAAATGAGTTTCCTGGCGAGCAAAAGAGAAAATGATAGTACATCAGTGGTCTGTCCAAACCTCTTTAAACCTTAAATGAAAAACGATAAGCATCTCTATATAAGATATATCGGTAGGCTCACAATCATTTTAAAGTGTACATGGTGATATAAACTTTAATTGACTGAAGACTGTGTGGGAACCACTCATTGGCATATGGTCTTGGTACCGAAATTTCGTTTGATAGATTGCCGAGGTTCTGAGATACGTGGTCTTTATGTTGTTTATCATCTGGGTATCATGGTTGTTTCTTTTACCAAAATATAACGGAGACGAAGTCTAGATCTTCCATGATACCATATATACGTGTACATATTGCATACGACCTCAATAAGTGATCAACAATCACATGTCCAAACAAAAATAAGTGATAATATATCACATTTATCCGGGAGTCAAGTTCGTCTCTTTGTTGTACGTTAGTACTGACCTATTCACGGACTTGCTCCTGTGCCCTCATGCATCTGAAAATCAAGTTCCTCATCAATAAGTGATTCTATCACATAGGGCTTGTTTTCAATCAAAACTAAGTGAGTATCTCATATTTTCATATACGTCAAAACAGATGATAAATGGTATACTCACCAGTAAGATGAACTCTCGTGCATACCTTGATACGGGAATGTGTCGAGTGTGGATGAACACCGGTCGGTAAGTATAAATCATACACTAATCGTATCCCCTCGCCATGACTATATCTGATAAGTTGAGCTTATGTGGACAACAATACCGATGATCGTTATAGGATGCTTATCTAAATGTTAACTAACTGAACAACAAGAGCGTTTTGGCGTGACCGTACACTGATATAATTCTCTTACCCTCGAAACTCTCAAAAAGAATGTTTGTAAATATTTATTTACTACTTTTCAGTTTCTGCATCTCTGTATATATTTATTTACTGCTTTCTGTCTTTACATTTGAAATATTCAAAATACCAAAAAGATTTTAGGTGTGTTTTAATATAAACTTTATAAAAGCCAAAAAGATTTTGCTTCTAGTTTATTTTTGATTGACCGATGTTGGAACTCGAGTCTATCCTACCTGAAATCTGACCGAAAACCAAAACAACTAAACCTTCATAAACGGTCGAAATTTGCAAGTTTTAAAAGTTAAAAATCAAAATTGAACAATTTGTTAAACTTTCAAACTGTCGGACAGTAGTTGATTGAAAACTGGTCACATGTGTTTCGTTTGTTTATGCTAACTATATTCCAAGCGGTTGTTCTCATTACGCATTTAGCTTTCCTGTATGTGCAGATGCGGCATCAGGACCAGCTAAAGGCAACGAGAACGTGTTAGAAGACTAGCTTCGGAATGAAGACACGACGTGGAGGCACTCAAAAGATGAAGATGATCGAGTTGCCGCTGACCTATCATCAATACCACAAGGATCTAAAGAATTGAAGATCAAAAGATTCACGAGCATAACTCAAGGGAGAGTTTATTTTAAGGGGGAGTTTGTTAACACACTTTCTAAATAAAAAGGGGGAGTTTGTTGATACACTTTCTACTTACGACGCGTGAAGACTTTGAAGATCCTCCGACATAAAAGACAATGTGAAGAACGAACCCTCATGAGTAGCGTCCAAGGGGGAGTTTGTTGGTACACTTTATGTGGACGCGACTCGATTCGGTTTGACTCGGTTAGGTTCGGCTCAAGCCCGATGTCACGACATTCCTCTGTCGTGCGCCCCAGAGATCGACACGCGAAGTACGGAGAGCTGCAAGTGATCCACTTGAATGATGATCACATCATGATGTCACGTTTATTACATGGACATGTATTTCATGATTGCTTGGGCCTTCACGATGTACAGAATGTGCATGCATTATAGTTGTTTAGTCAAACATGACATCCACTAAATGCATATATCATATTATAAGATGGACTTATTAATATGTGTCCACAAAAGACCTGCTTGTCTTCATGCTGTTGACGAAAGACCTGCTTGTCTGCATGCTTATGACGAAAAACCTGTTGTTTTTCGTCAGACATGGTCTTTCGTAATGAGTCTTTTGTCGGATGAAGTCTTTTGTCGGCTCCATGGTGTTTCGTCAACATGTTTCATCGCTGCAGGTCTTTCGTCGACCTGCAGCCTATATATATGCAGGCTGGAGACAGAAGACCAAGACACAGAACAAAGAACACACACACACACACGAGAGAGAACTGAGAAAGTTTGTGAGTGCTTTATCTTTTGTAATCAGTGTAAACAAACTTTCGAGTATTAATACAGTTAATAGTTCAAACGTTGAATCTTTGTGTCTTGTGTTTATCTCGATCTCGGTTTGCATTCCCGGTTGGATTCCGCACAACCGGGTTTGTTCGTATCACAAGGATTAGGCGACTAGATCCTCCGCTAGTGGACCTACAATTTCAAGTCCTAAAATAATAAAACTAATACACATAATATACAAATAATCACACACATGGTGTTATCTAAATATGTATATTTCCTAAATACATATTTAGTCACTTTTATTTATAAAAACCAACCTCCAATATTTATATTTTTGTAACAAAAATTATGGCAAACTTTATGTGAAAAATCCATGGTTTAGAATACAATTGTAAATATTTGTTTAGAAATATTTTTCTAAGTGTTTGATTTCTAGAAAAATTTTGCCATAGTTTCCCCTAAAAATGGAGGTTTCCATACCTTGAAGGTATATCATTTTCTTTTGTAAATCAGCACAATCAATCCACAATCAACATTAAACAATCTACACTTACCAACTTTGCCAAAAGCAAGCATAAACTACTACTTCATGAACTTGAAAATTTATAAAAATTTGTAATAACTTACTAGTGTATTTAGTAAGCCTTGTTACCCCTTTAAAGTGTGGTTGATTCTTTAGAAACATCATTTTTAAAGAAATTAGGTATTTACAACTTCTAATCATATTTTCCAAAAATGTTTCTTCTTGGATTTTTCTTGTTACACATATGTTTCTACACTTTATTAACCACCAAAAATGAGGGTTATTTATTTAAGAACCAAGATTAAGTAAAACTTATATTTTGAACTTTGTTTCTTGAAAAATCATCCTTGAAGTTTTAGATCTACAAGATTTACATTTGATTTTAATCATTACTCCACAAGAAAACATTATATTCTTTCAAGTTCATGGTTTATGTGAGGATGATTCATTAAACTCTAACATGTTCATCCTCTCATCTTGCTAGATTATGTTTTTAATCATGATCTAGCAAGACCATATGATGATCTACATCATTTACATAAGCAATCAATCATCAAGTATCACAACAACACTAAACAACATGATTTCTTTAAGATTTTTTTATAATTTTGAGCTTGTGTTCATGTTTCATCTTCTTATTTCTTAGTGTTCTTCATGATAATCAACATGTATCATTTTTTAACCACTTAAACAAGATGTAAAATGAAAAGATTAGTGTTCCTACTACTAGCTCAAGGCTAGGGTTGATCAAGAGAAGTTATGAAGTGGATAAAAGCAAATGGTGAAGGTCCTTTAGCTTCCGAAGGTTCCAAGCTTCCTAATGATGCTAGAGACACCTTGTGGACACCTTAGAATGGTTGATTGTTGAATCAAAATGGATGTGTGTGTGGTGTGTGTGTGATCCGTGAGTATGGAGAGGAAAGAAGGAGAAGACTTCAAATGTTGGTGTGTGTTGAGAATGAAGGTCTTGATCTCAAGGTTACTTATAACATCCACACATAAGTTTAGTCCTATGGTTTTCATGTTTAGTAAAGTGAGACACAATCAATTAAAATAACAAATAAAATCAACAAGTGGGGCCCTTGTTGGCCATGAGCTAGGTGGGGGGTCTAGGTATAGGTTCCAACTATATGGTTAGTTATTAGTTAGATCTCAAGTGTATTGTTAGAGATTTAGTTATTAAATATTTATATAGTGTGTTATGATGTTCGGGGACCATAACTAGCTTGGAAATGTTAAAACAGTGCTTCTAGTAAAAATTTGGTGTTTCGGGTAGTGTCCGGTTGTTCGGTTGGTTACCGGTTCCTTAAGGTGCTAAACTATGCAGTTTATTGTGTTTTATGTTACCTTTTGTGACAGTTTTAATTCCCGACACTTAGGAAAGCATTCAGGACCATTTAACCATATTTCTGCATGATATTAGTGTGTTTAAATGCTGAATTTGCTGATTTTCTGCAGAATTCTGCAGTTTAGGTGAGTTTTAGGCACTTTCCGGCACTAAAACTATCTCTAGGAAGGCAGTTTTATGATCCTTACTTTCCTACACACTATACTAGTGTAATACTTGGTTTCTGGCCCATTCTAGGTCTCAATACAACGTCTGTCTATTTACTGAACTCCGTCAACATTTTTCTGATTTGTCTGATAACTGTGTTAACTGTATTTAATGCATCATTTAAGTTAATAAAGTTCTCATGCAATAATGATATGACATTAAGCAATATGTGATGCACATGTATGTATAGAGCAATAATCAGAAAGCAATTCAAACAATTAATTGTAATTCAGCACAGTCATTAAGCACTCATCATTATTTAATAATTGTACGGATACCTGGAATTTTGACAGTTGTCACAGTAATCAATCTTAGAAAGTTTTCAAACGAAAAAATTCACTAAGAATTGACTTCAATCAATATAAACACACGATACACATGAGACCACCTCTCAATCAAACTACCAACCGACAACAGTTTGAAAGTTTAAAAATTGATCAATTTTAATCCTTTAACTTTCAAATCTTGTTAACTTCGAACGTTTATGAAGATGCAATTGTTTTCCGGCTTACAATCAGGATTTTGGGTAGGATAGACTCGAGTTCCAACATCGGTCAATCAAAAATAAACTTGAAGCAAAATCTTTTTGGCTTTTATATAATTTATATTAAAACACACTTAAAATCTTTTGTAATTTTTCATTTTTCAAATGTAAAGACGGAAAGCAATAGATAAATATATACAGCGATGCAGAAACGGAGAAATGTAAATAAAAATTTACAGACATTCTTTTTGCGAGTTTCGAGTGTAAGAAAATCATATCGGTGTACGGTCACGCCAAAACGCTTTTGTTGTTCAATTAATTTACATTTGGATAAACATCCTATAACGATTATCGGTATTGTTGTCCTCATAAGCTCAACTTATAAGATGTAATAATGTTTAGGTGATATGTTAAGGTATGATTATACTTACCGACAGGTGTTCATCCACTCACGACACATTCCCGTATCAAGGTATGCACGAGAGTTCATCTTACCGGTGAGTATACCACTTATCATCTGTTTGACCGTATAAAATGATGTGAGATACTCACTTATTTTTTATTGAAAACAAGCCCTATGTGATAAAATCACTTATTGATGAGAAACTTGATTTTCAGATGCATGAGGGCACAGGAGCAAGTCCGTGAACAGGTTAGTACCAACATACAGACAAAGAGACGAACTTGACTCCCGCAAGAAAGCTGTGATATATTATCACTTATTTTGTTTGGACATGTGATTGTTGATCACTTATTGAGATCGTATGCAATATGTAAACGTATGTATGGTATCATGGAAGATCTAGACTTCGTCTCCGTTATATTTCGGTAAAAGAAACAACCATGATACCCAGATGATAAACAGCATAAAGACCACGTATCTCAGAACCTCGGCAATCTCTCAAACGAAATTTCGGTACTAAGACCATATGCCAATGAGCGGTTCCCACACAATCTTCAGTTGATTAAGGTTTATAACGCCCACACACTTTAAAATGATTGTGAGCCAACCGATACATCGAATATAGAGCTACTTATCGTTTTTTGTTTTAAGTTTAGTTTGAAGAGGTTTCGACAGACCACTGATTTACTATCATTTTCTCTTATTCTCGCCAGCAAACTCATTTTTTATTTTCTATTGTTTTTGTTCTTTTTGGCCGTTTTGCAACGTTTTGAATTTTTCGGATTTGGATTTACTCCCCCTAAAACTCAGAAAGTAAATTCAAACATTGGAAAACATATTTTTGGATTTTCTAATGAAAAATATTCACAAAAACGATTTCCCGATGTCGGTTAACTCATGTTTTACCTCAATGCCGTTTACCAAAATTAATTTTAATCAGAAATGATTTTATCGAATTTTGGAAAAATGAGTTGGCATGTTGGTACTCGGTGCGGACCATGACAACATTGACAAGTTTCATATTGAAACAATCACATGTGAGGTGATATTTGAGATCAACGTGTCTGGCCAAAGAGTGTTGTTCGAGATGATAATAATTCATAAAGCAGCTTAAATATCGACAAGTATAAGAGAGATTAGAAATTCAAAATCGTATCCTGCAACTGCTTTGTGCATTGCCAGGAATCTGAGTGCTCTCCCAAACTGGATATCCACCTGGTGTGGATTTCAAGGTTGATTTTTCAGCTACTTCAATTAACCGAGAAATCTCTTCACAGCAACAAGATCAGAAACCTCCAGGTCTGGCTGGTCTTCAACATTGCACCAGCGAAGGTCTTTGACTTTCACTTTGAGAAGTAGTGTGCACTTGTTCAATCCACGCCAAGGCATCCGCACACCCGGTTGGTTTGTTCAACAAACACATTTTCTTCAATCACACCGCGAAGAAATGTACACTGCATGTTCATCTTGTTGATTTTTAACTTCAGACGTGTTGTAGGTGCGTACATTTTGATTGAATCTATCATGTGGACCCGATCAAATCCTTTAACAATCAAACTTTGGAATGATTTTCATTTTGTCAAAGCTTTCATTTTCTTTCATCAGACATTCTTTCACCATCATATTCTTCTTTTCTTTTTCTCTCTCCATCAAAGGCAACAACTACTAGATGTAACAACGTGTCAGAGCCTTAAGTTGCCTATCTTGTGCATGGACGCTCCACTATCAACAATCTTAAGACGATCGAAAGTTCCTCCTGGAACATCATGCACACTCATTCAGAGATTAGTTGGAGAGGGGGACCCAAGCCTTCATAGACTTGGGTCGTCCGGCATCATCGAGGATTGTAACTTCGATTTCCTGATGATTCGGAATAGACTGAGCTCCCCCTGAAACAGTTACCGTTTTTTGGTTTCCAATTTTATTTCTGTTTTTCATTTTTAACATCCGATTTAACAGATTTTGATTGGACAACCTCCGGTTTTAACGCCTTTTTAACTTCTTTTCGTTGTTTCTTTTTCTGTTTCACTTCTCATTGTTTAACAAGACGAGGGTCTTGTTTTGGTGAAACAGATCTTTTATAGTAACTGTTACCACGGGGGGCATCAACTTTTGCCTTTCCTTTCGTGAGATATGGACAGTTTCTTACAATATGTCCATTCTCACCGCATTCAAAGTATGATCTCCGCTCAACAAACCTCAGAGTATCATAATTATAAGAGCTTGATGATGAACTTCATGATCTTCAGGTACTTAGTCCTACATCACAACCGTTTGTGTGTTGTGTGTAATTGTTTTGACTGTTTCTTTTCAAAATTTTACTTTGTTTAACAAACTCCGTATTGGATTTGTTTTCGAAAGTTTCAATTTTATCAGTCCCTCGGGATTTCACGAAGTTCACTGTCTTAACCGTTTTCTGGTTTTGGCTTTGTTTGCCTTTTCCCTTTCCCTGGGTAGCGTGATTTTGCTTTCGTTGATTGTTTTGTGGTGGCAATTTTTGATTTTCGTATTTCTTTCTAACTTCGGATTTTGGGATAGGAGTACACTGAGTTATTACAACTCTTGGGCTCGACTTTCCCAAAAACTTACTAGTAGAATCCTCGAAAACTTTATCAATCAAGGATTGATTGACATTTTTTATTGGAAAATCTTTATCTGAATATATTTTATCAGAACCAATCAACGTGTAAAGCAAGTTTACGCTTTCATAACTCGCAGATGAAGATTCAACAGACTTGACTGTAGCGGTCACAAACGGTTTTGTGGAAGGATCACAAAGAATGTGCTTTTCGAGAGGTATATTCTCCTCTTTTGTAACCGTTTCTGACTGCTTAGGTTTGTCCTCATCCGACTCGTCATCCGAACTATCACAATCCTCAATAGTGGGAGGACTTTGATCATTCACAGACTTTGAGTCAGTGATGTCATCCGATTGACTTTGACTTGAGGATGCGCCCTTAGTGAACCTTAGACCAGCTTTAAATTCATCAAAATTTAAAGGAAAGGTGGGTTCAAAATGGGGCAAATCCTCGTCATCAGCCATTTTGGTGTAGTTGTGTCTAACCGGGGGAGGACAAGCCTTATAACCAATGCACTTTTTGTCACCCTTTTTTTTACATCGATAATATGATCCAAAACATATCTCGAGTTGGAATAACTGTCCAACTTGAGTTTGATTGTATCATATTCACACTTTGCACATGCCAACTTTTTCTTTGTTTCCTCAAGCGTGTTAATGTAATTGTTAATCGCAGTTTGTTTTCTAAAAACATTATTTGTTAACTCAGAAACATCTTTCCTTAAGGTTTCAATTGTTGTTTTAAATTCTTTTTCGTTTTTCTTAAGAGTTGTGTTTGCCTCAGTGTATTTTGTCAAATTAACAACCATACTTTGATGATGTTTCTTGGTATGATCAAATTTACCATCTAGCTCTAAGTATTTACCCTTTTAAACTATACATTCAAAACACTAAGACAAGATAGGTTTATCGAGACTTACTGACTGGATTGGCAATCCAAACGAGCCATGAATGCTGCACGAAGAGTGGAAGATCCGCTTGGTGAGAGATGCTTGGAAAAATCATCAGATGACCCTTTAGTTTCATGCTCCAAAGCTGCTTCATCGCTATCCATTGATTCAGTTTCAGTAATAACATCATCTACCTCAGCATCAACATCTTCAGATTGAACTTCACTTAAAGTCGATCCTGTTTCATCTGAACTGCTGCTATCCCATGAACTATCATTTCTGGAATATTCTCCATCACTGTCTTTCTTTGCAATTTCGGCATAGAGTGCAGTGCCTCCTCCACCATTGTTTCCAAACTGAACAGACCAATCACAACCTTCATCTGTCTGAACAATCAAAGCTCTGTTTGCGGGAACAATTGCTCTTTCGTTGTTAGCAGCTTGATTTCTGTTGAAAGGATACTGATTCCCTTGCTGTGGAGGCTTCATACATTCCCTTTTAAAATGCCCCTTTTCTCTGTAGTTGAAACAAGTAACCTTCCTTTTGTCAAAACCGTATGGAGTATCCTTGTTGCTCTCCAGACTAGTTCTTCCCGTTCTCTCTATAAAGTCTTTTGCTCTCCTCACAGCACTTGCAAACGCCCATTTGATATCAATCAACTCCATCTCATCTTTATCAATTTGAGAGTAGTCCTCACTGGTTAGATTGATGTTGCCAATCTGTCCAGCTATCAATCCGCAGTAAGAACTCACCAATGTGTTTAAAAGCTCCATATGTTCTTTGGCAACTTCCACACTTACCTTAGATAGATGTGATGTATCAAGTCTGACAGTGTTTGGGTTGGAAGGTTGAAATTTGTTACCATATGAAGCTTGATAAGCTCTTGGATAATTGAGGTTGAGGTGTAGCAACTTGTGGTTTAGGGAAATAGGCACTTGGATCGAATTGAGGTTGAGGTGTAGCAACTTGTGGTTTAGGGAAATAGGCACTTGGATCAAATTGGGGTTGAGGAGTAGCAACCTGTGGTTTAGGAAAATAGGCACTTAGATCGAAGGCTTGTTTTGCATTCGATACATATGCTGTCTGAAGCTTCGGTTGCTGACTTGTACTCGCACCTGTGTTAAAACCTCCAAAATACATCTCTGGATTTTGTGGAACTGGAATTCGTTTGGCTTTTTGGATTTCTCCTTCATCTTTGTTCTCTAGCTTTGGAACGAATTCATAAATGCTACTCACATTCAAAACACCAGTGTGCTTCAGCAACTCAATGAATTGATTCCACTAGCAGGTAAAGCCTTAGAAAAAAGCATAACCATCTCTTGTTGTGATGCGTTGACCTTGTATGAGTATATCTCACTAATCAAATGGTAGTACCGAGTAGTCATCTCGCTAAGTGTTTCATTCTCAATGAACAAAAACCCTTCAAACTCTTTCTTTAACAAATCATGTTGGACCTTTCTTGTTGCAGCATTTCCTTCTCCTCTGGTTTCCAAGATGTCCCACAAATTCTTTGTAGAGGTAGAATAAGCGAATTGATGATAAATATCCTTATGAAGTGCTTGAGTAAGGATAGCGAATGCCTTCTTCTCAAGATCATAAGCCTTCTTATCACCTTCGCCATTCTCGCCAAAGTAACTAGATTGGAAACTGCTACTTTGAGAGCTTCATTGAATGGCGTAGTAAAACACGTCCACAACTCGGTATTTTGCCCTAGAACATAAGTATGAAAACGACTTTTCCATGATGGATAATCGTTCATATGATTTAGCTTTGGCGGACGATTGTTGCTTCCAGCTTCACTCTCGCTAATGAGAAGATTTTGAATGTTATGACTTTGATTAGCAACACATGCCCATTGACTGGATGTAATCGTTTGTTTGGGCATTAAAGATTTTACCCATTGTGAAGGATCCTGACTTAATTTTGAGCTATCACTCCAATCCCATGGATTTGTACTCATATTTGGTTGTGGTATAAAAACAAATGCTTGAAAAACTAAATTAACAGGATTGGTGTGATTTGAAAACCTTCTGTTGAAAAATATAAGTGAAAGCAACGAAGAACTGGTTGAGGAAACACTATATAACGAAGAACCAATAAAAAAATTGAAAGAAAAATAGATTTTATAAACCACCACAAAAGGACAAAAGACTTTGTCTTTTGTTGACTTCAACTTATGGTTCTTCGTGGAATCAAGAAAGAATTGGACAATTGAATAAGAAGAAAGAGGTTATTCACCCAAGGGGTTTTTCGTGAAGAACTGAAATGACGAAGAACTGGTGGGTTTTTCGTTGACTTGGATTCAAGATGAGATATTTTTCAACAAAATCTTATCCTTATCCTTATCGTGACACAAGATGGTGACACTGTTTTCAAGACAACACCCTTTGGACAACTTTGTCAAACAATAATATTATAATCTTTTCAATAATTCAATCAACAATACAAACCCAGAAAATCAACAAGAACACCTATGAAGATTTGATGATTCCGGCCAACGTAGTTCACCGGAGAAATTTTCAAACAAGAATTTTAACGTGAAAGCTCAAAACAAATTCTTCCTTCAATGAATTCCAACCCTTTTAATAAGTTTTAAGCAAAACAACGTCAAATAACATCAGATTTTCGAGCTTTAAAACATAATTTTTCAAGAAACACAACTAGGTTTTCGATTTTTAACCAAGAAAAACTTAAAAACCCACTCGAAAATCACACCGGTAACTCGGTTTTCAACAAGAAATCGAGCCTTACGCTCTGATACCACTTGTAGGTCCTGATACGGATCGTTGGACAACTACGAGATCTTGTTTCGGATGCCGAAACAGATGCGGAATCTCTGTGATGACACAGACCGAGCGAGAGATAAACACGACAAATATATAACGTTTAACGCACACTTGTATAGAATATCAATAGAGTTTATTACAGAATTATACGATACGAAATAACAATAAACTCTCTGATCTAAGCTCTCAGTTCTCTCTCTCTCTCTGTGTTTTGGTTCTCTGTTGCAATAAGCTGCCTTTTATACTAAAACTTATCCATAGGCCACGAAACACCACTGGGCCCAAACAACATTCCCACGAAGAATATATGCCCACGAAAAACCCTTTGGTTTTTCGTCCAATCCCAAAACCCACGAAGTACCCACATCTGAAAGATGTTCTTCGTCACTTGGGTTCTTCGTCTAACCTTGGGTCTTCATCATGCAGGTTCTTCATCAGTTATAATATGTCCAAGGTTCTTCGTGGATGTTGATAACAGTGAACAACTTCGTGGATGTTGTTCTTCGTGGACATTAATAACAATGAACAACATTCTTCGTGGATGGGCTGCACATATGCAGACTTGCAGATATAACATTAACATCAGCAAACAGATTGCAAACAGACTTTTATTTCTTCATTGTTTGCATGTAATTTTAATTCATCCTATGAAATCATCATGACCTCATCATGGTGATGTCATGGTGATGTGTCGGCGGGAAACGGTTCGCGGCTATTCGTGCTTCGCTTGTCGATCTCTGGGGCGCACGACGAAGGAATGTCGCGACGTCAGTCTTGAGCCAAACCTAACCGAGTCGAACCGAACTGAGTCGCGTCCACATAAAGTGTACCAACAGAAATATTTTATGTCCATTTCTTAAAACCTTGTGATGAAAAAGTTCTTACAGTTTTTGACGTACTTGAGCAAACAATATTGTTGAAGGAAGCTTTTCTCTAGAATTTGGGAATTGTTGTTTTAGTTGGTGATTTTAATGTCATCAATGTCACTTTATGATAGTGGGTTAACCAAATGAGAAATTAGAATAGTCATGTGTGGAGTACACGTCCTACCAATTCTATTATAATTTCAAGCACCTTGGAACTTCAATGATTCTTAGAGGCGAAGCCCCTATACCATGGGGGTTTCAAAAGGAGCACTGCCCACGCATGGTCGGGGATGGGGCCCTGGCAAGCGATTATGCGTACATTAACTAGAATGGTTGCATGAAAAACTAAGAGTTTCTACTAATACAACTTATAACTGCAAAGTGGAACCACCTTCGGTTATACCCCAATTGTCCACTACTAGAGAATAGGGGTTTTGCTACCAATGGTGACAATTACCCTTTTGTCACCTTTTTGCTACCAAAAAAAAATCGGTTGGAAAACAACGCATGTTGACCTATTGCCACCTATTTGCTACCAATAGCTACTCCTTTAAGTAGGATTTTACTAGGTACATTTGTATTGTTTTAAGTGTAATATATCTATAAACTACTTTTAAATAGAGAGTCGTGACTTAAAAACTTATATGTATTGTTTTAGTTAGTAAATGTATAAAGAGGTTATATGACATCTATCTTTCTCCCTCCAACTATATCTTATATGTTAACTACGAAAAGAGAAATAATCGAAGAGGGGGGAAATTTGTCAATTCCTAGCTTTCGTGTTCATCTATGTAATTGATTACATATACTGCTTCATTACAGCAACTACTAACAGCTAACTTACTCAACTAACAGTTAGTAACAACCATTCAAAACCTACTAACACATTGACACTAGTAACCCCTCTAATATAACATTTACACTTTTAACCCATGTATTATGAACGAATAGTAACATAACTCCTTTCCCCAAAATTATTCTTGTCCTCAAGAATAAAACTCAGGAAATCTTAGTTGAAAATCATCAGAATACTCCAGGTGCCTCTAATATAGGAAAGTCTTGTGATACGAACCCAAATCCTAAAAGTCAAGAAGTGGAGAAGTGGGGGAAAAATATCCGATGTTTAGTCTTTTAATCCCAGAATTATTTAGCTTTAGGGGTCAATGTTTATTCTGTGTCAACCCTCGTAATTCCATGTATCCGTACGATTATTTAACGATAATTAATAGTGCTTGGTGATTGTGTTGAATCATTTAACTGCTCTCTGATTACTGTGTTATACTTACATGTGTGTGTTAACATACTAGTAGTATACAGAAAAGTTACTAAATACTCCGGTATATTTTCCTATGTGTTAGGAATTAATTGTGTTACAAAAATGTATATATATAAGACGCCTTACGGAACAATTAAACACTTTAACGGAACAGTATCCGACCGAACAACCGGACATTACCCGGGACACCAAATATTTGTCAAATACATTGATTATTTATTTCTTGGCTTGTTATGGTCCCCGTACACCATAACACCCACTAAATATCTAGTAACTAACTCAAGTAAACATACACTTGGTTTCTAACTAATAAGTAACCATCTAGTTACAATTTTTTTCAATTTACCCCCCCCCCCCCCAGTCTAATCGGCCACCATCACCACACCATACCTTCAAGATTTGTTTGAATATTTTATTTTGATCTTGCTTGTTTACTTGGACATAATATATGATGAAATCTCTATAAAGTATGGACCATATCCTACAAAAATCATTCCATACCATCTTCTACACCTCACCACTCCATCTCCCTCATCTCATCTCTCCTCTCCCTCTTTCGGTCACCCACAACCGCCCCCATCACCACCACTTCACAACCATCAACCTCCATTCATTCAAGTTCCATTCAAACTTCAAAGGTGGTTCAAGGAGGCTTGTATCTTGTGGAACTTCAAGGAGCTTCTTTCACTTGCTTTTCACCATCATCTTCTCCATCTTCTTCACTAAGAATCATCCCTAGCTTTAAGCTAGTAGTAAGTTCCTTATGTCACCTTTGTTCATCTTGTTTCATGATTAAAAGATGTAATATGTTAAATCTACAAGAACACTAAAAAAAGGATTTAAACAAGAAGATGAAACATGATGTATTTATGTTGTATGAAATTGTTTTGATACGTACTAATTATTTGCTGATTTACATGTTAATATTGATGTTTGATGTTGTTGTGATCACTAAACATGTTAACGGAATCAATCGAACACACTTTAGAATGTTAAAAGCTGAAAACAGTTTGCTGTTTGATGATTACAGCCAACTTCAGTTGGCTGTAACCGAACCTTAATAAAGCAGAAAATGTATTTTCTGAAGTCTAGATTTATGTATTATGAAATACGGTTCTAATGGCACTGGAATCATAATTTTTGGACTTCTTTTACTATTTTTAAAGACCCTTTTAAAAACAGCAGCTGAAGCTGAGTTTTTGCTGCAGTAAATGGGTGATGTGTTTTTGGTCATGACTGGAAATCTATGACGAATCAGCTCATGAAATTTGTACAGTAGATGATAACTGATGTATTTGTAATTACCCCACTAGAATTTCGTAAATCGGTGTCACACCCGGATTTCCACGTGTCACCGGTGGGCCCGGTGGGGAGTATCGTGACGTGGTTGGCAACATAATAGTCAAACAACACAATTATATAAATGCACAGCGGAAGCAAAAGATAATTATTATTACATTCCGAATATAAAGTAATATCCAGTATTACAACGGAAAGTAAAGGATCCACAGGCGGATCTTTAAACATATCATTTGTTCAACAGACTTTAGACGCCTAGAACTTGCAAGATTCCTTATTAGCGTCCTGAGCTTCCAGCCAATTTCGTTCAGTACCTGTCACTTAACCTTTTTGGAAAATACGTCAGTTTTCACTGGTAAATACACTCAACCGACTCATTTGAAAAGAGTTTAAGAAAATTGGTTTGAATGCACGTGGCACAAAATATCTTTTATAATTTGATTAAAATGCACAGAGGCAAATTAACCTTTTTAACTTGGGAAAATTATTTGTATATAATCTTGTATACAGTTTTACTTATTTGTCGTCCGTTAGGGCCGGTTTGTAGGGCCGGACTAGATTAACTGACATGCCACAGGTATAATGCCCACAGGCTATCATCCTCTAAGTGGATTACCAGTTCCGGTATAATGCCCACAAGGATGATACCTCGGAGTGGATTACCAGTTTTTACATAATGCAGCTGTCAGGTGTATGCCTACACCCCGTGCTTAAGTCGTGGCCATTACTTCGAATGATGCCAAGGATATCCGGGACATGGTCATTAACCCCCAAAGGCCATACACCAAATAATACATATTAAATGGGTTGTAAGTACATCAATCACAATACGATTTAAATAACTACACACCCGACCAAGCGGTACTTTTATAGTGCCGTATCCCAAGCCCGTATAGGGAAAATAAGTTAAGAGTATTTACCTGATCTAGCTCCTGTCTTAAATAGCAAGAATCTAATAACTCAGCCGTATTCACTTAAGTAAGCATACGTACCATTTACCGGAAGGCTCTAGTCTGGAATGATGGTATAAATAACTAATTAGAATGCTAACGGGTCTTTAGTTAAGCCTAAGCTTACACCGGTTAGTCTTACGGGAAGATACGGTTTGTACGCACAATTAAGCGAAGACCGGAATAGAATGTGATTTAAACCCGACATGTTCAGAGACTTGTCTTATATGGGTATTTCATACACATTCTGGATTTTGAGATAAAACCGTTAAGGTTTGACCCGTTTCGGCTAATTTATGTAAACTTGTTACATAAACCGAACCGTACGCGTAATAAGCGTGACGGGTATTCATGAGAGCCATATACAGGTTTCCTAAGTTAATTATGCCTCAAATATGTTGTGACATCAGTAAGATGTCTTTCATTATGCCCGGAACGTGTTTAAACACAAACTAGGCCCCGTAGGGGTAGTTTGGTCATTTTAAAGGTTATAAAAGAGTTTAAGTATTTACCTGAGTTACAGGTCTGATATAATCAGCAAAAATACTTATTTTGATAAGTTATAACAGTAGGTGAAAGTATATATGTGAATTTACCAAGTATAACCAAACTATGCACCGTAGGGGCAATTTGGTAATTTCACATAAGCCGTAAAGCTCAAAACTGAAGTCTGAGTTAGACAACTTTTTCTTACTGTTAAAATATTATAATTTGCCTCAAATATTAGTAGGTATTACCCTTGGTATGTTTAAAATAGTTTTAGTACATACTATGCGTTAATAACGCTTAATTAGGCGATTAGAAGCCATTTCCGGGTTCGATACATAAAGCTGATATTTTTTATATTTCCAGCAGGCTTAAAATAACTTATTTAACATATGTGATTAGTAGCAAAAGGTTTGGAGTAGTTTAGATCGGTAAAACTCATTTTATGGCCCGTAAGGGCAAAATCGACAATTACCGGATTAAGCCTACGACTACTTAAGCCTACGACTACTAGTTATGCTCAGCCTAAAATTAATTAAAAATCTTTAAAAATCCCAAAATAATATATTACATCAGTGGGTATTAAGTTTGGTACCAAAAAGTAGGCTTAACTAGGCTATACGCTAATTACGCCATTTTATTAACATAAAGCTTTAAATTTGCGATAATGAGCATAACTCTTAATCTACAACTCAAACTGATGTAAAACTTTGCATACAAGTTTATATATCGGTAACTAAGGTTTCTACACTTTTACATTTTCATAAATCACGTTTTAAGGTAATAAGGGCATAATGGTCAACATATGGGCAATTAACGGAAACATGCATATTAATTGGATAACTAATGAACCAAGGTGTATAATCACAGAGGGTTGTACTAACAAGTAACCTAATCCAATTAAAGCTATGAGACATTTCTAAAACATGCCTAAACGCGTCAGAACTGAAAGTCAAAGTGAAAGTCAAACTATGCGACTTTCGGCTCCGAACCGGGTCTAAACAGGAAATTGTCGGGTTGAACATGTTTAGACATGTTCTTACACTTATTACCAAGTTATAACAATGATCCAACAGGTTGCATATGATCTACAATGTTAATTATGCATAAATAGCATTTTAAGCTTCCTGTTGACTTTTTAAATATAAGTTTGACCCGACTTTTGACCTGGTTAGAGTGATTATCAGGGGAAACCCTTTTGAGATTTTATTACCCACATAAATACCAACTCATAACTACTTTTGATTCGAGATATGACTGAGCCATTAATACTTAATCTCGAAGTCAAACCGTAATTACGTCGGTTTGACTTTTAGCTAGATAACTAAGCTAAAGTTAATTAGAGAAGGTTAGGCAACTTACAAAGGTCTTAAGCTTGATTAGAGAACACTTGAGAGAAGGTTTTGAGTTCCAGAAGTGCTCCAAGAATGCAGATGAAGATGTGATGAATTGTTTGCAACTAAAGGCCCTTATATAGTGGATTTACTCACCACAATGCATTGACAACAAGGTCTACTACTGCCCACAACATTCCTACATGTGTCCTACATGTTTAGGGAGTGTTTAGGGGCCAAGGGGTAAGAGGAAACTCGTTTAAGAGGTCAGAATCGCGTTTAAACTGGCAACAGCCGGTTTTCTGTTGCTGGCAGTTGCTTGCGCACCGTAACAATTATTTGTTGCGGTGCGCAACAATTCATCAGGGACCAAAATGTTGGCTTTTCAATGATTTGAAGGGGCAACTGAGTATAAACGATTCTTGGCCGTTTTTTTATCAATATGGGGCCTCAAATTTGGGTCATGTATAGTATGCACCACCATGTTATGTTGTGTGAAAGTCTTGGAGTCTTTTAGAAAGTGCCGAACAATAAGGTTTACCGTGCAAATTTCTTCGTAGGAGTCCACCAATTAAATTATGAATCATTCATTGCTATAATTCACTGAACTTGAACATATACTACATGTTTTTTAATATGTTTTGAGTCTTGGGATTTATAACGAGGTCGTTCAGAGGTGCAAAAGTTAACATAACGACACTTTTAAATCATGTCAAACATTTTTTAATAAATCCGAGTTTATAACGCTTTTTGTCTTACACGACACGTGTCGTTATTTTATTTAACACGAATTTTCGAGGTGTTACATCCTCACCCCCTTAAAATAAATCTCGACCCGAGATTTACTGAAACAAATGAGGGTACTTTTCTTTCATGGTGGATTCAACCTCCCACGTGAATTCGGGACCTCTACGGGCATCCCATTTGACCTTTACAATAGGTACATGCTTCCTTCGAAGCTTCTTTACCTGTCGATCTTCAATCGACAAAGGTTTTTCCACAAATTTTAAGCTCTCATCTATATGCACATCTGTATGTGGTATAACCAGTGATTCATCAGCGAAGCACTTCTTCAGATTGCAGATGTGGAACACATTGTGAATTCCACTGAGCTCTTCAGGTAAGTTTAGCTTATAGGGAACTGACCTGACACGTTCGATAACCTCGAAAGGTCCTATGTATCCCGGCCTTAGTTTGCCTTTCTTACCAAAACGCATCACCCCCTTCCAGGGTGATACTTTAAGTAACACTTTGTCACCTACTTCGAAGTGAAAAGCTTTACGCTTTGGATCTGCGTAACTCTTCTGCCTATAACGGGCAGCTTTGAGACGGTCTCGAATCTGGACAGCCTTGTCCGTCGTTTCAAAGATTATCTCTGGTCCTGATAATTGGACTTACCAATTCCCTATCTAACAATAGATGTTTAACATTCCATCTATACAAGGTCTCCCAAGGAGCAGCCTTAATACTTACATATCAATTATTATAGAAAAGCTTAGTTTAAGGTGAGAGGGTTATCCAACCATTGCTTAACTAATTTTAAGGAATAGCTAATCCGTGTCGTTAGTTGAACAATTCGACAATCCTGGGTAGCTGAGGGAAATTCTTAATTGTTGTTAAAATAGGGTTGCGGTAATGAGTGCATAAGCAAAATGAACCGTCTTTCTTATCTAACAACATCAAACTCTCAGAATATCGAGTTAGGCTATATGAATCTCCTATCTTAAAATTTACTTAATCAGGTTTTCGGTTCTCCCAATGATGGTACTAGCCGTCTTGGAGATTTCATAATAATACGGCCTTAATGGGATATAAATCTTAACGCTACTGCCTCTTGGGAGGTAAACAGGGTAGTCTTAGGAGAAGCAAATCAAGGTACAAGGAGATTATTGAGATTCCCATATCTCAGGCTCCATTTCACTCATCAACGCTCGTGTCTAATAAGTGACACATTTATGTTACGAGTTCACATATTTCTTTACCAGGGAATATTTATTTGGACAATTCCATTCTGGATATCTTCTTTGAATACCATTAGTTGACTTTAGTACCATATGATCATTGGGATATCTTTGTGGTCCCATGCATTAAACCTCCATACTGATCAGGCATGGAAGCAATCTATGGAACTTATTAAGATACACCAATCCTCATATAGCGCTTTTGTCATACCATTTGGTATTTGAAATCGATAGAGATTAAAGTGATATCAACTATATGTGCTTATATTTAATCAGAATGGAAATTTTCACAAACTAGGCACCTAGCTCGGTTGGCTAGGCGCGCGAAAGGGTGCGGCCTAGACCCAGGTTCGATTCCGGGGACGGCCAATTCCACCATTTTTTTATGTTTAATTTTAATTAATCGTACGGATACATGTAATTATGAGGGTTGTCTCATAAGGAGTCTTGATAATTAATCGCTTCTTATCACCCACAATATGGGTTTGATTTTTAAGGTAACCAATCGATTTTTATCACTATATTGAGTCCTTATATTTAACGGAACTAGGATATCGAAAAACTGATTCCTAATGGATATAATAATGCTGAAGCAGTCTCTGAGGTATACAGGCTTCTTACTGAAGTTACGTTGCTTTTTATTAGGCCTGTACTTGCTCTCTTTCCCAGATTTCTGGGAGTTATCCTCCTTCTTTGGTTCATCCTTCATATTTGAAGTGTGAATATAGCTCTCCTCATGAGCAATTAAACATGGTTTTTTTTTTTTTTTGAATGAGATTTAGAGCGAGAAGCATTCGGCTCTTTGGATTGTCTCATGACCTTTTCCCATGATCCCTCCAACTGCTGTTTCAACCACAGCCTGGAGATTAACTCCATTAGTATTGAGGTTTACGTTTGTAGTTTTTATTTACATTCGTCGCATTATCAATGGCACGATTGACGGTTGTCTTATCCGAGTTTATCATACTCGAGATTTTGTTCCTATTGCCAGGTGAATCCTTTACTTAGTTGTAATCCAACATCTGCTATTCATTACCCTGATGGCCTTAACATATACTAACCATGGTTTCATCAAACTATACTGGCCAAAAAGGCATTATCATTCTTAATGAATGTTATTTTAAAAATATATTAATATTACTTAGTCTAGGTCACAAAAGACCATCAATGGCATTTGAGGGTTGGACCTAGTCCACCACCTCTTTGACAGGGGATCAAAATGTCACATCTGTCTTTAATATACTGATGAATTTGGATAGTTTGAAAGTTTGCCATAAGGGTATCAGAAAAGAGTGATTTCTAATAGATATTAAATATCAATATAGGATTTGTTGGAGCATTTTCTAAAGTATCATCGGTCAATTTCTATCTCGCATTAAGTGACCGGAGTCTTAATCAGGCGGAGACAATAGTTCTCAACATTTATCATTCATTATAGAGTCATGTGTGCCAGTATCAAATAAAATTCATGCCTAAACTGTTTGATATGAAAAGGTATCTGCTATATAGTTATCATTCTGCATCATCTCCTTGGCGTTCGTATGGAAGACTCATGCGTTTGCTTTCTTGGCCTCTTCAGTCTTCTTTGCGTACTTAGGGCAGTTGGTCTTTATGTGCCCCTTCTCATTGCAATTGTAGCAGGTGGCATCTTTAATCTTCCTGCAATCAACAGTCTTGTGCTCCTTAGACTTGCATAACCCACATGCAGGTGATTCAGACTTAGAATTGGATTCAGATCTGCACTTTCCAAAGTGGCGTCTTTGACAAGTCGTGCACTTTTGCTTCTCCTCTGTTCGCTGACTGTTCCTTCCAAACCCAGACTTCTTAGAATCAGTGTTTCCCTTGTGCTTCTTCTCTGACCCTCGTGAGTTATCATCCTCACGATTCCTCTTACTTTCTTCAGATTTCTTTAGCGATCTCAATCTGACCGCATCTAAAGTAAGGGATAAGGAAATGTCAGCTACTGATCTAAAAGTCGCTGGCCGAGAAGCTTTTACGCTTGCCTTGATCTCGGGGGCTAAACCACCGATAAAACGAGCTATCCGTTTTGGTTCCGGGGTTACCAGGTATGGAACCAACCGAGACATAGTGTTGAAGCTCGTTAGGTAAGCTTGACAGTCGAGGTTTGTCATCACCAAGGATAGAAAATCGGACTCTATCTTCTCCACCTCATGCTGAGGGCAGAAATTTTCCCTGATAAGGGCAACAAATTGATCCCACGACATATTGTACAGTGGGATTTTCCCGGTGGCTTGAATCAGAGATCTCCACCATGCTAAAGCTTCACCCTTGAAAGACTGCGACACAAACTTGACCACGTCTCGCTCAGCGCATCCGCTGATATCAACAACCGTATCCATCTCATCCAGCCATGTCATACAATCGATGGCTCCTTTCTCCCCAGTGAAATCCCGGGGTTTGCAGGAAACGAAATATTTATAAGAGCAACCCTTAGCAAGGGGTCCTTTATTCAGTATGACCTGCTGAGATGGAGCACTGTGGTTTGAGGAGTGTCGGTCATCAATTTTCTTCGGGTCGTCGTTATTGGACGGTGGCTTTGAAGGCTGTGTGGATAGGGTCCTACTACGAGTCCCACTATACTCATCATACTGCCTTTCCAAAGCCTGTGTAACTGCGCCGTCTATGATCGCTTTTAATTCCGCACTAGTTAGATTAATTCGGGCGTCATTATTAACCTCCGCTGGATGACTATTACCCTCGTCTGAGTTAGCCATTACAATTGAACTGTTGCAGAAAACAAGGACAATAGTTTATTTGGGAGTTTATTATGGAATTGCCCCTTAGGGTAATTCATTAACCATGGTAAACAGAGACCATATTTGGTTAAGTTATCAATCAAATTTATTTAGGATTTCTATAATAAGTTATCCTAATTATAAAACAGTAACAGTCTTATTCGTGGCACCAAAGGCCTAGTCACATGGACAATTATAAATTATATGCTAGGATTTCAGAGAATCGAAGTATTTGAGGTTTGAACCAACGTTCATTACCTTTCCTTGACAGGGAGTTGTAGGCTACCACTGTCTTTAGTCCCAGAGGACATTAATTATAGTCCGTGGGCACTTCATCCATAAGGGATGATTATATAAATAAGGGATTTTAGAATAACCCCAAAAAAAATGACTTATGTGATTTTATCGCATCACACTTTGTCAAGCATGTTAATATGCTTTCAAATGTTTAATAAGGATTTGAATCTCTTGAATAGGTTCTACCATCTTGGCCTTGTCTGCAGTGACACTTAAGCTAGGTTTTACCCTTTAGATTCTTTTTAATAATTAACGCAGGAAAATTTCTAAATTGAACTGTTAACAAGGATCTGAATCTAATTGTGGAACTACCATCTTGGCCCTGTCTTTATGTGACGTATGGCTAGGTCTCATCCTTTTTAGATTTTGCCATTTTATTATAATGGTAGATCTTATAATATAGGAATGATATTTTTAAACATAATCGTTCCTTTAAAATTTAAACAAGTATATGGTTGCCCTAAACGGGACTTCTGATAAAATGACTTGCCCATGCAAAGGCTAATCAGAAAAATAACAAGGAAGTAATTAAAAGACAATGAAACGAATTTGGATTTGTCTTATGTTCTTGTCTAGACTCAAGAATGTGCAATTGTGTAACTGAGATTAAACGCAAAAGGCTAGTGTTTAATTCACTCAGAGTTGGCTCTGATACCAACCTGTCACACCCCGATTTCCACGTGTCACCGGTGGGCCCGGTGGGGAGTATCGTGACGTGGTTGGCAACATAATAGTCAAACAACACAATTATATAAATGCACAGCGGAAGCAAAAGATAATTATTATTACATTCCGAATATAAAGTAATATCCAGTATTACAACGGAAAGTGAAGGATCCACAGGCGGATCTTTAAACATATCATTTGTTCAACAGACTTTAGACGCCTAGAACTTGCAAGATTCCTTATTAGCGTCCTGAGCTTCCAGCCAATTTCGTTCAGTACCTGTCACTTAACCTTTTTGGAAAATACGTCAGTTTTCACTGGTAAATACACTCAACCGACTCATTTGAAAAGAGTTTAAGAAAATTGGTTTGAATGCACGTGGCACAAAATATCTCTTATAATTTGATTAAAATGCACAGAGGCAAATTAACCTTTTTAACTTGGGAAAATTATTTGTATATAATCTTGTATACAGTTTTACTTATTTGTCGTCCGTTAGGGCCGGTTTGTAGGGCCGGACTAGATTAACTGACACGCCACAGGTATAATGCCCACAGGCTATCATCCTCTAAGTGGATTACCAGTTCCGGTATAATGCCCACAAGGATGATACCTCGGAGTGGATTACCAGTTTTTACATAATGCAGCTGTCAGGTGTATGCCTACACCCCGTGCTTAAGTCATGGCCATTACTTCGAATGATGCCAAGTATATCCGGGACATGGTCATTAACCCCCAAAGGCCATACACCAAATAATACATATTAAACGGGTTGTAAGTACATCAATCACAATACGATTTAAATAACTACACACCCGACCAAGCGGTACTTTTATAGTGCCGTATCCCAAGCCCGTATAGGGAAAATAAGTTAAGAGTATTTACCTGAGCTAGCTCCTGTCTTAAATAGCAAGAATCTAATAACTCAGCCATATTCACTTAAGTAAGCGTAGGTACCATTTACCGGAAGGCTCTAGTCTGGAATGATGGTATAAATAACTAATTAGAATGCTAACGGGCCTTTAGTTAAGCCTAAGCTTAGACCGGTTAGTCTTACGGGAAGATACGGTTTGTACGCACAATTAAGCGAAGACCGGAATAGAATGTGATTTAAACCCGACATGTTCAGAGACTTGTCTTATATGGGTATTTCATACACATTCTGGATTTTGAGATAAAACCGTTAAGGTTTGACCCGTTTCGGCTAATTTATGTAAACTTGTTACATAAACCGAACCGTACGCGTAATAAGCGTGACGGGTATTCATGAGAGCCATATACAGGTTTCCTAAGTTAATTATGCCTCAAATATGTTGTGACATCAGTAAGATGTCTTTCATTATGCCCGGAACGTGTTTAAACACAAACTAGGCCCCGTAGGGGTAGTTTGGTCATTTTAAAGGTTATAAAAGAGTTTAAGTATTTACCTGAGTTACAGGTCTGATATAATCAGCAAAAATACTTATTTTGATAAGTTATAACAGTAGGTGAAAGTATATATGTGAATGTACCAAGTATAACCAAACTATGCACCGTAGGGGCATTTTGGTAATTTCACATAAGCCGTAAAGCTCAAAACTGAAGTCTGAGTTAGACAACTTTTGCTTACTGTTAAAATATTATAATTTGCCTCAAATATCAGTAGGTATTACCCTTGGTATGTTTAAAATAGTTTTAGTACATACTATGCGTTAATAACGCTTAATTAGGCGATTAGAAGCCATTTCCGGGTTCGATACATAAAGCTGATATTTTTTATATTTCCAGCAGGCTTAAAATAACTTATTTAACATATGTGATTAGTAGCAAAAGGTTTGGAGTAGTTTAGATCGGTAAAACTCATTTTATGGCCCGTAAGGGCAAAATCGACAATTACCGGATTAAGCCTACGACTACTTAAGCCTACGACTACTAGTTATGCTCAGCCTAAAATTAATTAAAAATCTTTAAAAATCCCAAAATAATATATTACATCAGTGGGTATTAAGTTTGGTACCAAAAAGTAGGCTTAACTAGGCTATACGCTAATTACGCCATTTTATTAACATAAAGCTTTAAATTTGCGATAATGAGCATAACTCTTAATCTACAACTCAAACTGATGTAAAACTTTTCATACAAGTTTATATATCGGTAACTAAGGTTTCTACACTTTTACATTTTCATAAATCACGTTTTAAGGTAATAAGGGCATAATGGTCAACATATGGGCAATTAACGGAAACATGCATATTAATTGGATAACTAATGAACCAAGGTGTATAATCACAGAGGGTTGTACTAACAAGTAACCTAATCCAATTAAAGCTATGAGACATTTCTAAAACATGCCTAAACGCGTCAGAACTGAAAGTCAAAGTGAAAGTCAAACTATGCGACTTTCGGCTCCGAACCGGGTCTAAACAGGAAATTTTCGGGTTGAACATGTTTAGACATGTTCTTACACTTATTACCAAGTTATAACAATGATCCAACAGGTTGCATATGATCTACAATGTTAATTATGCATAAATAGCATTTTAAGCTTCCTGTTGACTTTTTAAATATAAGTTTGACCCGACTTTTGACCTGGTTAGAGTGATTATCAGGGGAAACCCTTTTGAGGTTTTATTACCCACATAAATACCAACTCATAACTACTTTTGATTCGAGATATGACTGAGCCATTAATACTTAATCTCGAAGTCAAACCGTAATTACGTCGGTTTGACTTTTAGCTAGATAACTAAGCTAAAGTTAATTAGAGAAGGTTAGGCAACTTACAAAGGTCTTAAGCTTGATTAGAGAACACTTGAGAGAAGGTTTTGAGTTCCAGAAGTGCTCCAAGAATGCAGATGAAGATGTGATGAATTGTTTGCAACTAAAGGCCCTTATATAGTGGATTTACTCACCACAATGCATTGACAACAAGGTCTACTACTGCCCACAACATTCCTACATGTGTCCTACATGTTTAGGGAGTGTTTAGGGGCCAAGGGGTAAGAGGAAACTCGTTTAAGAGGTCAGAATCGCGTTTAAACTGGCAACAGCCGGTTTTCTGTTGCTGGCAGTTGCTTGCGCACCGTAACAATTATTTGTTGCGGTGCGCAACAATTCATCAGGGACCAAAATGTTGGCTTTTCAATGATTTGAAGGGGCAACTGAGTATAAACGATTCTTGGCCGTTTTTTTATCAATATGGGGCCTCAAATTTGGGTCATGTATAGTATGCACCACCATGTTATGTTGTGTGAAAGTCTTGGAGTCTTTTAGAAAGTGCCGAACAATAAGGTTTACCGTGCAAATTTCTTCGTAGGAGTCCACCAATTAAATTATGAATCATTCATTGCTATAATTCACTGAACTTGAACATATACTACATGTTTTTTAATATGTTTTGAGTCTTGGGATTTATAACGAGGTCGTTCAGAGGTGCAAAAGTTAACATAACGACACTTTTAAATCCTGTCAAACATTTTTTAATAAATCCGAGTTTATAACGCTTTTTGTCTTACACGACACGTGTCGTTATTTTATTTAACACGAATTTTCGAGGTGTTACAATCGGACTCTCGATGAATTATAAATAAATTATTCCGTGGACTGCAGTCAGAAAAAAGATAAATCTGAGTTCAGTCCGGAAAATGATTTTTTATAAAATATTGGTGATTAATTGGATCCCGAGATTTTTACACAATAATATTTGGACCGTTTAAGACCTTCTGTAAAAAGTTGGGAATTTTTGGAACAAGTTAACTATTTTATTAAAAACCCCGAAAACAGCCCAGTTTTGAAGAATAAAGCTGAAACGACAAAAGTAGTGATTTGCGTGCCTAAATGTCGGGTATGTTATATGTGAATGATATAACATGTTATATGTGTTATGTGAAATGTTGTATGTTTGCTTATGAACGGGAATAGATGGGAAGTTTATATGGGAATAAACCGTTAAAGTGATGCATGTTATGTGATAGATACGTGTAGGAAATTTGTGTTCTATTTTGAAAACCACTGAATAACTAACTGGTAATTATACTAGGACGTGATTGACCGACCTTGACTGTTAGCTATTTTTTAGAGTCAAACCGAGCAACCGAGGTGAGTTCACACTCTTTCCAAGGCATGGGATTCCCAAGGGCTGGGAATGGGTTAATGATTGAAACGGTAACTACAAACCATCCTCCATGGGTAGGATGCCAAGATTTCACACTTGACCAAACCTCTATCACTGAAGTCCCTCATTTATATCGACTTAATCGCCGAGGCCTATGGCGAGCGGGTTATTAGTTAATAGCGCTATTAGGTTTAACAAAACTCACACCGTGCCAGTCGGACGGGCGTGTACTAATGGACTATGGGCAAAGGGTCAATGCTGATAGACATTGACTTAGGGCACCACTTACATTTTCATAGTAGTCGATACGCACGGTCTAGTAACACAAGGGAAGCCCCCACTAATCTTCGCAAACATGTCTGGGAGACCGCGATACGAATTAATACGATACATGGTTTACAAAACGAACATATGATTTACGAAACGAATGCTACAACTAAACAACCAACTGTGAACTCGCTCAACTTTGTTGTTGACTCGTTGTTACATGCCTTGCAGGTCGTTAGGTACTCATGGAGCTTGCAGAGGGAGGCGTGGTCGTTGTGGGACATGGCAGTGTGTGCCATGCTAAAAACATTACTTTATTTCGTACTTAATACTTACATTGGGTTTTACAATTATGCTTCCGCTAAACACTTAACTACGTTTTTGGTTTGAAACACCCTTCATATTGTGTGGTTGAATTTTACTTATTACGTGTTATGTTCAATATGATTGGTGGCTTGATCCCGGTCATGTCACGCCTCCAAGCGGTGACGCTCCGCATGGTGGAATTTGGGGGTGTGACAGATTGGTATCAGAGCCATTGGTTATAGTGAACTTGGTTTTAAAAAGGGGGAAACTTTTGGGATAAAACTAGACTATAACCTGAACAGTGCTCAACGATCCACAATGACGCTTCACTCCACGTGCAAGACTCAACACTATAGGTGATATGATTTATGTTTATATTGCCTACTTGCTAATTACATAGAACTTGGCTCGTGGTATGCTTAGATAAATGTAACAACTGTTGTTTGAAAACACGAGTGTGCTTACTCTCTTCTGTCATCGCACTTTCGCGAACCTCTCTCACTCATGTTTCCTTTGATATGAAGATCATGAGTGGACGCGTTAACATGACTCAAGCCCAGTTAGCGGCTTTGATCACTGAACAAGTTACTGCAGCACTCGCAGCTGCCCAAGCAGGAGGTCAACACGCTCAGCCTCCTGTGTGCACCTTCAAGACTTTTATGGACTGTCATCCTACTACTTTCAGTGGCACTGAAGGGGCCGTTGGACTCCTCCACTGGTTCGAGAAGCTCGAGTCAGTCTTCAAAATGTGTGAATGCCCTGAGGCTCGTAGGGTGAAGTATGCTACTGGTACTCTCGAGGGCATAGCGCTCACGTGGTGGAACGCTCAGGTTCAAATACTGGGGTTAGTGGCTGCTAATGCCACCCCATGGAATGATTTTAAGGAACTGATCAAACGTGAATACTGTAGTCGTGATGACATCCACAAGCTGGAAGTGGAGTTCTTTAACCTGAAGATGACGGGGTCAGAGATAGAAGCATACACGAAACGATCCAACGAACTGGCAGTGTTGTGTCCAACTATGGTGGATCCTCCCATCAAGCGTATTGAGCTGTACCTCAAAGGCTTAGTACCAGAGATTCAAAGTCATGTGACTTCTGCCAACCTTGCTACCATCCAGGATGTTATTCGTCTTGCTCATCGTCTCACAGACCAGGCAGTGGAACAGAACAAGCTGCCTAAGCGTATCGGTGCTACTACTACTACTACTTCTGCTATTCCCAGTGATAACAAGCGAAAATGGGATGGAACCTCCAGCAAGGGTTCGACTACAGTTCAGTCCCAGGCACAGCAGCGAAAGATTGATGACTACCAGAGTCCTGGTCAGCAATCTTCTGGTAGTCAAGGGCAGGGTGGATATCGAGGAAACCACCCAAAGTGCAACAAATGCAACAGATACCACAGTGGTCAGTGCAACAAGGGACGTTGTCAGAGGTGTCTCAAGATGGGCCATAAAGCCAAGGATTGCAGGAGCTCACGGCCTACAAATCAGAATCGTCAGCAGCAACAGCAAGCTCCACAGAACCAGCAGCAGCAACAACGAGGCAACAGGGGATGCTTTCAGTGTGGTGCTGAAGGCCACTTCAAGCGGGACTTCCCCCAGTTAAATCAAAATCAGAATAACAACAACAACAATAATCAGGGCAACGGGAATAACAACGGGGGTAATAACGACGGCAATGGTGCCAGGGGACGTGTTTTCGTGCTGGGTCAGGGTGATGCAAGGAACGATCCCAACGTTGTGATGGGTAAGTTTCTTCTCGATGACTTTTATGTTACTGTTTTATTTGATTCGGGGGCCGATACCAGTTATGTGTCTCTAAAAGTTAGTCAAATGCTTAAACGCACACCAACACTTTTGAACACCAAGCATGCTGTAGAGTTAGCAAACGGTAAAAGCCTTGAAGCCACACACATAGTTAAGGGCTGTAACCTCGTCTTAGCTGGTCAAACCTTCTCTATCGATCTTATCCCTATTGTACTTGGTAGTTTCGACGTTGTTATTGGGATGGATTGGTTATCTCAACATCAAGCGGAAATTCTTTGTAATGAGAAGATTGTTCGCATTCCTCGTTCTGGTGAAGAACCTCTCATGATTCATGGCGACAAGAGTGGTGCTGCTGTGGGCATCATCTCTTTCCTTAAGGCCCAGAAGTGTTTGCGTAAGGGCCACACTGCCATTCTTGCACTCGTTACTGACGCATCAATGGAAGAGAAGAGAATTGAAGACATTCCTATAGTGCGCGATTTTCCTGAGGTATTTCCTGAGGAATTACCTGGTCTTCCGCCTCATCAACAAGTCAAATTCCAAATCGAGCTAGCTCCTGGAGCAGCGCCCATAGCTCGAGCACCTTATCGCTTATCTCCAACCGAACTGGAAGAACTGTCCAAGAAATTGCAAGAACTCTTGGGTAAGGGTTTCATTCGTCCTAGCTCTTCGCCCTGGGGAGCTCCCGTGTTGTTCATGAAGAAGAAAGACGGTACCTTCAGAATGTGCATCGACTACCGCGAACTCAATAAGGTAACCGTAAAGAATCGTTATCCTCTCCCGCGCATTGATGACTTATTCGACCAGCTGCAAGGGTCGAGCTACTACTCCAAGATTGATCTGAGATCGGGTTACCATCAACTGAGAGTCCGAGACGAGGATGTCTCTAAAACAGCATTCAGAACTCGTTACGGCCATTACGAGTTTCTAGTTATGCCTTTCGGATTAACGAACGCACCAGCGGTTTTCATGGATCTCATGAACCGAGTGTGCAAACCTTACCTGGATAAGTTCGTTATCGTTTTCATCGACGATATCCTGATCTATTCTAAGAGTCGGGAGGAACACGAGCAGCATCTACGACTTATGCTGGAACTTCTTCGAGTAGAGCAAATGTATGCCAAATTTTCAAAATGTGACTTCTGGCTTCGCGAAGTCCATTTTCTAGGCCACGTAGTAAACAAGGATGGAATTCATCTTGATCCATCCAAGGTTGACTCGATCAAGAACTGGCCTGCACCTCGTACACCAACAGAAATCCGCCAATTCTTGGGTTTGGCGGGCTACTACAGAAGATTTATCAAGGATTTCTCAAAGATTGCGCAACCTCTCACTTCACTGACTCAGAAGGGTGTCACGTATCGTTGGGGTGATGCACAAGAGTCTTCTTTTCAGCACTTAAAGGATAGACTTTGTAGCGCACCTATCCTCTCATTGCCAGAGGGCACAGATGATTTTGTGGTATATTGCGACGCTTCCATCCAAGGACTTGGTTGTGTGTTGATGCAATGTGACAAGGTCATTGCCTACGTATCACGCCAACTTAAAGTTCATGAAAGGAACTACACTACGCATGACCTGGAATTGGGAGCAATTGTTTTCGCACTTAAGATATGGAGACATTACCTGTACGGTACCAAGTGCACCATTTACACCGATCACAGGAGTCTCGAGCATATCTTCAAGCAAAAAGAGTTAAACATGCGACAACATCGATGGGTCGAACTCTTGAATGATTATGAATGCGCGATCAAGTACCATCCGGGCAAGGCCAATGTTGTGGCCGACGCCCTCAGTCGAAAGGATACTATACCTAAGCATGTACGTGCGTTACAACTCACCATCCAATCTAGTCTTCCTACACAGATACGAGATGCTCAGGTTGAAGCATTGAAAGCAGAGAACATCAGGGCTGAGTCCTTGCGAGGATCGAGGCAACGGCTAGAACAAAAGGAAGACGGCGCTTACTATGTAACAGGGTGCATCTGGGTTCCGCTTTACGGAAACTTACGCGAGCTTGTGATGGACAAAGCGCACAAGTCTCGTTATTCGGTACACCCTGGTTCGGATAAGATGTACCACGATCTCATAACTACGTATTGGTGGCCTAGCATGTAAGCTCACATAGCAACTTACGTTAGCAAATGTTTGACTTGTGCGAGAGTCAAGACTGAATATCAGAAACCATCGGGCCTACTCCAACAACCAGAGTTACCACAATGGAAATGGGAGCAAATTTCCATGGATTTCGTTACTGGTCTTCCTAGATCTCAACGTGGAAATGATACTATTTGGGTGATCGTGGATCGACTCACAAAATCTGCACACTTTTTGGCTATCAAGGAAACGGATAAGTTCTCCACTCTAGCAGACGTCTACCTTAAGGAAGTTGTCTCGAGGCACGGGGTGCCAACCTCTATTATCTCTGATCGTGATGCACGTTTTACTTCAGAACTGTGGCAAGCGATGCACAAATCTTTTGGCTCACGATTAGACATAAGCACGGCTTACCACTCGAAAACGGATGGGAAGTCTGAATGCACCATCCAAACCCTAGAAGACATGCTGCGGGCATGTGTAATCGATTTCGGCAACGGCTGGGAAAAACATCTCCCTCTAGTGGAGTTTTCGTATAATAACAGCTACCACACTAGCATTCAAGCCGCTCCGTTTGAGGCACTGTACGGGCGTAAGTGCCGATCACCTCTTTGCTGGGCAGAAGTTGGCGACAGCCAAATCACTGGCCCAGAACTCGTAGTTGATACTACAGAAAGAATTGCCCAGATACGACAACGAATGGTGGCAGCACGTGACCGTCAGAAAAGCTATGCTGATAAGGGAAGAAAGCCACTCGAGTTCCAAATTGGGGACCGGGTGCTACTCAAAGTCTCACCTTGGAAAGGTGTTGTCCGTTTTGGCAAACGAGGCAAACTCAATCCGCGTTATGTCGGAGCGTTTGAAATCATTGAGAAAATTGGCAAGGTCGCCTACAGGTTGAACCTACCCGCAGAACTCAATGGAGTTCACGACGTTTTTCACGTGTCAAATCTGAAGAAGTGTCTGTCAGATGAGACCCTTATAGTTCCTTTGAAGGAGCTCACTATCGACGATCAGTTGCGATTCGTCGAGGAACCAGTTAAAATCACAGACCGAGACGTTAAGGTTCTCAAGCGCACTAGAATACCTCTTGTTCGAGTACGTTGGAACTCCCGTCGTGGCCCAGAGTATACCTGGGAACGAGAAGACTAGATGAAACTCAAGTACCCCCAGCTGTTTAAGAAAAGTGCAACCACTACAGAGGCTGAAGCTACTGCAGAATTTCGGGACGAAATTCCAAATCAACGGGGGGATGATGTAACACCCCAGGAAAAGCCAGTAAACACCGCAACTTAACTAGCTTCCTCAGTAACTACGCACTAAATTTCGGGAGCCAGTAAACACCGCAACTTAACTAGCTTCCTCAGTAACTACGCACTAAATTTCGGGACGAATTTTTCTTAACAGGGGGAGAATGTGACAACCCTCGTAATTCCATGTATCCGTATGATTATTTAACGATAATTAATAGTGCTTGGTGATTGTGTTGAATCATTTAACTGCTCTCTGATTACTGTGTTATACTTACATGTGCGTGTTAACATACTAGTAGTATACAGAAAAGTAACTAAATAGTCCGGTATATTTTCCTATGTGTTAGGAATTAATTGTGTTACAAAAATATATATATATATAAGACGCCTTACGGAACAATTAAACACTTTAAGGAACAGTATCCGACCGAACAACCGGACATTACCCGGGACACCAAATATTTGTCAAATACATTGATTATTTATTTCTTGGCTTGTTATGGTCCCCGTACACCATAACACCCACTAAATATCTAGTAACTCACTCAAGTAAACATACACTTGGTTTCTAACTAATAAGTAACCATCTAGTTACAATTTTTTTTCAATTTACCCCCCCCCCCCCTAGTCTAATCGGGCACCATCACCACACCATACCTTCAAGATTTGTTTGAATATTTTATTTTGATCTTGCTTGTTTACTTGGACATAATATATGATGAAATCTCTATAAAGTATGGACCATATCCTACAAAAATCATTCCATACCATCTTCTACACCTCACCACTCCATCTCCCTCATCTCATCTCTCCTCTCCCTCTTTCGGTCACCCACAACCGCCCCCATCACCACCACTTCACAACCATCAACCTCCATTCATTCAAGTTCCATTCAAACTTCAAAGGTGGTTCAAGGAGGCTTGTATCTTGTGGAACTTCAAGGAGCTTCTTTCACTTGCTTTTCACCATCATCTTCTCCATCTTCTTCACTAAGAATCATCCCTAGCTTTAAGCTAGTAGTAAGTTCCTTATGTCACCTTTGTTCATCTTGTTTCATGATTAAAAGATGTAATATGTTAAATCTACAAGAACACTAAAAAAAGGATTTAAACAAGAAGATGAAACATGATGTATTTATGTTGTATGAAATTGTTTTGATACGTACTGATCATTTGCTGATTTACTTGTTAATATTGATGTTTGATGTTGTTGTGATCACGAAACATGTTAACGGAATCAATCGAACACACTTTAGAATGTTAAAAGCTGAAAACAGTTTGTTGTTTGATGATTACAGCCAACTTCAGTTGGCTGTAACCGAACCTTAATAAAGCAAAAAATGTATTTTCTGAAGTCTAGATTTATGTATTATGAAATACGGTTCTAATGGCACTGGAATCATAATTTTTGGACTTCGTTTACTATTTTTAAAGACCCTTTTAAAAACAGCAGCTGAAGCTGAGTTTTTGCTGCAGTAAATGGGTGATGTGTTTTTGGTCATAACTGGAAATCTATGATGAATCAGCTCATGAAATTTGTACAGTAGATGATAACTGATGTATTTGTAATTACCCCACTGGAATTTCGTAAATCGGACTCTCGATGAATTTTAAATAAATTATTCCGTGGACTGCAGTCAGAAAAAGATAAATCTGAGTTCAGTCCGGAAGATGAATTTTTATAAAATATTGGTGATGAATTGGATCCCGATATTTTTACACAATAATACTTGGACCTTTTAAGACCTTCTGCAAAAAGTTGGGAATTTTTGGAACAAGTTAACTATTTTATTAAAAACCCCGAAAACAGCCCAGTTTTGAAGAATAAAGCTGAAACGACAAAAGTAGTGATTTGCGTGCCTAAATGTCGGGTATGTTATCTGTGAATGATATAACATGTTATATGTGTTATGTGCAATGTCGTATGTTTGCTTATGAACGGGAATAGATGGGAAGTTTATATGGGAATAAACCGTTAAAGTGATGCATGTTATGTGATAGATACGTGTAGGAACTTTGTGTTCTATTTTGAAAACCACTGAATAACTAACTGGTAATTATACTAGGACGTGATTGACCGACCTTGACTGTTAGCTATTTTTTAGAGTCAAACCGAGCAACCGAGGTGAGTTCACACTCTTTCCAAGGCATGGGATTCCCAAGGGCTGGGAATGGGTTAATGATTGAAATGGTAACTACAAACCATCCTCCGTGGGTAGGATGCCAAGATTTCACACTAGACCAAACCTCTATCACTGAAGTCCCTCATTTATATCGACTTAATCGCCGAGGCCTATGGCGAGCAGGTCATTAGTTAATAGCGCTATTAGGTTTAACAAACCTCACACCGTGCCAGTCGGACGGGCGTGTACTAATGGACTATGGGCAAAGGGTCAATGCTGATAGACATTGACTTAGGGCACCACTTACATTTTCATAGTAGTCGATACGCACGGTCTAGTAACACAAGGGAAGCCCCCACTAATCTTCACAAACATGTCTGGGAGACCGCGATACGAATTAATACGATACATGGTTTACAAAACGAACATATGATTTACGAAACGATTGCTACAACTAAACAACCAACTGTGAACTCGCTCAACTTTGTTGTTGACTCGTTGTTACATGCCTTGCAGGTCGTTAGGTACTCATGGAGCTTGCACAGGGAGGCGTGGTCGTTGTGGGACATGGCAGTGTGTGCCATGCTAAAAACATTACTTTATTTCGTACTTAATACTTACATTGGGTTTTACAATTATGCTTCCGCTAAACACTTAACTACGTTTTTGGTTTGAAACACCCTTCATATTGTGTGGTTGAATTTTACTTATTACTTGTTATGTTCAATATGATTGGTGGCTTGATCCTGGTCATGTCACGCCTCCAAGCGGTGACGCTCCGCATGGTGGAATTTGGGGGTGTGACATATTCTGTAAAAATTAGGGTTCTTGAACCTTTTAATTGGAGACCTAAGCCTTCTCAAATTGGATTATCTATCTTGTTTGTTCTTATTTCAATCAAATCTGAATTTCAGATTCTATCAATTGGTTTCATTTTCGGGAAATCGATGAGGTCTGAAATCCGGAATCAATTTCACATATCCGATCTTTTTTTCCGAAATAGCAATTCAATAGCCATCTCAAATCTTATCAGTTTGATTTTTTAAAATTCCTGATTTGGCAAATCTGAACAACCCAATCGCAAATCCTATCTGAAGATGCTATCTAAAAATGCTCTCGTTGCCCAATTAACAACAATTGGATCCTAACTCGAGTCCATAGTGTCGCAACTAAAGGATAATTGTCACACCTCACCCAAGGCGGAAATGCGAGGCGCGACCATGAAAGGTTTTCAAGCATTCGATTAGCAAACATCTATGTGATAATAATAACCAACCAATACCAAATGTATTTTGAAAGTTTACAAAACCAAGTATTTAAGTTGGCATGCATCGCCAGAACAAACATCGTGTTTAAAAATACTTATACAAATGACATAGTTTATAAAACGAAGGCTTTGACAAGTATATCCTGCACAAGGACGGGAATTACAAGACAAACCCCAAAAAATGGTATCGTCATATGCATTCTATCCTTTATCCTTAAGCCAAGAGACACCGCTCATTTACCTGAAATGAATGCTTAAAGACGTCAACATATTGTTGGTGAGTTCACAGGTTTAAATAACACAAATGAATTTTTAAATGCATTTTATAAAAACCGATATGCGTAGTCTAATGAAAATCACGATAGTCAAACCATGGTCTTGCAAAACCATGACGTATGTGCCGACATAAGCTTGAAACCAACCTATAACGATGATGCCTCACCACATCGTACACCATGACGATGTCTAACAAATTTGGACACAATTGCACTCTCACAAGGTCACAACCGACCAGGAGTGGGGCTCGTTGCACCCAATAGATCTATTCGACTGTTTCGCGGTCATTACCACGACTAATGGTTACTAAACGAAACAATAACACGAGGATTTCCGAGCTCCAAACCAACCAACTTATGCGCACAAAATAGACAAAAAGGTTTTCATTCCCCACTACCATACCTCGTAACCAAGCATGAATTTCCCCCGATTTAAATAAACATTTAACTAAGTAAAAGGGGTCGTGAAGACTCACAAATTACGTTCCGTGCGTATATTAGCAAAACCAAATGTCCAAAATAATTCCCGACCTACACATGTCCTAATTCAATAAGACACTAGGTCTATGTACATGTCTACCCGACAAGTCGTTCACCAAACTTTTTTAGGCAATGAGTTGTTAACCTTTTTAAATAAAAGTGTTTAATTCTTACAACGCGTTGGTGGGTGGTTATCCGAGAATTCCCAAGTATTTATATATATTACAACAAATATATATATATATATATCATACATTGTCACACAATGTCGATACCTAGTCCCGAACTACAAATTCAAACCAATAAATATATATTTTACGACTATGTCATATTTATTCACGTGGTTTGACAACCACAAAATCCGTAAGTCGAACTCGACCAAAAATGTATATTAATATTTATTATTAAAATAAATATATGCTCCGATTACAATAAATAGTCAGGAAAATAATATCTTAAATATTATATATATATGTATTTAGTGAAACCCCTTTCTTGACACGAATATTTAGCCCACACATGGTATTCATTTCTACCCTTAAACATGTACGGTCGTATGCTACGAGCATTTAGCCACTTAAACATGTTTCAACATAAACATGGAATCACATAACCATCAAATAAATCTTTGATTGTTAAGTACTCTACTTATACCACTTATCGACCATTTCCGGAAAATATATTCCCCGCATTTTTAAGGATCCGAAAAAATATATATTTTGTATTTTGTGATATTTTAGGCGAGAATATATATTTTGCAATATAGTAAAGGCTTGGTCGTTCGTATTAAAACCCGACTTTTGGCAAAATGATATATTATATATATAAATACTTATATATATTTTAGCAAAACTTGAATTTATTCCACACAAAAAAAATTTACTAGAATCTTTCCAAATCTCCTTTTTAAATCCTTATTTTTATATTAATCCTTGATAATCGTAACTTGATCATCAAGTCACAAAATCATAAGTTTCGGTGATTTTTATGGTAACCCACTTGTTTAACATACATAATAACCATTTAACCCATGTTAAATTCCGTACTTCAACTTATGGACTTAACATGTTAAAACCGAGTTTAAAATATATTTAAACTTATTTTAAGATAACAACATGTCATTTTTGTTAATCATACTTCCAAGTTCCAAGCCCAATTTACAACCACATGTCACATGTTTAAGCAAATCACCCCATAATCACACTTAACCATGCTTAACCAAGTATTAACATATAATTACAACTTGTATAATCACATCTTATCAACAATTCTCATAAGACATTTCATACACTTTATTTCACAAAAAATTACCATTTTAGTTATATTTTCACTAATATACTTTTAACATAACAAACCATATATTAATTACACAAGATCATCCTTCAACTTTTAAATACCAAGTTTACTACTAAAATACACATAACTAAAATCAACATCATCAAGCAAAATTATTCAAACCCATGCTTCATCTATTTTTTAAACTATATATTTTTTTAGTGTAAACATACTTGTAGCAAGAACATCTTCATAAAAAGTTCATAAGCTAACAACTTTCAAGAAGCAAGTATTCTTGCCATACTAAATCAAACAACAAAAGCATCTACACACTCATACATACATACGGTTACATATACACATAAATACCTTTTAAAAAAAACTTTAATTTAACACAAGGGTTTCTTTATGTTTAAAAAAAATACAAGTTAACATCTCATTTGGTGATCTAACTTGTATGAATAAACATCTAACAAGATTTATCGCTAGATAAGTGTAGATTCATACCAAGCTTAGAAACTCCTTAATGTGATGGATAGAAGCCTTGTAAGTTAAGGTGTAGCTCTAAGATCCTCCTAAACCTTCTCAAACCTTAACTTATATATAATTTTAGTGTGGTTTATAAGGGATTTGTGAGAGTTTAATGTAGGAAATGGGTCACAATTTTGTTAAAAAAAATAATAAAAAATAAAGATACTCTCTTTAAACATTTGGGAAATTGTAGTACATGAACCATGTACAAATTCAAACGAAAATAAATATGAACTACAACATATTTAATAAAACAATCGATTCAAACCAATATCTTCAAAAGATAAAGTCTTCAACTTGATCTTTAACTGCGTCTACTTGTATGGTTCATTGTGTTTTCAGTCCGTTGTGTAGACTTCAACGAGGTCTTGAACCACGTCTTCTTGTACAATAATTTCCTACAAAAAGAACAAACAAATGTTGACGATTATGGCTGAGGCACGTGTTCAACACGCTACCCTTAAAACAGATTTCGCGCCTCTACTAAAGACGACGCGTCTGTCTCCCAGGGTACAACAGCCGAAGCAGTCTGTACTGCCGGAAATGGCCACGGGCCCGAGGTTACACCGAATAGAATTATAGTGTTTGAACTTGTGGAAAACTGATGATACGAAGGTGATGGAATCGAGTAGAGAAAACTCATCTCTCTATAATTCCCAACATATAGATGTTCAAGTCTTCACCACTTCTCCAAGAATTCTTCATACATATTATCTTTCTCTTGTAGTTTTCTCATCATTCCAATGAGTCACATAGCCTACCATCTTTTTCCTTTACAAGAGTTGTATGTTATGAAGAGTTTCTCTTAAGTGATGATTTTATTAGAGACATAAAACTCTAATAAAAGTTTCACTTAATTAGTGATTTAATTAGAGCCATAAAAACTATAATAAAAGCTAATCAAGTGATATAAAACTCTACTCAAGAGTTTCACCATATGAAGGAGTTTAATATGTAATTATAATTTCACTAAATTATAAATTAACTAAATATCCATTCACTAATTTTCCCAACAATCCCCCACATGAATGGAGATTGTTCAAAACACATAAAATTTCCAATGGAACCTCGACAGTTGAGTTTTGCATACGATAGGTAGGTGTTACCCTTTGAACCTTCGCTCATGAAATGCACTTAGCCCACTAGCTCTGAGTAGATCTCAATGTCTTTGAACTCGTCTGCCGTTTGTGTAGACGTCAATACACTTCACACAAGACTCTCCCTAGCTGGGTCATCTCCTCATAGTCGTGTCCAATAATGGTCGTGGAACACTTTCCTGGTTCTGCGAGAGCTCTAGGAATTGTGCCCTCAATTCCATTCGAAGCGACCCCACTTCTCTCTAACATAGGTGATTCTCCTTAGATCATTAAAAGCATTGTGGTTATTGTGATCTATCCAAATCATTTACCACATATTATGCTTAGCCTCACACTTGTCACTTTTAGGAATGGACTAGGAAGTTTATTAATCTTTATAATAAACTACCTTATTAAATGCGTAGGGTTATTCCCCCACAGTGACCTCGCTTATTCATACAATTAGGTTTTCCTATTGAACTCAATTCTTGGGATCTCCAGTCTACTGAGTTAGGTTTCCATCATATGAACTTCATTTTTCAAGGGCTTCAGTCCCATTCCACAACTTGATCTCTAATAAACCCTCAGGTTGTTGGATCCATAACATTAGCAAATAACTTTGCGTAGTTGAGATCAGTTGTCATGATGTGTTCTTAACTCGTAAGTTAATTTTGCCTATTGTCAACTTCTAAGACTATAACCTCAGTGGCCATCTGAATCTGGTTATAACATATGTCTTCGTAAGATACGTGTATCATTTAAGGCAAACACATCTCCATTATGCACTACGACCTTTGTGTCCTCCACTTAGTCGTCTATTTGCAATGTTAGATTGGATTACAAAATCCTTATTGCTAAAAACAAATGCAAGACACCCCCCACATTTAAGTGTTATTGGATAACATTTAGATGTGTTAATGAGAACCATTTCTACATACCCTTATAGGGTTGTTTCTTAAATGGTTCCTCCCCCACATTTCTTGCCATTTGATCAACATTTCCGTAACACCACTTATGGCGACATTTATACACATATGATTGAACAAGACCAACCTTATTGTATCAGTGAATTCAACTCATATTGCATTAGCTTACACAAGCTTCCGAGCTGACCAAAGCAACACATGCCATTGTCATAAGTTTGTCACCAACTTAGAATAATTCTAATTTAACATCTAGAATAAGCTTAGACAATGAGTTCTCCTCATTAGCTTTTCGAACAAACTTTTAAAAGTTACATGTCATTTCCTTATAATGAATGAAAATTCTCTCTCAACTTTGTCCATACACAAATTCTTTTTGTGTTCATACACATTTGAATGTTTAGAGTTAATTAGTCTCCATCAAGACCCATAATTAACCAAGAACTAGTCTAGCATGCTTTAGACTACAATACTTTAGCATGTGAACAGAAGATGCATCATTCTGATTCTTCACAGCCCTAAGGATATCATAATATCACTTTGCAACATTCATCCCTTGTTAAGACAAAATAATGAGACTTATTCATAATCCTAAAACATCAATATTTAGGAAGGTCTCACAAATTATTGTATATAGCACAAAGCTAAATTTCATCATTCATTTAAGGAACATAACTTGTTTACTTTTGATTTCCAACGATCTACCATTGACTCATAAGTACTTAAACATAAGTCTTAATCCAAGTCACTTGGTGAACACATTCATCACCAACAAGATGAATGTTTCTCGTCTACAATCACTATTATGTGTGAGATAGAGTCAACTAGATCGACACTCAACAACATGGCATTCATAATTTTGCCATAAGTGATTTGCACACATCTATTGTTATTCATTAGGAGATATGTATATTTAGGATGCTCTCCCAAATGAAGGTAAAATCTCCATATAGATCTAACAATAATAAAGTGGTAGACGCATCTACTTATAAATCTCGCAAGATTTATTAAAGGTATACAATAACATATAGTACTTTTACTTTCATATGTTAGAATTCACACTTGTGAATTTTCAATGACTTCTAATGAAGTATGTCGACATGAATGTCGTTAGTGTATTTCATCTCAATACACTCACTACGTTCTTTCATTACTCACTCATGATGTGGTTATACATTTGATGTTTCGTCTTTGACTTTTAGTCAATGTAACAACTCTCAAGTTGTTTATATCCAAGTATTTTCATGTATCATCCGTTTAAAACCATATTCTTTTAAGCAATGTATAACCGACGTTATAATTATTTTCCACAAAATAATTTATACGTCACAACCATTAGTGATTTATTTCTTTGTAAAAAATTGAATGTGTTATCCGAAGATATTGAACACCAAACAATAAAATACATTGGAAACTAAATCATAAGTGTCAATCACTATTGAAATTTAAACGGAAGCATAGACAATATGTAGACATCAAATAGCAAAGTGCTTTTAGCTTCAACACTTTATAATCTGATCGAAATCTTCTCAGCAATATTGTCCCATGGCATGTCTTGAGGTACTCCCTCAATAAGACTCCATGCACTTGTAAGTACAAGTTCCCCATTTCATCTTGAAACTTTAAACTTGGACAATTTTGCTCAAAACAACACCAAGTTGTTACAAATACTACATTTAAGTAGTAAACTTGAACAATTAAATTTGTTCACAACAACACCAAGTTGTTTTTCACCAAATAACAACCACCAGGCTGTTACTTTGTTCACCATATGCTACTTCTAGTAAGAGTAGCGAACCATTTGAATTATTAATGTTATGCAAAACTTTGTTTTAAAAATAATTCAAAACAGTTTCTTAGTTTTGCAATATACAATACTAATAATATCAATTAGGGTTATGAAAACATAGATCAAACCCAAAATATCAAATGGTTTTATATTGTTTAGTCTTACTACACATGTACTAAACATTTTCTAACACGCATGTTAGAAAAAAAAAATGTTATAACAAGCACATTATAGAATCGAACGTTTACATAAAACGTTTTCCAAATATATAGTTTATAAAATAAACCATTTCTCATCATTTTTAATGCACTTATAGGCAATTAAATGTTTACATAAAACATTTCTGTTCATTATGAACAATCTCTAACCTCGTATTCGTGATACACATTTTCTAACATACGTGTTAGAAAATTTAAGTCATTTTATATAAAACATGACAAATCACAAATTAAAGTTGGTGATAAAATCACACACAACTACACCATCACTTTATGGTGATTTAATTCTTGTATTCTTACTCTTGTATTTGTTTTTTCACTCTCATCAAGTTAGGCACATAGCCTACTTTTAATACAAGAGACATGGGGTGAAGATAAGTCTCACTTAATTAAAGATTTTATTAGAGACATAAACTCTAATAAAAACTAATAAATTGACTTGAAACTCTCCTTAAAAGTCACTTAATTAAAGATTTTATTAGAGACATAAACTCTAATAAAAACTAATAAATTGACATGAAACTCTCCTTAAGAGTTTATCTTCCATATGAAGAGTCTAGTAAATGATTTTAATTTCATTAAATTCATATAAATACCACACCATCACTTTATGGTGATTTAATTCCTTGAAGCCAATCAAATATCAACTTCAATGTATGACATTTTATTTCTAAATCATACAAAGAATTAAAACAATGCTACAACAAATTGCTTATATAAAATGTCTACATAAAACATTTCAAAGCATTTGTATTTTAACCATTTTTAACAATCATGTTAAAATGAAAGAAATTCTAACGCGCACGTTAGAAATATTAACATTTCCACAAAATGTTAATTCGACTTGCTAAAAACACATATATGGTTCAAATAATAAGTCATTTCTAATACACACGTTAGAAACTAAACAATTAAAAAATTGCTTCCAAACTAACCCTTTTCATGAACGTTTCTAACACACATGTTAGAAGACGAATGATTACAAAAATCATTATAATACTTATTTGTTCATATCAATCAATGGGTGGATGAAGAGTCTACTTTAAATAGAGACTTAATTAGAGACATAAAACTCTAATTAAGTAACATAAAACTCTTATTTAAAGACATAAAAAACTCTACTAAAGAGACTTTAACGTTTACAAAAAAAAACGTATGTTTTACACCAATAATTCCGGTCTAACACATATGTTAGAGAATTTAACGTTTACAAAAAAACGTATGGTTTACACTAATAAACCCGATCTAACACAAAAGTTAGAAAAATTAACGATTCCCAAAATCGTTTCAAAACCAAACGTTGGAACCAAAACTATTCGTTTTGTACCACGGTATAGGATATAAGATTGTATCTCAATCTCAAAAATCCAAACGCAACAAGTTGTACTACATACATATTTCCCAAAATAAATATTTATAAGATCATAACCTCTAAAAATATATTTTTTTTATTCTATTATAAATCCTTTTGTAAACCCAAAATCCTTATAAATAAGGTTTTTAAGATTGTACCAACAATCTCACGAAATCTGTTTTAAGTTTGTAGAAAATGGGTCACAATTTTGTTAAAAAAATAATAAAAAATAAAGATACTCTCTTTAAACATTTGGGAAATTGTAGTATATGAACCATGTACAAATTCAAACGAAAATAAATATGAACTACAACATATTTAATAAAACAATCGATTCAAACCAATATCTTCAAAAGATAAAGTCTTCAACTTGATCTTTAACTGCGTCTACTTGTATGGTTCATTGTGTTTTCAGTCCGTTGTGTAGACTTCAACGAGGTCTTGAACCACGTCTTCTTGTACAATAATTTCCTACAAAAAGAACAAACAAATGTTGACGATTATGGCTGAGGCACGTGTTCAACACGCTACCCTTAAAACAGATTTCGCGCCTCTACTAAAGACGACGCGTCTGTCTCCCAGGGTACAACAGCCGAAGCAGTCTGTACTGCCGGAAATGGCCACGGGCCCGAGGTTACACCGAATAGAATTATAGTGTTTGAACTTGTGGAAAACTGATGATACGAAGGTGATGGAATCGAGTAGAGAAAACTCATCTCTCTATAATTCCCAACATATGGATGTTCAAGTCTTCACCACTTCTCCAAGAATTCTTCATACATATTATCTTTCTCTTGTAGTTTTCTCATCATTCCAATGAGTCACATAGCCTACCATCTTTTTCCTTTACAAGAGTTGTATGTTATGAAGAGTTTCTCTTAAGTGGTGATTTTATTAGAAACATAAAACTCTAATAAAAGTTTCACTTAATTAGTGATTTAATTAGAGCCATAAAAACTCTAATAAAAGCTAATCAAGTGATATAAAACTCTACTCAAGAGTTTCACCATATGAAGGAGTTTAATATGTAATTATAATTTCACTAAATTATAAATTAACTAAATATCCATTCACTAATTTTCCCAAACATTTAAAGCATAATAGAAATAATGTTTGGGTGGGAGTTTGGCCTACGACATGAAGAGGGAGAGAGAGTGATGAAAGTTGACCTGGGTAATCTTTGAAGATTTAGTTGTATAAAAGAACTAGTGCCTTGAATCATAAAATCATCAGAACTTAGATGGAGTGTACATATGTATATATTGATGAAGCATGGTAGGTATGGGCATGCTTTTCTTGGCCGACTTTCACAAGTAAAAGTCAAAGATTGTAGTTTGTTGGTAAAAGTACTACCATACATTTTTTTAAAAGCATGGCAAGTAATATAATGTAGAAGTAATGGGATTTGGATGAACAATCTAAAGTGTGGGAAAGATACAAGTGGTGTACGGCTCATAAAGAAAAGAAAGTAGACTTGTAGGTTGATTTTATAGTGTGGATCATGAAGCTTGCATTTGTTAAAATAAAATCAAAGTTTTGGATAAAATTCAAGTTTAAATTGTCAAGTAACTTGATTTTCTATGGACTTGGGTTTTATAACATTAAACACAATAATACCATAAATCCATATATATGTGCCGTGAATACATATATAGAATACATACAAGTATGTTTTAGTGGAACGACATTTTTTTATAAAACGTAGACGTGCGTTAAAACATAAAGATTAAATATAACCATATTTAAATGCAGATAATGATACATTATGCATAAAAATAAATATGAGGGACATTTTTTTGGCATTTGATTAAATAATGCCAACGCTCATGTTTGCTAAATTGTTTTAATGTGCACCAATAATTTCATCACTTTACAGTGTATACTGTATAATCCATCAACACTCGGTTTTTTTTTTTTATATACTTTTATCGCTACACGATAAGATGATACCAAACAATATCAAATGGGAACCCATGCATTTACCCGGAAATTGCTAGACTTTATGGACTCAATTAATAATATAATTAAGTCTAAACGCACGTAATTAAATAAATAAATAAATAGTGATTAAGTCATACGGATTAACCTGAAAATTTGCGGGTTGTCACAAAAATGTTGCAGCAATCAAGGAGGCTTGGATGTAGAGCAGGAACCTGAGGATGAACTACAGGGTTCGTTGACAGATTTGCTCAAGGACACCGCAGCCACTCAAGTGGAACCAACGGTTTTTCCATTATAACCAGCCCTGAACAAAAGGCAGGTGGTGAAGTAATGAAAGGGTGTCACTTGGAAACGCCTTTGCTACATGTTAATCCAGATAATGGTGACGACCAAAGAATGCCCATGCCCGATGATGACTGTAGATCAGGGGCATCACGAGCTAGTAGTCAAGGGGAAAACGGTGTTCAAATGAGGTTCACGGACCGGGATGTCAAGGTGAAGATATGGAAATATGCAAATCCAAATGAAAGTGGTTATCTTAGGCAAACAAGGTTTTACAATTATCTGAAACTTGTAATAGTATTTGGGGCTATTCACCACAGTCTGGTCAAGCCAGGGGAAGGGCTCAACACCTACAATGATTTACTAACAAGTGAAATACATTATCAAGTTCCTAGTACTACTACTAGTAACTTACTGCAAAATGCTAGGAATAAAGATGTAGAAGCCGACTTGAAATGCGGGGACTTAGCCGGACAAATCCCCTTCCTCACGACTTGAGGACAAGTCGTTTCACCGGCCAAGATGTATTGATACGAACCCATATACTAAAAGTTAGGAAGTGGAGAAGTGGGGTAAAATTGTCGGACGTTTAGTCTTTTAATTTCCAGAATTATCTAGTTTTAGGTTTCAATGTTTATTCTATAAAATTTAGGGTTCTTGAACCTTGTAATTGGAAACCTAATCCTTCTTGAATTGGATTATCTATCTTGTTCGTTCTTGTTTCAATCAAATCTGAATTTCAGATTCTATCATCTTGCCAATGAACCAAAAGCTGCTGAGCCGGTCGGTTTTCACGACAAACTATTCTCCCGTCAATGATATCTTGCGACCGTAGAAGAAACTAAGAACCAACAGGCAAGGGAAGCACAAGAATATGATGGCCATAAGCTTCCTTTAACATTGATACATGAAAAACACACGGTGGATTTGAGCATCATCAAGCAAGTCCAATTCGTAGCCACTAGTTTTTCTACTCCACAATTAGAGAAAGCCCTAAAACCCAGGTCCTGATTTAAAGTGTTTTTTATTTCTCATAGAGGTTTAAACAAAAGGCCGCAACTTAAGGTAAACCACTCAACAATATCAAATGTTCTTTCACTTCAATGCTTGTCAGTATACTGTTTCATTCGATGTCTAGCCTAAACCAATGATTGCTTGTGTTATCACAACATTGCTTCAATATGAATAACTTTAACAATGGATTTAGTATTATAATCAGAAATACAGGTAATCTGGATTTGAGGTGGGAACCCATACAAGGGTCTAGTATGAATAGCATAGTGAAAGTGGTATTATACCACATCAACCATTAGGATTTGTTGAACTCAAGATTGTATAAGAACAGTTGTTTAAGAAAATGAGTTTTTTATATGATCTCTGATTGAATCGGTGTATTACAAATGGTGGTCAGCGATAGTATTTATAGCCACCATATCGGAAGCAACACGATGGTTCACAAAGAGACGTGTCGGTATGTTTAATTTACAACATTTACATATCTAACCTTCCACTTCTAATAATTACAAAATAGGCACTAACTATACTAACAGAACTTTCTAACTAAAGATAACGAGATTAACCAACAATCACCCCTTAATCTTGTTGTTGCAACACGGCTTGCTTTGTCTTTATAGAAGTGAAGTTTGACTACATATGAGATGAGCATCTAAATCTTTCTGCTTATCTCTCTTTCCATTTTGTACATTCGTTTGCAAAATGTCCATATAACAATCAAAGTATCAAAACTTGCTCTTGTCTTTGTCTTCTTGATGCGTATCATTTCAAATTTGTTTTTCCTCTGTACCAAACTTTCTTCCACTTATTCTACCACGACCATGATCACTTTCCATCAGAAGCTTATTTTGATCATTCTCATCGGGTTCATCTTGACTTTTGAGACGTTCTTCACATGTGATTATTCTTCCTAGTGCTTCCTAAAACGACATGTTGTATATCACTGAATATTGCTCGATTAATACTAGGATTGGTAAAAACATTTTTGGCATGGAGCTCACAGGGAGAATAGCGTATGACTGTACATATCGGGTTCATCTCATCGGGTTCATCTTGACTAATGGTAAAAACTTTAGACCTATGTAAATAGTTTGATCATTCTCATCGGGTTCATCTTGACTAATGGTCATTCGTCGAGTTTTTGTGCTCACAGGGAGAATAGCGTATGACTTGCATTGCTTTTAATTAGCAATTAATATTGCAAGGTATTAAAACGGGTCAATGCTATGACCCGAGCCAGTTATGTGTAATGGGTCAAACTCTTAATGAGGACTTAAGGTCCGACGAGAGTTAATCGAGTCATGGGTGGGCTTTGGATTACCTAAAGTGGGGTATATCAAGTGTAGGACCGGGTTTCGGGACCGAAACCGTGATTCGTGTGATTATGTTCATACACGGGAAGATTAGAGATGATAAACAAACAACTTTGTATTAATCCGGTAGTATAACATTACAAATCGGCCCGATTACAAGATAACCGAACTAATACCAAAGGAGTATACATCCGGGGAGAGACCAAGTGGTGATCTCTCCCGGTGAGGTCTCAAACCTCCTCCAACTTCCTTTTGTTTTTTGCAAATGACAAGGATTTTCTATTTATAGTCACACCCCTTGTCTTGCAAGCACACACGGTCAACCGAATAACCCTCTCGTTTGACCACTTCAAACGAGCGGGTCTATACACGTTCGATAGACCGTTTCACTAACTATTACAAATTCAGCGTAAAATAAAACTAATCTATTCGACAAGCATCGGACACAAAATCTGCATCAACAAATTCCCCCTTGTCCGTTGCTGTCGAATGCTGAAAATGCAACTGCAATCGATCTTCAGTCAAGTATTCATCTTCTCTGTGTTAACAAATTCCCCCTTGACCGATGATCCAGGTAAGTAGTATCTTGACGCTCCTTGTATAATATTTCCCCCTTAAAGTACGCGTATCCGTGTTGGGTGTTGTGCAATTTCCTCAATTGACCGATCTTCCGCTGATCTTCCAATACTCCAACCGGCATTTGATAAGGGTTCCAATCTTTAAGAACTGCATCAAGTCTTGATCTTGTCATAAGAACTCTATTTCATACAAGCATACTACATTGATAGAGATTTCTGGTGAACTGTCTTCTGTAAACCGTCTTTGTGGAATCGACCAAGTAATGCACTTTAATCTTCAGCATCAACACTCAGGAAAGTCAGCTAGACCAAGTGTATCCCTTGCAAGCTCAACCAGCATGCTTAGTTGAACTACATCCAGATCTCATTGTCTCGCCTTTGTGAAGTTGACCACGTAATGCACTACGGATCTTCAGCATCAGTACTCAGGAAGTCAGCTAGACCAAGTACATCGTTTGCAAACTCAACGAATTGAGTTACCCCCAGATCCTTGTAAAATCCCAAAGAAACATCAAACCCAAAACCGAATCCTGCAGGTCTTCAGTCTTGAACTATCAGCTTTCATAAAGATTCCCCAGGTCTTCAGTGAACAGCGCTTTTGTAACTACTGTAGACTTTAGAAACCTGTATTTTTCCGTGCAAAACCCTTCACGCTGGCTGGAGAATTAATTAAAATCCTCAAATATGTGTATGTGCAAAACATTCCATGCCGAACCGTTTGTATCACCAGAAAATCACAAACTCTACCACCTGTGATTGCGTTTAGAAATTTACCGAAGAAATTCATCATACGTTTTATTCCCCCATTTCTTTAGTAAAATCTCTAAACCTTAACAGATTCTCTCCACTTCAAAGAAACTGTCGTCAAATGTTCACCAATTCCCTCCACTAAGCGGAACTGTCGTCAATCTTTATTGAATGTTCTCGGTTCCGAAAAATCACGAAAACGACTTTCTTCTTTGCATATTCTAGTTGAATAAGAACGTCCCCTAGTACCCCGTAGGATCCGACTTGTATCCCTCCAAAGACTTTGTGAACTCGTTAGGACCGGTATTGACATTCTAGGTTCATTCATTCGTTACCAAATGCGAGAATATGACAATAAACAAAAAGATTTCTTCGTTGCATATTCTAGTTGATAAAGAAATTTCGCCTAGTACCCCGTAGGATCCGACTTGTATCCCTCCAAAGACTTTGTGAACTCGTTAGGACCGGTATTGACATTCTAGGTTCATACGTTCGTCTTCAAATGCGAGAATATGACAATAAACAAAATGCTTTCGAACATTTACGAATAACCGGTAACAATCATAAACATTGACGTGCGGAAGTGAACATACCATTCCGTTTTTGGCCCATAGTAGTCGCGTCACCATTTTTTATATTTGCATCGGTAACCGTGACTACCCCACATTTTTCAAAAATAATCAAGTTCTCATCATCCTTTTTTTTTTTTTTTTTTTTTTAATCGCTGCCAAACTAATAAATTTGATGAGGCCCATCTTTAATAAAGAGTCCCAAGCCCAACTTGAAGTCTCGATACATTCTGAACCCAACATCATACATCCAACAGTTTTGAATGGCCCAACTATTTTATTTAACTAATAAAGTTCTGGAACCCACCATCCACTTTGTGTCTCTCTGTTTCTTCGATACACCAAGAACCAAAAGTCAAGAATCAAAACCCCCAAAGTAAAAATAGTGACATCTCATATCTGTCCCTCTTCTTCTGCGATTCCACTTCCAAACCCTAATCGATCATCACCTTCTATCCAGCGGTTAATGTCTTCAGCGATTTCACCTTAAAAAACAATCAAACCAGACACTTCTTTCTTCTTCGATGCAATACCAGCTGAAACCCCTGTTTCAGTCGACGATTGATGTGGATCCTTCGATGATGTTTCTTAACCTCGAAAGATGAAAGGCCTTATCGAAGGATCAACTTACGAAAGATCATAAATTTTGAAAGATATTTTGATCGATCGAAAGATCTGATCAACCGAAGGATGATCCTTCGAAAAGCTTAGTATCCTTCGAGGAAAATAACATCTTTCGATCAAATTGTCATCCTTCGAATCTTTAAGCAGCCGCCAAGAACATCAAGAACACAGCGACTGTTCTTATGCAGATCTTTGACGAAAACATTGTATTTTTTATTTTTGATGATGATAACTTGATTATATAGGTGAAAAACATAAAACCGAACACTTGTTTCAGCACAGATCTGAATATTCGGGTCCAAATCTGAGTTTTTCTCATTTTCACCCAACTTTTCTTCTTGAACAAAAATCACTAAAATCACAGATCTAGAGCACATGTGACTTAGTAAACGGTTAGATTTACTAAATCGGGCACCATGGCTCTGATACCAATTGTAGGACCGGGTTTCGGGACCGAAACCGTGATTCGTGTGATTATGTTCATACACGGGAAGATTAGAGATGATAAACAAACAACTTTGTATTAATCCGGTAGTATAACATTACAAATCGGCCCGATTACAAGATAACCGAACTAATACCAAAGGAGTATACATCCGGGGAGAGACCAAGTGGTGATCTCTCCCGGTGAGGTCTCAAACCTCCTCCAACTTCCTTTTGTTTTTTTGCAAATGACAAGGGTTTTCTATTTATAGTCACACCCCTTGTCTTGCAAGCACACACGGTCAACCGAATAACCCTCTCGTTTGACCACTTCAAACGAGCGGGTCTATACACGTTCGATAGACCGTTTCACTAACTATTACAAATTCAGCGTAAAATAAAACTAATCTATTCGACAAGCATCGGACACAAAATCTGCATCAACATCAAGCGAATTGAAATTTAGATAGTATGTTCTTACGGACATAATGAATTTAAAATGAAATATGGGTTAAAAGAGTATACTTGGTCAAGACAAGCTTTTAAAATTTCCTTCGTGATTAAAAAGAATAAAGTTGACTAAAACGCCCTCGAATGATTAACCGGGGAAATGACCCTTAAGGGTAGTTTAAATATGAATTTTATAATTCGGTCAATCCTTATGGTAGTATAAAATAGAAGGCTTAAACCATTCTAGCTTAAAGCTATGTAATCGGTCATTTTTGTAAAAATATCTAACTTGGGGGTAGAACGGGAATAAAATGATTTTTCTCATTCACGATCCATCACATTTGAAGTTATGATGATATATAAATGAAAATCATAAGTGGGAATGCGAACTATAAATAAACGGAATCGGTTAATGAGTTATGATTGAAAGGTTTGGAATTCTTAAAAACAATTCGGATTAATCAAAGTTCGGCCTTTGAAAGGTCGAACGGGTCAATTGCCATAACTGCGAACCGGATAACGAATGTATAAAATGCAAGAACAATAACCCGGGTTATGGGGTATAGTCGTAAAAATAATGTTCTTGCAAGAAGATATAACTTCTGTGAGATCGTTTGCTTAAATATGCAAATGGGTCAACTATTTAATATACATACATATATATATATATATATATATATATTGAAATCAATAGCGTAAAAAAAATTGTTAACCCGAATCATGGGTTCACAAGTTAGAAATGTGGGCAAATGTTTTACGAACACGTAGGAAAAAGTTTCGTGCGAAACAGACAAGTAAAAGAAAGATATGGAAAATTTAGTATAAGGGCAAAGCTGGAATAAAGCTGCAGATCAGCTCAACCGTAACCTACGGTTGGCAACCGTAGGCTGCGGTTGCCATTTACTGCCCATAGTTTTACAAGTGTGCCGTAAGCTACGGCACATGAGCCATAGCCTACGACGGGATTCTCCAAAATTGATTTTGTTTGTTTGTTTGTTTGATATTTTTGGGTAACAAATCCATGTCTAACATATGAGTTGTTATTGGTGTATAGGTGATAGCTAGGACCTTACGGATGATGATCAAGCATAATGGACGAACTGAACACAGTCGAAGTTCAAGCTTCCGCTTAGTTTCGTTATTTTACGAACCAAAAACAATTATGACTTTATAAGTGTTTTACATTTTATTAATGTGTTAACGTGTCTAAAGTGTTAAAAAGTTTAAATACTTATGAACTTTTAGTAAATCCGAATTATTGTACGTACGTTAAATTGCATTACATATATGCAAAAGTTTTTATAAATTCTCAGTTATGTAAGCTTGGGTCTTACATTTATAGTGCCCAATTTCATGTGAAGTCACTTACGTTTTCATTTGGTAACATCCTTAACGTCTCTAACTCACTTCTTAAGGTTTGTAGACGGGTTTTCTGAACTAAGTCTGCTCCTAAGTACCGAACTTCAATCGAGTCCCACACTTCCTATGTTGTCGTGTGTTGTGCCACTTGCATCGAAATATCTTCAGGCAAAGTTTGGAGGATCATTGCCTTGGTTGTACGTACCTTCTTTTCATCTACTCCTCCTGGTGAGCTTACTGCTTCCCATAGACCACAAGCCTTCAAGATTATGTCCATCGACAATGCCCACGTAGTATAATTTGACTCATTCAGTTTTGGACATTGAAGTGATATGTTCCCTTGCTCTCGAGTTTTTATTGATCCACTTGATGTGTCTTCTTTGCCTGGCATTTTTTTGTACTTCTTGCTTCTTTATTGATCTAACCATAAAAGTTTGATCATGCCACACAGGATTTGTTTGTAACACAGGTCTTAGTTGCCATACAAGTCTTAGTCGCCACACATGTCGAATTTGCCACATAGGTCTAATTTTTCAGATAGGCATGGTCGTACCAAGCTATGGGCATGACTATGCATCTCAACCCAACAATACAAGTCAAAAAGTCAACCCTATTTTGGTCAACAAAAGTCCACAATATGCGAAGGCATGGCTGTGGAGGATGAAGACACGCAATAGAAGCTTGGAGATCCGATAAGACTGACACCTTTTGAAGCCATGTCTTGACACCTGTCCATGCACGGGCGTGCATCACCTGAGGTACGGTCATGCCTATAACTGAAAGGAACAGAAAGGATCGTGAAGGACAAGAAGCCTACTGGTTTTCAGGCAAAGATACGAGACACACCTTTGTCTATGTATGCACGGTCATGCATATCTGCACCCACGCATCTTATAAATAGAGGCATTGGCTACCCATTTCCATTATCCATCTCCACTCATTCCTCTCACACTTTTAACACACTTACTCTCTGGTCTAGAGTGGTCACTAGGAGTTTGGGATCACTCCAAAAAAATACTTGTAATAGTTTAGTTTGAGAGAAAGAGAGAGAAAACTTGTAATTATCAACCATCAAGAAATTGTTTTAATAATGGCTATAAAGTAATGGCACCATTATCTCATTGTCAAGAAATTCTTAATCAAAACTGATTATACAAGCTTAAATACCTGTTGACTCAGAAGATTATTGTTGGAAGATAAATGTTGACACCAATCACATCATTATCTGCATATTTGAAATACTTATGTTTATTTTATATTTGTGACATCATTATTTAATTCTAACTTAACCTGAGATTAGGATTATCAATAGGATAGGGCGGGTTGTTAGTTGCTTCACCGCCAAGCAACTTGATGAACATTTACTTGATTAACCCCCAAATCCTACATGTATAAAACCTGTGATCAGATCATTTGTATATATTGAAACTAGGTTATAACCCTGTGTGTTACACAGGTTGAGTAAATGAATTTTATAAACTAAATAATAAAACAATATCTCTATAAAAACCTCATTTATTGCATAGGTTGAATAAATGTAATTTTATATATTAAATAATAAAAAGTTATATCTATAAGAACCATATGTATTGTACGGGTTGAATAAATGCAATTTTATATACTAAATAATAAAAAAGTTATATCTTTAAAACCATGTGTATTACACGGGTTGAATAAATGTAATATTGTTTACCAAATAATAAAAAAAAAATATATCTTAAAAACCTTGTATATTACACGGGTTGAATAAATATGATTTTACATACTCGGTACGCGATAGATATGGTGATTACGGAGATGATTATTGAAAAGAAGATACAGTGGTCAAACATGTCATTCAAGAAGCAAATAAGCGGTCATTTGAGTGATAAAATATAAATTTATAAAAAAACCGTAATAAATCTATATATAATATTGAAAGTTATATACAATTTGTTTAAAAATTATGTAATAAAATCGATATAATATTTTTTTAATAATGAAAATAAAAATAAATAATTTATTAATACAAAGAGTAAAGTCCTACTTGAGTCCTTGTGGTTTGTGCAGTTTAACAATTTGAATTCAAAAACCAAAACTGTCTTGATTTGAGTCCCTGTGGTTTCTAATTTTAACCATTTGAATCCAAAAGTAAACAACATCTAAATCAGAAACATTTGGTTTTTTGATTCAAATGGTTAAAATTAGAGACCACAGGGACTCAAATCAAGATAGTTTTGGTTTTTGGATTCAAATGATTAAACTGCACAAACCACAGGGACTCAAATTGGACTTTACTCTAATACAAAGTTTGGTTTTGGTGATAAATAATTTGGTTATTTAAAAATATATTAAATTAACAATTTAAATTTAAGGATAATATTTTATTAGAAAAATAGAAGTATTATATTAAACATTTAAAGTATGATAAGATTTAATATGAATTTTTATTTATTTATTTATTTATTTATTTATTTAATATAAGATAGAAAAAAAATATGATTAAATAGTTGAGAGGTTGTATGATGATAAATCGGTTAACTTTATTATAATGTCATATGTTTTTAGTTATATATTTTTTAAATTATTATAAAAAAATAATACTTTGTTATTGTTAGTAAAATCAATGATTTTATATTTGTAATTTTGTTTGGTATTATTTTATTAAAAAGTGAATATTATACATATAATTATATTGTATCTTAAGTTATTGATGCCGTCCATAATGTTTTTCGATTTTATGTCTAGCATTATATATACTGTGGTAAAGGTTTAAAGTTTATTAGAGATAATTAAATCATTGAAAAGAATAAGAGTAAATTTGTATATTACACATAAAAAGTAGGTGTTTGTCAAGAAGAAGTAATAATTTGGATAAAAGGAAACTAAAAATTGTAGGTGTTATATATATGACACATTAGGTAATATAAACAATGAAGATAATATGATATCAAATAAATAATATTATAAATGAGAAGTATACATTAAATTTAAAATAAATAATAATTATATATAATTAAGTAGAAGAGATTAAATTAAATAATATTTAGTATGAGAGTTATCTATAATTAACTAGAAGAGATTAAACTAAATAATAATTATCCATAAGATATTAAACTAAATAATATTTAGTATAAGGGTTATCTATAAATAATAATTATCCATAAGAGATTAGCGGGAACATCAAAAGATACAAGGACGAATATGACGACAAGTGTCCCATTAATGGTTTATTTTATTATATAGTATAGATATAGACTAGGTTAAGGGTCTGTGTGATACACGGGTCGAATAAAGTAAACTATACAATTAATAAATCTCCAAATATTTTTTTTGTAAATGCAAACAAAAGACAGACACATTTAATACAAAGAAGATGTATTTTAGGTAAATAAATTAATAAAGATGATGTATTTTAGTAACAAATAATTATTCTTTGAAGTCCTACATAAGAGTGAAGGGTATAATAAGCGGTGAGTGGTGCGGTGAGTGGGAGTTACCGATCGGTGACTATACCCGGTTGATGAACTTGATCGGTGAGTTGGAGAGAGGGTACCAAAATCGGTGAGAGTTTACTGAATGTGAGTGATGGAGGAGAGAGAGAGGAGAGAGGAGAAAAGAACCAATCAATTTTTTTTTTATTTTTTAACCTACTCAAACACCCTAGAGTGATTAACCATGTCCCTTGATTGAGTGCAAAATGGGGAGTGAAATGGGGAGTTGACATGGCATAATATTATTGGGTAGGATTTCACTCAATCACCCTAGAGTGATTAACCATACCCTCCACCCTAAATACACCTACATTTGTAAACAAAAAAAAAAGTGATTAGAAATAAGGTGTTGCTATCACAAAAAGGGGCCTTAAGACTTAGGGGTTGTTTGTTTAGCTCTTAATGATCCTCTTAATGGTTCAGACCTTTTACTGATTTAGCACTTAATGGTTCAGACTATTTGTTTCGCGAGCAGATGTCTGAATGGTTCAGACATTTGCCTCTAAATGGTTAAGTTTTATACTGAGTCTGAATGCTTAAGACCTCTAATCTGAATTGGTCAGACATTTGCCTCTGAACGGATAAGCATTATACTGGCTCTTAAAGGTTCAGATCTCTTACTGGTTCAATACTTAATGGTTCAGACCTCTTACTGATTCAACACTTAATCATTTAGAAGTTGCCAAACAGCCCCTTAGTGATTAGAAATAAGGTGTTACTATAAAAAAAGGCCTTAAGACTTACTACGGTCTCCTTTATCGTATGCAAAACTCAACTGCTGAAAAGTAATAAGGAATTATGTTGTTTCTGAGATCGACCTCCATTCATGTGGGAGATTGTTGGAAGTTTTGGTGTGAATGGAAAGTCTCAAGTGGTAAAACCACTTTGTCCCACATTGGAGTGGGAACAAAAGGATAGGCTATTTATAAGGTGAAACCTTAACAAAGCCTTTGAAGTCTTAAGACATGTTTTACCACAAGTCCTACCCGCGCGCGCGCAGTGGGGTGCAAAAAATTGAGTTTCGGAACTGGAATTTGGTTGAACTCGTGCGTGCCCGCACGTCCTGCGGACACGAATGCAACTCCGAAAACCCGGGCTCGCGTGAGACAGTTTTTTGCACTCTTGTTTTAATTATTTTAAATAAAACCAACACAGTTGAGACACACCAACAACATCTTCTCCTCTCTCAATCTCTGCAACATCTCTCCTGTTTTCAAGTCCGGCAGTCCGCTATTGCTGCTTCGAACCGGCGTACCCTGTGAACAGACCGCGAATCTGTTTAAGGGAATTGTGTCAAACACAAGTCCGGTTCATCGTTTCTTTCTCGTTTACTTTAATGTTTCTGTTTTCTTGTTCATGTCAGGAGGTACTAACATCATACCCATGCCCAAGTAAGTCCTTAAGATTCATCGTATAAGTTTGTACCGGTTGCTTTTTAACTGTTTATTTATATAAGTAGCCTATCTTTAATTGTTTGTTTGGATTGTGTTTTGAAACAATGATTTGCTAAGAGTTGAAATAAACTAAATGTTCTATTTTGTACGTAATAAAAATACATAGGTAATAATTTTTTTGTATATATTATAGAATTGTATAATTTTCAATATAAGACTTAAATGTATTTTATATATAACTGGTAACTTTAACATAAGCATACATATAACTGGGGATAAGGTTTTAAGGTTAATTATTATAAATTATAATGCATATTGAAGAAGATTTGAAGGGGTGTTGGTGAGTCATCAGGGGGGATACTGATGGTTTATCTGATTTTAAAAGACTTGTTCTACCCTACACTTTTATACAATGTTGTTAGAAACATATTTGAGCCCGAGTTTCAGTGGTGGGATCAGAGTTATCCTAGGTACCAAGATTTGATAAAAAAATTGACCTTCTATATGTTAGTAAGTACTAAATGATAGTGTATATTCAGGTGAAAAACACTCTTGGATATGCGGTTTGCTCCAGTATGTGAGTTTTTATGGAACTGTGGCTGCTTATGAGGTAAGAATTTTGACTTGTATGAGGCACTTAATCTCGTCTCATATTTCATGCTTTCATGATGAATGGTGAGTTTACGCTTCTTGATAATCCATTAGGGCGGTTTGGAAAGCCAATTGTTACCATAAAGAAGGGTGTTATCACTACAAGAAAGTCGATTAATAGCGGCGACATTTGTCGCCGCTAATAGTACTGATCTGCGCCGCTAAAGGTAATAGCGGCGACATATCGCCGCTAAAGGGTCGCCGCTAAAGGTTGGCCGCTAAAGGGTCATATGTCGCCGCTATTAACCAATGTCGCCGCTATTGATGTTGACTTTTAGCGGCGACAGTTGTCTACGCTATTGATTTTGACTTTTTGCGGTGACATATGTCGCCGCTAAAAGTATTTTTTTTTTTAAATTTTGCTGCATTTGCAGTATTTCCAGTTATAAACAAACCTGCCAATTTTCCAGTTTTACGCAACACAAACAAACTAAACAAACATAATGCTTTACATACTAAAATCGCATAAAACGTATCTGTACAATAACATCCTAAAATATTCAAAAACTACAAGTAGATAATACTAATTACTCATCCTCATCATCCTTGTCAAAAAGGTCGTCATCGCCATACTCATCGTCGGTTGCGGCTTGCTTTCCCCTCGCCGTAAGATAGGATTCAAGTTGGTTTACGAATGCCGGACTTTGGAACAAACTCGAAACGTATTCCTACATTAATACATATCTAAACCAATATTATGAGTATTCAAAGCGGCTAAAGGTTCAACAATATGTAAACCACAAACCTAAAATCATCTAACTAATAAGAAGTAGGAACGTGGCCTAAATTATATTGAAAACCCATAGATTTGTTCGGTTTATTTGATTTGGTTATCATAAGAAACATACCCAAGATCAATTATATAAAAAAAAGAACCAAAACTAAAAGCCTAAATTATATTGAAAACCTATAGTATTAGATCGTAATATTAGATATTGTTTGGATACATGCTATATTTTTAAGGTCAAATTGTATAGTTTACCTCCGAAAAGGGTTGTGGGGTTGGAGATTGTGCACCAAATGGGTTCAATGGTATATTCGAAGGTTTATGCCCAAGCCCCCGGTACCATGCTCGTCGATCACCCAACACGTTTTGAAACACGGCAACCTCATTCGGCGGTTGAGAACCGCCGCTTTCTCCGCCCATAACCTCGCGTTCTAAATTAAGCTGTATTTTACAAAGATGATTAAATATATATATATATATATATATTATAGAGAAAAAACTTTAGATAGATACTTACATAATTCTGCTCGGCTACTGGGTCAACAAAATTCCCATCTTTGTCGGTGTGAGTTTTGCGGTACGTATCAAGACGTTTCAAACCGTGTTTAACATTAAAACTTAGATTAGACATTTAAATAAACATAAACATACAAACACACACATATAAAACATTACATGTTTGTAGGCGGTGCTACTGTATGACGATGTACCCCCACGGTTTGGGAATCGTTGAAGTTTGCGGACTCTTGAGTTTGCCTCACATCTTGCAATATATTTGGAGTCCAAGAAGTGATCAATGGTTCTCAGCCAGTTTTCATAAGGCATATCCTTGGGGTGGTATGCCCTTGCTCTTTCGACATCGTTATAACCTCCATTACCGATAAATTCATCCTTAGCCATGTGTTTGCGGTCGGAGTACCGCTTCATAAGCACTTGTCTAATGCCGCCTTTCATGTTGGTAGCGTCCAAATCCTGTTCAACTTCATCGAAATTGAAGTTCTCCTAGGAATTAAATAAAAAAGTTAAAACATTATATAAAAACGTTAAAACATTAACGGCGCGTTTACAGCTGCAAACGCGACAGCAAATGGCGGCGTTTTTATACCCGTTTGTTGTTGCGTTTGAATCCGTTTAACCTCGCGTTTACGGCTGCAAACGCAGCAACAAACGGCTGCGTTTTTAAACCCGTTTGCTGTTGCGTTTGCAGCCATAAAAGCAGCCGTTTGCAGCCGTTTAACGGCCCGTTTAACGGCGCGTTTAAGGCTGCAAACGCAGCAACAAACGGCTGCGTTTTTACACCCGTTTTCTGCTGCGTTTGCAGCCGTAAACGCGCCGTTAAACGGCTGCAAACGGCTGCGTTTATGGGCCAGTTCTTGGGGAAAAAGTAAGGTCTTTATTTTTTTTGGATACAATGTTCGGAAAATGTTATAAATAGCGAAAAAAGATAATCCCTTTGCATATTCTATAAGGCGACAAAGCAGCCAAAATAAATATCATCGCTTACGCTATTGAACACGCAGTCAATATTCAGCACTTATTTTTTTTGTTCTTGTTTTATTCGATCCTATTCAATTACGCTTCTGTTGACTTAAATATGGTTGAGCATATACATTTCATTCAGATGTATCTATGTTGTGTTAGAAATAGTATGTGTTTATTGAATACAAAGCTAAAACAACATGCAAATTCACAAGGTTATCTAGTCAATGACAATGACCAACGGGCCATATAACTATCTATTAAAATCCTTGTCCTAGGTAGGAGGTATCACTACAAAAAAGTCGATCAATAGCAGCGCATTTATGGCAGCAAACGCAGCAGAAAACGCAGCTTAAACGCTGCTGTTTTCGCTGCTGTTTTCGCTGCGTTTTCGCTGCTGTTTTCGCTGCCATTGTAATAATATAAAAGAAGACGTTTAAGGCGAAATAACTTATTTACCTTTAGGTGGTTCATGATGGCATCCTTGTAAGGAGTCGGAACTTTTTCCCAACCCATTCTATCGAATGGGATGGTCCGCCACATGTACATACCCGCCTCGCGTGAAAATAGGTCGCTCGGTTCACCGACGGGGGTATACGTTACATCCCTATCAAATGTAAGAGAAACGCCCCCCCCCCCCCCCCCCCGCTTTGACCATCCTGCGAAGCTTTTGATTTTTGGCTTTCCCCCTAACTTTCCTTGGGGGAACCGCTACAATTAAAATAAAATTAAATATAATTAGTGACAACATTTATAATAAATGTAATAAAAGTACTAAATAATAATTGATAACTTACCGTCAGTCTCGTGAGTCCCTCTCCGAAAAGGATCCGGATTTGGTGGATCCCCAGCTCCGTCTCCCCATGTCCTCGGGGCATCACATCCGCCATCAGGTAAACAAATACAAACCACAAAGAAAACATATTTCCTACAAAGTTACAAATGTTACAACAAGTGTATCAAATAGAAATTAGTAGAAAGTACAACGCGTTTAACTAATATGCAAATAAAGATTTCAACAATACAACTTAAAAATAAACAACAAATGAACCCAGTTCTTAATTAAATCTCAGCTTAAAAATAAACAATACAACTTCCAGCAGCCATAATATAACAAGCACCCTTAGGCAGGGACAGATTTAGAATAAAACTTTAGGGGTAACGCTCAAAAAAATAAATTACTGTACATTTATACCATGTAAACGAAACAAAAGAAAACACAATAATTTACACAAACATATATACACTAACATACACCTACATTACACAATTTCTCATCTTTAACAAACATATATATACTAACATACACCTACATTACACAATTTCTCATCTTTGACAAACATATATACTAACATACACCTACATTACACAATTTCTCATCTTTAACAAAAATAAATAGATACTAACATACACCTACATACACACATACATAGACTTACATACACACATTTTCACCAAGTATACATAAATTATACATTTTCATATACATCCACTAACATATACACATTTACATACAACATACATCTTACATACACACATACATAGACTTACATACACACATTTTCACTAACTATACATAAATTATACATTTTCATATACATCCACTAACATATACACATTTACATACAACATACATCTTTACATACACATATACATACCTACACAAACCAAAATTACACAATTTCTCATCTTTCAACTAAAATAAATATAAAACTAACCGTCAAAATGATGATTCTACTCGTGGTGGTGGAGGAGACGTGATGGGTGACCGGAATTTTCTAGCAAACACACATACATACACCGAAAATCAAGAGATTAACAAAATGTATAACAAAATCAAGAACAAAATCAACTTAAACAAAGAATACTAACCGATTTGGAGGAGATCTTGGTGAAATTGATGAAGGATGGTCGATTTTTGGGGTAAACCCGTGAGAGAGATGAAGAGTTTGGTGGGAAAATGGGTGAAAAGAGGGGATATCCCGCTTTTACTGCTGTTGTCTGCGTAAAGGCAATAGGGGCGACGATGTCGCCGCTATTGACCTAATCATGTCGCCGCTATTGCTCCTTTTCACCCCCAGCCGTTAGATCAAGATAACAAATGAACGGCTGGGGTTTAACACAGGACACCGAGTTCCGGATCGACCAATAGCGGCGACATATTGGCTGTCGCCGCTACTGGTGTCGCCGCTATTGCCCGTTATTCTTGTAGTGTATGGCGATTATGAATATGGTGGAAACTTTTATATGTTGTTTGGAGTAGTACAAATTTTATTGTCACAGATACAAGATTTCCATAGCATGGTTTTGGTGTATGCTATTGAAGCCATAATGTGGTTTTGTTACTCTTTTTATTGGTAAGTAGGTTAGAGATTCATCATTATATGAGAAATAGAAAATATTCATGCACATGAGTTGTTCAATGAAATGCTCAAGTTGAAGAAATTGGCTTAAATACTTGAAAATGTGTAGTTTTGTATCTATTATGAGTCTACATATTTCAAATTCTATCAATAGCCTAGTACCCTCATAAATTGTCCATTTTAACTATGATAAAAGAAGGAAATGTAAGGGGATCGGCTAATATGTACTGAAATTTGTAGGATGATGATTAAAGCATCAATTATATGGATGATCAATAACAATGCATGTAATGTTTAGGAGAATCAAGTGATTAAAATGAGAGACCAACAAGAAGCGCTTTCACAAGCAAAGGTAAATCCTATAACTTTAGTAATTCATACTTTAACTACTTTTTTATTATGTTGAGTACAAAGTTTAACATTTTCATATTTATATATCTGGTTGTATGTCCTCGAAGGAAAGTGCAAAAAAAATATATTGTACGTTGAAAACGAAAAACTGGAAGTCCTTGAAGGAAAGTGTAAAAAAAGAATGTTTCAATTAAGATATAAATTGATTTTGAACTAGTGTGTATGCATGGGTCATCTTCTTAAATCCATCCATATATGCAACCTTTTGTATTTTCTATTATTTTCGCTTCAGATGTTATGAAGGTTGACCTTCACTAATTACCAAAAAAATTGTTTAACTAACATCAGGCTATGAGGTAAATGAGTATTATATTTGGGATACTTAAATTGTTTTTTTTTTTTTTTTTTTTTTTGCATATTGTTTTTATATTATGTGGTAAATTGGTAGTATGGGTAGTATCATTTTTACCTACTCCAATGAGGTTGTTAAAGACCACAAGGCATCTAAAACACAAGATCATCATACCAGTGAAATGAAAGGTGGTCAATCAAATTCTCCAGAAGAATGCTGGTCTACAAATGAATAAGATACTAACCACTTGTCAATGGTTTTGTTGATGCCAGTTCATTGCTAAAACCAAGTGGTTTACTAAAAGCTACTGAATTAGTTATCTTTTTTACCATTGAAATGTGTTTACTGCTTCAAGATTACACCATCTTGACCTGTTGGCCAAACACATTGTGGTGGCTACATGGCCAAAAAATTTACGCCTTCTGACTAGAGTTTTAGGTTATGTTTTTTATTAATTTTTATCTCTACAAATGATGAGTTTACCGGATCCACTTTATCGAAAAATTTCTTTTTTTTAATTGTGTTCAAATAGGATTTTAAACCATCCGTGTTCTGACATGGACATAGTTTACTGACACTGTCATGTCATGTCAGTATGCTATAAACAAGCTATGGATAGGGTTGTGAATTTCGGACACTACCCGAGAATACGACACGAAGCTAACACGAAACTCGCGGGTTTAGGTTTAGTCTAGATGGGTTCGGGTCAGTTTCAAGTTGAACCCGTGAACCCGTTTAGGTTAATGGGTCGGGTTCGGGTCAACCCGATCAGGTTGGCGGGTTGACCCGTTTAACACATGTATATTATATTTTAATTTTTTACAACTTATTTTATGTCATAAATTAAAGGAAAATTGGTTTTTAATAAACCAATCTTTGTCCCGTTGGTAAATAATAATCTTACCTACGTAATTGGTATACAATAATCCTACCTATCAACATGTTGGTACTCAATGAACTTCCGTTAATTTTTTTTAACTGAAGTTAATTTTTAAGTTTTATTTATTACACAAAAAGTCCATGTAGTTGTAATTTACTAGTTTTAACTATTTTATAAAACAAAAAAACCCTCAAGGGACTGTAATTTACTAGTTTTAAAATAGTTAAAGCTAGTAAATTACAACTACAGGGATTGTTTGTGTAATAAATAAAACTTAAAAACTAACTTCAGTTAAAAAAATTAACGGAAGTTCATTGAGTACCAACATGTTGATAGGTATGATTATTGTATACCAATTACGTAGGTAAGATTATTATTTACCAACGGGACAAAGGTTGGTTTATTAAAAACCAATTTTCCTAAATTAAATGGGATGTGTATTTTATGCCATAATTATAACTTAAAAAGAGAAATTAGCATAAGATTTTATAATTTAATATAATTGTGTTATATACATTTGTGTTTTTTAAGTAAATTTTAATTTTAGTATATTAATTTCAGAAAAAAAAAAAAAAAAACTCGGGTTGAACGGGTCGTGTTTGGGTCAACCCACAAAACTTCGGGTCGTGTTTGGGTTCATATGTATGATACGATTTTTGGGTTCGGGTTCGTGTAAAATTTTCAGGTTTATGTCGGGTTGAACCCGCCAACCCGCGAACATGACCCGTTTAACACCCCTAGCTATGGATGAATGGGCCCTACAAAGCAGATCTAAAACAACTAATATCTTGCTACTATTTATTTTTTTGTTACTAATACCGGAACATTTTGTAATGTGAACATCACTTTTAGAAAAAAAAATCTTTAATGTACATTATCATATTGTAGGAGATAAGGATATACCGTTGTGCTATTATAGATATATAAGGACTATCAGTTGTGCTTGTAAACCATGGGGATGGACCTTCTACTTCTAGCACATTCTTAATTGTAATCATTTTGTATATTACTGTATCAAAGTATCTTTTTTGAGCTACTATTTGTTCTTTTATGATTACTAATCTATGTATTAACATTTGTTTTCATTTATATGTTTTAGGTCTCTAGTATCGTCAATGTTTCTTCTGCCTCCAATGTTTCATCAGCTAAGTTTTTATTTTTATTACTTTCTCTTAATCGTTTGCTATTAAAGTTATGATGGTGAAATAAAAACTCTTGTTGTCGGGGTTTTCAGTTTGTTTTCTTTTAATGGGATAAAGAACCTTGTTATAAGCAATTCATCTACAATTTTAGGTTATGTTGTTCCAAGTTTAGACGTGGAATTTAATTTCATGATATTTTTAATTGTGTAGTGTCCATGTTAGCCAGGAGGTATTGAATGCGGCTACTATGTGATGAAGTTCATGAAGGAGATACCTTACAAAGGAGTTGAAATACTTGATAATGATAATGTAAGTTTAGGCATATTTTAGTCTGTATATTAGAGAAATATTTACTTATATTTTCAAACAAATGCTTAAATTCATATATTAGGATTAAATTTTGATTTTTATGATTTATTTTATTTAATTGTTGTCTCAGGTTGGGAAATGAGTAGAGAAATACTTGGCTGCAGATATGTGTGGCATATGCGAGCATTGGTCGACTTATGCAGTTACCTCTATTTTTAAGTAGCAAATCGTATTTTAGGTGTTGACGATGTATTGACAAACAATTCTTTTTTTTTTGTTAACTTTAAAATATTTGTAGTATACTTAACAAATGATTATGTAATTGATTGTTTTGGTGTATGTATGTGTGTATTTGTTTTATGAAAAAGATTTATTGTTTTTGTTGTTATACATGTATCCGGGAAAAATTAGTAGTTTTATAAAAAAAATTAACAATTAAAAGCATGACATGCGTAAATGAATGTCATATGTATGTGTAATTAAAAAGTGTCATAAAATGAGTGTCATGAATGTGTGTCATTAAAATGTGTCATAAAATGAGTGTCATGAATGCGTGTCATTAAATGTGTGTCACTAAATATGTGTCATAAAAACATGACACACAAATGCATGTCATGTTAATTTTATGACTCTTCAATCAACGACACGCTTTTGCGTGTCATAATTACCTTTTTTTTTTAAAGGAGAACTTCATTAAACACACCGAACCCGAAAACTGGGACAGGAAAACAAACAAACAAACTTACATATTAACAAATTTACACCAATCAGCCCAAATAAAATAACCCTTCTTAGCCCTATGTTTGTACCACAAGAAGCTCACCTCCCTCACTTCGCTGAAAATATCCTCGACGCTACGTTTTTTTTTCCATTGAATCGTAAGTCCTAATTACCGTTTTATGGTGCACAATGTGCGTCAAAAATGTGTATTTTCTAGTAGTGCATGAACCTGAAACTAATAATAAAGAGGAAAAACAACAATAAGATTTTATATTTTTTAGACATACCCTATTATAGGCCTGGACAGTGGAGCCGACCCATCCAATGACCCATTAAGTTTAGCCCATCTTTCCCTGTAAAAAGAAATCTTATGCCCCCAGAACTTTTACAAAGAAAAATCATAAAGAGAACCATAGCTCTAATAGTACAATTACATCTACTATTTACACCAATTGCTATGATATTAACAAATTTAAATTTATGTTTTTCTTTTATAACTTCTGATATATAATGTTTATTAAAAAACGAATATGGGTTTGCGATATGCTTATTTTTATATACGTTTTGATATAAATTTTACAAAAAACAAAGCCGTATTAAATATAACGTTTATAAGTTGTTATAAAGTTTTGTATTCCATTTTTTATAAAATTTATATCAAAACGTAGATAAAAATAAGTACATTACAAAACCACATTCGTTTTTTAATAAAACATTACATATCGGAAGGCATAAGTCGAGCCTCAATAATTTTGCGGTTGGGCTTTCAATAAATGCTCAGATTGTTTTTGAGAGGTAGCCTAAAATAATCTCAGAGGTAACGTAAATCTTTTTCAAGGATAACAAAATACAAAAAACGTAAAAATAAAAAAAATAAAAAATTGCCCTTTGTCGTAAAAGTAGGGGTGGCAGGCGCTACCCCACCTATTACTTAATGTCCGCACCTGGTTGAGGGGTAGCCTGTCACGACCCCCGTCCCGGCTTTACCTGGTCCAGGAGCCGCGGAACAAAAAACCCGTGGTAACTAATATGTTGGCAGCCGAATGTTTAACAGGATCTTTTAAAACTTGAAAATGGCCAATTTATTTTATTTCACAAATTGGGCATAACACCCATAATTTACAATAAAGGTGATTTTTCACGGAAATCCCCTGTTTTACAAGAACATGTTTCTTTATTTTATTGAGCCACTTCTTCAAGCTTGTAGTGCTACGCGGCACTTTTTCCTTGATCACAACAGATCACCTGAAACATGTTTTAAAAAGGTTTTATCAGCAGGGAAATACTGACGAGTCATTCAAGTTGCACAAAACGACATATTGTTATAATCTACAGTATTAAGGGTGATTACATTGTTTCTATCAACAAATTACCTAAATCAGTATTAAGTGCCAAACCCCTGCATTTATACTGAGTTTTTGGTCCCCTCGCGTGGCGTGCCAGGGACACCTGGCTCCCGCGCGTGGCGCGACGGGTCACTTTTAGCATAGGGTAGCCACGTCTGTTTGTAGCCTGGGTGAGTCGACGGTTTAACGAATTTCGCATTCTACAACAAACTGCGAAGATAATACCAATTAGGGAATACCCCCCCCCCCCTGAGTTTTAGGGGCCCTGATCCTAGTTCCGATTGTTCTGAAAATTTTAGGGGTCATGCAATATCACTTGGGGGTCTCAATTAGGATTTCCTGATGGACAAAAATAAAACAAGAAGTAATAATTTTAATGAGAGTTGTTACATCGTCCCCACCCTAATAAAAATCTCGTCCTCGAGATTTATTGGAACAAGTAGGGATATTTTCGCTTCATCTCCGATTCCAGTTCCCAAGTGTACTCTCGTCCTCTCTTTGAATCCCACTTGACTTTGACCAGCACTAGTCGTTTGTGCCTGAGAAACTTGACCTTTCTGTCTTCTATCTGCAGTGGCTTCTCCACAAATTTTAACTTTTCATTTACCTTTATATCTTGAAGAGGTACTACCAGGGATTCGTCATATAGACATTTCTTATGGTTGGATACATGAAATACGTCATGTACCCTAGCTAGCTCTTCTGGTAGTTGTAAACGATAGGCAACTGGTCCTATTCGATGGATTACTGGGAATGGTCCTACGTACCTTGGACTTAGCTTCCCTTTCATACCGAACCGTACTACTCCTTTCTAAGGAGAAACTTTTAAGAGTACCTTGTCTCCAACTTGAAATTCTAGCGGCTTGCGTCTATTTTCTGCATAACTTTTCTGGCGATCTCGAGCCTTTTTTAGTATTTCCTTGATTTGAGTGATCTTGTCGGTGGTTTCTTGCACAATTTCGGGACCTGATAATTGGCTTTCTCCTATTTCTGCCCAACAAACTGGAGTTCTGCATTTTCGTCCATACAGTGCTTCGAATGGGGCAGCTTCAATGCTTGAATGGTAACTATTGTTATAGGAGAATTCAATTAAAGGTAGGTGGTTATCCCAATTTCCACCAAAATCTATTACACATGCCCTGAGCATGTCTTCCAGGGTTTGAATCGTCCTTTCACTTTGTCCATCTGTTTGGGGATGGTATGCAGTACTTAAATTTAATCTGGTTCCCATTGCTTCTTGGAAACTAGTCCAGAAATGGGAAGTGAAACGACTATCTCTATCCGATACGATAGAGAGTGGGACTCCATGTAAGGATACTACCTCGTCTACGTATAATTTTGCTAACCTTTCCATGCTAAAGGTTTCTTTCATGGGTAGAAAATGAGCGGATTTGGTTAATCGATCCACAATTACCCAAATCGCGTCATTACCTTTTGTGGTTTTGGGCAACTTAGTAACAAAGTCCATGGTTATTAGTTCCCATTTCCATACAGGCATTTCTAATTGTTGAAATAGCCCTGAAGGTTTCTGGTGTTCTGCCTTAACTTGTGAACAAGTTAGGCACTTAGAGATGTATCTAGCTATGTCCTTTTTCATTCCTATCCACCATAAATTATTTCTTAAATCTTGATACATCTTATTATTTCCAGGATGCATGGTATACCTAGATTTATAGGCTTCCTCTAAAATCTTATTTCTTAATTCTCTTTGCTTAGGTACCCAAATCCTTTTCTTATGGAATCTCCAAATTCCATCACTTCCTTGCTCTAATTCCTTTATTCGTCCTTTCATTCCTTCAGCATCATCCTTGATTGCTGTTTCCTGAATATTCTTCAATTGTTCCATTAAGTCTAATTGTAAACTTAATCTAAGAGCACGAACTCGCTTTTGCTTTTCGTGATACTTACGACTTAGAGCATCTGCGACTACATTTACTTTTCCTTCGTGATATTGAATATCACAGTCGTAGTCACTTAGAATTTCCATCCATCTCCTTTGCCTCATGTTCAATTCTTTTTGCCCAAATATGTACTTTAAGCTTTTATGATCTGTATAAACAGTAAACTTACTTCCATACAGATAGTGTCTCCAAATCTTAAGGGCAAAAATTATCGACCCTAATTCTAAGTCATGCGTCGTATAGTTTTCCTCGTGCTTTTTCAATTGCCTTGAAGCATACGCAATTACCTTCTTGCGTTGCATTAGCACACATCCTAATCCTAGTTTTGAAGCATCACAATATACTACAAAATCTTCTGTCCCTTCTGGTAAGGCAAGAATTGGGGTGTTTCTTAACCTTTGTTTTAAAATCCTAAAAGCCTCTTCTTGCTTAGGTCCCTATTCAAACTTAACTGTTTTACAGGTTAGCTTAGTTAATGGCACAACTATCTTAGAAAAATCCTTAATAAACCGTCTATAGTATCCGGCTAACCCTAGAAAACTTCTAACTTCTGTAGCTGATTGCGGGACCTTCCATTTGGTGATTGCTTCTATTTTGGAGGGATCTACGTGAATACCTTCATGATTCACCATGTGACCTAAAAATTGCACATCCTGTAGCCAAAATTCACACTTCGAGAATTTGGCGTAAAGCTTCTCTTTTCTTAACAAAGTTAAGAGTGCATGCAGGTGCTCACAATGCTCGTCCTGGTTTTTGGAATAAATAAGTATATCGTCGATGAAGACAATTACAAATTTATCCAAGTATGGTTTACAGATTCTATTCATCATGTCCATAAATGCTGCCGGAGCATTTGTTAATCCAAAGGGCATGACTGTAAACTCGTAGTGACCATACCTAGTTCTGAAAGCGGTTTTCGGTATGTCTTCTTCTTGTACCTTCAACTGATGGTATCCGGAGCGCAAGTCGATCTTAGAAAAATATCTAGCTCCATGGAGTTGATCAAAAAGATCATCAATCCTAGGCAATGGATATTGATTCTTAATTGTAACCTTATTCAATTCCCTATAATCGATACACATTCGCATGGAACCATCCTTCTTTTTCACAAACAACACTGGAGCTCCCCACGGGGATGAACTAAGCTGTATAAATCCTTTGCTGAGCAATTCATCTAACTGCTTTTTCAGTTCTAACATTTCAGTGGGTGCTAATCGGTAGGGTGCCTTTGCTACGGGTGTAGTTCCAGGAATCAAATGAATTCAAAATTGTACCCCCCCCCTATCTGGTGGTAATCCTGGTATTTCTTATGGAAATACATCCGAGTATTCTGATACTACAGGAATTTCCTTAAGTTCATTACCCTTAGTGCTAATGATTACTGAAATCATATACACTATTCCTTGCTTTCGTCCATAACTAGCTACTTTCATTACAGAAATGAACTTCATTGGTTTACGCGGCTTATCCCCTGTAATCATAATTACTTCTCCTGTGGGTGCACGAATTTCTATGGATTTCTTATCACAAAGGATTCGAGCATGGTTGGCTACTAACCAATCAATTCCTAACACAACATCGAATCCAGCTAAATTCATGGGTAACAGGTTTGCAGAAAATTTATGACCTGAAAGTTCTATATTTTCTTTTTGCAAAACCGTATCTATGTTAACAAAATTCCCGTCTGCCATTTCTACTGTATAAATTTGCCTAAGTTTGGTTAAGGGTAGCTTAAGAGCTTGGCAGAATGAAGTATTTATAAAACTTTGGTTTACACCAGAGTCAAATAATACTTTTGCGTAAATGTTGTGAACTAAGAACGTACCAGCTATTACGTCAGGAATCAGTTCGGCTTCCTGCGTGGTCAATTGAAAGGCTCTTGCGTTCTTCTTGTTAGTCCCTTCAGCAGGTTTGACCATGTTATCTGCTGGTTTAACCAATTTAGGGCATTCTGGTCTAAAATGCCCAGTTTCTCCACAGTTGTAGTAGATCTTTGTTTTCCTTCTGCAATCTTCTTCACGATGTCCTATAGCTTTGCAAAAGTTGCAGGTTTCAGTGCATTTTCCAAAATGTTTCTTTTTACAGTTTCTGCAGAACGGCGGAGTGGAAGGTGATCCAGTTCCCTTTCTTTTGAAGTTGCTATTATTACCCACACGAAATCCTTGGGTATTTTTCTGAGCCAATTCCTTTTTCTTGTTTTCTTCTCGAGTACGCACCAGTCCGTCAGTCAGAGTGTTGGCCAATTCTACCGCATCATCGATCGTGCGGGGTCTCGCAGCTTTGACAATATCCCGGATCTTGCTAATTAAACCCCAAATGTAGCGAGAAATAAGTACCGGTTCTGGTGAAGCCAGAGTAGGCACAATTCGATCATATTCGAAAAACTTCGAAGTATACCCTCGGCAGTCAACATCCACCATTCGGTGACTCAGGAATTTGTTCGCCATTTATTCTTTTTCATATTCTGGGCAGAATTTCCTTTCTACCAGACGCTTAAATTCTTCCCAACTCATGGCGTAGGCCATGTCACTTCCCTTGGCTTGCAACACTGTATTCCACCACTCTAATGCTTCTTCCTTGAAAAGATGAGAAGCATACATAACCTTATCCTCCTCAGCACACTTACTTATTTTGATTACTGCCTCGGTTTTCTCTAACCAACGCAGTGCAGCAGTCGCCCCTTCATTGCCTGCAAATTCAACAGGTTTACAGGCAAGAAATTCCTTGTAAGTGCAACCAGGCGTTGCAGCTTTCATTCTCTTAAGAATTGGGGCCTGCATTACATCATTATCATTATTATTAATGTTGCCGCCTCCATTTACACTATTACTGAAGTTGTCTTCATGAGTACGCTTGCCAGGAATAATTGGTTGAGGTTCAACTGGATTTCGGGCAGCAGCAAGAATTGCTGGAATAGCATTGGCTATTCCTTGAGCAACGATATTCTCTATATCTTGCCTATTAAGAAAATGATCTTCATTGTTTTGCTCAGATTGGTTAACTTCATTAACTGGTTCATTAACAACGGGTTCCATCTGATAATGAACAATATATATATAAGTTATTGGCACAAAGTGAATAACAACCAAACACAATAAACAATCGCACATAATCATGTCAACACATATAGCCAAAATTGTCGACTTTGCGACGTCCATCTTTTATATATTTTTATATGCGTTCGTACACACCCGTTATCTTATAAGAGTTTTATTTTTAGTTATTTTACATGTTTATATTTTTATTATTATTATACAACCACAACCACACAGTCACACCATCCCATTCAGCTGGTATCTCAGAAACGACGTTCCCTCTCGTCGTACTTCCATGATATCCTCTCCCCCACATCTCGGATTCTATTTCCTGCATCCACCAGCTCCTCTCCATAGTGGCGAAGTTCATCCAAGTTCTCGGTGCTCATTGGTGGGTGTAGTGGAGGCTCAGGGTCAAATTGGGGGGGGGGGAAGGTATTAGGGTTATTTAAAAGATTCTGAAATTGCCAGTCAGTTGTCCACCATTCTTCTAGCTCTTCTGGTAGAGGTCGGGGGTGGATAATAGGATCTGGGATAGCAGGTTCCAGATTAACTAGAAGTTGTGCTTCCGCTGGGTAATTGAAGAGGTTTTCATCGGCAGGTCCGATGAGGTCACTAAGTGCCATTTTACGATCCAGCTCCTCCCATGATGGCATTTCCTGGGCTTGCCCTGAGCTTTCTCCTATCTCTTTTCCTTTGCCTTTATCATTTGGATCTTCAGTCTTTATAACTTTCCGTGTTGCTGGTTTCTTCCTACGCACACGCCTCCAGCCCACTAATCTTCTTCTCTTTTTCGGTTTGGGTTTCTCCTGGGGTTGGGCTTGGAATTCCATAGGTTCATCAGTGTCGGCCCAATAACCGGAAAAGCCCTCGGAAACTTCCATGTCAGCAGAATGGATAGTGATATTCTGAAGAGCTTCAGACAACTCATTCATGCTGTTAGCATATGAAGAAAAATACAAAAATTCTAAGTTAAAATTTTGTAAATTAATTTTTCACATAATCACAGAATGGCAATCAGAAAAATTAAGTATTTCTAAATACTTAATTGGCTTAAATCAGTGGCTCTGATACCACATTTTTCTGTCACGACCCCCGTCCAGGTTTTACCTGGTCCAGGAGCCGCGGGACAGAAAACCCGTGGTAACTAATATGTTGGCAGCGGAATGTTTAACATGATCTTTTAAAACTTGAAAATGCCCAATTTTTTTTATTTCACAAATTGGGCATAACACCCATAATTTACAATAAAGGTGATTTCTCACGGAAATCCCCTGTTTTACAAGAACATGTTTCTTTATTTTATTGAGCCACTTCTTCAAGCTTGTAGTGCTACGCGACACTTTTTCCTTGATCACAACAGATCTCCTGAAACATGTTTTAAAAAGGTTTTATGTCACGGCCCCAGCCCCGGTTTGACCCGGTCAGGAGCCGCGGGACAGGAACCCATGGTATTTATTAATTGATGCGACAGCAGAAGATTTAACAGGATCTTTTAAAACTTGAAATGCCCGATTATTTTATTTCATAATTCGGGATAACCCCGTGATTTACAATAGAGGAATTTTACTAGGAAATTCCCTGATTTATAAAACATGTTTATTTATTTTAACTGAGCCACATCTTCAAGCTTGTTAGTGCTCTGTAGCACGTTTTCCTTGATTTATAGCAGGTCGCCTGAAACATCTTTAAAAATATTTTATCAGCGGGGAAATACTGGCGAGTCACTCAATTTGATAAAATGACACATAGTTATAAATTACAGCATAAGAGCGATTACAATGGCTTCTATCTTATTTTTATCTGGCGCCGTGTCACCTGGTGACGATGGTCATACCACTATTGGGTCCTTCCCCAAGTAGTGATGATTATCACTGTTAGGATTTATTAGCCTAACCGTGAGAAATTAGTAATGTGCAAAATACCCCAATTAGCCTGTGATTCCAGATAACCATGACTTAATCCCTGTAATTATAACTTTTGAAAATGATTGGAGTATTGTAAAATACTGTTGATAAAAAGAGAATGGCTCACATTGCAAATTTATACGGGCAAAGTTTAGCATACTGATTAGCCTTGTAACCTAATTTAAATAACAATGCACACGAACTAGGTCAGTAACTAATACATCATTTACGATAACTCACGAGATTAAAACCCTCACAGCGAATGACAAAGTGCTATACTTAAACATCCGTCGAATTCACGACTAATGACAAAGTATGGCCCTAATGTGGGTAGCACTTAAACATCCATCGGATAGTTTTCAATCGATCGGACATTGAATTGTAGCAGCGATCGAGTTAATATCCTGTATCGTAGCAGTGCCTCGCTATTGTAAAAATGAATTTCGAATTTAAGTAGTATGCTTTCGTTTTTGAGAAATGTTTTCGACATCAGTGAACTGCTCATGACCCGTTCTATTTATAGGTGAAATTTGGGGTCCACGCGGCCCTCGTGAACATTGGCTTGACCCTTACGCGGCCCGCGAGGGCCAGCTAGACGTAGACTAGGGCTACGGTGTCATCAGTAGACTTGCCACGCGTGCAACACGTGGCCCGGATGCTTATCCGGTCAAACTCCAAGTTGACGCAGCCCGCGTAAGGTTAAGCTTACCTTTAAGCGGCCCGTCTGAAGACCAAAAATCTTGATTTCTTGATTTTTTTTATATGAATTAGGGTTTCAGGGGTCCTGGTTCTTACTTACGGGTCGTTTTGGGACAATTTTGATGGTCCTTACATTCTCCCCACCTTATTTAAAATCTCGTCCTCGAGATTTACTGAAATAAGTGAGGATACTTTCGCTTTATCTCCGATTCTAGCTCCCAAGTGTACTCGGGTCCTCTCTTTGAATCCCATTTGACTTTGACCAGTACTAGTCTTTTGTGCTTGAGAAACTTGATCTTTCTGTCTTCTATCTGAAGTGGTTTCTCCACGAACTTCAACTTTTCATTTACTTGGATGTCTTGAAGAGGGACTACTAATGATTCGTCCGATAGACATTTCTTGAGGTTGGATACATGAAATACATCATGTACTCCAGCTAGCTCCTCTGGTAGTTGTAAGCGATAGGCAACTGGTCCTATACGTTGGACTACTGGGAATGGTCCTACGTACCTTGGACTTAGCTTTCCTTTCTTACCAAAGCGAACTACTCCTTTCCAAGGAGAGACCTTCAAGAGAACCTTGTCTCCGGTTTGAAATTCTAACGGCTTGCGTCGATTATCTGCATAACTCTTCTGGCGATCTCGAGCCGTCTTTAATCTTTCCTTGATTTGAGTGATCTTGTCGGTAGTTTCTTGTACAATTTCGGGACCTGATAATTGACTTTCTCCTATTTCTGTCCAACAAACTGGAGTTCTGCATTTACGTCCATATAGTGCTTCGAACGGGGCAGCTTCGATGCTTGAATGATAACTATTGTTATAGGAGAATTCAATTAAAGGTAGGTGGTCATCCCAGTTTCCACCAAAATCTATCACACATGCCCTAAGCATGTCTTCCAGGGTTTGGATCGTCCTTTCACTTTGTCCATCTGTCTGAGGATGATATGCAGTACTTAGATTTAGTCGGGTTCCCATAGCTTCTTGGAAACTTGTCCAGAAATGGGAAGTGAAACGACTATCCCTATCCGATACAATGGAGAATGGAACTCCATGTAAGGATACTACTTCATCTACATACAACTTGGCTAACCTTTCCATGCTAAAGGTTTCTTTCATAGGTAGAAAATGAGCTGATTTGGTTAATCGATCCACAATTACCCAAATCGCATCATTACCTTTTCTGGTTTTGGGCAACTTAGTAACAAAGTCCATTGTTATGAGTTCCCATTTCCATACATGCATTTCTAATTGTTGTAGTAGACCTGAAGGTTTCTGGTGTTCTGCCTTAACTTGTGAACAAGTAAGACATTTAGAAACATATCTAGCTATATCCTTTTTCATTCCTATCCACCAGAAATTATTTCTTAAATATTGGTACATCTTATTGTTACCAGGATGCATGGTATACCTAGATTTATGGGCTTCCTCTAAAATCTTATTTCTTAATTCTCCTTGCTTAGGTACCCAAATTCGTTTCTTATGGAATCTCCAAATACCATCACTTCCTTGTTCTAGTTCCTTTATTCTTCCTTTCATTCCTTCAGCATCATCCTTGATTGCTGTTTCTTGAATGCTTTTCAATTGTTCCATTAAGTCTAATTGTAAACTTAATCTAAGAGCATGAACTCGTCGTTGTTTTTCATGATACTTACGACTTAAGGCATCAGCAACCACGTTTGCTTTTCCTTCGTGATATTGAATATCACAGTCGTAATCACTTAGGATTTCCATCCATCTCCTTTGCCTCATGTTTAATTCTTTTTGGCCAAATATGTATCTTAAGCTTTTATGGTCTGTATAGACAGTAAACTTATTTCCATACAGATAGTGTCTCCAAATCTTAAGGGCAAAAATTATGGCTCCTAACTCTAAATCATGAATAGTATAATTTTCCTCGTGCTTTTTCAATTGCCTTGATGCATACGCAATTACCTTTTTGCATTGCATTAGCACACAGCCTAATCCTAGCTTAGAAGCATCACAGTAGACTTCAAAATCTTCTGTTCCTTCTGGCAAAGCAAGAATTGGAGCGTTTGTTAATTCCTGTTTTAAGATCTTAAAAGCTTCCTCTTGCCTAGGTCCTCATTCAAACTTAACTGCTTTACATGTTAGCTTAGTTAATGGTACAACTATATTGGAAAAATCCTTGATAAAACGTCTATAGTATCCAGCTAACCCTATAAAACTTCTAATTTCCATAGCTGACTGTGGGACCTTCCATTTGGTGATCGCTTCTATCTTAGCAGGATCTACGTGAATACCTTCGTGATTCACCATGTGTCCTAAAAATTGCACTTCTTGTAGCCAAAATTCACACTTTGAGAATTTGGCATAAAGTTGTCCTTTCTTAACAATGTTAAGAGTGCATGCAGGTGCTCACAATGCTCCTCCTGACTTTTGGAATAAATAAGTATATCGTCGATAAAGACAATTACGAATTTATCCAAGTACGGTTTACAGATCCTATTCATCATGTCCATAAATGTTGTTGGAGCATTTGTTAACCCAAAGGGCATGACTGTAAACTCGTAATGACCATACCTAGTTCTGAAAGCAGTTTTAGGTATGTCTTCTTCTTGTACCTTCAATTGATGATATCCGGAGCATAAATCTATCTTAGAAAAGTATTTAGCTCCTTGCAATTGATCAAAAAGATCATCAATCCTAGGTAATGGGTATCGATTCTTAATTGTAACTTTATTCAATTCTCTATAATCGATACACATTCGCATCAAACCATCTTTCTTCTTCACAAACAACACTGGCGCTCCCCACGGGGATGAACTAGGTTGTATAAATCCTTTGCTCAGTAATTCATCTAATTGCTTTTTCAATTCTAGCATTTCCGTGGGTGCTAACCGATAAGGTGCCTTGGCTATCGGTGTAGTTCCAGGAATTAGATGAATTCTAAATTCTACTTCCCTATCAGGTGGTAATCCATGTAGTTCTTCTGGGAATACCTCTGGGTATTCTGATACTACTGGAATTTCCTTAAGTTCCTTACTCTTAGTGTTAATGATTACTGAAATCATATACACCATTTCTTGTTTTCTTGAATAACTGGCCAATTTCATTACTGAAATGAATTTCATTGGCTTTCGTGGCTTATCTCCTGTAATCACCACTAATTCTCCTGAGGGTGTATGAATTTCTATGGAATTCTTATCACAAAGAATTCAAGCATGATTGGCTACTAGCCAATCCATTCCTAACACAACATCAAATCCGGCTAAATTCATAGGTAACAGATTTGCCGAAAATTTATGACCTAAAAGTTCTATCTTTCCTTCTCGTACAACCTTATTTATTTTAACGGAATTCTCATCTGTCGTTTCTACTGTAAAAATCAGCCTAAGGTTGGTTAAGGGTAAGTTAAGAGCTTGGCAGAATGAAGTATTTATAAAACTTTGGTTTGCACCAGAGTCAAATAATACTTTTGCATAAACGTCGTGAAATAGGAACGTACCAGCTATTACGTCAGGAATTAGTTCTACTTCCTGAGTAGTTAACTGGAAGGCTCTTGCATTCTTCTTGGTAATTCCTTCAGCAAGTTTGGCTTTGTTATCGGCTGGTTTGACCAGTTTTGGGCAGTCTGGCCTAAAATGTCCAGCTTATCCGCAGTTGTAGCAGATTGTTTCTTTTTTCTTCCTGCAATCTTCTTCTTGGTGCCCTGGGATTTTGCAGAAATTGCAATATCCTTTGCATCTTCCAAAATGCTTCCTTTTGCATGTATTGCAAAATGGAATAGTGGAAGATTGCCCGGTTCCCTTTCTCTTGAAATTACTACGATTACCCATACGAAATCCTTGGGTAATCTTTTGGGCTACTTCCTTTTTCCGGGTTTCTTCTCTTGTGCATACCAGTCCGTCCGTTAGGGTGTTAGCTAATTCCACTGCATCGTCAATAGTGCGGGGTCTCGCAGCTTTAACGATATCACAGATTTCGCCAATCAATCCCCAAATATAGCGGGAAATAAGTACCGGCTCTGGCGAAGCCAAGGTTGGTACCACTCTCGCATACTCGAAGAATGTCGAAGTATACCCTCGACAGTCTACATCCACCATTCGGTGGTTCAGGAACTTATTTGTCATTTGTTCCTTTTCGTATTCAGGGCAGAATTTTCTTTCCACTAGCTGCTGGAATTCTTCCCAACTCATGGCATAGGCCATATTTCTTCCTTTGGCTTGAAGTACCGTATTCCACCATCTAGCGCCCCTTTTTTAAAAAGATGCGACGCATAAATGACCTTGTCTTCCTCAACACATTTACTTATCATAATTACTGCTTCGGTTTTCTCCAACCAACGCAGCGCCGCAGTGTAACACCCCAAAAATGGGTTTGGTAATTTAAACCCGGTTAATATAAAGGAACGGGTAAAAATACCGTTAGGGGTAAAATTGAACCCGTAAATGAATATTAACTAGGAATGACTAACCTAGTTGAATATTAGTATCGTTGGTATTAAACGAAGGGTTGTGGCCTTATTTAATTAAAACGAAACATGAGGGACCAAAGTGGGACAACTTGAAAGTTGTTTTATTAAATGAAAACACACACACACACACACCTCGTGTGTGTGTTCTGGATCGTTCAAGAAGAGGCTCCCATGGAGCCAAAACCCTAGTTCAACAATATCATCAAATTGAAGGGCCAAATGAAGTCTAAATTCATAACCGAACGTGAATTAATGATCACCCAGGCTAGGGGATCATAAGGTATGTGAAATTTTGATGATTCGTGAAGTTGTAAAGTTTGAATAATCATCATAATCGTGGATTATGTATGGATTAGAGAAGCTATGGCTAAATTAGTGATGTATGCTCATTTAGGAACAAACCCTATGTGAAGATTCTTAGTAAATTACTATAATTTGGGTGTGTGGATGAATTACTACACTTAGCTAAGTGGGTTTGTGTTTAATCTATGAGATGGTATGAACTTGATTATGAATATGTGTAGTATGTGATGTGTACTTGTACATGGATTGAGTATGGTATAGACTTTGTATGATGGTTACTTGTATTGATGAATGGAAGTGATAATTAGGAAGAAAATCATGAAATACTTGTACATCATGCTTAGAAAGTAGTACGCACACCAAGTGTTTGATGAAATGTCTAAAAGACAATAATAAGTGAAATTGTATGCTAGTGATGGGTAACCATATATAGTTCATGTGAAGATTGTGTAGGGATAATGTTGAGTATGTTTTATGCTTGTTTGAATGGATTAACGAAGGTCATATATGAGATGTGAATTTGATATGGTTGTTCATATGTATAAGCATATATGCTAATAAGAATGTGAATGTAATGACACGAATGTATAGGAATCATGTTAAGATGGTTGAGAGCGTGGAAGGCTAACGGACTAAGGAGACTCAAGTAAGCGAACGCAATTACGGACGCACAAGGTACGTAAATCCCGGACTTACACTTTAGATGTAAAATATGTAGTAGTATGATGATTATTGTTATACATGTGAGAAAGTATTAAACAATGGAAGTAAATAGGTGAGTTTATGGAAAAAGGAGTTGAAAGTGGATAGGAAAGTGTAATGATGCTAATTGTTTTCTGTTAAGAATGAAATGGAAGTGCAGGTATACTAATAATGGAGTATGAAGGCTAAGTATGGAAGTCAGACGAGAATGTCCGAATGGATGGACGAATGGACTTATATGAACGGGAATAAGAGATGTTGATGCTTGATTATGCACGTTTTAAAGTATATATATATTATGTCACCGGTTGCTAATGAAGTAAATGGTTATGGTGACTGCAGGTTGTACAGGTTTATGAATGCTTGCTCAAGCCGTGTACGTGGTTAAAGATCGAGTCAAGACATGGATTGTACGTGGGTGTGTATGTGGTCTCTTAATTCGATATACGTATGTTAGTTTTGAATTAATTTACGAAAATGGATTAATGTATTTAAGTGAAAGAAAGAATAACTTTTAAAGAAATTTTTAGTATGTGTTTTCCGCTGCGTTATATTTGGTTAAAACGTGTTAGGGCGTTACACGCAGTAGTCCCTTCATTGCCTGCAAATTCAGCTGGTTTACAGGCAAGAAATTCCTTATAAGTGCAACCAGATGTTGCAGCTTTCATTCTTTTGAGAGTTGGGGCTTGCAGTACATTATCATTATTGTTATTGTTGTTGTTGCCGCCTCCGTTTATACTATTACTGAAATTGTCTTCATGTGTACGTTTACTAGGAATAATTTGAGGTTCAATTAGATTTCGAGCAGCAGCAGGTATTGCTGGAATAGCATTGGCTATTCCCTGAGCAACGATATTTTCGATATCTTGCCTATTCTGAAATTGATCTTCATTGTTATGCTCAGATTGATTAACTTCATTATCGGGTTTATTACCAGCGGTTGCCATCTGGTAATTAATTTATATAAGTGATTAGTATAAAATAATTAATAATCAAACATAACAAAATAATTGCACATAATCACGTAAACAAATATAGCCAAAATTGTCGATCTTTCAACTTTCGATATTTTATATATATTAGGCATCCGTACAAACTGGTTATCTTACAAAGTTTTATTTTTAAGTTATTTCACATAATTATAGTTTATGATTATATTATTATTATTACACACATTCTTCTACAACCCCACAACTTTAGTCAGCTGGCATCTCAGAAACGATGTTCCATCTCTTCGTACTTCCAGGAGATCCTCTCTCCGACCTCTCGGATTATGTTCCCTGCATCCACCAGCTCCTCGCCAAAATGGCGGAGTTCAGCCAGATTTTCCATGCTCATAGGTGGGTGTAGTGGAGGTTCTGGGTCAAATTGAGGGAAAAAGGTATCAGGGTTATTTAGGAGATTCTGGAACTGCCAGTCGGTGGTCCACCATTCTTCTAATTCTGCAGGTAGAGGTTGGGTGTGGATAATAGAATCTGGGATTTCAGGCTCTAGGTCAACTGGAAGTTGTGCTTCCGCTGGGTAATTAAAAAGGTTTTCACCGGCGGGTCCGATGAGGTCACTAAGTGCCAGTTTATGATCTAACTCCTCCCAAGGTGACATCTCCTGATCTTTCCTAGAACTTTCTCCAATCTCTATTTCCTTGCCTTTACCTTTGAGATCCTCCGTCTTGGTAACTTTCTGTGTCGCTGGTTTCCTCCTGCGCACACGCCTCCAGCCCACAATTCTTCTTCTTTTCTTGGGTTTGGGTTTCTCCGGAGGTTGGGTTTGAAATTTCATAGGTTCCTCTATGTCAGCACAATACCCGGTAAAATCTTTGGAAACTTCCACATTAACAGGATAGAGATTGAGATTCTGAAGGGCTTCAGATAATTCATTCATGCTGTTTAGTAGTTAGGAAGAAACATACAAAATTTTAGGTTAAAATTTTGTAAATTGAATTTTCACATAATCACAGAATGGCAATTTAGAAAATTTAAATATTAATTATAATTATCTAATTTATACAAACCATTTATTGAAACAACACATATTTATTACAACTAAAATTTGAAATATACTAGTGGTTATTTAATAAATTAAAGTTTCTGGCTTGTAGGTAGCATAGGTGATGATACTGGTTTGATGATTTAACTATAAGTTAGCATTTACTGCTGTAGTAGCTAACATGTAGAGATTTGCCCATTTTTCATTGGGAAATTGGTTTTTAATAAACCAACCTTTGCCCCATTGGTAAATAATAATCCTACCTACAGAATTGGTAATTAATAATACTACGTTTCAATATGTTGGTACTCAATGGACCTCCGTTAGTTTTTTTTAACTGAAGTTAGTTTGTAAGTTTTATTTATTACACAAACAATCCCTGTAGTTATAATTTACTAGTTTTAAGTTTTATTTATTACACAAACAGTCCCTTTAGTTATAAAAAAATTCATAAAAATAAAAAAAAATCTAAAAAATCAAAAAAATTCAAAAAAATTCTAAAAAAATCAAAAAATGAATAAAAAATCATAAAAATTCAAAAAAACTCTAAAAAATCATAAAAATTCTAAAAAACATAAAAATCCTAAAAAATCAAAAAAACTCTAAAAAATAAAAAAAAACTCTAAAAAATAAAAAAAACTCTAAAAAATAAAAAAAAATTCAAAAAAAGCAAACGTTTCGACGCGAACCGTTTCGACCCGGACCGTTTCGACCCGGACCGTTCCGACCCGTACCGTTCCGACCCGTACCGTTTCGACCCGTACCGTTTCGACCCGGACCGTTTCGACCCGGACCGTTTCGACCCGTACCGTTTCGACCCGTACCGTTTCGAAAACGGTGGTGGTGGTGGTGGTGGCCGTGCGGTGGTGGTGGTGGCGGTGCTGTGGTAGTGGTGGCGGTGCGGTGGTGGTGGTGGTGGTGGTGGCGGTGCTGTGGTGGTGGTGGCGGTGCGGTGGTGGTGGTGGTGGTGGTGGTGGTGGCGGTGCTGTGGTGGTGGTGGTGGCGGTGCGGTGGTGGTGGTGGTGGTGGTGGCGGTACGGTGGTGGTGGTGGTGGTGCGGTGGTGGTGGTGGCGGTGCTGTGGTGGTGGTGGTGGTGGCGGTGCGGTGGTGGTGGTGGTGGTACGCGTCGAAAACGGTACGGGTCGAAGCGGTCCGGGTCGAAACGGTCCGAGTCAAAAACGGTTCGGGTCTAAACGGTACGCGTCGAAACGGTACGGGTCGAAACGGTACGAGTCGAAACGGTACGGGTCGAAACGGTCCGGGTCGAAACGGTACGGTTCGAAACGGTTCGCGTCGAAACGGTTCGGGTCGAAACGGTTCGGGTCGAAACGGTTCGCGTCGAAACGTTTGCGTTTTTTGAATTTTTTTTTTCTTTTTTGTGATTTTTTAGAGTTTTTTTGATTTTTTTGAATTTTTATGATTTTTTTAGAATTCTTTTTATTTTTTTAGAATTTTTATGAGTTTTTTTGAATTTTTTTGATTTTTTAGATTTTTTTTTATTTTTATGAATTTTTTTATAACTGCAGGGACTGTTTGTGTAATAAATAAAACTTAAAACTAGTAAATTATAACTACAGGGACTGTTTATGTAATAAATAAAACTTAAAAACTAACTTCAGTTAAAAAATACCAACGGAGGTCCATTGAGTACCAACATATTGAAACGTAGTATTATTAATTACCAATTCTGTAGGTAGGATTATTATTTACCAATAAGGCAAAGGTTGGTTTATTAAAAACCAATTTCCCTTTTTCATTTAACTCATCTTCCCATGGTGGTTTAGTGTCTATTTCCTGAGTTTCCTTATTGATCATTACTCCTTTTGGTTGTGACTTCCTCATTTTCTCTTGACTTTTCCTAATAATCAAACTTCTTTTATTAAGGGTAAGTGATTTTTCATACTATGCTTTATGAACAAATATTCCCTCCTCAGTATCTGCTGAGTATCTTGAGGAATTTGATTGGGATGAATTTCCCTTAACTTTCGGTGAACTATCTAATTTAAGATAGATATCCGAGATTCTTTGCTTACCCATACTGTAACTAACAAATAGTCAGTTAAAACATATAATCACAAGACGGTAATCAGGAAAAAATAAGTATTTTAAATACTTAATAGGCTTAAATCAGTGGCTCTGATACCACCTTTTCCTGTCACGGCCCCAGCCCCGGTTTGACCCGGTCAGGAGCCGCGGGACAGGAATCCGTGGTATTTATTAATTGATGCGACAGCGGAAGATTTAATAGGATCTTTTAAAACTTGAAATGCCCGATTATTTTATTTCATAATTCGGGATAACCCCGTGATTTACAATAGAGGAATTTTACTAGGAAATTCCCTGATTTATAAAACATGTTTATTTATTTTAACTGAGCCACCTCTTCAAGCTTGTTAGTGCTCTGTAGCACGTTTTCCTTGATTTATAGCAGGTCGCCTAAAACATGTTTAAAAATATTTTATCAGCGGGGAAATACTGGCGAGTCACTCAATTTGATAAAATGACACATAGTTATAAATTACAGCATAAGAGCGATTACAATGGCTTCTATCTTATTTTTATCTGGCGTCGTGTCACCTGGTGACGATGGTCATACCACTATTGGGTCCTTCCCCAAGTAGTGATGATTATCACTGTTAGGATTTATTAGCCTAACCGTGAGAAATTAGTAATGTGCACAATACCCCAATTAGCCAGTGATTCAAGATAACCATGACTTAATCCCTGTAATTATAAATTTTGAAAATGATTGGAGTATTGTAAAATACTGTTGATAAAAAGAGAATGACTCACATTGCAGATTTATACGGGCAGAGTTTAGCCTACTGATTAGCCTTGTAACCTAATTTAAATAACAATGCACACGAACTAGGTCAGTAACTAATACAGCATTTACGATAACTCACGAGATTAAAATCCTCACACCCCGATATTTCCACGTATTACCGGTGGGGAGTATCGTGACGTAGTTGATATCATCATGGTCAAACAACACAATCTATAAATGCACAGCGGAAGCAAATATAGAATCATTTCAACTTTAATGAATTGTAATATTAAATATCACGATATAGTTGAAATACATCCACAGGCGGATCAATTTTAAATTGAGATGTTAATATGGATCTGAATCTAATTGTGGAAACTACCGTCTTGGCCCTGTCTTAAGGTGACACATGGCTAGGTCTTGTCCTTTTAGATTTTATCATTTTAATATAATGATAGATCTTGTAAAAATATTGTTATTATTTATTTTATATTTTTGTTCATGCATATAACTAAAAATAGAAATTTAAATCCAAACATTTCACCACATGAATTTAAAATACGAGTCTGCCCTAAACGGGACTTCCAAATGAAATAACATGCCCACGCAGGGGCTTAACCAAACAAACATACCTACGCAAAAATAAAAGACTTGCCCACGCAGGGGCTTAACTAACAAAACATACCCACGCAGGGGCTTAACACAGAAAGACAGGCCCTCGCAGGGGCTCAACAGAAAAGGAATTACAATCAACAATTGAAGGATTCAATGGCCCTTCCTGCTTTTTCCTTTAATTAAACCTGCCAATCCCTTGAGGAAGCCATGTCGTTCCCTTCGATCTCTGTGAACTTGATGTTCAACCTGGTCCAGTCTTTGGAGAATTTCATCCCTTTCTGGCGGGGAAAACTGTGGTACTTGCGGCTGTGGCTGCGGCTGATATGGAGGTCGAAGAGACGGCTGCTGTTGGTACCCATAAGCTGGGTATCCAACTCCCCAAGGAGTTCCGTAAGGCCCTTCGGGGTTAACAGCATTGTAGTTCCACGCCGCCAAGTATGGGTCGATCTCCGCATAGTTGAAACTGGCGTGAGCCGGCTGCTCGAAGGGATTATATGTTGCTGGGCCAGTGTACGTGGGGATTGGGTTGTCAAAGCCCAATGGTGGTGGTATGGCATGTGCAGAGTTCACTTCCGGGTTGGGGTTTGAAGGTCCCCCAAACTGCTGGTCTTCTCAGAGCGGCGGATAGTGGCTGCTACTCGATGGTTGGGGAGTGCTGATATGTACCCCTCTACCTTGCACGGACATCCGTGCGTTTGTTCTCCTTCGCCTCTGCGGCTCAGGAGGTTGCTGCTGAGGCGGTGGTGGTGGCGGGGTAACTGCCACAAAACGAGAGTCCCTGGAAGGATCCGATTGCTGTTGTTGCTGCTGATAAGGTGATGAATGGTAAGAGGGTGTGAAATACCACTCATACTGGTTCATCCTCGCTTGAAAGTTGTCTGGACCACGGTAAGGTGATCCGTGAAAAGACAATCCATCAGAGATTTCGATAGGATGTGTGGGGGTACCGCTCGGTTGTTCAGTAGGGTCAGTATCCTCGTCCATGTCCATGTCTTGACCTCCAGAAAAATGATCTTCAGGCCCCAATGGGTTAGCACCCACTGGTTCCTCGAGGTAGTTTGCCGGGTTGAACCGGCTTCGAAAGAGATGGGACGGGTTGTCAAAGGAATGGCGTGAGTTGGACCGCTGAAGAGGGATAAACGAAGGTTGTGGGTTTTTAGGTTCGTTTTCTGAGTGGGGTCCAAACGAGTGTAAGTAAGAAGGTGACGAAGCTAACGAGACAGATCGCCTCGCTGGTAAATACAATTTAACTGACTCATTTGGAAAGTTTAATAAAATTGATTTGAATGCACGAGGCACAAAATATCTTTTATAACTTGGGATAATTATTTGAATATAATCTTGTAAAAGAATTACATGTTCCTTATGCGTTCAGTGGCCCGATCCGTAGACCGGGTTAAAGATTAATAGACACACCACATTATTTATTTAGGCACTGACGGGTGTACGCCTACACCCCGTGCTTGGGTTGTGGCCATTTCGTAAAATGATGCCAAGGATATCCGGGACATGGTCATTAACCCCCCAAAGGCTTTAAGCAAACAAAACATTTCCAAACGGAGCATTTCAATGATTTAACCTCTATTCGATTAAAGATTCAATGCCCGACCAAGCGGTATTTTATATACCATAACCCAAGCCCGTATAGGGAAAATAAGTTAAAAGTATTTACCTGAGCTAAATATAAATTTAATCCCAGCCGTATATCAATCAGCAAGTACAGATAGCTTTTACTAGGCCTCCTATTCTGGAATGAAGGTTTACAATGACCAATTAGTTTTCTAACGGGTCTTTAATTAAGCTTAAGCTTAGACCGGTTAGTTTTCAAAGGAAGTTACGGTTCAAACGCGTGTATAAGCGAAGACCGGAATAGAATGTGATTTAGACCCGACAAGTTTGAAGACTTGTATAATATGGGTAAACTAAACACATTCTGGATTTTGAGACAAAAATGACAAGGTTTGACCCGTTTCGGTCAATTTATGCAAACTAGTTATATAAACCGAACCGAACGCGAAGGATGCGTAACGGGTAACCATAAGAGCCATATACAGGTTTCCTAAGTTAACATGCCTTAAATATGTTGTGACATCAGTAGGATATCTTCTATTATGCCCGAAATGGATTTAAACTCATACTATGACTCGTAAAGGCATTTTGGGTCATTTAAAAGGGTATAAAAGAGTTTAATTAGTAATCTGAGTTACAGGTCTGATTTATTTAGTAAATATACTCAATTTAATAAGTTATAACAGTAGGGTACTAAATATATGTGAAATTTATCATTTAAAACCAAACTATGCACCTTAGGGGTATTTTGGTAATTTCACTTAGGCTAAAAAGGTCAAAATTGGAATTCTGAGTTTAAAACTTTAGCTTACTGTCAAAGTATAAAAATATACTTAAAATATCAGTAGGTATCAACCTTATGTGTTTAAAATATTTTTAATACATACTATGCGTTAAAAACGCTTAAAAAGGCAATTTGGAGCCATTTCCGGGTTCTAAATAGAAAGCTGATATTTTTATTATTCCAGAAGGTTTAAATTAATTTATTTATCATATAAAATCAGTAGCAAAAGGTTTGGGATCAAAAAGATTTGTAAAACTCATTTTATGGCTCAAAAGGGCAAAACCGGCATTAACCGAATTAAAGCTACAACCCTATGTTATGTTCAGCCAAAAATTAAATAAAAATCTTTAAAAATATCAAAATATTATTTTATATCAGTGGGTAAAAAGTTTGGAGTTAAAAATCGGGTTTAGATAGGCTATATGCTAATTACGCCGTTTATTTAATAAAATGCTTTCTAATTACGCTAATGAGCATAACTCTTAATCTAGACCTCAAACTGATGTCAAATTTTAGGTGCAAGTTTATAAATCTGGAACTAAGGTTTATACTCTTTTACTTTTTCAAAAATCACGTTTTATAGTCAAAAGGGCATAATAGTCAACATTTAAGCACTTAACGGAAACATGCATATGAATCGGATAACTAATGAACCAAGTTGTATAATCTCAGAGAGTTATACTTATATGAAACCTGGTCCAAATAAAGCTCTATGGAAATTCTAAAACATGCTTATACGGGTCAGAACTGAAAGTCAAAGCGAAAGTCAAATTATGCGACTTTCGGTTCCGATCCGAGTCTAAACTGAACATTGTCGGGTTGAACATGTTTAGACATGTTCTTAGATTAATTACCAAGTTATATTAGTGATCAAACAGGTTGCATGTCTCCTACATTGCTAATTATGCATTAATTTGAAAATAAGCATTCTGTTGACTTTTTAATAACAAGTTTGACCCGACAATTGACCTAGTTAGAGTGGGAATCAGAGAGTACCCTTTTAAGGGTTTATTACCCACATAAATACCTACTTATAGGTACTTTTAATTCGAGATTTGACTGAACAAATTTTAATTAATCTCGAAGTCAAACTTTAATTACGACGGTTTGACTTTTAGCTAAATAACTAAGCTAAACTGAATTAGGAAGGGTTTAGGACACTTACAAAGGTCCTAAGTATGATTAGGAATCACTAGGAAGTTGCTGATCAGGGGAGCTCCAGAAGTGGACTTGTGAATGTTTGCAAACGAATGAACAAAGTTGTTGCAACTAGAGCTCCTTATATATGCATTTTGATTCAACAAGATCATGCCATGGAGGTCTACAAATGTTTCCAGATCAAGACAAGTGCCCCCATATGCATGAAATACCATTGGGGCAGCCCCTGGTATGTAAAAACAAGTTTTAAAGTCGGTTTACAGGTCTGACTGGCAGCTGTTCGCACTTTTCTGTTACTGGGTGGTTCAGGCGGCCCGCGTAAGAGACCACCCATGTCTTACGCGGCCGGTATGGCCTTCCAGAACCTGCCAAACAAGTTTCAATCTTTGCATTTTTGGTCCCTGGTCCTTGTAACGTGGTTTTAACTTCCAATTTTGCATTTCCAGCCTTCTAACTTGATTTTTAAGGGCCTTAAGACTTTTACAAACTTGGTTAAGTCCTTGGTTAACTTTGTGATTACCCGAAAAGTCATAATTTTCATCGTTGACGCTTTTAACCCTTCGTATACGAATATCGCCATAACTTTCTCATACGATAACGAAACTTGGTGAAATTTTTACCACATATTCTAGTAAGTAATATTTATCATTACAAAGTTTCGGGTTTGCTAAAAGGTCACTCAGAGGTATACTTTAAACATGTTGACACATTTAACCCCTGTAGTTTGTAATTCCTCAGTTTCTTTCACGATTAGGTTCGTATGATCCATGATTTATTCGTTTAAGGATATAAACATCATGTAGGGCTATTGTAGAGTATATTTATCCATTGTTGACATTTTGAACCCCTGTATTCACATACTTTTCTTGTTTGTCAACTTTAGTCCATCTAGAGTATTCTTTCACACGTTCAAAGCTCGTGACATGTGTCAATACATTATTGGACATGAAATTTCGAGGTGTTACATCATCACCCCCTTAAAAGAAATCTTGACCTCGATATTTACTGAAAAAAATGAGGGTACTTTTCTTTCATCGTGGACTCTACCTCCCATGTGTATTCGGGACCTCTGCGGGCATCCCATTTGACCTTTACAATAGGCACATGCTTCCTTCGAAGCTTCTTTACCTGTCGATCGTCAATCGACAATGGTTTTTCCACAAATTTCAAGCTCTCATCTATATGCACATTCGTATGTGGTATGACTAGCGATTCGTCAGCTAGGCATTTCTTCAGATTGCAGACGTGGAATACGTTGTGAATACCACTGAGCTCTTCAGGTAAGTTTAACTTGTAAGCCACTGACCCGACACATTCGATGATCTCGAACGGTCCTATATACCTTGGGCTTAACTTACCTTTCTTACCAAATCGCATCACCCCCTTCCAGGGTGATACTTTAAGTAAAACTTTGTCGCCAACCTCGAATTTCAGAGGTTTACGCTTTAAATCCGCGTAACTTTTCTGCCTATCTCTGGCAGCTTTCAGGCGGTCACGAATCTGGACAATCTTGTCCATCGTTTCAAAGACTAAATCAGGTCCTGATAATTGAACTTCTCCTACTTCCGCCCAACAAATAGGTGTTCTGCATTTCCTACCATATAATGCCTCAAAAGGCGCAGCCTTAATGCTTGTATGGTAGCTGTTGTTATAGGAGAACTCGATTAATGGCAGGTGCTTATCCCAACTACCACCTAAATCGATTACACATGTATGAAGCATGTCTTCAAAAGTTTGAATTGTACGCTCACTCTGTCCGTCTGTCTGCGGATGGTAAGCAGTACTAAAATTTAAGCGCGTGCCCAAAGTCTGTTGGAAACTTTTCCAAAAATGTGACGTGTATCTGGTATCTCTGTCGGAGATAATAGCCACTGGTATACCATGTAGAGATACAATCTTATCTATGTATAATTGGGCTAACATGTCGGAGCTATAAGTCTCCTTAATGGGTAGGAAATGTGTTGACTTAGTCAGTCTATCTACTATTACCCATATAGTAGCATTCCCTTTCCCTGTCTTTGGCAACTTGGTGATGAAATCCATTATCACCATTTCCCATTTCCATGTGGGAAGTTCAGGTTGTTGTAGCAAACCTGACGGCTTTTGGTGTTCAGCTTTGACTTGCGCGCATGTCAAACATTTAGCTACATAGGTAGCTATAGACTTCTTTAAGCCTATCCACCAATAGTTTGCCTTCAGATCCTGGTACATCTTATCAGCTCCAGGATGAACGGAGTATTTAGAACTATGGGCTTCTAGGAGGATAACATCCCGAAGACCTCCATAAATTGGAACCCATATTCGTCCATTTAACCTCAGAATTCCGTCCTTGCCATAGGCTAACTGTTCTTCAGTTACTCCTAGCTTTTGATCAGGATAGTTAGCTTCCAACACAACTTCCTTCTGTGCAGCAAACAATCTTTCATTCAAACTATTCCTTATCTCAATGCTCTTGGCATTGATTCTTATAGGCTTTACTCTTTCCTTTCTACTTAAGGCATCAGCAACCACATTTGCCTTGCCTGGATGGTATCTTATTTCACAGTCATAATCATTCAAAGTTTCCATCCAGCGTCGCTGCCTCATGTTCAAGTCCTTCTGATTAAACAAGTGCTGAAGGCTTTTGTGATCTGAGTAGATCACACACTTGGTTCCATACAAGTAATGCCTCCATAACTTTAATGCAAATACAACGGCACCCAACTCCAAGTCACGGGTGGTGTAATTCTTCTCATGCACCTTTAACTGTCGTGAAGCATAGGCAATGACTTTGCCTTTCTGCATGAGCACACAGCCCATACCGGTGTGTGATGCATCACAATATGCTACAAATTCATCAATTCCATCAGGCAACGTCAACACTGGTGCATTGCTCAACTTTTGCTTAAGAATGTCAAAGGATTCCTGCGGCTTAGGGCCCCACTCAAATTTAATCTTCTTACGCGTCAACGAAGTTAGGGGCGCAGCAATCCTTGAGAAGTTTTCAATAAATCGCCTGTAGTATCCAGCTAATCCTAGAAAGCTGCGAATTTCCGTAGGCATCTTTGGCTCTTGCCAGTTCATAATAGCTTCAACCTTAGCTGGATCCACTTGGATACCATGCTCACTAACCACATGTCCAAGGAATTGGACTTCTCGAAGCCAAAATTCACACTTCGAAAATTTGGCGTAGAGTTTCTCACGATGTAGAAGTTTAAGAATACAGCGAAGGTGCTTCTCATGGTCAGCTTGGTTCTTCGAGTAGATGAGGATGTCGTCAATGAAGACGATGACAAATTTGTCCAAGTAAGGCTTGCAGACGCGATTCATGAGATCCATGAATGCGGCAGGAGCATTAGTGAGCCCAAAAGGCATCACTAGGAACTCGTAATAACCATAACGAGTCCTAAATGCAGTCTTGTGTACATCTTCATCTTTAACCTTCAACTGTTGATAGCCTGACCTCAAATCGATCTTAGAGAAATTGCTTGCCCCTTGTAATTGATCGAACAGATCGTCGATCCTGGGCAAAGGATACTTATTCTTGATAGTGACCTTATTAAGCTCACGGTAATCGATGCACAGACGCATCGATCCATCCTTCTTCTTGACAAACAAGATCGGTGCTCCCCAAGGAGACGAACTAGGTCTAATGAAACCTTTGGCTAGCAGATCATCTAACTGCGTCCTTAACTCCTTCATCTCTGTTGGTGCCAACCTGTAAGGTGCTCTAGCAACAGGTGCTGCTCCGGGGATGATGTCAATTCGGAATTCCACTTGCCTATCTGGTGGTAAACCAGGTAGTTCTTCAGGAAAAACTTCAGGATATTCAGAAATGACGGGGATATCCTCAATCTTAGGCTTCGACTCATCAATAGTCACTTGTGCCATGTAGATGACACAACCCTTCTGCAAACACCTTGAGGCCTTGAGTATAGACACTTGCTCAGGCAGTCCATACTTAGTATCCCCCTGAATGGTAAGTGACTCACCAGACGGAGTCTTGATTACCACTTGCTTCTTGTTGCACATAATCTGGGCTTGGTTATGCGATAACCAATCCATACCTATCACTATATCAAAACCGGCTAGCTTAAAGGGAAGTGAGTGATTCCTAATGGATATAACACATCCATCTAATACAGTTGAGGCGGTTTCTATGGTTCCATCGGCTAATTCCACCTCATACTTCACACTTAAGGCTTTAACAGGTAAATTCAGTAACTTACAAAACTTATTATCTACAAAAGATTTATCAGCTCCTGAATCAAATAGCACTCTCGCATAAACATCATTTATGAGGAAGGTACCTGTGATCACATTGTCGTCCTGAACAGCTTCCTTTGCATCCATCCTGAAGACCCTAGCATTGGTCTTTTTCCCATCCTCGGTTTTCTTGGTGATCTTTGGGCAATTGGACTTAATGTGCCCTTTTTCATTGCAACTGTAGCACGTTGCGTCCTTCAGCTTCTTGCACTCTAGGGTCTTATGTTCCGAAGATTTGCAGATCCCACATGGCCTCGGCTGAGACTGGGATTTCGACTCGAGTCTGCATCTCCCAAAATGGTGCTTCTTACAAACCTTACACTTAGGCTTATCTCTAGATTGTTGCCCATCCTTCTTAGATCCAGACCCCTTCTTGTGGTCATTGTTTCCCCTGTGCTTCTTATCTGACCGTCGTGAATTGTCATCTTCACGCTTCCTTTTCTCGGCATCCGTGTTCCTTAACGATCTCTGCCTGACCGCGTCCAGTGTGAGGGACAAGGATATATCAGCTGCTGACCTGAATGTAGCTGGCCGAGAGGCTTTTACACTTGCCTTAATTTATGGGGCTAAACCCCCAATGAAACGAGCTATTCTTTTGGGTTCCGGGGTCACAAGATAAGGAACCAACCTTGACAGGGTATTAAAGCTCGTAAGATAAGCTTGGCAATCCAGATTTTTCATTACCAATGATAGAAAATCTGACTCAATCTTTTCAACCTCATGCTGAGGACAGTAGTTCTCCTTGATGAGGGTAACAAATTGTTCCCATGACATATTGTACAGTGGAATTTTCCCAGTGGCTTGAATCAACGATCTCCACCAGGCTAAGGCCTCACCTTTGAACGATTGAGACACAAACTTTACTACATCTTTATCAGCGCACCCGCTGATATCAACTACGGTATCCATTTCATCCAACCATGTCATGCAGTCAACCGCCCCTTTCTCCCCAGTAAAGTCTCTGGGTTTACATGAGACGAAATATTTATAAGTACAGGACTTACCACGCGGTTCCTGTTTAAGCTCGATCTTCTTTGACGGGACACTGTGTTGGTTCGAGGAGTGATGCTTGTCATCATCCTTATTTGGCTTATCTAGCTTAGAGGGTGGCTTACTATGAGCCTCAGAATGTGTTTTTGGCTTAGAATGGGGTGCTGATTGGGTCCTGCTTCGAGTACTACTCGATTCACTATATTGCCTCTCTATGGCTTTAGTGACCGCATTGTCAATTAATGCTTGGAGTTCTGCACCAGTTACATTGATCCTGGTGGCGTCATGATTCTCCTTTGGCCGACTGTTGACCTCCTCAGACTTGGCCATGTAGTTGGATTGCTACATAAAATGATGACAATGATTCATTTAGGGAATTTTAATAGGTTTGTCATCTTGAAAATTTATTAACCATGGTAATTAAAGGACCATATTGGTTAATTTGTTAAGAAATTTCATTTGGGACTTTTCATTAGTAACCCTTAGTTCTAAAATAAATTATAATAATGGCACAATAGGCCTAGTCACATGGACATTTCTAAAATTTAGGTCAAGATCTTATAGGATCCAGTTATTAAGGTTTGAATCAAGGTTCATTACCTTTCTTGACAGGGAGTTTATAATCTACGACTGTCTTTGTCTTATATGACAATAATTATAGCCCGTAGGCATTACATCACAATCGGATGTTTAGTTAATAATAAGGAATTTGGAATAATTCAACACAAGGGTGACATGTGTGATTTTGCGGATCACATTAGCCAAGATTGTTAACATGTTTGCATATGTTAACAGGGATTTGAATCTTTTAAAACAGGTTTTACCATATTGGCCAGGTCTTATTATGGCATACAAGCTAGGTTTTACCTTTTAAGATTCTTTTTAACATTTATCGCAGAACAATTTTAAATTGAGATGTTAATATGGATCTGAATCTAATTGTGGAAACTACCGTCTTGGCCCTGTCTTAAGGTGACACATGGCTAGGTCTTGTTCTTTTAGATTTTATCATTTTAATATAATGATAGATCTTGTAAAAATATTGTTATTATTTATTTTATATTTTTGTTCATGCATATAACTAAAAATAGAAATTTAAATCCAAACATTTCACCACATGAATTTAAAATATGAGTCTGCCCTAAACGGGACTTCCAAATGAAATAACATGCCCACGCAGGGGCTTAACCAAACAAACATACCCACGCAGGGGTCAAAATAAAAGACTTGCCCACACAGGGGCTTAACTAACAAAACATACCCACGCAGGGGCTTAACGCAGAAAGACAGGCCCTCGCAGGGGCTCAACAGAAAAGGAATTACAACCAACAATTGAAGGATTCAATGGCCCTTCCTGCTTTTTCCTTTAATTAAACCTGCCAATCCCTTGAGGAAGCCATGTCGTTCCCTTCGATCTCTGTGAACTTGATGTTCAACCTGGTCCAGTCTTTGGAGAATTTCCTCCCTTTCTGGCGGGGAAAACTGTGGTACTTGCGGCTGTGGCTGCGGCTGCGGCTGATATGGAGGTCGAAGAGACGGCTGCTGTTGGTACCCATAAGCTGGGTATCCAACTCCCCAAGGAGTTCCGTAAGGCCCTTCGGGGTTAACAGCATTGTAGTTCCACGCCGCCAAGTATGGGTCGATCTCCGCATAGTTGAAACTGGCGTGAGCCGGCTGCTCGAAGGGATTATATGTTGCTGGGCCAGTGTACGTGGGGATTGGGTTGTCAAAGCCCAATGGTGGTGGTATGGCATGTGCAGAGTTCACTTCCGGGTTGGGGTTTGAAGGTCCCCCAAACTGCTGGTCTTCTCAGAGCGGCGGATAGTGGCTGCTACTCGATGGTTGGGGAGTGCTGATATGTACCCCTCTACCTTGCACGGACATCCGTGCGTTTGTTCTCCTTCGCCTCGGCGGCTCAGGAGGTTGCTGCTGAGGCGGTGGTGGTGGCGGGGTAACTGCCACAAAACGAGAGTCCCTGGAAGGATCCGATTGCTGCTGTTGCTGCTGATAAGGTGATGAATGGTAAGAGGGTGTGAAATACCACTCATACTGGTTCATCCTCGCTTGAAAGTTGTCTGGACCACGGTAAGGTGATCCGTGAAAAGACAATCCATCAGAGATTTCGATAGGATGTGTGGGGGTACCGCTCGGTTGTTCAGTAGGGTCAGTATCCTCGTCCATGTCCATGTCTTGACCTCCAGAAAAATGATCTTCAGGCCCCAATGGGTTAGCACCCACTGGTTCCTCGAGGTAGTTTGCCGGGTTGAACCGGCTTCGAAAGAGATGGGACGGGTTGTCAAAGGAATGGCGTGAGTTGGACCGCTGAAGAGGGATAAACGAAGGTTGTGGGTTTTTAGGTTCGTTTTCTGAGTGGGGTCCAAACGAGTGTAAGTAAGAAGGTGACGAAGCTAACGAGACAGATCGCCTCGCTGGATGTAGGTGCGACCTCCAATCTCCCTGTGGACTGGTGCTAATAGGAATGGGTGAAGTTCGCCTTTGAGAAGGCCCTGCCTCCTTGTCGTGGGTTCCTACCGGTGCCTTTCCTTTACCTCTGAAGAATCTTGGCGGCATATTTAGACCTGTCAACATAAACAAAGATAACAACAAAGAATGATATAAAAAACAAAATAAAACAAAAATCAGGATTTGTCCTATGTTCTTTGTCTAGACTCGAAAATTCGAGGAATGTGCAATTGTGTAACTGAGATTAAACACAAAAGGCCAGTGTTTAATTCACTCAGTGTTGGCTCTGATACCAACCTGTCACACCCCGATATTTCCTCGTATTACCGGTGGGCCCGGTGGGGAGTATCGTGACGTAGTTGATATCATCATGGTCAAACAAAACAATCTATAAATGCACAGCGGAAGCAAAGATAGAATCATTTCAACTTTAATGAATTGTAATATTAAATATCACGATATAGTTGAAATAGATCCACAGGAGGATCAAAATAAAAAGGAGACATTGTTCAACAGTTTTATGACATCCAAGCTTGCGAGACTTATTGTGGACGCTAGGAGAAAGCCCGCCTTGTTCGGGTAGTACCTGCACTTAACCTTTTGGGAAAATACGTCAGTTTACACTGGTAAATACAATTTAACTGACTCATTTTGAAAAGTTTAATAAAATTGATTTGAATGCACGAGGCACAAAATATCTTTTATAACTTGGGATAATTATTTGAATATAATCTTGTAAAAGAATTACATGTTCCTTATGCGTTCAGTAGCCCGATCCGTAGACCGGGTTAAAGATTAATAGACACACCACATTATTTATTTAGGCATTGACGGGTGTACGCCTACACCCCGTGCTTAGGTTGTGGCCATTTCGTAAAATGATGCCAAGGATATCCGGGACATGGTCATTAACCCCCCAAAGGCTTTAAGCAAACAAAACATTTCCAAACGGAGCATTTCAATGATTTAACCTCTATTCGATTAAAGATTCAATGCCCGACCAAGCGGTATTTTATATACCATAACCCAAGCCCGTATAGGGAAAATAAGTTAAAAGTATTTACCTGAGCTAAATATAAATTTAATCCCAGCCGTATATCAATCAGTAAGTACAGATAGCTTTTACTAGGCCTCCTATTCTGGAACGAAGGTTTACAATGACCTATTAGTTTTCTAACGGGTCTTTAATTAAGCTTAAGCTTAGACCGGTTAGTTTTCAAAGGAAGTTACGGTTCAAACGCGTGTATAAGCGAAGACCAGAATAGAATGTGATTTAGACCCGACAAGTTTGAAGACTTGTATAATATGGGTAAACTAAACACATTCTGGATTTTGAGACAAAAATGATAAGGTTTGACCCGTTTCGGTCAATTTATGCAAACTAGTTATATAAACCGAACCGAACGCGAAGGATACGTAACGGGTAACCATAAGAGCCATATACAGGTTTCCTAAGTTAACATGCCTTAAATATGTTGTGACATCAGTAGGATATCTTCTATTATGCCCGAAATGGATTTAAACTCAAACTATGCCTCGTAAGGGCATTTTGGGTCATTTAAAAGGGTATAAAAGAGTTTAATTAGTAATCTGAGTTACAGGTCTGATTTAATTAGTAAATATACTCAATTTAATAAGTTATAACAGTAGGGTACTAAATATATGTGAAATTTATCATTTAAAACCAAACTATGCACCTTAGGGGTATTTTGGTAATTTCACTTAGGCTAAAAAGGTCAAAATTGGAATTCTGAGTTTAAAACTTTAGCTTACTGTCAAAGTATAAAAATATACTTAAAATATCAGTAGGTATCAACCTTATGTGTTTAAAATATTTTTAATACATACTATGCGTTAAAAACGCTTAAAAAGGCGATTTGGAGCCATTTCCGGGTTCTAAATAGAAAGCTGATATTTTCATTATTCCAGAAGATTTAAATTAATTTATTTATCATATAAAATCAGTAGCAAAAGGTTTGGGATCAAAAAGATTTGTAAAACTCATTTTATGGCTCAAAAGGGCAAAACCGGCATTAACCGAATTAAAGCCACAACCCTATGTTATGTTCAGCCAAAAATTAAATAAAAATATTTAAAAATCTCAAAATATTATTTTATATCAGTGGGTAAAAAGTTTGGTATTAAAAATCGGGTTTAGATAGGCTATATGCTAATTACGCCGTTTATTTAATAAAAAGCTTTCTAATTACGCTAATGAGCATAACTCTTAATCTAGACCTCAAACTGATGTCAAATTTTAGGTGCAAGTTTATAAATCAGTAACTAAGGTTTCTACTCTTTTACTTTTTCAAAAATCACGTTTTATAGTCAAAAGGGCATAATAGTCAACATTTAAGCACTTAACGGAAACATGCATATGAATCGGATAACTAATGAACCAAGTTGTATAATCTCAGAGAGTTATACTTATATGAAACCTGGTCCAAATAAAGCTCTAAGCAAATTCTAAAACATGCTTATACGGGTCAGAACTGAAAGTCAAAGCGAAAGTCAAATTATGCGACTTTCGGTTCCGATCCGAGTCTAAACTGAACATTGTCGGGTTGAACGTGTTTAGACATGTTCTTAGATTAATTACCAAGTTATATTAGTGATCAAATAGGTTGCATCTCTCCTACATTGCTAATTATGCATTAATTTGAAAATAAGCATTTTGTTGACTTTTTAATAACAAGTTTGACCCGACGATTGACCTAGTTAGAGTGGGAATCAGAGAGTACCCTTTTAAGAGTTTATTACCCACATAAATACCTACTTATAGGTACTTTTAATTCGAGATTTGACTGAACAAATTTTAATTAATCTCGAAGTCAAACTTTAATTACGACGGTTTGACTTTTAGGTAAATAACTAAGCTAAACTGAATTATGAAGGGTTTAGGACACTTACAAAGGTCCTAAGTATGATTAGGAATCACTAGGAAGCTTGTTGCTGATCAGGGGAGCTCCAGAAGTGGACTTGTGAATGTTTGCAAATGAATGAACAAAGTTGTTGCAACTAGAGCTCCTTATATATGCATTTTGATTCAACAAGATCTTGCCATGGAGGTCTACAAATGTTTCCAGATCAAAACAAGTCCTTCCCCAAGTAGTGATGATTATCACTGTTAGGATTTATTAGCCTAACCGTGAGAAATTAGTAATGTGCACAATACCCCAATTAGCCAGTGATTCAAGATAACCATGACTTAATCCCTGTAATTATAACTTTTGAAAATGATTGGAGTATTGTAAAATACTGTTGATAAAAAGAGAATGACTCACATTGCAGATTTATACGGGCAGAGTTTAGCCTACTGATTAGCCTTGTAACCTAATTTAAATAACAATGCACACGAACTAGGTCAGTAACTAATACAGCATTTACGATAACTCACGAGATTAAAACCCTCACAACGAATGACAAAGTGCTATACTTAAACATCCATCGAATTCACGACTAATGACAAAGTATGGCCCTAATGTGGGCAGCACTTAAACATCATCGGATAGTTTTCAATCGACTGGACATTGAATCGTAGCGGCGATCGAGTTAATATCCTGTATCGTAGCAGCGCCTCGCTATTGTAAAAGTAAATTTCGAATTTAAGCAGTATGCTTTCGTTTTTTAGAAATGTTTTCGACATCAGTGAACTGCTCATGACCCGTTCTATTTATAGGTGAAATTTGGGGTTCACGCCGCCCGCGTGAACCGTGACTTGACCCTTACGCGGCCCGCGAGGGCCAGCTAGACGTAGACTAGGGCTACGGTGTCATCAGTAGACTTGCCACGCGTGCAACACGTGGCCCGGATGCTTATCTGGTCAAACTCCAAGTTGACGCGACCCGCGTAAGGTTAAGCTTACCTTTAAGCGGCCCGTCTGAAGACCAAAAATCTTGATTTCTTGATTTTTTTTATATGAATTAGGGTTTCAGGGGTCCTGGTTCTTACTTACGGGTCGTTTTGGGACAATTTTGAAGGTCCTTACATTTTATCAGCAGGGAAATACTGGCGAGTCGTTCAAGTTGCACAAAACGACACATTGTTATAATCTACAGTATTAAGGGTGATTACATTGTTTCTATCAACAAATTACCCAAATTGGTATTTTTCACTCGACTGTATCTGTGACTATGGTCAGATCACCCATTGGCTAACCCGTTGTCCAATGGTGACGGGTATCAAGTAATGTATACAAAACCCCACATACCGGCAGTAATTGAAGATTACAAAGACTTAATCCCTGTAATTATAACTTTGAAAACAAAAAGGGTTTTAAGAAAACAATTTGATAAAAAGATAATGACTCACATTGCAAGTTTAGACGGGCATCGTTTAGCCTACTGATTTTAGCCTGGTTAACCTAATTCAAATAACAATGCACACGAAAACTAGGTCAGTAACTTAATACAACTTTTACGACAACTCACGAGATCAAAACCTTCACGACGAATGACAAAGTATAGCCCCATTACGGGCAGCACTTAAACATCCATCGGATTGGTTTTTATCGATCGGAAATTAAATCGTAGCAGTGATCGAGTTATTACCCTGTTATCGCGGCAGAATTTCGTGTTTGTGTGTGTTTTTGCACTAAATAGTGAATATCTTGGCGTAGGAATTGAATTTTATCGTCGAAACAAGACAGACTTTCAAGTGCCAAACCCCTGCATTTATACTGAGTTTTTGGTCCCCTCGCGTGGCGCGCCAGGGACACCTGGCTCCCGCGCGTGGCGCGACGGGTCACTTTTAGCATAGGGTAGCCACGTCTGTTTGTAGCCTGGGTGAGTCGACGGTTTAACGAATTTCGCATTCTACAACAAACTGCGAAGATAATACCAATTAGGGAATACCCCCCCCCCCCCTGAGTTTTAGGGGCCCTGATCCTAGTTCCGATTGTTCTGGAAATTTTATGGGTCATGCAATATCACTTGGGGGTCTCAATTAGTATTTCCTGATGGACAAAAATAAAACAAGAAGTAATAATTTTAATGAGAGTTGTTACATAGCCCGCGCTACCCCTCAACTTTCTTGGCGAAATACATTTTTAGTGCAAAATTATCTTGCACAAACATTTTTTAGCCTGTACTATAACTCAACTTTTCTTCTAAATCCATCACTAATTATTGCCAATAATTCATTTTCATAAACTGATAAAAATATGTTTTCGAGTAGTTAAAGCCTTGTTGATAGCTATCGTGTTCATGTTTGTAATAGATTACATATACTGCTTCATTTAGTGGTGTGTATGGGTCGGTTTGGTTTGGTTCAGTTTTTATCATTAACCATAATTATAACCGCTAGTTTTGGTTATGGAATTTCATAACCATAACCGTAACTGTACTTCGGTTATGGTTCAGTTTTGGTTAATTTTAATTAATTAACCAAGCAAGGTTTGAAATAAATAGGGGTGTGCATTAGGGGAATGCACGGTTTGGACTTAGCTTGGGCTTTCTTTTACGAGATAACCAAGACTACACTTTTTGGTCAAAGTACTAACGGGCGATTTTTTTTAATAAGATAATTCTCAACAAAAAAAATTACGATGATAACACCTAAATTCTTCATCAAAATAAGAAACATCTACATCAAGATCATTTTGTTACTAACATACTTTTATCTTAGTAAAAACTCTATACGGTTAACGTATAACACAAATCCATTATATAAAGTTATCATTACAAGTTTAGTTCCGTTTGGATTATTTCGGTTAACCAAAGCTTCATAACCATAACCATAACTGATTAGTCGGCTAAATCAAAGTTTCATCACCATAACCATCGGTTATCGGTTAATAGCGGTTCAGTTATGGTTCGATTATCGATTATGGCGGTTAATTTGCTCACCCCTAGCTTCATTACAATAGCTGCTAACAGCTGCGAAACTCAACTAATGGTTAGTAACAACCATTCAAAACTTTCTAACAAATTGACACTATTGACCCCTATAATATAACAATTACACTTTTAACCCTTGTATTATGATTGAATAGTAACATTATATGCATTGCGTACATATACTTATACGGTTCTCGCAGCTATTAATTTTATGTATTAAACGTGACGACATATATAACACTAATAACTAATAAAAATAACTTATATGTTCTATGGGAGAAAATGTAGAACACCAAAAATGTAATCGTGTGATACCAATGGTATATACTTACGGGGGCGGGAAGACTGAAACTGACGTTTAAATTTTGCTGAGAGAGATGTAGTAAGATAGAAAGCATATGTGAATCGAAGTTTGAGGCAGATATGTGATAGAACTAAATTTGGTTAGTTTAGTAATGGGTCGGGTTGAAACTATTGATTATGCAAAAGTTGATCATTTGATAAACGTGGACTGAATGGAATTATAATTTGTATGACAATGAGAGCTTATGTAATTTATTTAGGTTAAAAACTAAGAATAAAATATGATTGTATTCTTGTATTAAATTGAAATGTATAATATTGGCAATACAATACATTACAACTAAAGTTTGTGGAGATAGCTTGATTTGAATTTTGAGAAAAATGGTTAGTGAACTAAATTTTGGAGATTATTTATTTCGTCTTTCATTCTGTATGCCAAAACAATACCTATATTTTTTTTATTTTTATTTTTTTTGAATGACAAAGGTTACTCACTCCTAAATTACACCAAATATTAATCCTAATCTACACCTTTCTTGGGATTGAACCTAAGACCTCCCACTAAGAGTCAAAAACCTCTACCAAGTGAGCTAGCCCCACATTGGCAAAACATACCTATATGCGGCAACAAAATTAGCATGATGTTCATATATTTATCTTGGGATTGATTACTCTAATTGAAGGAAACAAAATTAGCATGATATTCGTATATTTATCTTGGGATTGATTTTACGCCCAACTTGCGGTATGCGCATTTAATGTATATATGTGTGTGCCCTCAGGAGGCAAAAGTGAAAGTGCACTAATTTTAACGTTATTTTACTAATTTTGTGAAAATAACGAAAAAACAGGGGATGGTTAATCATGAATCATGTGGTGGCGTTGTAACACCTCGTAAAATCCTGTCCCATAATGTGTTGACATGTGTCCCTATTCCTAATTATGCCTAATGTAGGCTAGGAGGGACTATTTTTTCGAAATGATGAAAGTATGAATGTGGAGGGACTAAAAGTGTCAACATGCTAAAACCATGCCTCTGAGTGACCCTTTACGGTATTCGTATTCTCAAACGAGCCACTTGTTGGACGAACGAAACCGTTTGTGATTTTAATTAAAAGTTTGTTATTTGAAGGACTAAAGGCGTCAACATGGTAATTTATACCTCTGAGTGACCCTTTAATGAACCGGGAGCTTTTGATGTTCGGTCATACTCTCGGGTATACCAAACTTTGGCCAAAAGGGGTTAAATATGCCAAGTTTAAAACATATATTATAGTTTAGAGGTTGAGGGGCTATTTTTGACAAGTTTTAAACCTGTCTGGTGGACGCCGCGGGTCCCAAAGGAACGGGCTAAACCCGTCGCGGGTCGCGGGGGGTGTTGCTGTAGCGAAATTATACTTGTTCTCCACACAAACAGCCAAAACTCATTCCACTCGATACCATGGGCTTGTTTCTGGCATGGGACACGTATAAGGACATGTGTAAGCACCTCAAGACCCCCCATTACACCTGTAAACACCTCCACAATCCCACAACTAGTATAAATAGGTGCCAAGATCCTTCACGAAGACTTGCACCTTCTTGTTTTATCACTTCTCACTCTTTCTGGAGATTCCCAGCTGAAGGGAGCTTCCAATCTTAGTTCATTTTCGTGCAAGGACCACTAGTAAGTGCTCCTTCCTCCTGCATTGTTATTTTGTAGGCTTTTAAAGCCAAAAGTCGAGCATTTTTGATAAACTCTTTGACTTTCAGTTTAGACCTTAATGGTCCAGCCATTGTTCAAGACGAACATGGCTACGTGGTCGTAATTAGGTTGGTGTTAATCCCTTAAAAGGGCACCTCCTGAAAATCATGTTGCTTGGTCAATTGACGGGTCAAAGTTATTAATATTAAAAAGTCAAACGGGTCAGTTTTTGAAATAATCATAATCTGAGTTTGTAGGCGTTCTACATTATGTTTTAACACTTAAACAACTTGGCAATAATTATTAGAACATGTGTAAGCATGTTCGGCTCGTCAATTCCAGTCTTAGGGTCGGTTCGCAACCGAAAGTCGCAAAGTTTGACTTCTACTTTGACTTTCAATTCTGACCCGATTTAGAATAGTTTGCTACTGATTTAAGGTTCCATTATGATCGTAAATTGATGTAGCATAACCCTCTGAGGTTATATCACATGATCATAATAGTAATCTGAGTTTTTGCACATGATTCGTTAATATGCCATACTTTGACTAAATTTCCCTTTTTATCATAAACAAGGTTTTAACGTATAACGAACTTGCAAATGACTTATGAACTGATATGATAATATGTTTAACACATTTTGATGTTATTAAACTGATCATAAACTGAGTTTTCATATAATGTTGTAAATTATGTTTTAAAGTGACCGAAATGCCCTTTCAGCACATAGAATGGTTTTAAACATAATTTATCTTGTCAAACTCATTACTTGCTGATGTAATATCTTAATTAGAATATTTTGGGATATCAATTCAGTTTATAATCTGAGTTTAAGTACAAGTTCTTGTATTATGTGCTTAAATGACGAAAATGCCCTTTTGCACATAATGAGGTTTTAAATCATAATTTTTATACAAAACCTTTTACCTAATATTATGTTATATTAACTAACATATTTTAACAGTATAAACCTGGTCATAACTTCTGTTTTGATAAAAGATCGCAAATATCGTCATTTAACAACTTAAACGCCCTTTTGGCGCGTAAAATGGGTTTAAACCATATTTGTCAACCAAGACTTGTTACCTACTGATTTTATAACTTATTTAAATTTAAATTATTTTTACAGTAGGTACATTTTATAAACTCAGATACCCAAATAAGCTTGTAAACTATGTGTGAAATGACCAAAATGCCCCTACGGTGCATAGTTTGGTCTTAAACTATAAAACACACATATGTTTGATATCCTATTGATATTATATCACAAATTAAGTATTTTTCCAGAATGATTATGTTTATAACATCATATTATATGCAAGTTCTTTTTATACGTCGCTAAATGACCAAAACTCTCTTATGAGACATAGTTTGATTTTAAAAACCTTAACATGCATACAAGTTGATATCCTACTGATATTATAACTTGTTTAAAGTATATTGGCATATAGAACTTGTTCATGACTCATCCAGTTACCCGTTATCACTTATACGCGTACGGTTAGGCTTATGTAACTAGTTTACATAAGTTTACCGAAACGGGATTAACCTTATCATTTTTATCTCAATTTCCAGAATGTTAATAGTTTACCCATATTATACAAGTTTTAGTACTTGTTGGGTTTAAACTACATTCTATTCCGGTCATCGCTTTAAGCGCATCGTACCGTTTTTTATACTTTAAGCTAGCCGGTCTAAGTCTACAACTTGAATAAGACCCGTTAGCATTCTAATTGGTTATTTATACCTTCATTCCAGACTAGAGCCTTTCAGTAAATTGTTGTCTACGCTTGTCCTATGATTAAACGGCTGAGTTATTATAAACCTTGCATTTATAAGACAATTATTAGCTCAGGTGAATACTCTTAACCTATTTTCCCTATACGAGCTTGGGATATGGTAAATTATTACCACTTGGTCGGGTATGGGATCATATGCCGGATTCTGGCTACAAAATCTTCATAACCCGTTTTAATATGTTTTATCTGATAACTTAAACATTGGGGGTTAACACGACCGTGTCCTGGATATCCATGGCTCATTTAAGTTACTAATGGCCACGACTGTGCACGGGGTGTAGGCATACACCCGTCAGATGCCAATGTTTATTAAAATGTTTTCTTACCCGTTGATCAGTGGATACCCCTTTGTGGGTTTAAGTGGTGTGTCGGTTAATCATGTCTCGGTGTTTAGTACCGGGCCCCATATGCATTGAAAGATATGTAAAACTATATACAAGATCATTTTGAATTGTCTCAAGTTATTAAAAGATTTTCATGCGCCTTGTGCACTTAAATCAATTTTGAAATATTTTCAAAATGTGTCAGTTGATTGTATTTACCAGTGAAAACTGACGTATTTTCAAAAGACTAAGTTACAGGTACAAATACGTAAATAGGCTGGAAGCTGCTCGGTAATGCTAGAAGAGGAATTTGCAACTCCTTTGTATAAGCCTATTAGTCTGTTGAACTCACCTTTGTACATTTTCATGATCCGCCTGTGGATCTTTACTATTACTAGCCGTTTGTATTATTATTTCGAACTTTGAACATTTGGTTTGTAATAGTAATTTTACTCCAAGACTTCCGCTGTGCTATCTGTGATTGTTTGACTATGACAATACCAATCTTACGTCACGATACTCCCCACCCGGGCCCACCGGGATTTGTGGTAAATATCGGGGTGTGACAGGCGTTGATTGCCGAAAGACTAGGGGGTACATGCACTGATCGGCCTTTGTCCCCTGAGTGTTATGTGCCTTATGTCCAAGGTTTGATGCAAAACTACTATCGAGCCGGGGGTCTCACTGGAAGCAGCCTCTCTATTCCTATGGGGTAGAGGTAAGGTTGTCTACATCTTACCTTCCTCAGACCCTACCTTAACCTTGCTATTGATAGGATTTAATAAGTATGATGATGATGATGATGATCTTGGGATTGATTACTCTAATTTGAGGAGTGTTTGGGATTAAAACTCAAAATATGTTTATGGAGTATTTTAACTCCTTTTTTATAAACCACTTTCAAAATATATTAAAAGATTATAAAGGGTGAACAGTATTCCCTCAAATTTACAGATAAACAGTAACATTTTTTCTCTCATCTACTCACAACCACCTACAACCACTTTTCAAAATAAAAAAACCTCCCTCACATGTCTTAAGAGAAGGGATGTGAATGCTATTATCTACCTACTAAACACAAACCTTCACGCATTTCCTCCTTTCAGTTCAATTTCAAACACCTCACTTGTGTGTTTTGTAATCTGTAGTGGTAAACCATGTTGATATAAGAGGTATAGGAATACTTGATAAAAAAAGGAAGAAAAAAAATGGACAAGGAATAGTAGATGAATACCACTTGAGACAAATCATTGACATTTCTTATACTTTAAACCTGTTTTACCCCCTTGACAAAATGAATGACATCCACAGCCTAAACACAATTCATTAATACTATACAATACAAAGCTAGTGGCCCATTTGGTTGACTTTGTAGAAAGTCAATATAAAAAAATGTTTATTTGGACAATTATAGTACCCAAAAACAAGAGTCCTTGGGTTCCTGAAGAATCAGATCTATTAAACAATATGGATCTATAGGTTGAAGCTTAATTCAAGTGCCACCAACTAGTAATGATGTGTGATCAAAAATGGCTTGAAGGTCAGTAGAACTCCAATTCCTTCTATCACATTCAAGAAGAAAAATATCATCTGGTCTCCTGAAATTGAATAAAAGATAAACAAAATTAGTTTTTTGAGTTAAGTTCGTTTTTGTTCCCTGTGGTTTGACCGTTTTAACCATTTTGCCATAGTAGTTTAAAAATGGTCATTTTCCTCCTGGTGATTAACGTGAAATTTGAAATTTGCATATATTAGATTTTGGGATGTCATATCTAGCTCGTCTAGTAAACTAGCCATGTGGGTTAAACACCAACCCATCACCGGTTTGACTCGTTTAGATAAACGGGTTAAACAGATCATGTCCGGTTCAACAATTTAACACGTCAACTCGATATGATTGACACCCCTATTCCCAACTTGAAGCAATGATTACATATTTTATTTGATTGTGGTTTTCATCAGCCGTATTACAGTATTAGACAAGTCAAGGTCCTTTCAGGATTTAAATGCCTTAAAATAGGTTTTGTTTATAGGAGGTGGTATATTAATCTGAGATTATGAGATATCTCCAAAAGATACATAAATGTGGAAGTAGATAAATTTTGTTAGCTTTAACCATGTTATTTTCGAGCATTTTAAAAAGCGGCCCTAGTGGACCAGAGACCTCACTTTGTGAGGTTTCGGAGGACGTGTTTTTATACATGTAAACATTCAAAGAGAAAAATAACATTTTTATGTGAAGAAAATATGAACCGAGTAAAAAGCACATACCTGGAAGAAATGTTGCATTTTGTCTCTTTTGGGACCATGACAAACTGCAAATATAGAGATAAGTCAGATTTAATTTAATGTGATTTTGGGTCTAATTTACTTAATGTAGAGGTGGCAATATCACATAATTTAAATAGAAAAAAATAGCTTAAAAGGAAACTTGTCAAGCAGGTCAAAAGGGTTAAATGAACATAACGTTGCCAAAAATGTATTTTAAGGCTTTAAAAATTATATTATTATTTACTAAACAAATGAGTACTCACAGTGCTCCTCCACATGCAGGACCAATTGCTTTGCAAATTGACTGCAAAGTCATGGCTATACCATTGGCCGCACCTCTTTGGTGTTGATCCTGTTTTTCACGTACATTTGTATAAAATATTAATAATTTATATGCATGAAAAAAAGTTGAAAACAAACAGATTTTAAAAGACGGGGGAAATGTTACCACAGCTTTATTTTGCAGCATGAACGTGCCGGTAATGATAGACACCTGATAAAGTGAGAAAGTTATGTATGGAGATATAGATAAAATAAAGAAGGTTACAACAGAGATAAACAGTTATATTAGTTCAGTCAGTATACTTACAGATAAAACATTCTTCACGATTGATGCAAGATTTAATGTAAACGTGAGCATGAAGCCTGATAACAACGCTATGTATGGATACGATGTGAGTAGAGGTATAGACAAAACCTACACAAGAGATAGTTGTGTTAACTAGAGAAGCAATCGACTCGTGTAAAGCTTAGTTAGGCTCCTTTGACTCTGAAAGTCAAACAAACTACTGCTTTTGAAAACTATGTAAATATATTTATTTTTTCCTGAAAACTACAACAAGAACTTGTGAAAACACAGAAAAATGATAACTGTAGTTTGTTAAATTCAAGATTGACTTTCAAAGTCAAAACACAGCTGATAGAGAGCGGTGGATATAGTACACATATAATGTGTCTAAAGGAAGATTGCTTACTCCTGAGATGCGAGCTACACCGATGGGGCCGAACATTCTTTGTGCTATTGGATATAATGAAGTCTGGAAAAGGAGAAGCCCCACCCCTACAACAAGACTTTTGTGATTAGCATTTGATTTAAATTTTGTCAAATAAGCACATTTTGAAATTGATTTAAAACATCCAAGTATAGAAATGGTTGCAAATTTAATGCGATAGGAGCATGTAATAAAAATGTGACATACGAGGAACGAAAAACTAGAACTAACAAAGGTAGGCAAACACAGACTATCAACTGTGTTGGAACTTTTGAGACCATTGTATACCACAGCTTGAAAGTCAAGGGGCTGAAGGTGTCAAGATTGGAAGATTCCAGAGCAAGACTTAGTTGATTAGGCAACACTCACTGGCGACACTCACTGACGACACTAACGTTAGTCCAAAGTCAAAAAGTTCACCTGTGATAGACAGGACTGTACCAACATCCTCGGTAGTATAGTTCAGGCCCCCTAAACTCTTAGGGCTCACAGCCCATAAAGAGAAAACCTGTTAACAAAAAAAACCGGCACCATTTAGAAGTTATGCGAATGTAGTGTAGAATCACAGTTATAAATGCTTGAATAATAGGTAGACAGATTATGAATCACCTCTGTGTAAGTCATGTCATGGAGCGAAAAAACGCAATAGACAATGATAGAAGACATTAACGGCCAGTTCTTGAGGAGGCTTATTAAGGAGGAATCTTTTTTTTCATCTGTTTTATCCTCAGCATCAATAACACAGGAAGCAGACTCCAACTCGTTCTTCTTATGAAAGTGTAACGTTTCCTGCAGTTTGAAAAAAAAAATATTGTTAAGAACATGAAATCATCATGTTTAGATGTATTTTAATGAAAGTATTAAGGAAATGGTAACGGAATAGGAAACTCTACCGGAAGCCAGAATGCACCGATGGTCACAAATAGCGCGAAAACGGAGATACAAAGGCAAGGCAACAAATACGGAAATCTGCATCATAAGTCACAGCTGCAAATTGTTGGCTCGCAAAATCATATTGCATAAACAATAATAATACTTGGAAATAGCATCATCAACTTTACCTCCCGAATAAAGAATCCGGAGATACTAGACCTGGAAAATTCTCTGCAGGCTGAATTTAGAAAAGAACACAAAAATATTAATAGAAAAGATATCAGAATTTCATCGAATAAAGTAGCAATATAATGTGTAAAATTTGTTTCCCCAGTTACACACACATATAAATAGGTGTGTTCATTACAGTACATTACTCTAGTTAAAATTGGCATGTTCAATACATAACCCATTTTAAGTAGAAATAACCGCGTAGATACTTGTACCTATCACTTTAGATGTAATCTATAATACAGGTTTTTAACCGCCTCTCTTTTTTCTCACTACATGGGATTATCTTTCCTGCTCCCACTATATTACGTTCATGTGTGTGCGCATATGAGACATCCACAAAATCTTGAAATTATTTAAGGTAGTGATAGCATTTAAAACTTTTGCATGATTCTGATAACAAGATTTTGAGGATCAGATGAGGACTCCTCCGAGTTGCGAGAACTGCGAGAACTCGGATGGAAATTCTACTTCCCGTGCGAGTTTTTCAACCAAATTTTACACAAACGTAGATGAACATCTAACTAAGATATCTTTCAAAAAAAGTTGCCAAGCCGGCATGTTTTTGTCATGTAATCGTTATTTACACTGCTGTAAAAGGTTTTACAAAAACACATGATGTCACCTATTTGGCACGTTACACTTAGGTAAACTTTCGTATACAATTTTTTTTTTTTTGAAAAAGTTGCATAATTTAAAAAAAAAAAAAAAACCTTTTTTTCAAGGAGGTCTCAAGTTTTAGCAACTAGGGGGAGTTCTCATTTTAACTATTCCCTTGATCCCTTAATTATGAATTTGAAAATTCGAAAATTGGACATAAATAGCCTTCTTTCAGTCAATCTTCAAGATGTTATCCGCACATGGTATAAATGGAAGATATCTATAAAATATCAAGATACAAGTGTAGACAAAAACCTGTGCAAGGTAACCACCCAACGCCGGGCCAATGATCAGTCCTATGCCCCATGATGTACTGATCTGAAATAAATGACACACTTACATATGACAGTGTTGCATTCAACTTGAATTTAATGTCATTTACGGAACAAAAAAGGAAAGAAAAGAAAAGGAGACACTGCTTACGGCTGACAGTCCTAAAGCTTGATATTCATCCGTGAAAAGTTCCAATGCATATGCCTGTTTGTCAACACGTAAAGGTTCAAATCAGATACTACGAAATCTAAACATACTACAATATGTAAAATTATGAATACCTTTATAGGTCCAAGTAACCCATTTAAAAAGCCAAGAAGAAACCTTGTAATAATAGCCATCCAATAGTTGACACTAAAACCGAAAAGTGTGTTGAAAATAACCCTGAAGAAGATAAAAACTACAAACGTTAGGAGGACAAAAGAGATGAGTTGTACAGAGTGGTTTCAGATAGTTATTAGTCACGGTAGTTACGAACACTGTCGACGTGCCCAAAAGAATAACTGGTTTTCGACCATATCGATCAGCCACTACTCCCCAGAATATGGATGTCAATGCCCTTCCAATCATATATGCAGACCCTTCAAAAGATTGAGAAACATATGATATATAGTTCAAGAGAAAGGTAAAATATGATCATCAATGTTAAAAATTTAAAATCCCTATAATGAAATACAACAGGTAAAAAATGGTTACCGACAAAGCCTGCATAGTAACTAATGTCCTCCTCTTTCTCCGCAATGTTAAAATCTCTCACCTACAACAGAAATCAAGATAAAGAATCTCAAACGTCAAAATTTGGAAAAATCGAAAACAAAGCAAAGACATAAGGGAACACACTTACCATGAAGTAGAGAAACGGGAAGAGAGATGATATAGGGAGTGCTGTGGAGGAAAAAACCGAAATAGTTGTTAGACATGAACATCAACGAGAGGTTTAAGTTAAGATAGAAAAATTGTATACTGAATTATAACAAAAGTTGTAACAAAGATTCTGATGTTTAGGCTTACAAGTTACAAAGTCCTGGTGATTTAGGAGTTAATTCTATTGATTGTTTTCTTCCCTAATATATTTGTTTTATAAGACGAACGAACTGCTAATACGAATTAGAGTCGCTTACCAGCACACAGCACTACAGTCCATATATACAACATTTCCTTAATCGGTAACCCGGTTTGCAGCTCTTTATTCTCTTCCAGATTACACCCAGGACAATTTTTGATACATACTTTGTTTAAAATTGGCTTCTTAACCTTAACACCACCCATTAGATGTCAATGACCCACCAAAACAAATGCAAATGAACAACAATTCAGCTGCTCAAACCCACAACCAAAAGCCCACAAATTAAACTGTTTTTTTTTTTTTTTGTATTTTAATTTGATATTGTTTCTCTATTCAGGCTTTTTATCAAACAGGTGGTCTGCAATAACTCTGCATTCAACGTGACAACACAATCTAACAAAAGCGTTCGATCACAAGATGACAAATGGGCATAAAATGGTCCATATCTACTGCAAGCATTGTCGATTTATGGGTGTCTTCTCTTACACATTGACATCCCACTTGAGAAAGATCGTATGGATGCATGAAACGTCAGGATGGGTAGTGGGTAAACAGATACTTTTGAATAGGTTGTTAAAGAAGGTGAAATTGTAAGAGATGATTTTCATGTTTTAATTAATGTGTAAACATGTGTTGATTGACGTATGAGGCTCTGAGCATAAGGCGTATGTTGGTGATGATGGGTGGCAACTGTCAATGAGTTTGATGCATACCAAGGTGAGAATCACATTTTCCAAATAAAAATATAATAATAAAATAATTATTAAAAATAGAAAATAAATGATAGAGGAAAATATGCTTTAAGAAAAGAAAAAAATAAAAATATGTTAAAAGGTTAAATGCAAATATAATAATTAAGTATTACAATATTAAAATAATAAATAATTAAAAAACTATAGATTATTATAAATTTAAGAGTAAATTACGTTTTTGGCCCCTATAGTTATATCACATTTACTATATTAACCCAAAATAAGAATTTTTAACATATATGTCCCCATGGTCTCTATAACTAACCATTTTGGCCCCTAAGTCTAGAGATCATGGGGGTCAAAATGGTTAGTTATAGAGACCATATGGGCCAAAATGGTTAGACTTAGGGGTCAAAATGCTTAGTTATAGAGACCATGGGGGCAGATATGTTAAAATTTTTTATTTTGGGCTAATATAGTAAAAGTGATATAACCACAGGGGTCAAAAACGTAACTTACTCTAAATTTAAAATTATTCTTCATGGTTGTTAATGCATAATCAGTTTAAGCATGTAAATTATAAGAGTTTAAACATGTAAATTATAAAAAGTGTATGAATTTTAAGCGTGATATCTGATATCGTTAAATAAAATAAATAAAAAATTAATAAATATAGAGAAATTAATTTATTTAGTAGGGAATAGATGTATCATGGATGACTATATCATTTGCCGAATAATTATAATTATAATATATTTTCACTGGTGGTATAATAAGTATTTAAAATTATAGCGTATCTATGTTATATAACTGATAAATAAAATATTATTTAAATATTCACTCACCACAACTATTTTAAAAAAGCTAATGAAATAGTGGTGGAGTGGTTGGAGAAAGACTTGATTTTCCTTGTGACTGAGGTTCGACTCTCACTCTCCTCGTTAATTTTTGAGGCATCTAAGTGAAGGGCGAATACAAGTGGTACCGATTCGTCTTGGATGGGAGGGTGAAGGTCGGGTTTCCACGTATCTGGGAGAGCCAAGGGGCTGGCGGCGATCGAGTATTCAACCTTGATCACAGCATCCGATGTGACGATGATTGACACGTCGTTTCTTCCCGTTAAAAAAAAAACTATTTTGAAAATAAGCCCACCACTACGGATATGTCATATGTACGTATCATTGTTTCTTCCAAACATAAAAAAATAAAATGATGACTCTTTACTTTTTTTGAACGGCCAATAGAATTATTATATGCAGAGTTTGAGTTTTTTACGAAACATGAAGAATCAAGAAATGATTCTAACACGCATGTATCTTCCCAAATTTATGTAAACTAATTACATTAAAAAGTTAACAAATTTATCAACACACTAATGTTTATATTAATCAATCATTAAATATAGATAAATATGTATATTACTCACCAACACATAAGACCACCACCCATATAAAAATGAGATCTTTGAAGGGAAATCCGGTTTGCATTCGTTTATCACGATCCACTTTGCAACCCGGGCAATTCTCATGGTATACCGGCTCCAAAAGCTCGTCTTTTAGTCCGTTGTCGATCGCCATTATCGCCAACCGTCAAAAGCTTTTGTTGTTGATATTCAAAGATGGGTTGCAACCCAAAATCAAATCTGCAACTCTTTATATGGAGGAGGACAAAGAGTTGGAGGAGAAGAAGTTGAGTTTGGCAACTATGCTATAGAGCAAAAAAAAAAATGAATATATAACAAGAGTAATTTACAACAATGGTCCATGAACTATTATTATTATTAATTTACCTTTTGTTTTTAAAAGGTTACAACTTTGGTCCTCATCAAGAGAATTGATGACAAATCTGAAATTGGTCTCTATTTGGATATTATTTAAGTTGGTGATGCTCGTGATTTTAAGTAATGACATTTAATGTATAACTTCACTTAAATGATTTAAATTCAATGATTAATACATAAACAATACACTTTGAATTTTTTTATGTTGCAATCACTAAATATTTTTTTTTTCTCTTATAAAAATTAATGTTTAACATATGCATACAACTGTTTGTATAACTTTTAGCATGATATATACTTATGAGGCAATAATTATGCACTAAAATTATAAATATATTCAATTCATAGATCAGATGAGAAGTTAGAAAGATTAATTAAATATGAATTTATGTTCTTTCAAAAAGAACATGTTTAACATGATGGGAATAGCAAGTGTGACGCTAAATTGGTAAATTTTATTTCAAATTATGATATTAGCATTTTTTTACACAAATATCAAGCTCTCATATAATCGTAATAAAAATATATTTTTCAATATTAATATTAAAAAAACGTCTATCTTGACGTCAAAAAAAATATATTATGTTGAATACTACTCAATCTAGCATAACATCCATAAGACCATGTGTAGTGGTTAAGGAAAATAATGCCCCCACCATGGGGCATTATCCGACATATGGCAGTCCAGTCAGCATAGGACGTTATTGCAAAAGTGGCGTAGTGAGAATAATGCCCAAATAATGCCCTTCCAATCATTAAACCAAAAAAAAAAAAACCAAATTAATTTCTCATTGGCCAGTCAAAAATCAGTCAACCCAACACAATCCAAAAGTGGCGTTTTTATAAACACGCCTACAACAAATTTTTCCAAAAATAACGCCGGAAAACGCCGGCCGTAATGGGGGTGGGGGCGTTTCCGGGCGTTTTTTTTTTCAATTTTTTTAAAAACAACGCCCCACTACGGGTGGTCTAAGGAGATCTCAATAGCATATTTAATATTATATAAAACATCTATATATATTCTAAAGTTTAGTTATATGTTCTATTTTAAAACTAAAATTTATGGTTGTTTTAAATGCATCATCCTATAAAAATCCTATTAATTGCATTTAATTTACATTAAATAAATAAGAGATAAGATAAAAAAAAAATATATCAATAATCATTAAAATTAATATCAATCAATAACACATTATACTAAATAATATATTATAGATAAAGGTAGATTAGTTTAAAGTTAACTTTGATCTTATTTTTTTTTAATAATTGGTTTAAAGATAATTATTCCAAACTTATGATTATTCTATAAAATGATCTTTGACAAGGTAACCATAAATTTAAATTTCGAAGTAACTAATATATTAAAAGTAGCTCAAATATAATTCGTAATAAAAACACAACAATATATTTTCAAAGAAAACATATAATAAAAAAAATCGGTAAAGGGATCCAAATGATATCAAATATTAAGAACTTATCCATGATATTAGTATCAGAATTTAATAGATTAAGATAAAATTTAAACCGAAAGATCATAAGTATCATAAAAATATCATTAAATTAAAGTTAAAAAGTAAAGAAAAGAATTATTATTATAATATTAAAATAATAAAAATATTTAAAAAACTATATATATTATTAAAATTACTATTTTTACCGATACCAAACAAGACCGTACCGGTATTTTCGATACCAGTACCGGTCGACACCAAGCTTATCCCACCCCGTGATACTAAAAAATCATTAAATTAAAGTTAAACAGTAAAAAAAGGAATTATTATTATAATATTAAAATAATAAAAGTATTAAAATAACTATATATATATATATATATTCTAATATATTATTAACAAGATTTTGGCTAAATTAATTAGATTATTATAAATAATAATAATAATTTACAAATAAAACAACACAATTTGCAACAAAGCAATGCATGAAACACCATATTAACATATAGTACAGTACATTAATGCTAGAACCTAATCTATACTATATTATAAAGCATTTCATAAGGATACCAACCAAATTTAAGTAATTACAATCTTTTATACTTATGGTACAACAACTTAATGATGTTAGTAAGGGGTGAAATGGTATTTCTACATTAATATTAAAAAATAAAAAAATAATTATCTATATCTATATCTATCTATACTATATTATAAAGCATTTCATAAGGATACCAACCAAATTTAAGTAATTACAATCTTTTATACTTATGGTACAACAACTTAATGATGTTAGTAAGGGGTGAAATGGTCTTTCTACATTAATATTAAAAAATAAAAAAATAATTAAATGAGAATATAATCACAATTAATTATAATAATACAATAATAAGTTCGGTACTTAAATGCAATTAATAAACGAAACCTATTGGGATAAACCGCAAAAGCACTCCAAAGGTCCAATTTAAATCAATATGTAATAAATTTGATCGATTAAGGAATCTCCTATCATTGCTATAAATTCACCATTTCACTCAACATCAACTCCTTTGTCTACTATTGTGCGAGTTAGAGTCGAAAAGAAAGAGATAAGTTGATATGAAATTTATTTATCTTGGTGGAAAGGTGTGTTCTTTTATACCCATTTCAACATTTATTCGAAAAAACTTTGGTTTGTTTCTTAAAATATTCAAATGGGATAACAGTTTTCTTTTACATAATCTATGAGTTTATATTGATGTTTTATTATGTTTGTGGTGATTTAGTGGTTTTTTTTTTTCAAATTATGATTTTATATTACATATAAAGTATACACACAGGTTATTGGATACAAAAAGACAGACACTTCATACTTCATCAAGGTACCCTTGCATGACTATAGTATCTGGAACCATTTACCAATGTATTGTTTAATTGTTCATAAATTTATAGTCTTTTTCCTTTTTTGCAGCTTCATGTATATGGAGGTGTAAAAGGGTGGGTACGAGAAAAGTTATTCATTTGGAGATAGACATTTATTTGGCCTTTTGGTATTTCCTTTTTTAATTTCTACTTTACTATTTTTTTTAAACATATGATGCTTTTGTGTGATTTAATTGATACTATATATAGGCAATATAGATGCAGAGGAAATATTTGAGGAGGTATTGTTTGACAGGATTGGGCAGCAAACTTTAAGGGCTCGGATGTTTTCAACCCGCGCAAAAGATTTAAATTGATTGCGTTTATCTATACTATCGTATAAAGCATTTCACAAGGGTTCCAACCAAATTTAAATAATTGCAACATACTATGCTTATAGTACAACAACTCAATGAAGTTAGTAAATGGACAAATTAGTCTTTCTACATGAGTATAAATTGATAAATACAATTAAATTGATAACTTTATAAATTAAGTATTGTTAAATACTTGATAAAGAATTAAATCATTTGACATAGTTGAACATCATCACCTTCCTCATATTTACATTGCTTTTCCGTTTCAAGTTCTCCGTAACCGATTACTTGATTGAATTTTATAATTAAGTCATTATTATTTGGTTTAGTAATTGCTAAACATCATACAAATAATTAAGGTTACAACCTTTTTTGCAATTTTATCACATAGTTGATGAACATCATATGAAATAAAAATAAAAATAAAAATAAAAATAATAATAATAATAATAATTAAATATAAAAAAACTTAATCAACGTTATTATGAATTTAATTATAACTATAAATGGTTTTAAAACTTAAAAGATGCTAACCAATTAGAAACTAAAATTACTAAAAGGTAATTTCATAGGGTATTATTATCTATAATACCTAATAATTGCAATAATAATGATTAAATAATGAACTTAATTACAGATGGTTTAAAACTCAAAAGAATGCTCCTTGCATCTTACCTCAAGTCTTATGGAATAAGGTTCAAATGATAACCATTGCATAATTAGGAACCACTTTTTAGCCCTTGGATCGTATTTTGATGGTTGAGATCTTCTTGGCTTATATTTTTTCTAATCTATGAATCATGACCAGGTAATCAAAGGCTAAGAAGTACTTCAAAGTTGTTGAGTAGAGGGGAAGAAGACCCATATAATACATTTATATGTATAAATAATTCAAAGTTGTTTATTTCTGTATATTTAATTTAGTTTTAGAATGTCATAAATTGAATAGAGTTTAACTTGTTATAAAAGTTGTACGTATTATTGTTGATAAATTTAGTATTTTAGTTTATAACTCTGTTTTATTACTAAATGATTTATTCATTTTAAATGGTTAACTAAGGAAATAAGTTTGTTATTTCTTATGAAAGCCTAATCAGAATAGTTAAAATTTATGTAAGTTATGTATAATTTGTTTGGTTAATGCGATTACGCCATGCGCCCACACACCATAACCATACATGAACCATAATTTCGGTTAACCTTATGGTTTAACTAAACTAATCTAAGTGTCAAAAATAACTTCTCCCTAATGCAAATTAATAGTTACATTACTTTAATCATTTGTGTCAAAAATAATTCCACAAACCCTAGATCATCTGATAATAACAATAAGAAGAAAGCACCGGCCGCACACAAATCTCCGGTATTCGATTGTGATTGCTTCGATTGTTACACGAACTACTGGTTCCGGTGGGACACGTTTGTTAACCGAGAGCTAATTCATCAAGTAATTGAAGCATTTAAAGAAAACCTTACCAGTAGCGAACAGGTTAACTGCCGCGGCCGTAAACCTAACCAGAAGAAAGAGAAGGCGAGTCATCGGAGGTTCGCCGGAAAAGCTTTAAATCCTCCGCCAGAGGTTTCGGTTTCGCCTCCGTACGACGTCTCATTAGTTGAAGAATGTGCAAAGGAAAAACATGAGGTAGTGGAGGGGTCGCCGAAGACGGATGCAACGGCGAGAAGACGACTTCCGGAAGTGAAAGGGTTGTTTAACTGGCGTTTGTGGGGACTTTGGAGTTCGTGATATTCATCCTTCGCCTCTCAATATATGCTCTCAAATCCATAATTAACTTCTCCCCAATTGAAGATCTTCATCGATTAGGCACACAACTCTCAGACATATATCTTCGATTGATATCCTGCACAGGCTCGCCATCAGGCTCTCCATCAGTCAGCAACTCAATTGGAATCGTAATTAACTTCTCCCCAATTAAAGATCTTCATCGATTTGGCACACAATTCTCAGACATATATCTTCGATTGATCTCCTGCAGAGGCTCTCCATCAGTCGGCAACTTCAATTGCAATCAAAATGGGTCATTTACTTGCTCCTTTAATTACACATCATCCTCCGACTCTCCAACAACCTTTAAGTGCAATATCTATATCTCTAAGATGAAGATAATGTATGGTAATGAAGATTTGGAGCAGCAAGAGGTAAAAACAGCCCGAATTTTTCCTTTTATAAATTCGATTCGTGAGTGTTAGTGTGTGTGTTTATATTGATTAGGGTTTCATCAAATGCAATGTGAGGGTTTCCAATCGGTGTTTATACAAATAATATAGAACCCAATTTTTATGTATGTGTATGCAGTGTGTAGTATGGGGTCTTGCTTACCTCATTCAAGGAATAACAATGAAAGACAGGGGTCATTGATTTCGAAAAACTCCGCCCCTTTGTTCGCCTTCTTCCTGATTTTAAGTTACGGTGAGTCAATTTCCTTTTTTCTGATTCTAATCGATTAAGAACTATACGTGATTAACCAACGAATTGTGGTAGATTTTATGTTTCTATTGCAGTATTTGGATTGAATTGACTGTTGCAATTTAATAACCGTCAGTTATAGTTCGTTTTTTGAATATAGAGAAACACTGACTTATTTAAGGTGCTTGATTTGGGTGAATAGTAGCAATATAAACTGCTATTGTAATTTGGTGTGATATTCAATTCAGTATCAGCAACCTAATCAAATTGTTCCCTAAACATAGAGTAAATGTGTTCACCAGCAAGGTAATAATATGTACTAATTTTCAATTATCAGAGACTTCTAATAAGGAAATATAGTTATTAGGTTATGTCAAGGTAAGCATAGTTTATAAAGAATATGTTGCAGAATAAAGTTAATACAACATTTTAGTAATAAATAATAAACTGCTTTCTTATCTATAAAAGGGAACAAAACCTGCAATTTGACTTTTAGATGTCAAAACTGAATTTATATGTATATGTGTATGTAGTATAATATATATATATTTAACATCTATTTTACACCATCTAAAACAATGAAAAAGAAAAAATAAAAATAAAAAAATTTGAAAACTGTGACGTCTTTTGAAGAGGGTTGAGAAACCACACGTCCATAGATTTGAAGTTTTGTGAGACCACATGTGGTGGGGCGCAAACCTCTCTCAACGCGTCTTAAAAACGCGGGGGAACACTGTACCCTCGGGCGTTTTTGGCCTTTTTTGACTGGTACTGCTACCACAAAGCGCCGAACGAGGAATGGACTTTGGTCAAAATAACCATGGTCAAACGGCTAACTTTAAAAAAAACCGGTTTTTGTTTTAAAAATCTATACTATATTCGCACTTTCGTACCGTGTCACGCACTATCTATATCAGTCGTCGTTCCAGGAAAAAACAATAACTATTATGCATGTCGTGCATCGCACGGGTGTTCCCCCTAGTTATATATTAAAAAGTAGTATATGGGTTAGGATCAAATACAAAGGATAAAATAAATAAGAATGATAAGAAGGATTCTAGTCCATTGATCTTAGATTTGAAGGGTTGAGATTAGTTGTAGGGAAAAGAAGATAATAGAAGGGCATAAAGGGAATCCTATATTTATGGATTTTCTCTCTCCACTTGCAAGGCACATGCCAATTTCCCCCATCGATTTAAAACGTCCATAACTTTTTCATACGACATTTTTTTTGAAAAAAAATTTCACCATAATAACGAGCGTTTTTTTATCTTTAATATGAGTACCATATTATCATATAAAAATAAAATAAAAATTTTCATTTTTACTGGGTTTTTTGGCATTGTGTTAAAGGTTCAGGTCATTGTGTCTTTTAACTGGGTTTTGGTCAGTAGAGTTTCTATACATTGTGTTATTATCAAAACCTATAACACAATGTTAATTTGAGTTCTATCCATTGCGTTTTTATAAGAACCTATAACACAATAAATGACACAATGAAGATGGTGTTATATCTGGGTTTCTATAAATTGTGTTATTAGTTCAGGTCATTGTGTTTAATATATTATTCATTGTGTTTTAATATGTTGTCCATTGTGTTTTAATAATTTGTTCAGTTTTTTTTTATTATCTTTGTTCATTGTGTTTTAGCTTGTTGTGTATTGTGTTTTTAGTTTGTTTTTCATTGTGTCTTCATCTGCTCTCCATTGTGTCTTTTATCTGTTGTCATTAATTGTGTCTTTTATCTGTTGTCATCAATTGTGTTTTTATTTAGTCTGATACTTATTGTGTTATATGTTATCGCCATTGTGTTATACGTTATGGTCATTGTGTCTTTATATGTTGTCATTGATTGTGTTTTTTATCTACTTTACATTGTGTTTTACATCATGTCCGTTGTGTAATATGTAACTGGGTTTTTAATTTTTTTTTTGAAAAATATAACAATATGGTACTCATATTAAAGATAAAAAAACGCTCGATTCTAGGGTATAATTTTTTTTAAAAACAAATCATGTATAAAAAAGTTACGGACGTTTAAAAATTGGGGGGGAAATAACATGTGACTTGCATGTGCATATTTTCTTTCCTCTTGTAGACAAAATTACCCTTTCCATTTCATTCATCTTATGACACTTGTCACTATCTGGTGGCTTCTTACCTTTCTTATTTTTAAATACTTTGTATTATAACTCAACCCTTAAAAAGTATACATCAAAACTGATATTTTAAATAAAATAGAGAAATAGTTATATAATTAGTTCAAACTATCACACCGAATCCTTTTAGTCGGTCTAGTCGACCCAACAACACTAGTTTAGTTCGTTGTTTCCAAAACCGTAGTTAATGATTTGTTATAGAATTTTTATCAAAATCGATAGTGAACACCTTTAATATATTTTTAAAACGGCTGCTCGCTCTGTCACTATACTAAACTAGTAGTATACCCGTCCGGTGGACGGGTTTTTTAGTGTCGTAATGACAAAAAAAAATTATTTACATGTATAATATGAACTCATCAAATGAGTTTACATGTATAACATGCCTAAAATAAAAAAGAAAGGTTGGATACAATTTCAATAACTTAGATTGCACGAAGTCTTTAAATGAATTGTTGATTACTAAAACATAAAAAACACAGATAGTCGGCTCAAATAAGACACCAAGTAACAATGTACGCTAAACAAAAGCGAATATGTATGGAATGTTTCATGAACACGCATGCTCTCTACGCATTATATCATTGTAGCTTCCATCATTACACCTAAACAAAAAACAGTAGGTGGGTGTTCTGCATTATGATTAATAATGACTTGATGCTAAAAAAGAAATGAAGATGACAAAGGAGCTTACTCATGTGTCACTTTCAATCAGCAAGCCTTGCTGAACTCATGCACCCACCATACATGTACAAAACGGATCAAACAGGTTCGGTTAGTCGCCATTTCTGTACAAGCTAAGCCATCCAGTGACAAAAGGCTTCGAGATTTACTCCCATTGTCAAGATTTAACTCTTTCATACATGACGAGTCAGCAAGCAAATATATGGACGAAAGTCAAGAGTAAGCCAAATACATGTCATCTTCTGCGTATCAAGAAATCAATACCCATGAAAATAAAAAACTTTATTAATTAGTATATCACGGACATATAACTAAAAAATACTTTAGATGGGTTGAAATAGTACCATTCCTGGAGTGGAAATGAGCCAACTCCTGTGTTGTAGAAGCAAGTAGTCCAATAACTACATTCATCTACATTTATAATAAGAAAATTTTTAGAACTCATATTATATGCATTAAACCATATGAAATTATCTTTTAGTAAGCATTAAACCATAATAAGAAAATAGATGTTTATATTTTTATGTATGTACGGGACCTCCAAGTTTCTCGCTGAAAGACCTATGGTACATGAGGACTATTATTTCCATGAGCATTTATGCGCTTAATGAAAGATTTTAAGATTTGGCTTCCTCTAATGTGCGTCCCTCACTTCCTGAAAAGTAGTACAGATCCCCCATGTAAGAAGTTAAAAATATAAAACATCTAAGGCCAACAAATCACAAAATCTTATTGCAGATTATAACTAATTAACTACCCACCTGACTTGTGAACACGCTCAGAGCATGCAAGATCTACAACAACAAATTTGCCTTTTCAACTAATAGGTGGCTTAGTGCAGAGAATGGTAAACTTCACTTGAGATCTCAGATTCCATATCTGCAACAAACGTGCTTCAACATCTTGGAAAGCCATCACTTAGAAATCTATCAGTTTTGAAGGTTCAATAGTTGTTTTTGAGCAATTTGAGTGTCACTTCTAACATATACCTGAAGTTGTTCGACGAAATGCCACTTCGAGAAGAAGACGCTAACTGCATTAAATCGGATGACTTGTCTCAAAAATAAGATGATAAACCTGAATCCATGTCCTGAAATTGAAATGTCACTTATTATATCAAATCTCTTAGAATATAATTAGAAAATTTCTCAATCTGGGAAGAATAGGCCCTAGAAATTGAAAAACAAAGAGAAAAAATTACGTGTCATTTGCTTCTTCCTTGCTCTCATCAATGATGGGAATTATTGGCCTAGTTAATACAACAAATCTGTAAAACATACTGAAGTCATTAAAAATTACTCAAACAGTTAGGCAGTTAAGAAAAGCTTACCAAGTAACAAATTTAAGAGAAATCATTTTAACATTAAACAATTTAGCCAAACTTCTTTGCTAACCAAAGCAGTGGTGATGTTGGACCTATGCCAGTAAATTCATTAGGGGACCCACGTACCTGCCCTGCTGCTTCTTTAGTTTTAAACTCTACATGATACCAACCAAAAGGAGTAATTTCAATCTTCACAGTTCACACTTCAACAAAATCATAAAATCTAAAAGCAAACCAAAGAATCTCAATAAATAACATGGGTTACAGAGAGATACGCACCTCAGTCTTCAAATTTGACGGCAAATAACCATTAGAGTTACATCAAAGATGAACTCAGTTTTGAAGATTTCAGCAAGGATGATACATCAACCGATGTGATTGTAGCTTTCATTCCGGTGGGTGGTCGATGAGGGATTGTCATTCAACCAATAGGGTAGGTTATCCCAAATTAAGAAGAGGCGGTTCTGTTATTGGAAGAAGGATTGTGGAGAAAAAGATGGATAATATGGCGAGAAATCAGGTAACTACCCCAAATCAGGAGAGAGAGTCCTCAACCTCCTTGAACCGCCACATTTACAGTTTATTTTAAGAGTTTATACGGATGAGATTTACTCTTGTATACTTTGGATGGCCATGATTTTATCTGAGAGCAGTTACGTTTTACGCTGTTCATATTAAAAATTGAATAATATATGTTGTCATTGATTGTGTTTTTTATCTACTTTACATTGTGTTTTACATCATGTCCGTTGTGTATTATGTAACTGGGTTTTTAATTTTTTTTTTTGAAAAATATAACAATATGGTACTCATATTAAAGATAAAAAAACGCTCGATTCTATGGTATAATTTTTTTTAAAAACAAATCATGTATAAAAAAGTTACGGACGTTTAAAAATTGGGGGGGGGGGGGAAATAACATGTGACTTGCATGTGCATATTTTCTTTCCTCTTGTAGACAAAATTACCCTTTCCATTTCATTCCTCTTATGACACTTGTCACTATCTGGTGGCTTCTTACCCTTCTTATTTTTAAATACTTTGTATTATAACTAAACCCTTAAAAAGTATACATCAAAACTGATATTTTAAATAAAATAGAGAAATAGTTATATAATTGGTTCAAACTATCACACCGAATCCTTTTAGTCGGTCTAGTCGACCCAACAACACTAGTTTAGTTCGTTGTTTTCAAAACCGTAGTTAATGATTTGTTATAGAATTTTTATCAAAATCGATAGTGAACACCTTTAATATATTTTTAAAACGGCTACTCGCTCTGTCACTATACTAAACTAGTAGTATACCCGTCCGGTGGACGGGTTTTTTAGTGTCGTAATGACAAAAAAAAAATATTTACATGTATAATATGAACTCATCAAATGAGTTTACATGTATAACATGCCTAAAATAAAAAAGAAAGGTTGGATACAATTTCAATAACTTAGATTGCACGAAGTCTTTAAATGAATTGTTGATTACTAAAACATAAAAAACACAGATAGTCGGCTCAAATAAGACACCAAGTAACAATGTACGCTAAACAAAAGCGAATATGTATGGAATGTTTCATGAACACGCATGCTCTCTACGCATTATATCATTGTAGCTTCCATCATTACACCTAAACAAAAAACAGTAGGTGGGTGTTCTGCATTATGATTAATAATGACTTGATGCTAAAAAAGAAATGAAGATGACAAAGGAGCTTACTCATGTGTCACTTTCAATCAGCAAGCCTTGCTGAACTCATGCACCCACCATACATGTACAAAACGGATCAAACAGGTTCGGTTAGTCGCCATTTCTGTACAAGCTAAGCCATCCAGTGACAAAAGGCTTCGAGATTTACTCCCATTGTCAAGATTTAACTCTTTCATACATGACGAGTCAGCAAGCAAATATATGGACGAAAGTCAAGAGTAAGCCAAATACATGTCATCTTCTGCGTATCAAGAAATCAATACCCATGAAAATAAAAAACTTTATTAATTAGTATATCACGGACATATAACTAAAAAATACTTTAGATGGGTTGAAATAGTACCATTCCTGGAGTGGAAATGAGCCAACTCCTGTGTTGTAGAAGCAAGTAGTCCAATAACTACATTCATCTACATTTATAATAAGAAAATTTTTAGAACTCATATTATATGCATTAAACCATATGAAATTATCTTTTAGTAAGCATTAAACCATAATAAGAAAATAGATGTTTATATTTTTATGTATGTACGGGACCTCCAAGTTTCTCGCTGAAAGACCTATGGTACATGAGGACTATTATTTCCATGAGCATTTATGCGCTTAATGAAAGATTTTAAGATTTGGCTTCCTCTAATGTGCGTCCCTCACTTCCTGAAAAGTAGTACAGATCCCCCATGTAAGAAGTTAAAAATATAAAACATCTAAGGCCAACAAATCACAAAATCTTATTGCAGATTATAACTAATTAACTACCCACCTGACTTGTGAACACGCTCAGAGCATGCAAGATCTACAACAACAAATTTGCCTTTTCAACTAATAGGTGGCTTAGTGCAGAGAATGGTAAACTTCACTTGAGATCTCAGATTCCATATCTGCAACAAACGTGCTTCAACATCTTGGAAAGCCATCACTTAGAAATCTATCAGTTTTGAAGGTTCAATAGTTGTTTTTGAGCAATTTGAGTGTCACTTCTAACATATACCTGAAGTTGTTCGACGAAATGCCACTTCGAGAAGAAGACGCTAACTGCATTAAATCGGATGACTTGTCTCAAAAATAAGATGATAAACCTGAATCCATGTCCTGAAATTGAAATGTCACTTATTATATCAAATCTCTTAGAATATAATTAGAAAATTTCTCAATCTGGGAAGAATAGGCCCTAGAAATTGAAAAACAAAGAGAAAAAATTACGTGTCATTTGCTTCTTCCTTGCTCTCATCAATGATGGGAATTATTGGCCTAGTTAATACAACAAATCTGTAAAACATACTGAAGTCATTAAAAATTACTCAAACAGTTAGGCAGTTAAGAAAAGCTTACCAAGTAACAAATTTAAGAGAAATCATTTTAACATTAAACAATTTAGCCAAACTTCTTTGCTAACCAAAGCAGTGGTGATGTTGGACCTATGCCAGTAAATTCATTAGGGGACCCACGTACCTGCCCTGCTGCTTCTTTAGTTTTAAACTCTACATGATACCAACCAAAAGGAGTAATTTCAATCTTCACAGTTCACACTTCAACAAAATCATAAAATCTAAAAGCAAACCAAAGAATCTCAATAAATAACATGGGTTACAGAGAGATACGCACCTCAGTCTTCAAATTTGACGGCAAATAACCATTAGAGTTACATCAAAGATGAACTCAGTTTTGAAGATTTCAGCAAGGATGATACATCAACCGATGTGATTGTAGCTTTCATTCCGGTGGGTGGTCGATGAGGGATTGTCATTCAACCAATAGGGTAGGTTATCCCAAATTAAGAAGAGGCGGTTCTGTTATTGGAAGAAGGATTGTGGAGAAAAAGATGGATAATATGGCGAGAAATCAGGTAACTACCCCAAATCAGGAGAGAGAGTCCTCAACCTCCTTGAACCGCCACATTTACAGTTTATTTTAAGAGTTTATACGGATGAGATTTACTCTTGTATACTTTGGATGGCCATGATTTTATCTGAGAGCAGTTACGTTTTACGCTGTTCATATTAAAAATTGAATAATATATGTTGTCATTGATTGTGTTTTTTATCTACTTTACATTGTGTTTTACATCATGTCCGTTGTGTATTATGTAACTGGGTTTTTAATTTTTTTTTTTGAAAAATATAACAATATGGTACTCATATTAAAGATAAAAAAACGCTCGATTCTATGGTATAATTTTTTTTAAAAACAAATCATGTATAAAAAAGTTACGGACGTTTAAAAATTGGGGGGGAGGGAAATAACATGTGACTTGCATGTGCATATTTTCTTTCCTCTTGTAGACAAAATTACCCTTTCCATTTCATTCCTCTTATGACACTTGTCACTATCTGGTGGCTTCTTACCCTTCTTATTTTTAAATACTTTGTATTATAACTAAACCCTTAAAAAGTATACATCAAAACTGATATTTTAAATAAAATAGAGAAATAGTTATATAATTGGTTCAAACTATCACACCGAATCCTTTTAGTCGGTCTAGTCGACCCAACAACACTAGTTTAGTTCGTTGTTTTCAAAACCGTAGTTAATGATTTGTTATAGAATTTTTATCAAAATCGATAGTGAACACCTTTAATATATTTTTAAAACGGCTACTCGCTCTGTCACTATACTAAACTAGTAGTATACCCGTCCGGTGGACGGGTTTTTTAGTGTCGTAATGACAAAAAAAAAATATTTACATGTATAATATGAACTCATCAAATGAGTTTACATGTATAACATGCCTAAAATAAAAAAGAAAGGTTGGATACAATTTCAATAACTTAGATTGCACGAAGTCTTTAAATGAATTGTTGATTACTAAAACATAAAAAACACAGATAGTCGGCTCAAATAAGACACCAAGTAACAATGTACGCTAAACAAAAGCGAATATGTATGGAATGTTTCATGAACACGCATGCTCTCTACGCATTATATCATTGTAGCTTCCATCATTACACCTAAACAAAAAACAGTAGGTGGGTGTTCTGCATTATGATTAATAATGACTTGATGCTAAAAAAGAAATGAAGATGACAAAGGAGCTTACTCATGTGTCACTTTCAATCAGCAAGCCTTGCTGAACTCATGCACCCACCATACATGTACAAAACGGATCAAACAGGTTCGGTTAGTCGCCATTTCTGTACAAGCTAAGCCATCCAGTGACAAAAGGCTTCGAGATTTACTCCCATTGTCAAGATTTAACTCTTTCATACATGACGAGTCAGCAAGCAAATATATGGACGAAAGTCAAGAGTAAGCCAAATACATGTCATCTTCTGCGTATCAAGAAATCAATACCCATGAAAATAAAAAACTTTATTAATTAGTATATCACGGACATATAACTAAAAAATACTTTAGATGGGTTGAAATAGTACCATTCCTGGAGTGGAAATGAGCCAACTCCTGTGTTGTAGAAGCAAGTAGTCCAATAACTACATTCATCTACATTTATAATAAGAAAATTTTTAGAACTCATATTATATGCATTAAACCATATGAAATTATCTTTTAGTAAGCATTAAACCATAATAAGAAAATAGATGTTTATATTTTTATGTATGTACGGGACCTCCAAGTTTCTCGCTGAAAGACCTATGGTACATGAGGACTATTATTTCCATGAGCATTTATGCGCTTAATGAAAGATTTTAAGATTTGGCTTCCTCTAATGTGCGTCCCTCACTTCCTGAAAAGTAGTACAGATCCCCCATGTAAGAAGTTAAAAATATAAAACATCTAAGGCCAACAAATCACAAAATCTTATTGCAGATTATAACTAATTAACTACCCACCTGACTTGTGAACACGCTCAGAGCATGCAAGATCTACAACAACAAATTTGCCTTTTCAACTAATAGGTGGCTTAGTGCAGAGAATGGTAAACTTCACTTGAGATCTCAGATTCCATATCTGCAACAAACGTGCTTCAACATCTTGGAAAGCCATCACTTAGAAATCTATCAGTTTTGAAGGTTCAATAGTTGTTTTTGAGCAATTTGAGTGTCACTTCTAACATATACCTGAAGTTGTTCGACGAAATGCCACTTCGAGAAGAAGACGCTAACTGCATTAAATCGGATGACTTGTCTCAAAAATAAGATGATAAACCTGAATCCATGTCCTGAAATTGAAATGTCACTTATTATATCAAATCTCTTAGAATATAATTAGAAAATTTCTCAATCTGGGAAGAATAGGCCCTAGAAATTGAAAAACAAAGAGAAAAAATTACGTGTCATTTGCTTCTTCCTTGCTCTCATCAATGATGGGAATTATTGGCCTAGTTAATACAACAAATCTGTAAAACATACTGAAGTCATTAAAAATTACTCAAACAGTTAGGCAGTTAAGAAAAGCTTACCAAGTAACAAATTTAAGAGAAATCATTTTAACATTAAACAATTTAGCCAAACTTCTTTGCTAACCAAAGCAGTGGTGATGTTGGACCTATGCCAGTAAATTCATTAGGGGACCCACGTACCTGCCCTGCTGCTTCTTTAGTTTTAAACTCTACATGATACCAACCAAAAGGAGTAATTTCAATCTTCACAGTTCACACTTCAACAAAATCATAAAATCTAAAAGCAAACCAAAGAATCTCAATAAATAACATGGGTTACAGAGAGATACGCACCTCAGTCTTCAAATTTGACGGCAAATAACCATTAGGGTTACATCAAAGATGAACTCAGTTTTGAAGATTTCAGCAAGGATGATACATCAACCGATGTGATTGTAGCTTTCATTCCGGTGGGTGGTCGATGAGGGATTGTCATTCAACCAATAGGGTAGGTTATCCCAAATTAAGAAGAGGCGGTTCTGTTATTGGAAGAAGGATTGTGGAGAAAAAGATGGATAATATGGCGAGAAATCAGGTAACTACCCCAAATCAGGAGAGAGAGTCCTCAACCTCCTTGAACCGCCACATTTACAGTTTATTTTAAGAGTGAGAGTTAAATGCCATTTTAGTCCCTGTGGTTTGGGTCATTTTGCCAGTTTAGTCCAAAGGTTTCATTTTTAACCTGTGGATCCAAAAATGTTTCACAGTTGCCATTTTAGTCCACTGGGTTAACTTCATTCGTTTTTTCTGTTAACGAGAATGCCAATTCGGTCATTTTGTATGTAATTCTGTTAACTAAAAGGGCAATTCAGCCATATAAAATGACCGAATTGTCATTCTCGTTAACAGAAAAAACGAATGAAGTTAACCCAGTGGACTAAAATGGCAACTGTGAAACCTTTTTGGACCCACAGGTTAAAAATGAAACCTTTGGACTAAACTGGCAAAATGGCCCAAACCACAGGGACTAAAATGGCATTTAACTCTAAGAGTTTATACGGATGAGATTTACTCTTGTATACTTTGGATGGCCATGATTTTATCTGAGAGCAGTTACGTTTTACGCTGTCCATATAATATATAATTTACATCAATTTTGTCCACTACATCATATAAATGATATAACGTGCGTAGTTAATAATAACGTGACTTGCTACCCATATTTTAGTAATGTAAATTTTAGTGGTTCACGTCAAAAAGTTTCAAATGAAATTTTCTTGTTACATATTACCTTAAAATAAGTACATTGAACTGTATTCAAACATAAGGGTTTTGTAACTTTGTTAGATGTAGATGGTCAGATTCGTCGGCATCTTTCGAATATTTTTAATAATTATACCAAGTAACTTTCACATAAATGTTAAAATAACCAACTTTTCAACCAAAAAAATTTATATATATATATTCAGGATGTCCTGATAATCAGCCTTAAAACAAGATCGTATTATAATTACAGTGTTATTAACTTTGAAACAAAAGGAATACCTAATTCAATCTCTTGTTAAAGTATGTAACTAGATAAAGATATATATTTAAGCCCGTCTCTGAGAATGTGAGTGTCCTGTGCTGCTGTGCCGGTAGGAAAAATGGGGCCTCCGGAATATAAATCTATACATAAAAAAAATCAACAAGTATGACGATAATTGTAATACCAAAAAACAAAACAAAACAAAATATTATAGCAAAATCATTTATTTACATGCTTAAACGAATTATGAGTCTCTTTGAAGCAAAGTTGTTTCAAGTCTTCATACATATACTCAATAGCTATCGTCCTCATTTTTTTGCAAGACCCCCTCCCCCCACCCCCTGCGAAAAAACGCGCCATGTATCGTCGCACCACCGCACCCCTCATCAACGGCCTGTATGTATGTGTATAGTGACCACTAATAATTCTGTTCTCTCGTCGTTTAGTACATGACTAATAATTCTTAACACAACTCTAAACATAAAATAAAATAAACTAAACTGAATAGTGACCACATAAAATAAACTGAATATATGAACTTGTGGACAGAGTTGGCGGAAAAGAATTCGAGTTTGGCTATATACCAAGAGTAAATTACAACTATTGTCCATGAAGTTATTTTCATTCCATAAATTTCTAACATTTTTGTGCATAGAATGTTATACCTTATTTAGGGCCGTAAACATACCGAACGTTCAACGAACAGTTCCTGAACCGTTCGGCGGGAAGTTCGTTTATGTTCGTTCGATTAGCTTAACGAACGAACATGAACAAAAAATTTCGTTCGGTTAGCTTAACGAACGAACACGAACACATGTCTCGTTCGTTCGACTGCGTTCGTGAACGTTCGGTAATATGTTCGGTTACGTTCGTTCATGTTCGCTTAGCGAACGAACACGAACACAGGTCTCATTCGACTGAGTTCATGAACGTTTATTGATATGTTCAGTTACGTTCGTTCATGTACGTTTGTTTACGTTCGTTCGTGTTTATTTTATTATATTTTAAAAAATAATAAATAATAAACCACTTATCTCAACATATTGAAAACTTGAATCCCTATTTTTTTCTAAGTTAGCTAATGACATTCTAAGACATTTTTTGGGATAATTATGTCTAAGTTAGTTAAACTTGATTAATCGAGTCCGGTGGAGTAGTAGACTTCTTGTGTTTTGATTTATCATTCGATGGTTGTATTTAACTACTTATATCCATTGTTTAATGATAACAATGTTTTTCTTTTTAATTTCAAGTTAAATGTTCGTTTGTGTTCGTTTTTATTTGCTTGCGTTCGTTTGTGTTTGAGACCAGTGTTCACGAACTGTTCGTGAACAACTGAATTTCCTTAACGAACGAACACGAACATAAACTTACGTTCAGTATGCGTTCCTGAACAGTTTGCGAACATGTTAATTTCCTTAACGAACGAACACGAACATTGCCTTGTTCGTGTTCGTTCGGTTCGTTTACAGCCCTAACCTTATTCTTTGAGGGGTTTTTCAAAAAAAAAAAAAAAAATTTGTTTTTTAACTTTAACCCAAAAGCTTTTTATATTTTTCAATTTTAACCCACATAAATTGTTTTTTTCACTTTTAACTCAAAACTTTTCATTATTTTCAATTTAACCTCACAACATTTTTACCTTCAACTTTGGTCCCTATACTTTTCGTCTTTCGCAATTTTCCGTTTCGTTCTAAATTTTACGAGTTAACACGGCGTAATGTACGTTTGTGGTTCAACGCTTTTTTTTGTTTCGTTCAAGATTATGCGAGTTAACACGACGCAGCGTACATGTGTGGTTCAATGTTTTTACATTTATTTTTTCGTTTGTTAAGTTCGTTGCAACGCGCATGTCCTGGATCGACTCAGTGTTCGTAATCGCTAGCGGTGGTGTAGCATTCGTACTATTTGTCATAGTTTTATGCCCCCGCCGCAACGCGGGGAGCTTAATTCTAGTTTAAATAAATTCTGATTGTAGAAGCATAATATATTCTTGAAAATGAATATTTTTTCTATTATTATAACTGTTACAGAAGAATACATTTGGGATGTCACAATCGCATTTCAACCGCTTGTTAAATTGTCAATGACATCCTGTATGTCATTCCATTTTATAAATACAATTATATAAACTAGTCTTAATTTGTTAAATTGTCAAAGACATCCTGTATGTCATTTCATTTTATAAATACAATCATATAAACTAGTTTTAAAAGGTTTGCTTAGGCCGGAGGGTGTGGGGGCGCCACCCCCGCCATGTCACCCTTTATAGCGCCCCCCGGCGCTATCACACCACACCCACCAATTCAATTCGAGGCGCCATTGATGGGGCTCCATCAAGGTAAAGAGCTCGAAGGGCTTTATCAGGTGGGGCCCATGTCATTTCACCCAATTAAACTTTTTTTTTTTTAATTTTTTTTTTAATAGGGGGCTTCATCCACACCATGCAAGTTAAAGAGGGGCGTGATAAAGCCCCATGACTGAGGTGGATCCTAGGTGGCGATGACGTGAAGCTTAGGTGGCATGATAAAGCACAAGGGGGGCTCCATCCACACCTCATAGCCTTATAAATAATACACATTTGTCACTATTTTAATACTTTGGGCGAGTAAAATCATGCAAGTTGTTTAAACTATAAGAAAATAGAGATTAATCATTTTTTGATATATACAAGTGTGTTCATGTTAATTGTTAGATAAGAATTTACGTGTACAATAATTAAAAACATACAAGTTTCACGTGCTTACGTTATGTTCACACATAGTCACCTAATTCGGGGTTCGCTCCGGTTCGGGTACGCGGTTCGGGTTTGCGATTCGCTAGATGGCACGAATTCGGTACGGACGGGGGTATGTTCATTTCGGTACGATCCGGTACGCTATTCCAGTACGGTGTGCCATTTATAATGTTCATTTTATATTTTTTGTGTATAAACTTATAAGTTTGAAGAGCAAATGTAAACTAGTGAAGATAGAGGGGGTTAAATGTTAAAATAAAACAACTAGTTTTACACTTTATATGTAAAAAGTAAAAATTTAAAGTTTCACGGACTAAATGTAGAGTAGTAAAAGATAGAGGGGTTAAATGTTAAAAGTTTCAAAACTTATTTAAACCTAAAGCTGAAACCCAAGTAATGCATAGCCGCTATTTTTCTTCTTCTTTCCTGCCGATATTGCAGCACCAACACCAGGATTCTCTGTCGAGATTCGCTATTTGGTCAATAATTCAATATGTGGTCGCGAATTACCTTGTAGTGGCATCAGTTGAAGCTCTGGAAACACGAATTGGAACGATCCAAATTAACGAATTGAAATGACGAATCAAACCCTAAATTCGCGAATTGATAGCGAATTGGGTCGTATACGAATTCCGTACCAATTCGAAATTCGTGATTTTTTAGGCGAATTATGTGATTATGTGTTCACATATTATTATTTTATTACAAATATTTTAAAATGCATAACCCAAAGAGTAGACACATGAATACTTGAGTTCGTGTATGTCAATGGGAACATGAAAATAGATAAATATAACTATTTTGAGGGCATCATCAAACCTTCTGTTCACAGAAACACAATGGTTTCGTGTGCGGTGTGACTGTGTGGAACGTTGAATTGGGCCGCCTAACCAGCAATGGCGTCCAATTTAAACACCGTTGGCATTATTAATAATTTTGAAATTCATACATATATATATATATAACAAAATATGAAATTTACTTTATCTTGTATATTGGATTTGCAATACTAAAAAAAATATTTGTAGGCTAAAGTAGTAAATTAGAAATTGATATAAACACAATAAACTGTTGAAAACCGGTTTAGCTTGTTGGCACCACAACCTACGACTTACATGGAGAATATTTAAGAGTACTTAATTCGCATTTAAAGAGCCCGATGCAAACTGACTTAGAACTATCAAAATGACAACTCAGTGCCTGAGACACTGATGAACCAGGTGACTATTTTCGATTCGACAGATAAATGGGTTTGGGCGTGTGGTGGCTACGTCGAGTTTGTGGTGAAAGAACTTAGGAGTGAAATGGAAGGTGCAAAGGAGGCCAACAGTTCCTAGTTATTATTATTTTTCAACATATTTTCAAAAGATTCCAACTTTAGTCTTTATATCGAGATCTAACGACAAATTGGTGCCTATTTGGGATCGTGTTTGAGTTGGAGTTGGTGATGTTATTTCATCCAAATGAGCAGAACGTGACTATTTAATGAACACTAATTTGTTACCTATTAAACAAGATAACTCAATCCAAAAGACTAGTCTGGTGGGTGAGATAGCTTATTTGGTAGATAAACCTCACATTGATTGCCCATACAATCAATGTGGCACAAGTCCAATACCATGCAATGCAATAGTTTCAGTCCATAACAATCGACTCTCCTTAAGGGCCAACGTCCTCATTGGTCACGGCTGGCTCTCTCCATGCCATAACTCCGAGTTTGACTCAGATACCAATGTTACATACCAAACAAAAGAACTCGGCCCAAAAGACTAGTTTTTTGAGTTGAATTCTCTTGTTTGGTATGTGACATGATGATTGGGTGTTTGGCTTAGCTTTTTGAAACAACTTATTGACTTATTGGCTTTTTGAAAAAGCCAATAAATCAATAATATTTTGATAAGTGAAAATGACTTTTTAAAACAACTTTTTGTATAAGATGAAAAAGTAATTTTGAAAAGTTATGAAACCTTTGATTTTTGAAACTCCTTTTAACTTTTCATAAAATATTACCTTGTCCCACCTTATAAGATCATCCAAACACTTTTTTAAACCAACTTATTGACTTATTGACTTTTCCCACCTCATAAGCTCATCCAAACACTTTTTTAAAACAACTTTTTAACTTATTGACTTTTCCCACCTCAGAGCATTCACATTCAATCCATCAAATTATGTGAGGAGGAGTTTTTATATTATAAAGGGTATAAAAAGTGGTTGTGAGTAGAGGAGAGAGAAAATGTTACTGTTCATCTGTATATTTGGGGGGACACTGTTCACCCGTTATAATTTTTTAATATATTTTGAAAGTGGTTGTGAGTGGAAGTGAGAGAAAAATTTAATGATAATATTATTTAATTGAAAGGAAAGAGAAAAATTATTTGTTTTTAGTGAGAATATATTGATATAGGAGTTGTTTTTTAGTGGAATGTATGTATAATTTGATGGATTGAATGTGAATGCTCTCATAAGCTCATCAAAACACTTTTTTTAAAAACTCCTTTTGGATAAGTCATAAGTCAATAAGTATTTTTGGCAAAAAGTCTTTTTTTGGGTTAAATAAGCAATCCCAAACACCCCTAAATGACATTGATGATTGATGTAACACTAACATAATATATACGTAATGTGACCATTTTAATAATATTGATCGGGTCCTACTATTACGACACTCACTCTTTGTTTTGACACCTTCGATACGTCATGTATATACGTGGCATATAGCTTTTCAATTTCAACACAAGCTACTGCTGTCAAATATGTTTGGTGGTTGGGTTATACGCGGCGTATAGACCTATATACTACGTATAGGTTTTTTTTTCAAGTTGTTGAGTTTATCTGTCAAATTCCTAAGTTGTACAACATATATATGCCAGTACACCACATATAGAAGAATATATCACACATAGCTATAATCCTATACATGTGGTATAGTGTTATACGGCACATATACATTTATTTCAAATACAAAGCAATTTATATGAAGATGGGCCAAGTATGGGTTTATACAGGACTCTTTGATGAGTTGTACGACACATATAGGGTTAAACGCGGGATATAACTTTTCAAATTTTTTTTTAGTTTAACAAGATTTATTTAATAAAATTCATAAACAATAATAAATTTAAATAAAATGATCAATTATAACAGTTTAAACAAGGGTTATTGGATTTTATCACCCCTAACTATTGGCTATTGATCGCTGCCACCCGCAACTATCACTTTGACGCCTACCACCCCTAACTTAACACTTAGTGTGTTTTGTCACCACGCCATTAACTGATCACTAACTTTTGATCCTGTTACTATACTTTTGGTAGTGTCCTAAGATCCCTAAAACATTTCTAAGATCCCTATGACACCCTCAAAAGTATAGTAACAGGGTCAAAAGTGAGTGATCAGTTAACAACGTGATGACAAAACACACTAAGTGTTAAGTTGGGGGTGACGGACGTCAAAATGATAGTTGGGGGTGGCAGCGGCCACTAGCCGATAGTTTGAAGTGATAAAATCCAATAACCCTTTAAACAACTATAGTATTATATAGTATGTAATACTAAGTATATAATTATATGTATATAATCAATATAGCCATCATTATTATTTATACTATATTGGATCAAAATATCATTATACCTTATTAATATTAGTTGGTAATTGTTGATGGATCGTATTATCCTTATTAACTACTAAAGGTTTCCTCTTGGGTGTATTTAAGGAGATGACTAGAGAGGGTTTTAGGTTAGACACTAATCATAGCATCACCACAATCTCGACCTCCTCTTTCTCCATAATCATGAGTTCTTCACCCTTAAGAACTCGGAACTACCACCAATCATATACATCATAAACGGGAACTAGATCAAGCTAATTGGCATGCCAAACTCCATGGTTGCTTCTGTTTCTAGATTCTATACTTACTTGAATGCTGTAACAATTATTACTTTTACATGATTTCCATTACATATTAACATAATTGATCAACGTGTGGTATCAGAGCATATATTGCTTAAATCAGTTCTGTTAGTTTTCCCTAAATTTGGAATAAAAATTGGAAAACTAGATATTGATGAAAAACGAATTTTAAACACACTGTTCATGTTTTTCAGCAAGAAATCTGGAAAAAAATAAGTTTTTAATCGGGTTATATCTTATTAAAATACGAATTATTGTTACTACTTGAAATCTACACACGAAATTCCAGATGAAAAGTCATAAAATTCTTCGATGATGTTCTTCGTGTTCATCATAAAATTCAAAGAATTTTTAATATTATGGACAAATCGATTTAAAAGATTATGTTTTTCCTAAGTTTGATTATATTTTATCCACTAGATCTAAAAGATTATGTTTTTTCTTCAGTTTGATTATATTTTATCCACTAGCTTTTCAAAATAAGTGATATGGTGTATCAAAAGGATTTCGAAATCAAAGGATAATAATTATCTAAGCACAAATTTTGGAAACTAAATAATCTATAACTTTTCAAAATCATTTATACTTATCACAAGTTAATAGGAGATAATAATTAGTAGTTTTCGAGATTGGTTAAAAAGATTTCGAGATCTCAAGTAAATTCGAGATCATCGCTAACTCCAAATCTCAATAAAAAACTTGACATTTCACCAACAATTCGAGATTTCATAAGAGAACTTGAAATCTCATAACAATTCGAGATTTCATTAGTCAACTCTAAATCTCAAGTGAACTCGAAATCTTCTCAAAACTTGAAATCTCACTTAAACTCGAGTTTTCATTAGAGAAGTTTCTAAATCTCGTGAAAACTCCAAATCTCACTTAAACTCGAGATTTCATAAGAGAAGTTGAAAACTTATTATCTCATGAACTACTACTGTGAATTAAAATTTAGGTCGGGGCTCCGCCCAAACCCCGGTTTGCTATTAACTTATTGGTTTTGTAAACACTTAAATAAATTCAATAATTCTCACAAAACCAAATATCATAACGTTAATGAGCTTTTGATGGTTCACTTCTGCCCAAAGGTGATTTGATACATCTATTTATGGTTCAAGTATAATGACAAGCTATGTTATTTATGCCTTACAAACATGTATCTCTCACTTCTGCCCAAATGTGATTTGATTCATTCATGTCTCGCATATCTAACCCGTGCGTACCAAATAGTTGTAACACTTCTGCCCAAAGGTGACCTGTCACAATTGTTTTGCACACATACTTAAATGATTTCACTTTTGCCTAAAGGTGGTTTGTCTTCATTTAAGTAGAATTCTAAATAAACTTAGTCTATTATTTGATGTTAATAATAGACATATCACACATTCTTCAAATAATGATCCTCACATTAATGATCCTTCATTAATCTTATGATCATATTTTAGTCTGCCTTACTTTAATACCCCGTAACAGTACTCATTACAACTTTCTTCTATAAATTTGTATCTCATCTATATCATCCACACTAATTTCAAAACCTAATATGTGTTGCTTTACTGAAGATTTTCTATAAGATTCGCTATTATACTAGATTCTTAATTATCTCTTAAGACATGACAATCCTACTGCTCTTTTCTGATAAAAGTATTGCAGAAAAAAAAATAGAATATGACAAATGGAATAAGTCAAACATAATGTCTCTTATGATAATCAAGAACTCATTTAAATAAGTGTTATCACTAGATTTATTCCATATTAAGTTTTTCCTAAGACTAATCTAATTTATGTGGAACAATCAAAACAACTCCTAAGATGCATATCTTCATTTCAAATTCTAAATTATAAGGTTAAATGGCTTCTGTGAATACATCATAATGTACAATACCATGACCCATAAAATTAAGGGCTAATACATGGATATAAGTACATTAACTTTTCCACTAGTACAATTTGATGCCTTAAAATCAACTATAACACTCAGAAGTACCAAAGGAAAATGAGTGTAATGAAACGAAATCCCCAAAAGTGGAAATAAGATGTTATTCATCTCATTACCACTAAAACCTAAAAAGATGATAGTTCTAAGGTCCATAGACAAAATACAAATACTAATTCCAATTCTAAGTTTCTTCAAGAGAGAATCTCACTGCATAATTATGCCATTAGAGTAGGCATAAGAAACAAGACTATCCATAATTCGAAAGAACAGCTGGCTAAAATTAGTAGTCGCCTATTAACTGTAAGGTCTATAATTCTTATTAAGTACATGAGAGTTTTAACCATGAAAACGAAATGGGTCAAACATACAAACTTATAAAAGTCAACCATAAACCTTGACTTAACGAAACAAGTTAACATTTCATAAAAGTTAACATCCAAAATCCAAAGAAGCAACATAAACATAGATGACAAGAGTTCTAAATCCTTTTTAAAGATAAGTATTTACAAAAGGCGAAAACATAACATGGAAGCTTCTATCAAAAAGTTTTGACCCATTTAGTCCAATATCATAGCGGAAGCGTGTGAGTCGATGTGTCCGTTCCAACATGGCGCGGCCTATCAAGATGATTTACCTACATTCATAACACACAATTAGTTATATAAAAACAATCCATCTTAGATTTCAAACCTTCATTCAAACTTGATGATAATCACTTCAAAACATTCTTTCAAATACACTTTCTAACGAAATTCGTTGTCAAGTTCTTTCATTACTTTATGTACGATTTAACGTCAATTCTCCCAATTTTTACATATAACATTTCTACTCGTTCGACTCATAATCATAACACGGACTTTTCATAACTCATTGGGTGTATACAAGTTTCTAAATCTAGAATGATAACATAACGTAGGCATTACATATTACTAAGATTCGTAAGCATAAGGACTTACCTTTGTCGTTCTTTGTTTGCGATCCGGAATGACTTGAGCTTTCCTCCTTAATTCCTACAATCCAAAATCAACCTTCTCTAATCTCATGTCATTCTTTTCATTTCGTTCTTGATATGATCGAATTAGCAAGTAATAATTCCCAATTCTAACCATTTAACATTGTAATAACATATGATCGTTTCATTCAAGCATTTTAACAAACACTTGGCGTACTTATCATTAATTAAGCATAGTGTACAAGTATCATATGCATAACTTAGCCAATTCATGCCAATATCATCAAGAACATCAAACTCAATAGAATTTCACATAACTTTTCTTCTAATTCAATTCCAACTAACAATTTCTCAATATGAACAATCATCATACATAATCCTCATACAAATTCACATAAAGTTCCACATTACAACTCACAACCATTCTACTCTAAGTGAGTTTTTACTTCTAATATCAATTTATTCAAATTCAAGTATTCATCATGTTCTAAATGGTGATCTTAGTCTAATATCATACTAATTTCATATAAACTCATGGATTTCTTGAAACCCAATATATCCAAGATCATCAAAACATCAAATTCTTCTTACCTTGTGCTTTAGTAGGCTTAGATGATTAAGAAATCAATAACATGCATGAGTAATAGCCATGATTAGGGCTTCAATTTGCTGAATTGTAAGAAGGGTTTCCCCCTTCTTTCTCTGGCTTCTGGGCGACACACACACAGTAGGTGTGTGTGTTTATTTTTTGTTTCTATTTATCATTATATCTTTCTTAATACGTCACTTTTGGCCCCTTAAGTTTAGTATTTTCACTTTATTACTAATTCCTTTCTTTTTGATTAAATCTCATTACATACTAACCAAGATGATAATTAATAATTGTCATCTTAATAATAATTATTTCTATACTTCATCTTATTTTTAACATGAACACACATATGTTATTATGTGTGTTATAACTTACTTGTAATGTATTATATTAACATAAAGATGTACGAAATTAAAATCTGGGGCGTTATAAGTCGTTAAGAAATTCCACCCATCGACGCTGTCGCATGTTAAGCTCTTTCTGGTCAAAGATGTGTTTTAGGCTCTTGTGGTCAGTGAAAACCACACACTTTGTACCATATGGGTAGTGTCGCCAAATCTTTAACGCAAAAACAACTGCGCCAAGCTCGAGATCGTGGGTAGTATAGTTTTTCTCATGTGTTTTGAGTTGACGAGAGGCATAAGCGAGGACTTTGTCTCGTTGCATGAGAACACAACCAAGACCACGGTTCGAGGCATCGCAATATACCACAAAATTGTCATTCCCACTCGGAAGAGCGAGAATAGGAGCATTACAAAGTAAATTCTTGAGGGTTTGAAAGGATTCCTCTTGCTCAGGACCCCAAGCAAAAGGTTTCTCTTTTTGAGTCAACGAAGTGAGAGGAACGGCAATCTTAGAAAAGTTCGAGATGAATCGGCGGTAATAACCCGCCAATCCAAAGAAAGAACGGATTTCAGAAGGGTTTCTAGGCGCGGTCCAATTCTTCACTGCTTCGATTTTGGAAGGATCAACATGGATTCCTTTTCACTAACAACGTGTCCAAGGAATTGGACTTCTTTGATCCAAAACTCGCATGTAGAGAACTTGGCGTATAAGCGTTCAGCACGTAAGAGTTTGAGAATAAGGCATAGATGACGTTCGTGATCGACTTGAGATTTAGAATAAATGAGAATATCATCAATGAAGACGATCACAAAACGATCCAAATAGGGTTTACAAACACGATTCATAAGATCCATGAACACTGCGGGTGCGTTGGTCAAACCAAAAGGCATAACCATGAACTCGTAATGTCCATACCGAGTGCGAAAAGAGGTTTTGGGAATGTCCTCTTCGAGAACACGAAGCTGGTGATAACCAGATCGAAGATTGATCTTGGAGAAGCAAGTAGCGCCTTGAAGTTTGTCAAAAAGATCATCGATGTGCGGGAGAGGATAACGATTCTTGACAGTGAGTTTGTTAAGCTCACGATAGTCGATACACATGCGGAATGAGCCATCCTTCTTTTTGACGAAGAGTACATGAGCACCCCAAGGGGAGTTAGTTGGACGAATGAAACCCTTTTTGAGGAGCTCTTGGAGTTGACTAGATAATTCTTGCATTTCGGAGGGAGCAAGAGGATAAGGAGGTTTGGCAACATGAGTCGCACCAGGTACAAGATCAATACGAAAGTCAACAGATCGAGGTGGGGGAGGACCAGACAGATCTTCAGGAAAGACGTCAGGGAAGTCGCGCACCACTGGAACATCATTTACGCTTTTTCCCTTGCCTTTTTCTTCCACAATGTGGGCTAAAAAGGCAAAATACGGTTTGCGTAAATATTTGTTCGCTTGTGTATAGGACATCAATCTTAGTCCTTTTGAAGGTCGGTCTCCATAAATGCGCAAAGTGTCACCAGATGGAAGGGGTAAATGAACGTACTTCTCATGGCAAGCGATTTCAGCATGGTTTTCACGAAGCCAATCCATGCCTACGATGATGTCGAAACTACCCAATCGCATGCGTATAAGGTCGATAGTGAAGGTATGATCGTTAAGAGTAAGAAGACAATCACGAAGAACAGAATCGACAAAAATGGATTTGCCATTGGCAACTAGGTAGCTTAGAGCGTGTAGCATTTGACAAAGGTTCGAATTTAACGGACACAAGTCCGCACCGGTATCAAATAACAACGAAGCATAAAGGTTATTAACTAAAAACGTACCATTAACAATGTCATTATCGTTGCGCGCCTGATTCGCTTTAATGTTGAAAGCGCGTCCACAAGGAGGTTGTTGTTCCTGGTTGAGTTGAGGACATTGAGGACGGAGGTGAGTTGTGTCACCACATTTGTAGCTGGCTCGTGCTGGTTTGTCGTTTTGTTGAGCGGCTTGAGCTTGCTGAGCATGCGGTGTGGGGTTGTTCTTACAGTAGGCGGTGTTATGGCTAAAATGGTTGCAATGGGTACATTAGCGACAATTGGCATTGGTAGGATGGCGAAAATTGCAAGTAGTACACTTGGGATGAATCCCAACGTATGGTTTTCTTTTGTTCGTAGGTGAAACAGGGTTAGATTGTGAGGCTTGTGGGTTTGGCGGAGTAACAACCACATAATTCTGACTAGAAGCCTTCCGCTTCCTGTTCTGGTTCTTTTTGATGACGAGGAGGGTTCAACAGTGGCTTGGTGCGCGTTCTTCGAGGAAGCCTTTTCAGAGTTCCTATGAAGGACAATGTTGCTGTTAAGGCGAGCAGCCAAACGATAGGTTTCTTCTATGGTTGCTAGAAGAGCAGCTTCCATAAGGTTCATGAATGAATCAGGGCAGCAATAGATGTACTTATTGATTTGCTTTTCGGGAGTATCGACATGGCTAGGATAGAGAATGCTGAGTTGCTTGAAACGGGTGGTTAAGCCATCGTTATCATCGCCGACTTGCTTTTCAGAAACCAAAATTCATGCTCCAACTTTCTGAGTTCATGCGGAGGGCAGAATTCCTCCCTCATGATCTTCGTTAGTTCCGCCCATGGCAGAGCGTGAGCGGCATCTTCTCCTCTTGTGCCTCGCTCAGAGGTCCACCAGTCCAGGGCCCTTGAGTGAAACACACCAGTAGCGTTTTGTGTGCGTAGTTCGTCAGGGCAACCACTCTGACAAAAAGTGATTTCCATAGCATCAAACCAAGTGAACAGTGCGGTGGCACCATCCTTGCCTAAAAATTCCAGGGGTTTACAAGCCATAAATTGCTTGAAGAGGAATGGTGGCCGTGGTTTCTGTGACAACCCGAGATTTCAAGGTCTTTCCCCTTACGCATCACTTGTGTCACAATCTTGTTTTACAATTTGTTTAACGTATTGTCATGTGTAGTTTATTGGAAGGATTAAACTATTCTGATGCTTGGATGTTTAATGTGTAATGTTTAATGTTATTGTGTAATGTTTAATATTAATGAAACCCAAGATGACGAAGAATGATTCTTCGTCACCTTCATGCTCTACGAACATCCTTGGCGAAGATGGACCTTCGTCATTAACAAGTGGGACGAAGAATGGTACTTCGTCGAGGTGATGTTCGCCAAAAAGGGCTCTCGGCCCAAATCGTTCCAGGCCCAGAGATTCTCCTGTGCGTATTATTAGAATTGTTAAAGCATGATCAATCCCTAGCCTCTCTACTCCCTCAATTGAAATTGAAGGTAGCCCTTATCCTCTCGAAACCCTTGGTCTCTTCGAAGCCCTATCCTTCTTACAACGTGATCATCCGTCGTTTAGCATACACATCACACTCTTCGGTTAGTCATCATCATTGTTTTAATTACTAGAGGCATTTCTATTCTTTGAGGATCTGTATGAGGGTAATATGTTTTGGTCGCATGAAAACATGATTAATATTAGTACGTGATTTGATAATTTTATGTGATAGTAGCAAACTGTTAGAAAAGAATTGCATGATAGAAACTAGGGTTTGTAAGGTGTAGCATGTTCTTGGTGAAGCATGGTGGTTTGATTCGATTAGGTAATGCGATTATGAAACTGTTAAATGATGATTAGGGATTATTGTAAATCATAGAATTAACTAATGATTCGTTGTTAATGAACGGCTGTAACTGCAGATTATTTATACGTGTATGTACTGAACCATGTCATTGTTCTGTAACTGTTGATATGAGGGTAATGGGTAATCACAGGATGTAATCTTGAAAACTATCTGTTCAGCGACAAATGGTTCCCGACGAAGAATCCAAGTCGACGAAGGATTCGATACTTTGTCGACATGCTTTTGACGAACAATGGGAACCTTCGTCAACATGCTTTTGACGAACAATAGGAACCTTCGTCACAGTCACTTCTGGACGAAGTATAGACCTTCACCGAGGGGATTTTCACCATGAAGATCCTTCGTCGTGAAGGTATCCCACTGTGATGATTATGATAATGAATATTTGTGTTTTTACATAGTATCTGTTTGCATGATAATGTTGATTTGGAGTGAGAAATCAGATTTGATCTGTGTGAGTAGCAAGCTCACCTGTTAACTGTATTACGTGTCATGCACATGGGATGTGGTTTGGTGTGAGATTGAGCAATTGCTAAGTGTTATACGGTGATCCTTGTGATAAATGTAAACTGTATTAATACGTGACTTAATTTATTACGAAACTGATTTCATTGATAACCACGGTAGGGTTGGTTGACTAACCGGAACAGGTAACTTATTATACTGAGCAAATCTAAGGTGAGTTCACTGTCTTTTCAAGCATGCGTCCCAGGGAGGGACATCTGGTAAATATTTCGGGGAGGAATATTGGGTAAATAGGTTTAACTGGAATGTTAAACTTGGGATGTTGGTTAATACACTCATATCTATCACTTAAGTCCCATCATATACCAAATTGGTTGCCGGGGAGGCCACAGGGTTATTAGTTGATAGCTCTATTAGGTTTGGCACCCTCACAACGTACCGGGGAGGACGCGCGAGAACTAATTACCTTAACCACTCGACCAATGTTTGATAGAGCATTGGGGAAGGGCAAATAATCTGGAGCCATCTGCGGTAATCGAGTTATTAACAACATCGAATCTATGAAATGTTTTAAACTCATATCTGGTAACTAAACGTGTTAACAAACTTTGAACTCACCAGCGTTGTCTGATACACTTCTATGCATGCTTGCAGGTCGTTAGGTTCATGGTTGGAACTTGCTATCTGGGAGTGCTGGAGTGGTCATGGGTCGTGGCTCTTGGATACATGTTCATTGGTTTCACACATTTGTTTTGAAACACTTGAATAACGATTTACTTTATGCTTCCGCTGAACATATTTGTTTTAAGTTGTGATTTGGAATTATCTTATGAAATAGATGGAAACTTTTATTTAATATCATGTTATAGTTCAATGTGATTGGTGGCTGGATCCTGGTACGTCACACGTCCCGCGTTGTTTCCGCATGTGGTATTTTGGGGGTGTGACAGTTTGGTATCAGAGCCACTGGTTATAGTGAACTAGGTTTTAAAACGCTTTTATAAAACCAGACTATGACTGAATAGCTTCGAAATCTACCATGACACTCAGCTCCAGATTGCAAGGTTCGTCTCTCATCTACTTATTGTATAGCATATCTAGTGTACACTTATGTATGATGTTGCATGTGATTGCACACTTAGCATTACAGACTGAATTCATGTGTTACCTGCCTAAGTTATGTGGTTGATAGAGTCACAGTGCGACATTCCATTAGATTTTCATGATTTATGTTTTGTGATGTCTTCTGTCTTGCTACTCAAACTTGAGGAACCTTTTTTGCACAAGTTGGGAGGAGCTGAGATAAAGATGAAAATTGCATTGTTATTATGGGTGCACACATAATAATAATGGGGGGTGCATGTGAGTCCCAGTGAGGCTTAACAAGTGTGAAAATGGTTCCGTTCTGTTGTCTGACGTAATGATAGAACTCAGTAATCTGTAGAAGTCATGATAAAGGTTGACCCCTACTCAATCTCGACCCTTAACCCTTTTCCCCTTTCCTTATATAGAATCATTAGTGGACGTGGTGGAGGCCGCGGCGGTGGACGTGGTAACATTGCTATAACTCAGGCCGAATTAACCGACTTGATCAACACTCGTGTGGCTGAAGCCCTAGCGGCTTATCAGACTGGTATGATATGTACCAATTACTCCTTATCCTTGTGTTGCGTACTCAATTTTAACCGTGTGTTGTACTCTCTCGTTATTTTAGGTCAACCCGTGAATCAAAACAATCCGCCTGTTTGCACGTTTAAGACGTTCATGGATTGTAAGCCACAGACATTTAGTGGGACTGAAGGAGCTGTGGGGCTACTTCGTTGCTTTGAGAAAGCTGGGTCAGTCTTTGCTATGTGTAACTGTCCCATGGGGGACCGGGTGAAGTATGCTACAGGCACATTGGAGGATGGTGCCTTAACTTGGTGGAATGCCTAGGTGCAGATGTTGGGCATTGAAATGGCTAATGCAACTACTTGGGAGGATTTCAAGGAGTTGATGCGGGAGGAGTACTGTCCTCGTGATGAGATTCAGAAACTTGAGAACGAGTACTACAACTTGAAGATGGGAGGGTCCGAGATCGAGGCTTACACGAAATGATCTCATGAGCTAGCAAACATGTGCTCTAACTTATCACGACCACCACCTTGAAGAATCGAATTGTACATCAAGGGATTAGCACCACAAGTGAAGAGTTTGGTCACTGCTGCAAATCTTAACAACTTGCCTCAGATCATTCGTTTAGCACACAAGATTACAGATCAAGAGGTCGAGCGCGGTTTGCTACCGCCTCGTGTTTCTGCTACTCCTACTGCTACTACTACCCCTGCTAGTGATAACAAGCGTAAGTGGAATGATACGGACAAGGTGTCCAACTCGAATCAGTCGCAGAAAAAGCTAGACAACAACAATAATCGTAACTTCAGTCAGTCCTCCTCTGTTAACCAAGGTCAGAGCAGCAATCCGAATCAGGGCTCCTATGCGGGGAGGCAGCCAAAGTGCAACAAGTGTGGTTATCATCATCGTGGACCGTGTGTCCGAGCGTGCCATAGGTGTGATAAGGTGGGCCATATAGCAAAGGACTGTAGAGCTCCATTCCCAAAGCAACAACAGCAGCATCAGCAACAACAAAGGTAGCAGCCCCATCAAAACCAAGGCAATAGGAAGGGGTGTTTCCAGTGTGGGGACGAGGGTCACATTAAATGGGATTGCCCTCAGCTGAATCAAAATGCCAATGATAACCACAACCGTCAGAATAACAATGCTGGGGACAACAATAACGGCAACAACGGGGGCAATGGTGCTCGTGGAAGGGTATTCACGATTGGTGCTGGTGATGCTAGAAACGACAACAATGTCGTGACTGGTACGTTTTCTGTGAACAATCTCTTTGCTTCTGTGTTATTTGATTCTGGTGCCGATTGGAGTTATGTGTGTTGGTGCATATGTCTGTCGACTTCGTCTTGTATCGAGTCTTGTAATAGAAAAGATAGTCCAAGACACGTAGTTCGAGAAAAACGAGAAACAGCTCAGAACTGACTAGTTCGTACGAACTGGCAGTTCGTGCGACCTGGTGTGCATAGTTAGTGCGACCTGGCTCTCCTATAAATACTAGATCTTGGGTCTTCATTTGTAACAGTTGTGATTCCAGTAGCGAAGCTCTGCCGAAGTGTCTCCAGCTTGTGTATCTCTGTCAAATCAATACAACAAACATTTAAACTACTTCTAAGTGCAAATCATGCTGATTGAAGATCAAATCACTGTATTCCGCCTCTGATCTGATCTAGAACTCTTCTGAACGACTCGTTTAGGTCGAATCTCGATCCTACAAGTGGTATCAGAGCTCAGGAAGAAGAATTCTTACCGATTCAGCTTGATTTCATCTAAAATTCCGATTTCTACTCATTCTTCTACACTTTTTCTTCAAGTTAACGAGTTTCCACGGTCAAAATGACTTGATTTTTACATATAACAAGCGAAATACTGTTTTAATCAATCCGTGAACATATCAGACCTTAATTCAACCTAAAACATGATCAAATTTGACAAAAACATATCAGTTTGTTCGAACTTGTCATCAGGTCGTGTGAAATAACCCTCAGTTCGCATGAGTTGTCTTTCAAATCGATTGAAAATAGCTCAGTTCGAATGAAAGATTGATCAGATCGCTTGAAATTGGGTCAGATCGTGTGAAATAGATTCCAGCTCGCACGAAGTGAAGTCAGGTCGTGCAAAGTGACCAAGTCGTTTGAAGTTTATAGCCAGTTCGCGTGAAATACGTCAGTTCGTTTGAAAGTGTCTGTCAACATGTCTCAGCAACTCACGTGATCCAATAAATTACACCGACCCATTAATTGTTAGAAAGTATCGGCCAAATAGAATTAATTGCCTATTACTCGGTCGAATTGTCTTCAAGTAGTCACATGAAAAGGTGAACTGAGACCCATTAATGTTGTCGGCCATTTGAATTCAGATTGCATGTGATCTATTCAATCTACTCGGCCCAAGAATATACTAATCACGACCCATGTGCTTTGACTGAATGAGTTGTGCGGCCCAATGAAGATTGAATTTGATTAATTGTCATCGGCCCAATGAGAATTGAGTTGTGAATTTAGATTGTTGGCCGTTACCATTGATAAAGCTCAATTATATCATTGTTTGCGTTAAAGTCTTCGGCCCATGTGATTGGTTTATATAGAGGTCCATATCATCGGCCCAATCATTAAGTAGTGGTGTCAAGTAGGGGTGAGCAAATTAACCACCACAACCGATAACCGAACCATAACCAACATAACCGAACCACTAATAACCGATAACCAATATAACCAATGGTTATGGTTATGAAACTTTGTATAACCACTCAATCGGTTATGGTTATGGTTATGAAACTTTGGTTAACTGATATAACCGAAACCGAACCGAACTTGTGATGTTAACTTTATATAATGGATTTGTGTTTTACAAAACCATATAGAGGGTTTTTACTAAAATAAAAGTATGTTAGTAACAAAATGATCTTGATGTAGATGCCCTTTATTTTGATAAAGAATTAAGGTGTTATGGCCATAATTGTTTTTGTTTGAGAATTACCTTATTAAAAATTAAAAAGAACCCTAAATTGGTAGTTTAACCAAAAAGTTTAGTCTCCGTTATCTTATAAAATAGGCTCAAGCTAAGTTCAAATCGTGCACAACCCTATTTATTTCAAACCTTGCTTGGTTACTTAATCGAAATTAACCAAAACCGAACCATAACCGACTTCATAACCGATTAACCGTAACTGAAGTTTGGTTATGGTTATGGTTACCAAAATTCCATAACCGAACTAGCGGTTATGGTTATGGTTAATAGTAAAAACCGAACCAAACCGACCCATGCACACCTCTATTGTCACGTGATTATCTCAGCCCAAGGTTTGCATAGTTCGAAGCTTATCGGCCCAATCACAAAGTGTAATCAAAAGTATTGTCAGTTTTTATTATGTGAACACCTTGGCCCAAGAGAATAAGCATCAGCCCACTATCATATGTTTGGTCCAATTAAAAGTTTTTGAGTAAAATGATTTCGACCATTAGATGGAGTTAACTGTTGTAGGAACACTAATCATTCTATTGTGTTTTTGTGTCTGAGGTCAAGTATCGGATACCCGCTCGATCGAGTAGTCACCCTATCCAAGGAACATTGTCACCTGATCGGACAGCATCTCACCCAATTGGACAGTTTGTCACTCAATCGGATATTCATCTGATTCAGTTGTTTGATAAAGTGATTGAACTGATCTTAGATCGTGTGAATTTTCAGATCGTTTGAAATCCAGTTATTGTGAATTTTTAAAACCGAAACATGGATTCTGAAGAAGAAATGGCGTATGTGTATTATGAATCTCAGCAATTCAGTCCGAAAAAGAAAGAAGAATAACCAGTTTCAACAAAAAAAGGCTTTAGAAAAAGCTCCAATTTTTTATCACTCATTAGATGAAGAGAGTGATGATGATAGTAAAGAAATTCAAAAACTTGAATATTACAGAAGAAAATTTTCATCTGATAGTGATGATGATGATTTGTATTTTGCAGGTAAAACGAAAGAGAACAAAGAAAGACAAGCTGCGAAAAAGAAGAATCATAATACATCAACTGATGACAGTGATGAAGAAAATGTTCGGGTAATAAAGAAGCAGGTTAAACAAAATTTTCACACTTCTCCAACTATCAAGGTTGAGAAAGAAGCAGATACTGAAAGGATGCCTGAAAAATGTGAAAATTGTGATACCATGAAAAGGCACAACAACAAATTGATTCATAACATGAACAGACTGAAAGAATCTTATGATGTTTTAAACAAAGCAATGAATCAATACAACAAGTCAAGCAATGAACAACGATAGCTATGAAGACACTCAATGGAGCGTTCATGACGAAGCAGAAAATCATAAATAATTACATTGAGAAATGTGCTGAACTTGAACAAAAATTGGAAACTCAAAGGATTGAAACCGAAAGGGTAAACAGGTTATTGAAAAGTTACTCATGTGCTTCTTATGTGATTGACAGGATTTATCCTACAGTAGAAGGCATGAAAGCATTTGAAGAAAAGATACCTGAAGTGAAGGATACTGGTAAGAAACATAGTACCAATTATACCAAGTGTCCACCACCGCTTGAAGAAGGATATTCTCCACGAAATCTTAATTCAGAAAGAGTAAAAAAGGCAACCAATTTAAAGTGGGAATCTGAACCTTCAGATGTATTGCCAGACAACATTGACATCACATTCACCTCGTCCGACACTGACCATGAGTCAGAGTTAATAAAGAAGGTGGTCGATCAGGTGTTGGATAAGGATGAGGAGTCAGAGTCAAAGTCTGAATCTAAGATTTCAAAGTCAAAGTCTGAAACTTCAAGTCTGACAGTTGAAAAGGACAAAAGGGTTTACAATAAAGATTTTCTGATGTCACAAAATAATTTGAATGATGAAACATTCAAAGTAGCATATACTTTGAATGATTCTGACAAATTATATTCTGATGAAGAATTTCCAATAAGAAGTGTGCAAACTGAACAGATTAACAAGATTTTCAAATTAACAGAAATTAATATTTCTGAAATAAAAGATGTAAATCTTACTGAAAAACCTAAAAAGTACACTTCAAGAGTTCAACAAAGGTTAAACAAGAAAAAGGGTTACATTTCTGGTTCGGGTTATCAAAAGAAACCAAACCATAACAGTAATTTCAAAAAGAAAGGATTAGGTTTTATTCCAAAAGAAAATGAAAATTTTAAACAAAAAGTTGGGCACATTGCCTTGAATTGTCCAAAGGCAACCAACACGAAACAGGGAGTGTCTCATAAACTCAAAGAAAAAGTTGTTGAGAAAACTGAACCACCAACTGAAAAATTTAAAGTGTTTAAAAATTCTACATTTTAAGTTGGTGAGTGTTCAAAAAGATTTTACAAAAGAAAAGTGAATCTTAACAACCAACTGTGAATTGTTAAGAAATCAGATGTTAGTTCTGGCGATGAATCTGACTCGTCAAAGTCAGAGGAGCCACAAGTTGAGCTAAAAAGTGAAAATTATGTTCCGCCAATGGATGACGCAAACTTTCCACCATTGCGGACTGAAAATTTTAAACAAAAAGTTGGAAAAATAGAGATTTCGAATCAATTCTATTCTGAAAAGAAAGAATTTGATGTCGAAAAAGCCTTTAACTCTAGAGTTTCAAATATTTTTAGAAAAATGGTTGACGGGAAGGTCAAAGGGGTAAAGGAATTTTATGAAAAGAATAAGAAGAAGAAATGAAAGAATCCGAGTGATGACGACTCGGAAACTCCCAAGGACCGTCAGGCTTGGGAGAATCTCTTTAACTGAAAATCCTGACTTGCCGGAACTCCCAAGTTGGTAATTGAGGAGTAGGAATCGGCATCTTTCTTGAGAAATTCAAAACTGTAATATTTCGATTTACAAGTGGTATTGTTGATAAGACCTTACAAGTGGTTAATCAAGGTCATTAAATTGAACTTGATTTAACTTTCATTCAAATGGTAATTTGGAAAACAAAGTGATGAATTAATCCCCGATCTTACAAGTGGTGTGTGAAATCAATAAAACTAATTTTCCAGAAAAACCATTTTGATTAAAACAAACTTAAGTGTTTTGAAATCATAATGGGAAAATAGTTTGTTGTCAGGGGGAGTTCTGATTGTTTATGCCAAGTGGATGGCGAATTGAAGCATTTCACATCGGTTTGTCAAATTTTCTTTAAATGGTTTTGAATTTTAGGGGGAGTAAGAAATTTCAGAAAATCCAAAAACATTAGAAAATTTGAAAAAGCCAAAAACATGATAAAAATCAAAATGAGTTTTATTGTGAAAAAGAGGAAATGATAGTTCATCAGTAGACAATCACATCATGCTAAAGAATTGGAAAGTTAAAATGTGATAAACGGTCTCACTGATGATATGCCAGTAGGTTTTCGCACGCTTAGTAGATTGTGTTCGAGATATAAACCTAAATATCAATACTTGCTTATCTCGTGGGGAACATCTCTCGGATATATAGGTAACCCCTGAAATCTTATTTGAAGGGCTTTCTATTTCTGACATACTAGGTCTTTGTACGTGATGATATCTGGGGTATTATACCAGGACTTCTAATTTTGCGGGAGCAATAGCCTAGTCCTCGTATAATGCTTTGCACAACTTTAATCATAAAGCCCACCCTCAGCATAAAAAATGATGAAACATTGAAAAATGCTAATCATGTGCTGTTGAAAAGAAGATCCCCAAGGGGGACCCACCTAAAGTCGAGCCATCATCTCTCTAATTTTGCGGAAGCAATAGCCTGAGCTCTCATGGCCTCGCATTTACCCCTTACAGATATCATTAGTGTACATTCACCTGTAAGACTGAATATAGGAGTCTGGATACGAGAGTATATTCTGAGGTGGGACACGTGAATAAGTTTAAGTCCATTAAAACACTAATCTCGTATCTCGAATCAATTGAACTTTGTGTGAAAATTTAAGTTGATCAGTATACTGACAATCTAAGTGAATCGTTTAGAACTTAAAGTCTAAAAAGGTCAACGGTGCTAGTGATTTGTCAAAAACTGATATGATCCTCTTACGCAAACTCACAAAAATATTGTCTGTAAATATTTCTTTACTACTTTTATTTAAAACAAAAATCCCAAAAGAATGTGTTTTAGTATAAAATTTTGAAAAATCAAAAAGATTTAATTTCATCTTATTTTCGACAACTGATGTTGGAAAGCTGATTTTCAAAATTCCGAGTGCTAAACATGATGAACAGGGTTGGGAGATTTTGTTTGAAAATGAGAAATGATTCGAAATGAGAAATGGTTTCAAATTAATGATTAAATGGTTTCAAATTTGTGTGTTACGAATACGAGTGGTTGAGCAGAGATTAAAATTGTTATAAATAAATATTTGCAAGTGGTTTCTAAAATTGTCAAATCTTAAAATTGTGAAACTTACTTTTGGGTAGAGATTTGTGCAGATCCCCGTGTCTAAGCCTGAGCAGAGTTTGAGCCAGGATACGACCCCGAAACGATTTAAAGGGGAGTCTGTTAGCAAAGAGGAGTCTGAGGACGTAAGAGCCAGATTCAGATCTTGGAACAAAGCTCGAGATAGAAACTGCTGATGCTGATAAACTTAAGGAATCAAGAGATCTGATCAAGAGAATTTGAAGAGTCAGGTTGCGATTTTGGGAAAGTAAGAGAGTAATAGAAGAAGAGAAAGATTGAGGATGCTTACAGAGAAAGATACTTTGGAAAGAGCGTGAAGACTGATCAAGTCTGAAGTATCGACGTACTGAAGACTCGTCAACATCCAAGGGGGAGTTTGTTGGTGCATATGTCTGTCGACTTCGTCTTGTATCGAGTCTTGTAATAGAAAAGATAGTCCAAGACACGTAGTTCGAGAAAAACGAGAAACAGGTCAGAACTGACCAGTTCGTACGAACTGGCAGTTCATGCGAACTGGGATGCTCAGTTCACGTGAACTGGTGAATAACTAGTTCGTGCGACCTGGTGTGCATAGTTCGTGCGACCTGGCTCTCCTATAAATACTAGATCTTGGGTCTTCATTTGTAATAGTTATGATTCCGGTAGCGAAGCTCTGCCGAAGTGTCTCCAGCTTGTGTATCTCTGTCAAATCAATACAACAGACATTTAAACTACTTCTAAGTGCAAATTAAGCTGATTGAAGATCAAATCACTGTATTCCGCCTCTGATCTGATCTAGAACTCTTCTGAAAGACTCGTTTAGGTCGAATCTCGATCCTACAATGTGTCCTTAGAGTTCAGTTGTCACACCCCGACCACGTAGAACATAGAAAACGTGGCGGAAACATCGGGGAGTGTTGTAACAGAATTAATTGTTTCAAATCCATGGCAATTGAAGTTTCGTTTTATTTATCAAAAGTGTTACAATGTCTTAACAAACAAAGAAGTACAACATAATTAACTCGTCTTGTCTCGTTTTAAATCACTAAGGCACAGGTCCGCCTAAGTATGTCTTGATAAGTCCTATGCATCATCTCCTGAAAACACATGTGAAAATAGGTACGTCAGCATAAAAATGCCTGTGAGATACATAGGTTTTGTGAAAATAGGATTCATGACTTATGTTTGTGAAAATGTTTAGTCATGAACCTTGTAATTTGCTTTGTCTTGTAAATCATTTGAAAGACGATAAGATCAGATGATATGTATAAATAAGTGAATAATGTATGGTTAAATGAATAACCATATAAAATGAGTTTGTATAAGATAAGTTGTTTATAAATCAATGTTTTGTGAAAAGTATGTTATTTGTATAAAATGTTCTATGTCTCAACTGAAATGATTCAAATAACGCTACGATGTATAATACCATACAAACACTTATATATAGGAAGTACCAGCGGCGTATCCACCATGCTTGTATCATATTACACACGTCTCGTTACTTAATCAAACCAAACCACCAAGATGTAATGTTTAACAATTGTATAAATGTTTATGTATTGTAAGTAATGTAAGGTTAAACGAATAACCTTATAGTAGCATATCAAAAGTATATTTGGATTTGTAAGTAACATATTAAACTACGTTTTGGTTTCATAAGTAACATATCAAAATATGCTTTGGATGTGATAAATAACATATTAAACTATGTTTTGGTTTCATAAGTAACATATCAAAATATGCTTTGGATGTGATAAATAACATATTAAACTATGTTTTGGTTTTGTAAATAACATATCAAAATATGCTTTGGATGTGATAAATATATGTTGGTTTGTACAATACCACACATGAGAGTATATCAAACTATACTTTAATAGTGTGATTTAAGAATTCATTCAGACCTGGTGCATCAAAATACACCTTTGAGACTATAGAAATACCACAAAGGCAATCCCTATTTGGATGGAGCAACAAATTGGTTTCAGACATTCCATGACAACAGGAATGGGGTGTCAAATCCTATAGCGCTATATCATACTAACAATCGGTCTGGAGAACATAAAATAAGTACAATTCAACATTTTATTTTATGTTCATTGAGAAATCAGTATTTAAATCATAGATAGTCATTTAGTTTGTCAAAAGATAAGTAATAACATGTATAAACAAATGTCAAAATGTAAGCATGTGATGAAATCAGCTGTACTAAGTAACGCACACAATGGGCACACGTAGCATAAAATGTAATGAAATCATGTACTATAATGTACTAACGAACATAGCAGGTATATGATGTGAAAACATGGAAAGCATGAAAGTAACAAGTAGGCACATGTGTTTCACCCCAAAACAGTTTGGAAAACAGTAAAAGAGGGGTCTATGTACTCACTTGTGATTGCTCAGAAGTCCTTGAGTAACAACCAAACAATGCTAGAGATCGCGGATATCAAATGGCACCTAATATAGGTAACTATGTTAATTAACCGGACCTAGATCGGAAGATCGGATAGCATGAGGGTTTGTAAACCAAACGAGTGTGGAGACTCGTGTGATATGGTTTAACAAAGCCTACATACTAAATGAAACCTAACCTGAGTGCTTTCGACCCATTACGACCCGTTTAGGTAGCTTATGCTACTTTAACGCGTCGTGCGCGTGAAACGCGTTCGGACCGCCTAACTAGTCCTATGACAAGTATTATATGCCTATACATGTTACATAATCAGTTATGTGACAAAATTTTAGGTTACATATGCTTAATTACCAATTATATATGAAAAGGGTATTCTGGTAATTTACCTAAGGCATATAAACTACCTATCATACAACTACTTAAACGATGTGACCATAAGGTATAACCTCGGAAGGTTATTCCCTACACTATGGTCACCTAATGTATTTGGTCGGATCCTAATGATCGACCAAACTGGGTCGGGTTCGAAGGTATAGGCGATTTATAAGATCGCCTACCCTACGACCCTAGACAACGTGGTAATCAGTGGGCATAGTCCCAAGGGACTATGACCAACGTGATTACACTCACGTTGCGAAGTTCTAACGAACTTCGCATTGACCATTACTGGTCAACGCTGAAAGTCAAACAAAGTTTGACTTTCGAACTCGAAAAGCAATAAAATAAGGAAAAGAACGAAAGAATACTTACGAAGGGTCCCCGAATGCTAATCTCGATCCAAGAATCTCAGGTATGAAACAATGGTTTCAACTTAGAGTTCCTAAGATCAAGATTCTAGTGATTTTAGCAATGGGGGTGGATGGGTATTTATAGGAATACCCGAACCGTTAAGATCGTTTGTCGAATATCGTGCCTTAATCATATCCGTACAAGTGTCGGAAGGTTGTGGTGCCTAAATTCCATCCTTATCAGCTGACTAAGCATGTTAGAATGTGTGGTTGTGAATTAAACAGCTGCTAATACGTCGAATCTGGTCCCGAAAGTGAAAAACTGATGTTTCTACATGTTTTCTGTCCAGAATAGGCAGTCGCGTAGCGCTACTGCCAAGGCATTAGGCAGTCGCGCTACGCTAGCACCCCCCTGTTTCAGAAATCTTTCAAAAGTGGCAGGAATGGTCCCTGCACGTGTTTAAGGCCTTTTTCGATGCGTTTGAACCCCGTTAACCTCATTTCAAGGCTCTAAAATGAAGTTAAAGTATAGGGAACTCAAAACATGCTCAAAAATATGCCGGATGATGGTTCGTTTGGTCGTACGAACGCGATGTTCGCTTAATTACGACGGAATGCGCATAAGCGCGAAAAACGATCCAAATGACGCGACGAATGGATTTTTCTTATGGCGAACACTAAAATATAATATAGTCATGATTACATAAATTTTTGGATGTCCGGATGTATTCAGAACGTAAGTTATGCGCGAAAATGCAAACTTGTGCACTTTTTGACACTTTTAGTCCCTGAATGACCCAAAAGTTTATTTTAGCACACCGAACCCCTCAAAGCCTATTTCTAAGCTATGTAAAGGATATATATGGTATGTTTAACTTATGGTCATGTTCCAGAATGTCTGTTACAGTTCAAATTGGCATACTTTCGCAGTTTGTCAAATTTAGTCCCTGTAAGCGAATAAACTTTGTTTTCACCATACCAAACCTTCCAAAACTTATATCTAAGTTATGTAAAGGTTATTTAAGGTATGTTAAGCCTATTTCACTATTCTGGAGTGTTCGTTGGATTTAAACTGGTTATATTTACGCATCAGTGCGTGTATAACCTTCCAGAAAGCAATTTAGAGCTTGAAATCGAACAAGAGTTGATATGTGCAAAAGCTACACATATTTATACAAGTCCAAAGTATGAAATACAATATTTCATTGGTTTGGCATTTGTTTGATGGTTGAAGTGACACAGGTGTTACAGTCTCCCCTACTTTAGGAAATTTCGTCCCGAAATTTAATTTTAGAGGAAACTTGTGAAGACAGCTGTGACGATTTCGCCTTCTAATAGATCCATTGAACCCTTAAGTAAAAACTTTGGGCCATTTTAGAACTCTTAGCGAATTTGTTAACCCTCAAAGTGAATTCCTTGTAGTAGTAAAACATGGAATTTTTGAACTACGGACCGAAGAACGTTTCTTATGAATACTTATCATAGGAAACTTAGTGTGTGCTTGAAATCAGAATTGGGGAGTGTGAGAATGAATGACATTGGTTAAGGTCCAAGACTTCTCCCGTATCATTATTCTCGTCACTATAGATCTTAACACATGACAAAACTTCTTGTGGTTTCTGTGCACTGAATTCCATAATTATGTAGGCCTCCATAATTACGTAATTCCTTGCACAGTCCGCACAGTTCATTTCGTAATGCGTAGAAAGGAAAATCATTTGAATAAACATGAAACGACTCGACTAGACCACCAAAGGGTCCTTTTAGTTAGATCAACGAACGATCCTTTTAACTAGATCAACGCATGATCTTCTTAACTAGATCGTCGTATGATCTTTTTAAATAGACCACTTAAGGGATCTTTTCATTTATATATCACATGATATTTCTAACCAGATTTTCAAATCAATCTGTTTAACTAGACCATGCAAGAGGTCCAATTATAGAATAGTACTTTAAAACCCAAAGGACTTGACTACAACGTAGAAGTCTATTAAGGATTTAAGATAGTAACTTTGGATATCCTACTATGAACCCCTCATATAAGATATGAAAGACTTTACGAGGATTTGGATGGATCATAAACAACCACAAAACATAAAAGAAAACACATAAGCACAAAATTAGTTAACTTGATTCTTTAATTCGTTCTCTTTAGGTATAGATAATTAAAGCACACTAGGAATCCAATCTATGGATTTCATTTGGCACTTTAACCATTTCCAAGGATCCATTTATAAAGATAGAAGGATTCTTAGTAAGAGTTTGGCTTTGTTTCTTAAAAGAAACAAGTGTTTATGGTTCTAGGGGAGATCATAAGTGATCATAAAATGACAGAACCACACGAGTAGTTTGTATTTGGGTTGACATCATAAGGTTGTATCAAACATTCACACAATCGTATCAGTTTTGCAATAATAAAAACGACGAATTTTTATTTATATAACAACTGACTTGTCTTTAAACGTCAAAGATAACAACCAAGGGAAATAACAAAACACTAGTTGTTCACCGCTGCATCATTGTTCATGTTTGCCTCATTGATGTTAAATGCTCATCCTCGCGCTGGAGGTATGTTAACAAGTCTTGGGCAATTGTTCCTGTAGTGGGTAAGGTCACCACAGTTATAACATGACCCCGGAGGGAACCGTGCTTGAACAGCAGCAGGGTTTGCAGCAGCTTGATTTGCATATCGACATACATTGATCAAATGTCCCAACCGCCCACAGTGGGTACATTTGTGACACTGCTCTTGCTCTAGATGATGACGGTTGCACTTGTTGCACAAAGGTGCGGTACCAACATAGTTTTGCCTTTTGCGAGGTTGTGTTGGCTGGTTTGGTGCAACCTGTTTGTCTTGAGCAGTTACTGCGTAGTTTTGAGAGGCTTTGCGTTTCTTCTTCTTGGACACCTCAGCATGTTCTTCCTTTGGTTCCACTTGAGCAGTCTTGTCAGATGGTCTTGGGTCACCCTTCCGGAACAGCTTTTTCTTTCTGATGTGGGATTCAGTTAGGGTGGCAGACAGTTCAATGGCTTGTCTGACAGTAGTAGGGTTGCTGCCAGTAACAATATCCTGAACTAAGTCAGGAAGACCATCAGTATATTTCTCGATCGCCTTATCCACAGGAGTAACCATAGCAGGACACAACAGGCTCAATTCTTCAAAACGGTCAGTATAGGCTCGATGTTCACCACTGTCTTGCTTCAAATCATCAAACTCCCTCTCCAAAGCTCGTAGTTCATGACGAGGGAAAAACTCCTTCATCATAAGAGCCCTAAGCTCAGCCCAAGTCTGTGCTAATGCAACCTCAGCACCGCGGTCTCTCATCACCCCGTTCCACCACGTAAGAGCCCTCTTCTGAAACACACTTGAAGAAAACTCGACCTTGCGATTTTCAGGACACTGAACGTGACGGAAGGTATTCTCAATGCTTTCAAACCATTGAAGAAGCCCAGTCGCTCCCTCAGAACCACTAAATTTGAGTGGTTTAGCCGAGTTAAAAGTTTTGAAATTGCATGGGGCATTGTTGTTGTTGATGGCTTGCATCATTTGAGCATAAAAAGATTTGGGAAGGCAACAGCCATTTGCTGTGCGATGATTCCCGCCAGTTCGTCATTTGCCATCTGATTGTCGCGTCGAGGAGGCATTCTAAAAGAGGAAACATGAAAGGAAACGAGTGAGAGATTTAGACGAAAAGAATGAGATGAATCAAATCTGATGAAAGCAAGGATAGTGGTCATTTGTTTGTTACTACAAAGCAACAAACGACACACAATGACTAATCAAAGTAAATGGATTAAAATAATGTATCGCGAAGACATGCTCGCCTATAAGTGAACACTCATCCCAAGAATTCCCAGGTAAGCACAACTGGTCTCGCGTCTGATGAGATGTATACGAAGTGCTTACCTAGACAGAAAACCCAGAATACAGGCATTCACCCTTCCAGTTTGCACGTGTTCACATTATTTAAAACCCAAAACCTTGACGAGATTTTTGAAAATTCAAAGGGGTTCAAAACCATATAACAGAGGGTTCAAAACCTTGTAATAATTCATCCTAGAACAGATGATTTGTTTTCAAAGCGGTTTTGAAATTTATGTTCTTGTTGTGGTAGTCGCCTAAGGATAGGTGACGGTATTGTTTTATGACTAAACGCAAGTAAACTCGCGTTAAGGTCCTAGAAAGGTTATAGACTAGGTCAAAGCATTACTAATAACCTAATTCCCTATAACCATTGGCTCTGATACCATCTTTTCTGTCACACCCCGACCACGTAGAACATAGAAAACGTGGCGGAAACATCGGGGAGTGTTGTAACAGAATTAATTGTTTCAAATCCATGGCAATTGAAGTTTCGTTTTATTTATCAAAAGTGTTACAATGTCTTAACAAACAAAGAAGTACAACATAATTAACTCGTCTTGTCTCGTTTTAAATCACTAAGGCACAGGTCCGCCTAAGTATGTCTTGATAAGTCCTATGCATCATCTCCTGAAAACACATGTGAAAATAGGTACGTCAGCATAAAAATGCCTGTGAGATACATAGGTTTTGTGAAAATAGGATTCATGACTTATGTTTGTGAAAATGTTTAGTCATGAACCTTGTAATTTGCTTTGTCTTGTAAATCATTTGAAAGACGATAAGATCAGATGATATGTATAAATAAGTGAATAATGTATGGTTAAATGAATAACCATATAAAATGAGTTTGTATAAGATAAGTTGTTTATAAATCAATGTTTTGTGAAAAGTATGTTATTTGTATAAAATGTTCTATGTCTCAACTGAAATGATTCAAATAACGCTACGAAATATAATACCATACAAACACTTATATATAGGAAGTACCAGCGGCGTATCCACCATGCTTGTATCATATTACACACGTCTCGTTACTTAATCACTTAATCAAACCAAACCACCAAGATGTAATGTTTAACAATTGTATAAATGTTTATGTACTGTAAGTAATGTAAGGTTAAACGAATAACCTTATACTAGCATATCAAAAGTATACTTTGGATTTGTAAGTAACATATTAAACTATGTTTTGGTTTCATAAGTAACATATCAAAATATGCTTTGGATGTGATAAATAACATATTAAACTATGTTTTGGTTTCATAAGTAACATATCAAAATATGCTTTGGATGTGATAAATAACATATTAAACTATGTTTTGGTTTTGTAAATAACATATCAAAATATGCTTTGGATGTGATAAATATATGTTGGTTTGTACAATACCACACATGAGAGTATATCAAACTATACTTTAATAGTGTGATTTAAGAATTCATTCAGACCTGGTGCATCAAAATACACCTTTGAGACTATAGAAATACCACAAAGGCAATCCCTATTTGGATGGAGCAACAAATTGGTTTCAGACATTCCATGACAACAGGAATGGGGTGTCAAATCCTATAGCGCTATATCATACTAACAATCGGTCTGGAGAACATAAAATAAGTACAATTCAACATTTTATTTTATGTTCATTGAGAAATCAGTATTTAAATCATAGATAGTCATTTAGTTTGTCAAAAGATAAGTAATAACATGTATAAACAAATGTCAAAATGTAAGCATGTGATGAAATCAGCTGTACTCAGTAACGCACACAATGGGCACACGTAGCATAAAATGTAATGAAATCATGTACTATAATGTACTAACGAACATAGCAGGTATATGATGTGAAAACATGGAAAGCATGAAAGTAACAAGTAGGCACATGTGTTTCACCCCAAAACAGTTTGGAAAACAGTAAAAGAGGGGTCTATGTACTCACTTACGATTGCTCAGAAGTCCTTGAGTAACAACCAAACAATGCTAGAGATCGCGGATATCAAATGGCACCTAATATAGGTAACTATGTTAATTAACCGGACCTAGATCGGAAGATCGGATAGCATGAGGGTTTGTAAACCAAACGAGTGTGGAGACTCGTGTGATATGGTTTAACAAAGCCTACATACTAAATGAAACCTAACCTGAGTGCTTTCGACCCATTACGACCCGTTTAGGTAGCTTATGCTACTTTAACGCGTCGTGCGTGTGAAACGCGTTCGGACCGCCTAACTAGTCCTATGACAAGTATTATATGCCTATACATGTTACATAATCAGTTATGTGACAAAATTTTAGGTTACATATGCTTAATTACCAATTATATATGAAAAGGGTATTCTGGTAATTTACCTAAGGCATATAAACTACCTATCATACAACTACTTAAACGATGTGACCATAAGGTATAACCTCGGAAGGTTATTCCCTACACTATGGTCACCTAATGTATTTGGTCGGATCCTAATGATCGACCAAACTGGGTCGGGTTCGAAGGTATAGGCGATTTATAAGATCGCCTACCCTACGACCCTAGACAACGTGGTAATCAGTGGGCATAGTCCCAAGGGACTATGACCAACGTGATTACACTCACGTTGCGAAGTTCTAACGAACTTCGCATTGACCATTACTGGTCAACGCTGAAAGTCAAACAAAGTTTGACTTTCGGACTCGAAAAGCAATAAAATAAGGAAAAGAACGAAAGAATACTTACGAAGGGTCCCCGAATGCTAATCTCGATCCAAGAATCTCAGGTATGAAACAATGGTTTCAACTTAGAGTTCCTAAGATCAAGATTCTAGTGATTTTAGCAATGGGGGTGGATGGGTATTTATAGGAATACCCGAACCGTTAAGATCGTTTGTCGAATATCGTGCCTTAATCATATCCGTACAAGTGTCGGAAGGTTATGGTGCCTAAATTCCATCCTTATCAGCTGACTAAGCATGTTAGAATGTGTGGTTGTGAATTAAACAGCTGCTAATACGTCGAATCTGGTCCCGAAAGTGAAAAACTGATGTTTCTGCATGTTTTCTGTCCAGAATAGGCAGTCGCGTAGCGCTACTGCCAAGGCATTAGGCAGTCGCGCTACGCTAGCACCCCCCTGTTTCAGAAATCTTTCAAAAGTGGCAGGAATGGTCCCTGCACGTGTTTAAGGCCTTTTTCGATGCGTTTGAACCCCGTTAACCTCATTTCAAGGCTCTAAAATGAAGTTAAAGTATAGGGAACTCAAAACATGCTCAAAAATATGCCGGATGATGGTTCGTTTGGTCGTACGAACGCGATGTTCGCTTAATTACGACGGAATGCGCATAAGCGCGAAAAACGATCCAAATGACGCGACGAATGGATTTTTCTTATGGCGAACACTAAAATATAATATAGTCATGCTTACATAAATTTTTGGATGTCCGGATGTATTCAGAACGTAAGTTATGCGCGAAAATGCAAACTTGTGCACTTTTTGACACTTTTAGTCCCTGAATGACCCAAAAGTTTATTTTAGCACACCGAACCCCTCAAAGCCTATTTCTAAGCTATGTAAAGGATATATATGGTATGTTTAACTTATGGTCATGTTCCAGAATGTCTGTTACAGTTCAAATTGGCATACTTTCGCAGTTTGTCAAATTTAGTCCCTGTAAGCGAATAAACTTTGTTTTCACCATACCAAACCTTCCAAAACTTATATCTAAGTTATGTAAAGGTTATTTAAGGTATGTTAAGCCTATTTCACTATTCTGGAGTGTTCGTTGGATTTAAACTGGTTATATTTACGCATCAGTGCGTGTATAACCTTCCAGAAAGCAATTTAGAGCTTGAAATCGAACAAGAGTTGATATGTGCAAAAGCTACACATATTTATACAAGTCCAAAGTATGAAATACAATATTTCATTGGTTTGGCATTAGTTTGATGGTTGAAGTGACACAGGTGTTACATCAGTCAACGATTAGGGTTAACTTCAACACCTCTAGAAGCTAAGCAAGTAGTAGAATTAGCTGATGGTAAGACAATTGAAGCCTCACACATTATTTTGGAATGTAAACTTGATCTTGTGGGTCAAGTGTTTGACATTGACCTCCTTCCTGTTACCCTCGGCAGTTTTGACGTAGTGGTTGGTATGGACTGGTTGTCCAAGCACCGTGCTGACATACTTTGCAAAGAGAAAATCGTACGTATTCCTCTCCCCAATGGAGAATCTCTATCGGTTCAAGGTCATCGTACTGGTGCAATGGTTGGTATCATCTCAGCTATGAAAACCCAGAAGTGTCTACGAAAGGGGTATCCTACTATCTTAGCACTAGTTACTGATACTCAGCCTGAAGACAGGAAAATCGAAGACCTGCCAGTTGTTCGTGAGTTTTCCGACGTGTTTCCTGAGGAACTTCCTGGTTTACCTCCTCACCGTCAAGTGGAATTTCAGATTGATCTTACACCAGGAGTGGCCCCAATCGCTCATGCCCCTTATCGTCTTGCACCTGGAGAGTTGCAAGAGTTGTCTAATCAACTTCAAGAATTATTGGATAAGGGCTTTATCTGACCCAGTTCTTCGCCTTGGGGAGCCCCAGATTTGTTCGTAAAGAAGAAAGACGGGTCCTTTCATCTATGCATAGATTATCGAGAACTCAACAAAGTGACAGTCAAGAACCATTATCCTTTACCTCGCATCGATGATCTGTTTGACCAGCTGCAAGGGTCAAGCTTCTACTCGAAGATTGAATTAAGATCGGGCTATCATCAGATGAGAGTCCGAGAGGAGGATGTTCCTAAAACGGCTTTTCAAATGCGGTATGGCCGTTATGAGTTTCTGGTTATGCCATTCGAGTTAACTAATGCACCAGCGGTTTTCATGGACCTCATGAACCACGTGTGCAAACCATATCTCAACGATTTCATCATGGTGTTCATCGATGACATCTTGATTTATTCTAAGAGCAAGGAGGATCACGAGCGACACTTGCGTCTTATCTTGGAGCTCCTGAGGAAAGAGCAACTCTACGCGAAATTCTCTAAGTGTGACTTCTGGATTCGGGAGGTACACTTCCTTGGCCACATTGTCAATGAATCGGGGATACACGTGGATCCTACTAAGATTGATGCTATCAGAAATTGGGCGGCACCAAAGAATCCTTCGGAGGTGTGACAATTTCTTGGTCTCGCTGGGTACTATCGCATGTTTATCAAAGACTTCTCAAAGATCGCTCAACCTCTTACCATGTTAACACAGAAAAATGTTGCATAGTCTTGGGGAACGAAACAGGAGGATGCTTTCCAACTCTTGAAACAAAAACTCTGCAGTGCACCGATCTTGTCTTTACCTGAGGGTACCGAAGATTTTGTGGTGTACTGTGACGCCTCTATTCAAGGTCTCAGTTGTGTGCTGATGCAACGTGAGAAAGTGATAGCTTACGCCTCTCGACAGTTGAAGGTTCACGAGAAGAATTACACGACTCACGACTTAGAGTTGGGGGCCGTGGTGTTTGCGCTCAAAATCTAGAGGCATTACCTGTATGGTACTAAATGCACTATTTATACAGACCACAGGAGCCTTCAGCATATCTTCGACCAAAAAGAGTTGAACATGCGACAGCATCGCTGGGTGGAACTCTTAAATGACTACGGTTGTGCCATCAAGTATTATCCTGGCAAAGCTAACGTTGTAGTTGATGCCTTTAGTCGAAAGGAGGCAAAACCTAAACGCATATGAGCCTTACAGCTCACTATTCACTCAAACCTCCCTAACCAGATCCGCTATGCTCAAACTGAAGCACTGAAATAAGAAAACCTTAAAGTAGAGTACTTGCGGGGCATGGAGAAACGACTTGTAGAAAGATCTGATGGTATTCGCTATTTCATGGAACGAATATGGATTCCTTTGTTTGGAAATCTTAGAGAGCTTGTGATGGACAAAGCGCACAAGTCTCGATACTCTGTTCACCCGGGTACGGATAAGATGTATCAGGACCTCAAAGTCTTGTATTGGTGGCCAAAGATGAAAGCTCACATCACGACGTATGTGAGTAAATGTCTGACTTGTGCTAAAGTTAAAGTGGAATACCAGAAGTCGTCTGGATTGCTTCAGCAACCAGAGATACCCATGTGGAAATGGGAGCAAATAGCTATGGATTTCGTCACTGGATTGCCAAGAACTCAAAGCGGAAACGATACCATCTGGGTGATCGTTGACCGTCTCACAAAGTCAGCACACTTTCTAGCAATCAAGGAAATGGATAAGTTCTCACAACTCACTGCCGTTTATCTCAAAGAATTGGTTTCTAGGCACGGGGTGCCAACCTCTATTATTTCTGATCGTGACCCGCGTTTCATTTCAGATTTGTGGCAGTCAATGCACAAATTGTTCGGCTCACGTCTTGACATGAGTACTACTTATCACCCACAGACGGATGGTCAAAGTGAACGAACCATCCAGACAGTTGAAGACATGCTGCGAGCGTGCGTGATTGATTTTGGCAAGGGTTGGGAGAAACACTTGCCTTTGATAGAGTTTTCTTATAACAATAGCTACCATACCAACATCTAGGCAGCTCCATTCGAAGAATTGTACGAATGGAAATGCCGTTCTCCTCTCTGTTGGGCTGAGGTGGGTGACAGCCAGATCACAGGTCCGAAGCTTGTACTTGAAACTTCATAGAAAATTATTCAGATCAGAAATCGTATGGTGGCAGCGCATGACCGTCAGAAAAGCTATGCTGACAAGCGTAGGAAACCATTGGAATTCGCTGTAGGCGATCGTGTCATGTTGAAAGTCTCACCCTGGAAGGGTGTGGTGCGATTTGGGAAATGCGGCAAGCTTAATCCACGTTATGTAGGGCCTTTCAAAATTCTGGAACGGATCGGTAAAGTGGCCTACAAGCTCGAGTTACCTGCTGAGTTGGGTAACGTCTATGATGTCTTCCACGTGTCGTAACTAAAGAAGTGTTTGTTTAATGAAACAGCTGTGGTACCTTTTCAAGAGCTAAAAATCGATGATAAATTGCAGTTTGTCGAAGAACCCATCGAAATTATGGATCGGGAAGTCAAGGTCCGTAAGCATAGTCGAATTCCGATCGTGAGAGTTCATTGGAACTCAAGTCGTGGACCAGAGTTCACGTGGGAACGCGAAGATCAGATGAAGCTCAAGTATACTCAACTATTCCCAACTGGCCAATCTAACCCTGATGCAACTGGTGAATTTCAGGACGAAATTCCCTTTCAAGTTGGGGATAATGTGGCAACTGCGGAAAATCCACAGCCATCCCGATATAACACCTTGCTGCTTTGGATTGCTTATCAAATTTCGGGACGAAATTTCTTTCAAGTTGGGGATGATGTGACAACCCGACATTTCAAGGTCTTTTCCCTTACGCATCACTTGTGTCACAATTTTGTTTTACAATTTGTTTTACATAGTGTCATGTGTAGTTTATTGGAAGGATTAAAGTATTCTGATGCTTGGATGTTTAATGTGTAATGTTTAATGTTATTGTGTAATGTTTAATATTAATGAAACCCAAGATGACGAAGAATGATTCTTCGTCACCTTCATGCTCTACGAATATCCTTGGTGAAGATGGACCTTCGTCTTTAACAAGTGGGACGAAGAATGGTACTTCGTCAAGGTGATGTTCGCCAAAAAGGGCTCTCGGCCCAAATCGCTCCAGGCCCAGAGATTCTCCTGTACGTATTATTAGAATTGTTAAAGCATGATCAAACCCTAGCCTCTCTACTCCCTCAATTGAAACAGAAGGCAACCCTTATCCTCTCGAAACCCTTGGTCTCTTCGAAGCCCTATCCTTCTTACAACGTGATCATCCGTCGTTTAGCATACACATCACACTCTTCGGTTAGTCATCATCATTGTTTTAATTACTAGAGGCATTTATATTCTTTGAGGATCTGTATGAGGGTAATATGTTTCGGTCGCATGAAAACATGATTAATATTAGTACGTGATTTGATAATTTTATGTGATAGTAGCAAACTGTTAGAAAAGAATTGCATGATAGAAACTAGGGTTTGTAAGGTGTAGCATGTTCTTGGTGAAGCATGGTGGTTTGATTCGATTAGGTAATGCGATTATGAAACTGTTAAATGATGATTAGGGATTATTGTAAATCATAGAATTAACTAATGATTCATTGTTAATGAACGGCTGTTACTGCAGATTGTTTATACGTGTATGTACTGAACCATGTCATTGATCTGTAACTGTTGATATGAGGGTAATGGGTAATCGTAGGATGTAATCTTGAAAACTGTCTGTTCAGCGACAAGTGGTTCCCGACGAAGAATCCAAGTCGACGAAGGATTCGATACTTCGTCGACATTATTTTGATGAACAATGGGAACCTTCGTCAACATGCTTTTGACAAACAATAGGAACCTTCGTCGCAGTCACTTCTGGATGAAGTATAGACCTTCGCCGAGGGGATCTTCGCCATGAAGATCCTTCATCGTGAAGGTATCCCACTGTGATGATTATGATAATGAATATTTGTGCTTTTAAATAGTATCTGTTTGCATGATAATGTTGATTTGGAGTGAGAAATCTGATTTGATCTGTGTGAGTAGCAAGCTCACCTGTTAACTGTATTACGTGTCATGCACATGGGATGTGGTTTGGTGTGAGATTGAGCAATTGCTAAGTGTTATACGGTGATCCTTATGATGAATGTAAACTGTGTTAATACGTGACTTAATTTATTACGAAACTGATTTCATTAATAACCACGGTAGGGTTGGTTGACTAACTGGAACGGGTAACTTATTATACCGAGCAAATTTAAGGTGAGTTCACTGTCTTTTCAAGCATGCGTCCCAGGGAGGGACATCTGGTAAATATTCCGGGGAGGAATATTTGGTAAATAGGTTTAACATGAATGTTAAACTTGGGATGTTTGTTAATACACTCATATCTATCACTTAAGTCCCATCATATACCGAATTGGTTGCCGGGTAGGCAACGGGGTTATTAGTTGATAGCGTTATTAGGTTTGGCACCCTCACACCGTACCGGGGAGGACGGGCGTGAACTAATTACCTTAACCACTCGACCAATGTTTGATAGAGCATTGGGGAAGGGCAAATAATCTGGAGCCTTCTGCGGTAATCGAGTTATTAACAACATCGAATCTCTGAAATGTTTTAAACTCATTGTTAGGAAACTTTATTTGTAAGTATTGAAGAAAATCAGATTCAATTTGATCTATGAAGAAGACAACAGTCCTGAAGATCACAACAAGAAGAAGAAGATCGGATAAGACAACTAAAAGCAGCAACATCTACTTCAAAGAATCACAAGTTGATCAAGAGCTGAAGAAGATTATCAAAGAAGGTCATTTCTGATGGATCTGAAATATCATCAGTTTCTGACGATTCTGATCATCAGATTTTCTGATGATTTGTTCACCAGAATTTCTGATGAAGTGGTTTATCAGAAATTCTGATAAAAACCCCACTTGTTTAAAAATCAGCTCTATCCTGCCACACTAACCGAAGCAAGTTGACATTATTGGATATCATGATGACAAAGGCAAATTGATTGTTGGATTCAATGAATATGTCAAGGCGCTACTTTTTGCAGGAATAGATATGAATAAACAAATGTTATTCATATATTCAGCCTTCTATAAATAGAAGGCTCACCAAGCAGAGAATAATGAGTTGAGTTAAGCCTAGCATTCAATACATACTACAAAACTCCATTGTCCTCTCATCCTCAGAATTCAAGTATTCGTTTGTAATAGATAATAATCTTACAATCACCTTGTAAACCATTTTGTTTCAAAGTGACATAAACTTGATAATTCTGTAGATCTTGTTTCTTGAAAGTCTGATTTCTATTTCCGCACATCTTTTTCACATCTACTGAAATCACTTGCCATATTACGTGAAAAGAAGTTGTTTAAGTCCATACTGGGACCAACAATTGGTATCAGAGCAGATTGAATAAATCATTTTCAAACGATCAATCGCTCATCTTCTTTTCTCTAAATATGGCCAGCTTTCAATCATGGAATAATGCTTTTAACATTGGTTCTATGTCCAAACCTCTGACTCTGGTCAGAGAGGAATACCCCCAATGGAAAATCAGGATGGTCAATTTCCTTAATGGTCATGACCGAGCTCTGTTTCAATCCATTGAAAGGGGTCACCTACACCAATGACTGAAATACCTGTTATTCCAGCAACCGACCAATCACCTGCTATCCCTGCCTCCCGAGCTCCCAAAAGTGAAATACTTTGGAGTGAGGAAGACAAGGAAAAGGTGGCTGGGGATGAAAGGGCAAGGTCACTTTTAATAATGGCTATCCCCAATGACATATTTTCACAAGTTGATGCATGTGCATCAGCTAAGGAAATATGGGATCAGTTGGAGAATCTTTGTGAAGGAGGAGAAAGGATGAAAGTAAACAAGAGAACAAACAACGTTTCCTCATATGAGAGGTTCAAAAGTTTACCTAATGAAAGATTAAATGAAACATATCAAAGATTTACAAAACTTTTGAACGAGCTAAAGAAATTTGGAATTACAAAATCAAATGATGAAAGAAACATAAAATTTCTAGATGCTTTACCTAGAGAATGGAGAAGTCTAACCATGACTTTGTCCTCAACCATAGAACTAGGAAATATGAGTCTTCATGACTTATACAACATCTTGGTCCCCAGAGAGGAAGAAATATTTGAAGAAACCATTCAAAGAGGGGGATCATTAGCTCTTATCTCAAACTCATAAAGAACACCACCTTCAAACAGTCAAAGTCTTGAGATTTCTGATACATCATCAGATTTTTCAGCTTTTGCTGAAGCAATAGCACTGCTCACCAAAACATTTGAGCAAAGGTTGAGGGGAGGAGGCCAAAGATACCAGAGAAGTGACCGAGGGAGGATGGATGGAAGATCTGAGGAAGAAGGTAGATCTAAGGATATGGGAAAGGCTAAAGTTGTGTGTTACAAATGCAAGCAGAAAGGTCACTATGCATCAGAATGCAAGACCAAGAAACTAAAAGATGTTGCTTATTATGAGAAGAAACTTGAAGATGCAAAGAAGCAGCAACAAGTCAGCTTAATTGCAGCGACAGATACATGGCTATCTGATGATTCTTCTGATGAAGAAGAATAAGAAGAAATGGCAAATTTCTGCCTCATGGCACTTTCTGGTGACCTACCAGAAACTTCAGGACAGAAGGTAAATTTAGACAATCTTGATCTTGAACACAAGCTAAACAAGCTCATGTCAGATTTTCTAAATCTGCAAGATAAAAAGCAATCAGATAGTAAAAAATCTGATGAGTTGCAAAGGACCATGAATAAAATCATACTTGAAAACCAATTACTCATAGAAGAAAGTCTAGATCACAGAGCTAAAATTGAGTTCTATGAAAATGAAAGAAAAGATCTTTACAAGAAAATTAATGATAAAGAAATTAATGTAAGAGGTTTTCAACAAGCCAAAGAATTAATAAACTTCATTAAGTCCATACCAAAGAACAAAGGAGAGAGTTTGGGATATGTAAAATCAAGGGAAAGTAAACCCACTGTCTTTGTAAAAGCAACCCATCAGATTTCTGATAATTTTTTATCAGAATATGACTCTGAATCATGCAAATCAACCTGTTCTGAATACTCTTTCAAAAAACCCAACTTTAAAGCAAAAATAAGTGAATGCAATCAAAAAAAATTTAATATTCCAGAAGCTATTCACTCATCTTTTCAAAATTATCCACTCATTACATCACAAGAAAGAATATAAGAAAATTCTAATAAACAATCTTGTATGTGTGTTGACATACTGAAGCTTGTTCAACACCATCTCCAAAAGAAAAATGAAAAATCTGTTAATGGCTCAACATATAACAGATATTCTGATGAAAGGCCATCAAGAAAAAATAATATGTTTAAAATCTCATCAGAAAAAGTACCCAAGCAAGTCTGGGTACCAAAAACCTTCTAATTTTTCCATTTAAGGACCATCGTGTGCAGCAGATCTGGTACTGCGATTCAGGAAGCTCCAAGCACATGACTGGGGACAGGATCTTACTCAGCAACTTTGTTCAAAAGCTGGGTAAAATGGTAAATTTTGGAAATGGAGTAAAAGGGAGGATCATGGGATATAGATGCATAGGGTATGGATGTTTGACCATAGAGAAAGTAGCCTATGTTGAAGGCTTAAAGTACAATTTGCTAAGTTGTGGTCAATTCTGTGATAAAGGTTTTCAGGTAACCTTTTTACCAGAAAAATGCTTGTTAATAGGTATGGATGATAATAAAATTTATTTAAGTGGAAAAAGGATAAGACAATCAATTTACTATTTTGATTTCAAAGAAGAAAATGAACATCCAAAATTATGTTTATTTTCAAAAATCAACAAGGGTAGTAGTTGGTTGTGGCACAAGAGGTTAGCCCACTTAAATTTCAAAAACCTTAGCAAATTAGCAAGCAAAGGTCTGGTAAAAGGATTACATTTGATATCCTCAAAGAAGGATAAAATTTGTGAAGCATGTGAGATGGGAAAATCCAAAAGAAGCTCACACAAATCAATTTCTGAGTCTCCTATTACACAAAATTTGGAACTTTTACATATGGATTTGTGTGGACCCATAAGTACAGAAAGTTTTTATGGAAAGAAATACATACTAGTAATAGTAGATGATTTTTCCAGGTAAACATGGGTAGAATTTTTAAGGAAGAAAAGTGAAACTCCTGATATGATCATTAATTTTATCAGAAAAAATTGAAAATATGTTAAAACTAACAGTCAGAAGGATCAGATCAGACAATGGGACAGAATTTAAGAATTAAAAAATTGAGAGCTTTCTTGTAAGTAAAGGAATCTCTCATGATTTTTCTGCTCCCAGAACACCTCAACAGAATGGGGTGGTTGAAAGAAAAAATAGGACCTTATTAGAAGCTTCCAGAACAATGCTTGCTTATGCTAAAATACCCACTCATTTTTGGGCAGAAGCTATAGCAAATGCCTGTTTTACCCAAAACAGAACCATAATCAACAAAAGGCTTAACAAAACACCTTACAACATTATCAATGGAAGAATTCCAAGTGTAAAATTTTTACATACATTTGGTTGTAGATGTTTTGTTTTCAATGATTTTGAAAGCCTTGAGAAGTTTGACAGAAAAGCAGAAAAGGGTATTTTTCTTGGTTATTCATTGTTCTCAAAAGCTTATAGAATTTTTATTCTAAATACAAGGACAATCAGAGAAAGTCTGTATATTTCTTTTGATGACTCATCAGAAACAGAGGTTTCTGATGAATACATGAAAGAAATATTTTTTTTCTGACAAACAAGAAAATTATGAACATCTCTTTGAAATGATAACAGAAGAATTCTTAGAACATGATAAATCTCTCACAAACAAATCAATAGATATTTCATGTACTAACCCTGCAGAACAAACGAATAGTGCATCAGAAATCTTAAATCAAAACAATGAAAATATGTCTGATCACCAAAATTCTGATACACTACACACAACTAAGGCAACTGTTCAGGGGGAAACTTCAAATCCATCCGAACCAACAACTTTTCACAACAAGTTAAGATGGATTAAAGGACATGTTCATTCTGACATCATTGGCAACCCAGCAGATGGTGTAAGAACAAGATCTGCTACAACACATGAGTGTGCATTTGCTGGATTCTTAAGCAAGATAGAACCCACGTCTGTCAAAGAAGCTCTGAGTGACTCAGACTGGATTCAAGCTATGCAAGAAGAGCTTGATCAGTTTGAAAAGAGCAAGGTATGGGATCTGGTGCCCAAGCCAAATGATAAATCTGTCATAGGCTCAAAATGGGTATTCAGGAATAAATCAGATGAAAATGGCATAATCACCAGGAATAAGGCAAGGTTAGTGGTCAAAGGTTATTATCAACAAGAAGGTATTGATTATGATGAAACCTTTGCACCAGTAGCTAGACTAGAAGCAGTAAGAATTTTTCTTGCATATGCTGCATCCAAAGATTTCAAAGTTTATCAAATGGATGTAAAATCTGCATTTCTGAATGGTAGAATTGAGGAAGAAGTTTATATGCATCAACCAGAAGGCTTTGTTGATCCAAAATTTCAAAATCATGTTTACAGATTAAAGAAAGCCTTGTATGGTCTGAAGCAAGCTCCTAGAGCCTGGTATGAAACACTCTCAAACTTCTTAATCAATTCTGGGTTCACAAAAGGGACTATTGACACAACACTTTTCCTCAAAACACACAAAGGTCATACTTTGTTAGTCCAGATATATGTTGATGACATTATATTTGGATCAACAAATGAAAATTTCTGTAAAAAGTTTCAAAAGTTAATGACCAGCCACTTTGAAATGAGTATGATGGGTGAGTTAACCATTTTCTTGGGTTTACAAGTAAAACAAAGAATTGATGGAATATTTTTGAGTCAATCAAAATATGTGAAAACAATTCTGCAAAAATACTCACTTGAAAATTGCTCTGTTTCAAAAAACTCCCATGGCAACAGGGAACAAATTAGATTCTGATAAAGATGGAATAAGTGTAGATATTAAAACCTATAGGGGATGATAGGATCTTTGTTGTATTTAACTGCAAGCAGACCAGATATTATGTTTGCAACATGCATTCTGGCCAGATATCAATGTGATCCTAAAGAATCCCACCTAAAAGCGGTAAAAAGGGTTTTCAAATATCTAAAAGGCACATCAGAACTTGGTCTCTGGTATCCTAGGGATACAAACCTTGAACTAATTGCATATACAGATGCAGATTATGCAGGGTGCAAGATTGACAGAAAAAGCACATCTGGTGCATGTCAAATCTTGGGAGAAAAATTTGTATGTTGGGCAAGCAAGAAACAAAACTGTGTTGCAACATCAACAACAGAATCAGAATATGTAGCAGCAGCAAGTTGCTGTTCACAAGTGCTGTGGATGCAAACTCAGCTGAGAGACTATGGGGTAAATCTGACAAAAATACCAATCCTATGTGATTCAAAGAGTGCAATTGCTATAACAGAAAATCCAGTTCATCACTCAAGAACTAAACACATAGATGTCAGATATCACTTCATAAAAGATCATGTTGAGAAAGGTAACAAAGAAATGTATTTTGTTCCAACTGAAAACCAAATTGCTGATATCTTTACAAAACCTCTTGATGAAAAGAGACACAATTTTTTAATCAGCAAACTTGGCATGGTCAATATAAAAGATGAAGATTTTTCTGAAAACAAAAGGGCACAAATTAATAACCAAATTGATGAACATCAAAATTCTGATAATCAAAGAGTAACTCAACAGGTTTCGGACAAAGAGATCCATCAATCTGATGGAATATCAGAAGATCTGATAAATCATCAATAAATGTAATGATTTATCAGAAAATCTGAGGAAGTATCAGAAAATATGATGAAATTATCAGAAATTCTGATACAACATCAGAAACTTTGCTTAAAAATCAGAATGATCACTAATCATTAAAAATTTCCATCTTCATACATATCTCGTATGTGTATAAATTCATAATTGTGTATATTCTGTTTTTGTTTTTCTTTCTTTTGTTTTAATAAAAAAAACATAAAAACAAGACAATAGATCTAGGGGGAACTAAAACAACATATCTGATAAAAACAAGGAAAATCAGATGAAACTCAAATGAGATCTGATAGTTTTAGTGGAACTTAGAAAATCTGATGATCAATCAGAAAATCTGATAATTTATCAGAAATTCTGATACATCATCAGAATCAGTTCATTCATCAGAAAATTCTCAAAATAATCAGAAAATCTGATAATGTATCAGAAGATCATTTTTTTTATCAGAAAAGTTTCTTGACAACCAGGAAGTTTGACAAATCAAAAGAAACAAACATCAGGAAACATTGCTTTAAATGAGATTCAAAGAAATTTATAACCAACTAAATTTTTGAAATAAGTTTCTTTCAAAATATTTTTTTCTGAGGATTAGAACAAGTTGTATAATCAACACTTTCTGGAAATCAGAACAATGATCTAGAGTTCAAAATTACAATGTAAGTTGAAACCTCAAACTCTACTTATTTCCTCTCATCTGAAAAAAATTGCTGATTCAATTTCTGTATATGAATCAAATGCATTATGATGAAATATGAAGAAAATCCAGCTCTCAAAGTTTTATTTAAAGATTTTCTGATATATATCATCAAAAGAAAAAAACTTGGGAAGATACACAATCACAAAAGGGTTTCTATTGGACCTTTTTGAAACAAAAGGGGTCCCACATGAAGAAAAGGTGCAAGTTGGACATTAGTGTTTATCTACTAAATCTTTGGAATCTCTGATTTTCATTCAAAGATTAAATTAGAGATAAACCAAAGGTTTTCAAAAACGGTTGTTTCCTAAACGGATTAAAAACATCATTAAGGTGTCATTAACCACCTTGAATACAAACAACCCACGAAATACACTCAAACATCTCTGTTTCAAAACACTATAAATACCTCAGTAAAAAACAGAGACCTCCATCTTCAACCTTCAAACTCAAAACCCTAAAAACCCTTTTTCCAAAACAAAAACACCAATTCTCAATGGCCGTCATCAACATCAATATGCCACCAGTTGAACACTCTGTTCCTTTCATCACCGAAGCTGAATTTCTTCCATTAAAGAGCGACAATGAAGCGATGAACGACAACATTGAAGAATATGATATAAAGTGTCAAATCCTAATTGAATTTCTGATCAGATGCCCAATAGCTCAAGCTCTCACAAAGACCAGAGAGGTACCAGAAAAACTCATACAACAAGTTGTAAAAACTCTCCAACTCATAAATCAAATCGAGCTGACAGCACATGTGTGGGGAGATATCTTCATTACGATCTCACCAGAGAAAATAAGGGAATGTTTGGAACTACCCTTAAGCCAAAGCTATGAAGAAGCACCAGAAAAAGAAGATATGTTCTCACTACTTGATGCAGTAATGGGTTACAAGACAAAGATTTCAAAAATCAGTGAATTCAAGAGGAATCAGCTACCTGCCTTCTGGCAAGTGTTAATGGAAATTCTGAACAAGTGTTTATCATCAAAAATTGGAGGTACAGATCAGATAAATATGAATGTTCTAACAATCATGTTCAGTCTCATTAGTGGGTTGAATATTGATTTTGGAACAGAAATATTCAATCTGATCAGAAGATCAATTCTGACTAACATTGGAAGGATAGATTCACATCTACCTTTTCCCAGATTTCTATGAATCATAATTTCTGATGCTTTTTCTGAAAGGAACCTAGAAATTCCAGCATCAGAAAATATGTGGAGTACAAAAATCATGAGCCCTTAGACTGTTGTAGGGTCTTGGAAGTCAGATTATGATGTGCCTGTTCTGTCAGAAAGAATGATGAATTTGATACCAGAAGATTCACCCTATAGAGTAGAATATCTAAAGATGTTAAGCAAGAAGCCAGAAAACAAGGATGTTTTTGATAGCGTGTCCCCCATGGAGCATGATGCACAAGAGTCAAGCACACTAACAATGGAGCAGTAGGGTGAATCAGAACCTCACCCAGCTGATGAAGATGTGAACATGAGTCATGTTGCAGAAGAACATCATGCTGAAATCTCACATATAGGATAATTTCAATCCTCTTAACCTCAAAACAGAAGAAAATGTGTTTTCTGCTGGTGTTAAAGGTAGAACATCTGTTGTTTCACCTATTACCCAAGGACATAAATATATGTCAACTGAACAACTACACAAAGAACTTGAAGACACAACTGTTGTTTGTACTGGAAAAATAGCCACAGAAGATAAACTTGATCTGATATTGGAAGAAATCAGAAATCAAAAATTAGACATCAAAGTATTATCAGAAACTGTCAATGATGTGCAGAAACAAACAGAAGACAACACTGCAGCCCTCAACAAACTACAAGAGTCATCAGAAAACAGAGAGAGCTCATCAGAATTCAAGAAAGCTCTCAAAGAACTGCAAGAAATCAAGAAACAGATGGCTGAGGTTGCAAGTGCAGGGGAAAGCTCATGTTCAGGAAGAATTCTTAAAGAAATTCAGTTCCTCAGAGCCAACAACAGCAGCATGGCTGAGGCTTTTGAGAAGCTGATAGTGGAATTGTCTGCACAGAAAGATCAGAATAAGTTGGAATTTCAGATAATGAAGAAACAAGAAGAATCAAATACTCAAGCTCTTGCTGATATTCATCTGTTAGTAAAGAGGCTGGAGTACAATGTTGCCATACTGGCAAAAGTTTATGCTCATGAACTGAAAGCCCCAATTCCACAAGAAAAACAAGCAGGAGTACCAGAAACTCCTCAACAAAAGTTCAAAAAACCAGAAATCATTCAACAAGATCCAACCAAACAATCAGAAACTTCAACACCACAAAAACAGAAGATTCTCATGGGTCCTCCCCCAAGTAAGCCTAAGTTACTCATGGGTCCTCCACCAAACATCCTAAAGCCAGATACTTCAAAGGTCCAACAGAAAGAATCTGTTCTAGTTCAATCATCTTCCACTGCTCTCATAGGAGAAACAAAATTCAGCATACAAATAGACACAAAAGAGAAGAGAAGAATGGAACATGAAGTAACCTCTTCAGAAAGGCCAAGAAAAGTGATTAGAGAAGATTCAGATGGAAATCTAAAAGAAATAGAAGTGCTGAAAGGTGATTTACATACAATCATATACCCTGAAGAACACCTGAAGCATTACTACTGGAAAGGTAAAGAAGACAACCCAGAAAGGCCACTCTCTCCAATAAGCAAAAATATTGTTCAAATCAGAAATGTGGGAAGCTAGGAAATTCTGCACAAACCAATGACCAATCCAATAGTCTTTATTGAAAGAATCATCACTTTAAATACTAGAGGAGGTATCTTAGGTACTGAAGGTCAGAACAAATACACCTTGATAAGAAAAGATAATAGTGAACAAAAGGTTACTGATGGAAATCTGGCTGATGATATTCACCCACTGGGAATAGTCAAAATGAAGAATATCATTGATAGAGAGAAAAGTGGTTCAGTTGTGATCAGAAGAGCCCTTGACAACATCAAAAGTGCAGGAGCAAAGTTATATAAAAGGGCTGCACATGCAGACTTTGATTTATGTATCAATTTTGAGTATAGCAACAAGGTGCTAATACCTCCTCCTAACAACACAATTCCAGCTGAAATTCCTTCAAAACTAGTGAGAACTGGAGCAATCTTTGACAAACCAGAAATGTGTGTAGTCTTCAAAGATGCTCATGATGAGAAAGCTCTGTTCAGAATCAGTGAAATATGCAGGTATTCAAATCAAACTCTGAATTATATAAAGAACTGCATGAATGAGAAACAAGAGCAGCTCAAGAAGAAGGGAAAGAACAATGAACAACTGAGAAAAACAATTGAAGATTGCATTGAAAAGTGGATGGAATCCAGAGGATGGTACAAAGAACTTTACAAGGAAACTCAAAAAGCAATAGATCACAAGAAAAGACTGAAACCAGGAGACAAATACAGAAGTGGAGTGAAGATCAATTAATGAATTGATGAGATTAAATTTCTGTTTTTAAAAAAACAATACTTAGTGTCTGTTTGATGGTTTGGTTATGTTTTATGTTTCTGAACTTAGTTGTTTGAACTTTCTTTTCAAGAATTAGTTGAAAGTTGTTTATGTTTAAATAGATAGTTCATTTTCTTACAATACTTAGGGGGAAAATGTTAGAAAACTTTATTTGTAAGTATTGAAGAAAATCAGATTCAACTTGATCTATGAAGAAGACAACAGTGCTGAAGATCACAACAAGAAGAAGAAGATCGGATAAGACAACTAAAAGCAGCAACATCTACTTCAAAGAATCACAAGTTGATCAAGAGCAGAAGAAGATTATCAGAGAAGGTCATTTCTGATGGATCTGATGATATTTCTGATGAAATATCATCAGTTTTTGAAGATTCTGATCATCAGATTTTCTAATGATTTGTTCACCAGAATTTCTGATGAAGTGGTTTATCAGAAATTCTGATAAAAACCCCACTTGTCTAAAAATCAGCTCTATCCTGCCACACTAACCGAAGCAAGTTGACATTATTGGATATCATGATGACAAAGGCAAATTGATTGTTGGATTCAATGAATATGTCAAGGCGCTACTTTTTGCAGGAATATATATGAATAAACAAATGTTTATTCATATATTTAGCCTTCTATAAATAGAAGGCTCACCAAGTAGAGAATAATGAGTTGAGTTAAGCCTAGCATTCAATACATACTACAAAACTCCATTGTCCTCTCATCCTCAGAATTCAAGTATTCGTTTGTAATAGATAATAATCTTACAATCACCTTGTAAACCATTTTGTTTCAAAGTGATATAAACTTGATAATTCTGTAGGTCTTGTTTCTTGAAAGTCTGATTTCCATTTCCGCACATCTTTTTCACATCTACTGAAATCACTTGCCATATTATGTGAAAAGAAGTTATTTAAGTCCATACTGGGACCAACACTCATATCTGGTAACTAAACATGTTAACAAACTTTGAACTCACCAGCGTTGTCTAATACACTTGTCTGCATGCTTGCAGGTCGTTAGATTCATGGTTGGAACTTGCTATTTGGGAGTGCTGGAGTGGTCATGGGTCGTGGCTCTTGGATACATGTTCATTGGTTTCGCACATTTGTTTTGAAACATTTGAATAACGATTTACTTTTTGCTTCCGCTGAACGTATTTGTTTTAAGTTGTGATTTGGAATTATCTTATGAAATAGATGGAAACTTTTATTTAATATCATGTTATAGTTCAATGTAATTGGTGGCTGGATCCTGGTATGTCACACGTCCCGCGATGTTTCCGCATGTGGTATTTTGGGGGTGTGACAGTTTCTCCACCTTGGAGTCCACAGAGCCATGAGGCGAATCGGTGTTGGTTTGAATGCGGCTCACGATGTCGGGTATAACTCGATCCATTTGATTGGCCATTTGTTCAGCAATGAGGCCTACGAGTTCTTTCTTAGAGATGGAACCAGTGCAGGAATCCTTCTTGGACTTGGGCTCTTCGGATGAGCTTGAAGATGCCATCTAGAAGTTCGAAAGAAAAAGGAAAGGATGAGACTTGATCCTAATTCCCTATAGTTATGGCTCTGATACCAATCTGTCACACCCCAACCGATGGCGGAAACATCGGAAAGAGACGAAATAGATTGCACGAGACATCATAACGCTATGTGACAATATATATTAAATTCAATTTTCATTTCATACCTAGATTTTCATACAAGATTTAAATACAAGAAACAACATTGTCTCAAAACGAACATAACATCAAAATAGATAAATAAAATCTAGGTGTGTATCTAAGTCCACCTAAATCTTGTTTCATCTTGTATCATCATCTCAACAATTCAACATGCAACATGTATTAAAATAGAGTTCAATGCAAAAGAAAAGGCGAGTATACAAGTGAGTGGATTTTTATGAAAGATAGCCCAAGCTAGTCTAACAATCACACATACATCAAGCTTCAAGCTTGAACACTTCTTGTGGGTAAAACCCTAACTAAAACAGAATGTTTGTGAGGTTTTAACCTCTGATTTAACATTTCTCAACCTTTTTTTTAAGCCTAACTAACCATAGATGAGGTTATAAGCATTAGGACATAGGTTTGAGATGAGTAAGAGTCAAGTTTAATCAAGTTTAGATGAAAACTGAAACCAACATTCCACTTTGGAGCCTTTTTGAGGACATTCCAGAGCTTGGTTTTCTATGGAAAACCTCTGGAAATGTTCCTAAGGTTGTTCTAAGCAAGTGGGAAAAAGATCAAGTGAAAAGGTTACGAAATGAGAGAGTTATGCATACTTTTGTAACTTGGTATGAATCTGCTCGAATTTGTGATTAACAGCTGATTAGAGGAGGATTTGAGGGTGTTTTTGATGATTAGCAAAGTGTAAAATGCTAGGATTATGCTTGGGTTTTATAGGGTGGGGCTGTTGACCCGGGTTCGAGTCCCGTGATCTTCAGTTTTGGTTATTTATTTTTCTTTTGTCTTAAAAACATTATACTTTCAGCTATGAGCACAATTAGTCCCTGTAAGTTTAAAGTTTCAGCAATTTACTCTAACAACCCCTTGATTTTAACTAACCAAGTTATGTTACCTTTTTAAAAGAAATTAACTCTACAATTTAAATTAACTAGGTTAGTTTGTTTTTTACTAACTTTAAAATTTAACGAGGCTAACTAGATTATTATAAAAATAACACTTTTAAATTGTAAAATTAATTAATTAGATAAAATAAATAATTAATTAATTAATCATTTTATAACGGATTAGATTAAGGATACGATTTTCGCTTATTTCACGAGCTTAATATAGGATCGAGGATCTAGAATAATATTTCGTTCAAGCGTGAATCGTTCATCGGTTGCACATAAGACTAATTATAAATATACGAATATGATTAAAAAGCTTCGTTTTCATTACGATCAATAGTCACGAATTACAAATGAAACGAAAGTAGATTACAAAGAGAGTACAAGTGTCTAAATATGGAAAGTACAACATGACTTGCTAAACTAAGAAAGCGCGGAAATGCGGAGCGTTACATTCTCCCCTCCTTTAGGAAATTTCGTCCCAAAATTTAGGAAGAGGTAACGAAAAGATGCGGATACTTGGTCTTCATATCAAACCCCGAAAAATCAGCGAGGGTCAAGCTTTCCCTTTTTTCCTTCCCATCGAACCTTGACTATAGGAATTTGACAGCGCCTCAGTTTCTTGACACCTCTGTCCATGATTTCGACGGGTTTCTCTACAAAATGCAAAGTGTCATTGATTTGGAGGTCTTCGAGAGGAACTTGAAGCCCTTCTTCAGTGAGACACTTCTTTAGATTCGAGACATGAAACGTTGGATGAACGTTGTTGAGTTCTCGAGGTAAATCGAGTCGATAAGCCACTTTGCCAATCCTTTCGAGTATCTTGAAAGGACCAACATAGCGAGGGTCAAGCTTTCCCTTTTTACCAAAACGAGCTACTCCTTTCCAAGGAGATAATTTGAGTAGAATATGAACACCAACGTTAAATTCCAAGGGTTTGCGTTTCTTATCAGCGTAGCTCTTGTCACACCCCAACCGATGGCGGAATCATCGGGATAAGATGAAATAGATTGCAAGAGACTTCATAACACTATTTGTGACAATATTTAAATCAACCATTTTCATTTCATAAATCAAATTGTCAACATTACATAGAAATTCAAATAACGTATTCATAACATAACGAAACAAAATTTGATACAACAATTTAAACCTAAGACGTCTAAATGTGTATCTAGGCATCATCGCTACTTCGTTTCATAGCATCATCATCCTCAACCTGTAACATGTTTAAAATAAAGTTCAATGCAAAAGCAAAGGCGAGTACACAAGGTTTGAATAAGTATAGCATAAGTATAAAAGCATTTTCTCGAATCCACATGGCAATTTGTATACAAGGTAACTAGCATGCATAACAATACGTCAAACCCAAGTGTCCACTAGTATTTATCATCCCTCGCCACAAATGTGACGAGACCGTTTAGAATAACGACTTAACAAGACCCCGACGGGTGGTGTACTACTCCTATAGCGCTATATATGTTAAGTTGAGGGCTTAGCAAAGTTAATGACATATAGCATGTATAATCTAGCATGAACCTAAGTAAACAAGTAGCATGTATAACGGATTGAGAGTATAAAGAATGTTTAAGTGTGTGAGTGTGTATTTTGTATAATATGTGACAACCCAAAGTGTTTTTAAAGGTAAATGGGTCAAGTGTACTCACGGTTTTTGCAAGCTTCCACTTGATAAATCCGCGAGAGAGTTGGTTTGATTAGGAGGTTGGAACACTAAGCCCTTCTACATGAGGAAACAAAGTGTATGAGTTTTTGGGAAAATATGGAAGATTTAAGGATTAGGAATTTAAACAATAAGAACTTAGACATATGAAAATAATCATCCTTAACATATGATGTTTGGATGATAAGCTTACTACTTGATAATGTCCATTTGTTCATCATCAAAGGTTCGGTTTGTTAAGTATATTACATATATTATATACGTATTATTATGTCCAATACTTCAAGCATGAGGTAGGAGGATGAATCCTCCATTTAAGAACCTCTTTAAAGTCATAGAAATCATGTAGGAGGTAGGAAGAGAAGTCTTCCATTTAGGCACCTCTAAGTGTTCACCACTACACTTGATGTTATGAACATTCAAGGAGGGTCATGAACTTACATGTAATACAAGAATACTAATCACTAATCTATAAGAAATCATCAAGCAATGTGTGGATTTTATGTAGGACAACCCAAGTTAATCCTAAATCACTCCTACATCAAGTCTTGAACTTGAACATCACTTGTGGGTTAAACCCTTGAACAAAATAGAAGGTTTGTGAGGATTGATCCTCTGATTTTGAATGCCTCAACCTTGTTTTTAAGCCTAACTAACCATAGAAGTGGTTATAAGCATAAGGACATAGGTTTGAGATGAGTTAGACTCAAGTTTGAACAAGTTTAGTAAAGATTTAATCAAAACAGAAACGAACAGTGAACTTTGGAGCCTTTTTGGCGATGTTCCAGGGACTGGTTTCTTGTGAAAAACCCATGGAATCGAAGCTAAGGTCAATCCAAGCACATAGGAAAAAGAATGGAGTAAATCAGACAAGAAACGAGTGAGTTATGCTCATTTTTGTGAAGAGGTAGCAATCTGTCCGAACTTTTGTTGGTGCATTAATGTGTCTGTAACTTGCTCTTGTTTACGTTGTAATTGTACGGTCTTTTGTTATCGTGTTTGTATAGTTTCTGTTGAGTCGACCAAGTCGGATATCCTCCTATCTAACTTGGTACGACGTTTGTCTCTGTAATGTATGGTAAACTAATGCTAGTGTGCATTACGTTTATGTGTGTTTGTTTCTCTTCTGTTTCTGTTAAACACTTAGTTGTTTTGCTGTCATGAAACCATCCCACGAAGAACCATTCTTCGTGGGGAATCATGCTTGACGAAGAACCTTCTTCGTCGTTATGAGTGTGTGACGAAGCATCCTTCTTCATAACACATGTCTTTCATGGCTAGTTGACGAAGGACTAGGTTCTTCGTCAGCTTAGGTTCTTCATCAGGCCCATTACATTCTTTGTCGTGTAATGGGTCAGGGGCAGTATATAACAGCATGTTGTCTAACAGTTTCAATATGAGAGCATGAGAGCTTACAGTGAGTCTATCAAACATTGTGTGTATATGTTTGTTATTGTTCTCATCCATTTAATCAAGTGAATCTTTGGTTACGTGTTTGTTTTTTTTAGATTGTTCGGTTTGCACCGTCACGGGGATTCCGCACTCGTGACCGTGTTTGTGATATACAAGGAATAGGTTTCGTATTGATCCTCCGAGAAAAACGGACCTACAAGTGGTATCAGAGCATTGGCTCTTTTCCTTGGTTAAAACCAAATATTGTTGCTTTGAAACAAGTTGTTTATGTTTTCAGGAACTGTTCTTATTGAAAGTTATATTTTCTGGAAAAAGTGTTGAAAAATCATTGAAAGTCTTGTATCTTGCTGTTTGTTTTTAAGAAAACCTTGTTAAAATTCATGTTTACATGTTGAGATTTGGTTTTTATTGAAAGTTTGAGTAAAATTCTTGTTCGGAAATTTGTCCGGTGCCGGAAAACTCATCCAGTTTGCCGGAAAACTCATTCAGTTCATCGGGATATTCAAAGTGTTCTTGTTGTTCTTCATATATTTTCTGTGTTTGATCCTCATTTGTGTTTGAATTATTGAAGTGTATCATTAAAATACAATTGTTTGACAAAGTTGTCCAAAGTATGATGGGTTGGTAAACTCAGTGTGTCTCGGTAAGGGTGTTGTTTGAAAACAGTGTCACCAACTATTGCAGTTGATTTGATTTGTTTTGAAAAATATCTAACAGCTGTCTGTGACATCTAAGTCAACAAAAAACCTGTCAACGAAGAATTAGTTATTCCTCAAGGTGTTTTAGATGAAGAACCATCCTTTTCGTCAAATTGGTCCTTTACGAAGAACCTATCTTTCATCACCTTATCTTCTACGAAAAACCATAGTTCTTTGTCATCTTTACCTCAACTAACCAGTTCTTCACAGGATTGGTCTTTCACGAAGAACTATAGTCTTTCGTCACTTTCACTTATACATTTTAAACAGAAGGTTTGAAAATCATAGTTAACAGTTTCATTGATGTGTTTGATCAGGTACACTCATTCATACATCAAATATGAGTACTAGTCCATGGGATTGGAGCAGTATCTCAAGCACAGGTCAAGATCCGACCTCTGCAATGTCATGGGTCAAGAATATGATGCCACAACAAACAATTTTTGGAAGTCAATGGGCATGCGTAGTGAATCAAAATCAAAATATTCAGAATTTGCTAATGAGCGAAAGTGAAACGGGTAGCAACAATCGCTCGCCAAAGCTGAATCATATGAATGACTATCCATCTTGGAAAGGTCAATTTCATACTTACGTTCTAGGGCAAAACACCGAGTTATGGACGTGTTTTACTAAGGCATACAACACAACTCTTAAAGAAGCAGGATCAAATCCAACGACTTTGGCGAATATGGTTGAAAGCGACAAGAAGGCGTATGATCTGGAAAAGAAGGCGTTTGCTATCCTTACGCAAGAACTCCACAAAGATATCTATCATCAATTCTCTTATTGTACCACCGCGAAAGCCTTGTGGGACATCTTGGTAACAAGAGGAGAAGGAAATGCGGCTACAAGGAAGGAACACCAAGATTTGTTGAAGAAGGAGTTTGAAGCGTTTTTATTCATGGAGAACGAAACATTAAATGACATGACAACTCGTTTTTATCATTTACTTAGTGAAATGTTTTCTTATAAAGTTTTTGCAACTCCACAGGAAATGGTGACACAGTTTGCTGATGCTCTACCACCAAAGTGGAGCCCATTCATTGAATTGTTAAAGCATACAGGTGTTTTAGATACTGTCAGTATCTATGAATTTGTTCAGAAGCTGGAAAACAAGAATGAAGAGGAAATCCGTAAAGCTAAACGCATTACAGTCCCTCAAAATCCAGAGATGTACTTTGGAGAGATTAACCCTGCTGCTAGTACCAGTCAGCAACCAAAGCTACAAACGACTTTTGTGTCGAATACAAGCCCTTTTCCTCAACAGACAAATGTAAACCCTTTCCTACCACAATTTACACCAGATCAATCAGCTTCCACAAGTGTTCAAACGTCGTATGGTCAGGTTTTTTTATCCAAATGCCTATCTTCCACGACCACAACCTGCTGCACAACCTCAAACCCAATCACAACCCCAATTTGATCCAAGTGCCTATTTCCCTCAATCTCAACCTCAAGTTACTACACCTCAACCTCAATTTGATCCAAGAGCCTATTTTCCACAACCGCCTGTTGTTACACCTCAACCACAAGCCCAACCACAACAAGCATGTTATAGTAACAACTTTCAACCTCAAAACCCCAACACCGTCAGAGTTGATACTTCAAACCTTTCAAAAGTCAGGATAGAAGTTGCAAAGGAACATATGGAACTTCTTAATACAATGGTCAATGCCTATTGTGGATTGGTCGCAAGTCAAATTGGAAACATTAATTTGACTAATGAAGATTATCAATAGATAGACCGCGATGAAATGGAGTTGATGGACATAAAGTGGGCGTTTGCGAGTGCTGGTAGAAGGGCGAAGGATTATATGAGCAAAACGGGGAAACTAGCTTGGAAAGCAAACGGGATACAAAGTACGGTTTCGACAAGGATGCAGACACGTGCTTTAATTGCGGTGAAAAGGGTCACTTCAAACGTGAGTGCACTCGACCGAGCAGACAAGGCAACCAAAATCCCTTCCGAAATCAAACAAGTACATACAACACAAATCAAGCTAATCATGAAAGAGGGATAGTAGCTGTGAACAACCCAGCCAACACAACCAACCCCAACCAGTCAGGGCCTTCAAACACCAACCGAGCATTAGTCGTTCAAGCTGATGAAGGGTGTGATTGGTTCGTACAGTTTGGAGGTGGCGAGCAAGGAGGAGGAGGAACTGCGTGTTATGCCAAAATCATCCATCACATCAAGCATGTGCACAAAGAAGAGTTCTATGAAAGTGATGATAGTTCGGGTATAGTGGTCGTTCGGATGAAGAAAGCTCGAGCGTGGAAGGTTATAGTTCAGAATCGGATGTGAATGAGGGAATGGATTCTGATGTTGATAGTTTGTTAAAGGAAGCTAAGGAGTTAAAGTGTCAGAAATCTGTTCTGATAAAGAAGGCTGCTATTGCATCAAAAGAAATGGAGAAGTCCTTCTCTGAAGATGGATCTTTCTCTTATCAGATTGCCTTTATAGCAAATGTCGTAGCCTCGACAAGTCATGTAAATTCCGACACTCCTACTCCTAGTGTATGCAGTATTTGTGCAGATCTGAAACATGAATCGGAAATGATTCATAGTCACAATCAGAATTTGGTTGTTGAACTGTCAAAATGCAAAGAGGCAAACATGGCCTTAGCTCATAATGAAAAAGATTTCAAATCAGTAATTGAAACTTTAAAGAAATGCGTTTCTGAATTAACAAAAATTGTTTTCAACAAACACACTGATATTAATAACTACATTAATATCATTGAGTAAACAAAGAAGGAGCTAGCCATGGCAAAATGCAAGCATGATGCAATCAAGCTCAAATTGGAGAGTTATTCTAACTCCCGATATGTGCTTAATCACATCATAGACGTTCAAAAACTGAAAGGGAATGTGAAAGGCGTTGGGTATAAGTCGTGTCCGCCACCTTTGAGACACAACTATACCAAAATGCCCGATGAATAGGAAATGTCTCGTTTTGAACCAAGTATACCTCTTGATTATGAGGAGGTCACTACAGGATTAGGGTTCAAAGCGGACAGTTCCTCGGAGGGCTCATCTGAAAGAACAGAAAATTCAACATCTACGGAACAAAGTGCTCCAATTGTTGAGGACTATGATTCGTCAGATGATGAATCAGATGTGAGTGATCAGGATAAATCTCTTGATAAGATGAAAGGAGTAGAAGTTCCTATTGAGAATCATATTCTGTGTGATCCTCCTACTCCTGTTGTGCACTCTGTTGCTAAACAAGAGATAGATCCTATCAAGGAATCTGTGTCTACCGTTAAAAGTGAGAATGTGTTGTATACTTTAGTCGGTGATGGTAAAATATATTCAAACAAAGATTTTCTAATTAAAAATGTCAATCAATATTAGATTGATAAAGTGTTTGAAGATACTACCAGTAAGTTTTTGGGTAAGGCGATCCCTAGAGTTATTGTAACTCAGTCTGATTCTATTCCAAAATCCGAAGTTAGAAAACAGTATGGAAACCAGATTTTACCAACAAAGCAACAATCTATCGCTTCTAAGGGTAAACAGCAAGAACAACGAGCTCAAAAGCCTAAGGTTTCACAACCAATGTTTGAAACAAAGGGAGCTTGTTACAAGAAGAAAAACAATGATGTTAAATTTGTAGCATCAAAAGGTACTGATAAAGTGGAGACTTTTGAAAATAAATCAAATACCGATTTTGTTCAACAAGTCAAAATTTTTAAACGTAATAGTCAAAACAATTACACTCAACACACAAATGGGTGTGATGAAGGAACAAGTACCTTTGGGTCTACAAGTTCGACATCAGGTCGTCAATTAGAATCTCCTAAGTTTGTTGAAAGGAGATCTTGTTTTAAGTGTGGAGAGTTTGGACATATTATCAAAAACTATACAAACTCTCCCAAAGAGAAGTTTGTTGAGAGAGCCCCTCCTGAAAAAGGTCACCAACAACGTCGTTCTGTTTCACCAAAACAAGATAAACGCACTGTTAAAGAACAAGAAACAAAACAACGACGTCAAAATGTTAAGGTGATAGAAAGGGCTTTAAAACCGGATGTAAAATCTGTTAAAAAGGAACCAAGTTCATTACAACCGTTAAAACCAGAAATTTTAAAGTCTGTTAATAATACATAGTCTGGTAAACGGAAGAAATCTTGGAAACCTAAAACCGGTGAAGTTTCTGGGGGAGACATGAAATTTCCAATTCATCAAGAAATCGAAATCACATTTCTTGATGATCAAGGACGACCCAAGACCACTAAGGCTTGGGTCTCCAATTCCAACTGATTATTGAATGAAATGTGCAGGGTGTTCCAGGAGGAACTGTTAATAGTCATTGGATTGTTGACAGTGGAGCATCTCGGCACATGATTGGTGACTTATGGCTTCTTTATGATGTGAAAAACATTAGAGGAGGTTATGTCGCGTTTGCTGGAGACAAAGGCGGATACATCACTAGAGAAATGATCTCCAATGGTGTTGTGAGTTTTGATAAGATCAATTATGTGCGACAAATTGATCACAATCTTTTGAGCGTTTCACAAATCTGCGATAAGAAGTTCACCGTGCATTTTGATGATGCCGGTTGCTACATACTGAAGCCTGGGTTTAAAATTCTAAAAGAATGGATTCTCTTATCGGCTCCAAGGATTAATGATCTTTATATTTTTGACATGAGCCAAGCGATTACAACATCTACACAAGTCACGTGTTTTGTCTCAAAAGCCATAGAAAAGGAGTCAATATCTTGACACAGACGAACGAGGCACATTCACTTGATAAAAATGAACCATTTGGAGAAAAACAATCTTGTGAATGGTGTGCCTGTGAAGAATTTTCATCTACAAGATGTCTATGTTTCGTGCTAGAAGGGAAAGCAAGCGAAGAAGTCTCACCCGATTAAGAAAGTCAACACTGTCAGCATGCCTCTTAAACGTCTTCATATGGACCTCTTTGGACCTATGAAACACAAGACGACCTTTGGGGATGCTTATTGTCTGGTGGTTACTGATGACTATTCCAGATTTTCTTGGGTATCAGTAATGGCGCACAAGAGTGAAACTCCAGAAATCCTCAAGAATCTTCTTACTTTACTAGAAAATTTGTACACGTTGAAAGTAAAGAGGATCCGAAGCGACAATGGAACTGAGTTCAAAAATCATGTTATGGATGAGTTCTGTACTTCAAAGGGCATTCTTCATGAGTACAGTTCTCACTACACTCCACAACAAAATGGTGTCGCTGAGAGGAAGAATCGAACGATAATCGAGACTGCAAGAACGATGTTGGTAGAGTCGAAGCTTCCTGTTCAGTTCTGGGGGGAGGCTGTGGCTACTGCTTGCTATACTTTAAACAAAGTTCTTACAGTTAAAAGGCATGAAAAGACTTGTTTCGAACTGTTACACAAAAGGAAACCAGACGTTTCTTACTTAGAACCTTTTGGCGGTCCATGCACTATGATTGAACCTCACGAAAAATTTGGTGCCAAGGCTATCGAGGGGTTCTTCCTTGGATATGCTACTCTGAATTTTCATGTGTGGAATTTGACAACCAAAAAGATTGAGTTATGGGGTGAAGTAAAGGTTCAAAGGTATACTAATTCTGTAAGAGCTCCGGGTGATCCTTGGATGTTCGATTATGATGGGCTATTCGACTCCTTTAATCTGCCAACCTTTGATGATGGATCTGCAGCTGCTCAAATGTTACTGGAAAGTGATAATGCAGTTGACTCATCATTGGTGCGACTATTTGTTGTTAACCCTCAAGCTTCTACTTCGGTTAACAATATTGCTCAAAATGGGGAATTCGAAGATGCCACTGATTACAATGTGTCGTCGGAAGATGATGAGTTCCACATTGCGAATGAAGGCTCTTCAGATCTAGTTGCTCCTGTTCAAGGTGCTTCTGAAGCAACTACTCTTGTGCAGAATCAAGACACTGCTGAAGGGAATGCATCCACATCTACGTCTATGCCAACCGTCGATTTGGTTGTTGATCTTAACTTTAACAATTTGGGTATTAATACTCGTGTTCCTGATGTTCCTGAAACGAGAATTCATGATACTCATCCGCAGCAGAATATTATTGGAGATGTCCAAAGTGGAGTGCAGACACGTAATCAGCTGAGAAACAACCAGAATGCTGGTTTGTATTCAGCTATAAGAGAATCCGGGGAACAGAATTATTGGTCCTTTGCGTGTTATGTCTCACAAGAAGAACCAAAGCCTTGGAAAGAAGCGTTAAAGGATAACTCTTGGGTGGAAGCTATGCAGGAAGAACTGCAACAATTCCAGAAGCTGGGTGTCTGGAAACTTGTTGAAAAACCTAACAATTACAAGAAAATTGGCACTCGTTGGATTTACAAATGCAAAAAGGATGATCGTGGAGTAGTCATTCGGAACAAGGTGAGATTAGTCATTCAAGGGTTTCGTCAGATCGAAGGGATTTACTATAATGAAGTTTATGCACCTGTTGCACGTCTTGAGGCTATTCGGATCTTTCTAGCTTATGCTTCATTTAAAGGATTCAAGGTCTACCAAATGGACGTGAAAAGTGCATTCTTACATGGTGTGGTTGAAGAAGAGGTGTACGTCGAACAACCTCCTGGTTTTGAAGATCCTATTCACCCTGATCGGGTTTGGTTGCTCAACAAAGCTCTCTACGGTTTACATCAAGCACCGAGAGCTTGGTATGCAACCTTATCTAACTATCTGCTGGAGAATGGTTTTCGCCGGGGTCTTATCGATTGCATTCTTTTCATCAAAGAACAGGATGGAGATCTTCTGTTAGTACAGGTATACGTTGATGATATTATATTTGGTTCAACTAATGATGTTTTGTGCAGGTAATTCGAGCGTGTTATGCAGGAGAAATTCGAGATGAGCGCCCTGGGGGAAATGAATTTCTTTTTGGGCCTACAAGTTCAACAATTGAGTCTGGCATATTCATCCATCAGACTAAATATGTTGGTGATATCTTGAGCCGGTTCCAGATGTCTGAAGCAACGCCCATTGGTACCCCACTTCCGTAGAATCACGGGATTACTCCGGATTTGAAGGGTGAAAGCGTTAACTCTTCATATTATCGAGGAATGATCGGATCTCTAATGTATCTCACAACCTCGAGGCCCGACATAATGTATCCTATGTGCCTGCTCGCAAGATATCAAGCCAACCCAAAGGCCTCACATCTGGGAGCTGTAAAAAGGATTTTCCGCTATTTGAAGGGTTGCCCGGACACCGGTCTCTGGTACCCTAGGGATTATAGTTTCGACTTGATCACGTTCAGCGATTCGGATTTTGGTGGCTGCAAAATCGACGGCAAATCCACAACGGCTGGATGTCGGTTTTTAGGAAATAGCCTGGTCACATGGCAGTGCAAGAAGTAGACTTGTGTCCCTACATCAACTTGTGAAGCTGAATACATTGCTGCCTCAAGTTGTTGCTCCCAAGTTCTGTGGATCCAGCAACAAATGCGCGACTACGGTTTTGAATTCCTATCTACTTCTATTTTCGTTGATAATAATGCTGCCTTACAGATCACTAGAAATCCTGTGCAGCATTCCAAGACCAAACACATCAAAATTAAATATCACTTCATACGTGATTGTTTTGATAAAAGACTTATCGATGTTGTTAAGGTCCACACTGATCACCAACATGCCGACCTGTTCAATAATGCTTTTGATAAATCACGTTTTGATTATCTTCTTTTGGTCAATGGCATCAAGGTGAAACATGAGTAAAACTTCTTTGGCTAATCGTTCTCGTAAATATTTTTTTAAACTCAAAAAATACAAAAAGATTCTCATTTTCATTACATTTTCGCATTTTAGGGGGAGAAATTTCAAGAAAATACAAAAACATATGAAAAAGTCAAAAATCCAAAAATATGTCTTTACGTTTGAAAAATGCAAAATTCAAAAACATTAGAAAATCAAAAATGAGTTTCTTAGATAAATAAGAGAAAGTGATGAGATACATTGGTGTGGTCTGTCAATATGGTCAAAAATATAAAAAGAAAAATTGAAAAATGATAAGTAGCTCTACTAATGATGTATCGGTAGACTCACAATCAGATTAAAATGTGCAGGATGATATAAACCTAACAGACTTCAAGTCAGGTGGGAACCATTCATTGGCATATGGTCTTGGTACTGAAATTCGTTTGATTGATTGCCAAGGTTCTGAGATATACGGTCTTTAATGTTGTCTTAGCATCTGGGTATCATGGTTGTATCTTTTACCGAAAAATAACGGTGACGAAGTCTAGATCTTCCATGATACTATACATACATGTACATATTGCATACGACCTCAATAAGTGATCAACAATCACATGTCCAAACAAAATAAGTGATAATATATCACAGCTTTCTTGCGGGAGTCAAGTTCGTCTCTATGTCACTACATTGGTACTAACTTGTTCACGGACTTGCTCATGTGCCCTCATGCATCTGAAAATCAAGTTCCTTATCAATAAGTGATTTATCACATAGGGCTTGTTTTCAATCAAAAATAAGTGAGTATCTCACATCATTTTATACAGTCAAACATATGATAAGCGGTATACTCACCAGTAAGATGAACTCTCGTACATACCTTGATACGGGAATGTGTCGTGAGTGGATGAACACCGACTAGTAAGTATAATTCATACCGTAAATCGTATCTCCTAATTGTGATTACATCTAATAAGTTGAGCTTATGTGGACAACAATACCGATAATCGTGGTAGGATACTTATCTAAAGCTTTAAAACGGGAAACAAAAATTGTTTTGACAAAGACCGTAAGCTGGTATGATTCTCTTACCTTGAAACTCGCAAAAAGTTTTGGTATTGTATAGTTTCTTTATGTTTGTTAGTGCTTGTTTTTAGTTTACCATATTTCAAATTCAGTTTTAGTGTAATTTGTAAAGTTTCTTTTTGATTAACCGAAGTTGAAACTCGAATGTTTTCTACCTAAAAGCCCGAAACCGACTTGTTTGTGATTTCACTACTTCATAATGATCCTTTTGCATTTGGTAAACCTAACACAAAGCTAAAATCTGTTCAAATCTGTTCAAAATTGTTCAAAATTAGACTTGGTGATACACTATGTGCTGAGGTCTACGAAAGACCTCCTGGTCAACGAAGAACTCCTTTTGGTCAATGAAGAACCTCCTTATTTGACGAAAAACCATTCTTCGTCGAGGTCTTCACGAAGAACCTAGGTTCTTCGTGGACCTTCATTATGGGCTAACTGTTTAAGGCCCATTTAGGTTCTTCATCGGCCCACCTTAGTTCTTCGTCGTTGATAGTTCTTCGTGGGGGTCAGAATATATAAAGGGACCCCCCCAGTGCATTATTGTCATCACAATTTCAAAATCACTTTTTCATTACCCACTACTATTCATCTTCTCTTTCACAGAAAAACCCTCAACCGACTTCAAACTTGTTGATTTCTTTGTTATTTTGAAATACCAAGGTAAACGATGGACCGGAAACATGATCAAAACCTTGAATACCCTTCGTTTCTGTCCGATGTTTGTTTGAAGACCTCTTATTGATTCGATGATGCTATTGATAAAAACCCTTATATAAATTATGTTCATTTCTTTATATTGTTATTGATAATGTCATGATTTGTTACAGGTTTATTTATGGGTAATCGGTCATAAGTAACTGTTAATGACCTGATTTTTGTTTAAGTTTTCATCTATTTAAACAAGGGTTTTAACATGGGTTTTTGGATCTAGAATAAGGGTTGTTTTGGTTTTGATTTTGGTTGATCTGGTTCTTGATATTCTGGGTAATCGTTTGAAATGTTTAATCGATTAAAACAGGGGTTTTGGGTTTAGTGATTTGGTTTTTATTGTTTGTTTGAATCTGGGTATATTTGATGTTGTTTAAATGGTGTCTTGATTTTGTTTAATACACCTGGGTATTGGATCCTTCATGTCTGTTGTGTCATATATGTTTGTGGTTTGTTGTTTGAATCAACTGTTGATTCAACATAGATTTGCGAAGAACCTTGTTTACGAAAAAACCCCCTTTTCAATTTGGGGATGAAGAACTGAAATTCAGTTGAATAACCCCAATTAAATTTAGACAAAAAACCCTAAGTGACGAAGAACACTTCTTCGTTGGTTTTCCACAAAGAACCCATTCTTCATCAAATCATGTTTGACGAAAACCCTTATGGTCGACGAAGAACCATTCTTCATTGACTTTAATTGACTTTAGTTCTTCGTTGGTATAAGCCACGAATAACCTGGTTTTTCGTTTACACTGGTTCTTCGTCCATAGGCAGTTCTTCGTAGGGTTCCATACTTAGTGAAAATTTCATGTTCTTCGTATGTGTCACACCCCGAAATATCAGAGCGTTGGCGTGACTGGATTGGTATCTTCATTGCACAGCGGAATCAATTTAGCTAAGTCTTTCTAGAAGTTGAACGCCCACTAAGTAATCGAGTCTCCAATGGTTCTCCTATTCCAACCGTGCCTTGTCTTAGAAAAGTAACCTGAGAAAGAACATGCGAAAAAAGTCAACATAAAGTTGAGCGAGTTCATAGTTTGTTTGTAAAAGATTTGAAATAAATCTTTTGAGTTGTGAAAGATTTGAAATAAATCTTTGGAGTAACCGGTTTTTGAAATAGTATTGAGAAAACGAATTTAAAAATCATTTTCTTGCCAAGTTATATGGAATCGTTGTGTTTGTAACACAGTATGTTCATAAAAACCATGTGTTTGTAATATTCGTAAAACCGTCAATGCCCACCCTGACTTTGAATCCATACCCGCATAACCCTATGCTTTGAATTTGTATAAAACATGGTATTTAATTTGTATGAACAAGTATTTTTTTGTAAGTATATATGTCCCTGGTATGTAGCAAATAAGGAAAAAGAGATCACCAATGGTTTGCAAGGCCATTGATATGTGTGAAGTGCAAGTAGGAAGACTCAAACCTAGCGGATTTGTGCGTCGGGTACATAGTCACTCCAAGGTCCGTACTGTGGGCCTGGAGCTGGGCTCGCTACACCCAAATAGATCTACCGCATTGTGTCCCTCGGTCCTACCATGAGGATTAATGGCCTCCAGTTCCCGCCTACCCACTCACATGATCTAAGTAGTAAACCCTCCTTACGCTAATCATACCATGTATAAAAATCCCTGGTCTCCCCGACCCAATCCCCGGTCACCCTGACCGAAAATCCCTGGTCACCCTGACCGAAAATCCCTGGTCACCCTGACCGAAAATCATTCACATTTCAAAAATAAGCATTTTTATCATACTTGGTACTCGTTCTCACCAAGAGTGCTTTTTGTATTTACCCGTAGTTTAGAAAACTAGAATTTGTGGGTATGCATATTCTGAAAGATACGTTTGTTTGAAAACCGGTATGTTTAGTATAAACCTTTCGTAAATCATTTGTGTTCCTCGAAATCCCTTCGTAATATGATTTAGAAATACGAGTTTTGCGTTTGTTCAAAACTTTGTATGTTTTTGCAAAACGTGCATGTCTTTCCACCCCGAAAACATTTATAAAAATGTAAAACCGTAAAAAGTGGGGTTATGAACTCACCTGAATATTCCTGTGCAAAGCTAGCTAAATACGGCTTCGTGATGTCGTTTCCAAGACGAGACTCGCTAGCATGCATTCTACAATATTCCTAACACGGAATATCTAATAAGTTCCTAATAAAAACGGTAACTAGTCTACTTGTCACCAAGCTCTACCGAATCGTTAGCCGAACGATTCGACAGTAAGTTGTTAACTTGAAAGAAGCGAAGAAGTTATGCTTGCGTAATTCGTTTATTTGTCGATACTTAAGAAGTCTTGAAAAGACTTAGTTCTCGAGAGGTTTAAAATATATGAATATTTATATAAGTGTATAAATACATTGTTATAATCGCGTTAGTTGTCTCGAGAATTTGTACGTGTATGTAAAGTATATTTACATGAAAGTATATATATATATATATATATATCAAATTCGTACGAAAACTATATAATAAACTCGTATTATATATATTGCGTTTTGTGTATATTTGCCAAAAATATACGTATATGCCGTTTAGGCGTTTGGAATAAATATAACAACTTATATTTATTTTTATAAGGAAATTCGTGTGGTTTAAATATAAAAATTATATTTATTTCTATAAAACGAATTCGTCGAATTTCCGAAGTTCAAAATAACTAAGTTTGTTGTTGTAAATATTTTCCGAATCGTTGTTTTCGTAAGTTGTAAGTCGTTGTCGAAGGAAACTTTATATTTGTATCTCGTAAAAGTCGCTTATAACAATAGTTGTCGTTTTACAAGAAAAGCATGTTTTTATAATAAAACTTGTTTTATTTTGCGGGTTTTCTCGAAAAACGGGCAGAGTTTCCTCTGTTTTTGGACGCCCCGGACAACCAATGTTGTCGTTATATCATCAAAATTCAACAATATTCCATCAACTCACGCAAAATATATGATAGCTTTTAATCAAATACGCCAAAATAAGATGTAAATAGTCGTTAATGGTATCGGTCGAGCTCGCTCACGTTATGGGTTATAACTAAATAACGTAAATAATAAACACGTCCTAAATATTTACCATCTCCTCGTGTCGAAATGCTAACTGAGTTGACCGAGTCAACTAGGTTTGACCGAGTCGACTCACTGTTGACCGAACTTGACCGAGTTGACCAGACCCGAGACCTTGACCCGAACCGAACCAAAACCCGCTTTCGTGACCATTCTGAACCGAGCCGCCTGTTGACCGAAACCCAATAACCCGAAACTGAAATCTGACCCGAGACGCCTGCTGACCGAAACGTAACAAGTTAACCACCACCACTGATGACCTGTGCCACACCCAAAACTGAACCTGCATCGACCTAAAACTCGAACCCGAACCACGAACCATACCGAGCTTGAATCCGATCTGAACATCATCTTCATCATTATCGGACTTAAATCTTAAAAAAAAAAAGTAACAGAAGGGGGGTTTACCGTGAAGCTGTCGGAACCAACCGCCATCACCGCGGCTCCACCGTCGACCGCCGGAAGGCGCACCACCGGCTCCGGTCCTCTGTTTTCTCCGATCTCCTCTCTCGTCTCTTTCTCTATCTCCCTGCTCGATCTTGACGCCGCACCACCACCGGATGGTGGTGGTGGTGATTGTTTCCGGAACCGTAAAAAGAAGGGGGGTGGGGGTGCCTTGTTCGTCAGAGAGAACCACCAGTTCGCCGGAGATGTAACCGAGAGGGGGGGTTGTTGCTCGGCCGATGCTTGTTCACCATTGCCGCCCACGCACCGCCACGCGCCGCCACCGCCACGGTGGTGGCTGGCCGGTTCTTCAGAGGGTGAGATAGATATGCAGGTGTGTTTGGTTGTTGTTGTGTTGTGTTGTGTGTAATATAAAATCGAGAGGGAGAGGGAGGAGACAGACTTTAAGTCTGTGTATGGTTGGGAGTTTAGAGAGAAGAGAGGTGTTATATAGAGGATTGTTTAAGATCTTGCACAAAATATTTTGTATAGATTTGTTTAGATTTTTGGCAAGATTTTATAAGATCTATAGAGATCTTGGTAAGATTCACAAGAAAGTCTTGTAGTATATAATATGCAGGTTTAGGCTTGTGAGTTTTGGGCTTGGGCCCACGGCCCACAAGCCCATCTCGTGTGAAAGTGGCCCGTAAATCCTACGAGATCCGTTGTCAAAACCCGAACTCCGTTTATCATCAAAAGATAAAATTTTCGTATTAAAATACATAAAATACGGTCGGTAGTCGTTTGCACACCCGTTCGTCGATGACGGTAATAATCGCGAAAAATTATATCGTTGTCGTCTTTAATCCGTTTTTCGATCCGGTTTCGACTGTAGTCACTAAAATTAAATTACGAAGCTAAATATATCGTAAAAATTTATTATTTGTCGGCGTTGTCAGCATTTTGTACGGTATCAGTTCGTTGCCGTTTAGCGTTTCACAGGCTTCTCTGTAAACCACCGTTCGCGCACTTTAAAGTCGGATAAACGTTCCTAGGCATTCCAAAGGCCTAATTAAGTTAATTTGCGCTGTAAACACTATTTATTATCGCGTTAATTACCTGTTAATCACGTAATTAGGTGCCGTAAATCACGGGTTGTCACAGTATGTATACATTTATACAGAATGTATGTATATTCCTATACACTCAACACAGTGTACATGAATGTGCATACATGTATGTGTTTGCAAGTGTCTTATCTTTCGGTCTTATTTTGGATGTTTGTCTATACAGAATGGCTCCTAAAGAACAGAAAAGAAAACCCACAACAAAGAAAACCGACAAGACTGAGTAACAAATTATGTCGGAACCACACCACAACATGATAGCTTATCTAGATCCAGAAGGAAAAATTGACGAATTCAAGGAGATCACACAATGGTTACGGGAGTCTAGAATTAACGAAGTTGTTACACATCAAACGCCGGTTTACAAGTCATTAATAAAAGCTTTCTGGGATATGGCTAAAATTCTAGAAGTTGACGGAAAGGAAATCATTCAAGGGCAAGTAAATCAGTTGAATGTGGATGTCTCTCCTGATATTCTCAACATAGTGTTACACCTTCAAGATGATCCAAGCACTGAATATGCTGTTCCAATTCTATGTACACGTGGATGCTTGCTTAGAATGAAGTGCGTAAATGACATTCTGGGCATCCAGATTAACAAAGCTTGGTTGCCGATGCGCTACAAGTTCTTATTACATGTTCTAATTCAATGTGTGAGTAACCGTCGTGCTGATTACGATATGGCGGGCAATGATTTGGTTGGATTGATGGTAGCTTTGGTACTGAACAAACCGTTTAGTATTTCAAAGTTTATCTATGCAAACATGAAGGAAAACCTATAGAGAGCGGGTGCGCGTACTACAGGGAACAAGTTCTGGATGTATCATAGATTCTTACAGATGATAATGAACATCCAACATCCGAATATTTCGAAAGCCGACAACGATATTCTGAAGTTAGATGCTATATTAGAGCATTCTTTAAAGATATTCAGGGGTGTTGCAGCAAAAAGGTACAAAGAAAGCACACCGCCAAGGAAGATGTTCGGTGCTCTAGCTGATAAAGCTTACGTCGCTCCAGCAAACGATAAACGGCGTCACGACGACAGCCAATCGGACACCGAAGAGCCTAAACTGAAAAAGATGATTGAGGATAAATTTAGACGTAAGAAGATGAAGATTTTCAGCGATTCTACTGAAAGTGACAGTGATGATGATGATGATGTTGGTGCTGGTGGAGATGTTGGTGCATCTGCTGCTGGTGCACCTTGTGCTAGTGCTGCTGGAGGTGATGAAGAAGATTCTGATTCATATGATAATCCGCCGAAACCAGGTTATGAATACTTTTATGATAATCTTGGTGTAAGGCAGGTGAGAAGGATTAGACAGGAGGAGGATGCTGATTATGTTCCGTCTGATACTGAGGCTGAACGTTTAAAGAAAAAGGAAACTGTTGTTCGAAGGAAGAAAAAGAGCAGGAAGTACATCGGTGCTTCATTTGTACATCCAACCGTGTCACAACATGAACCTGTTCACGAAGCAGAAATCAATCCAGATCTTGGACTCACGGCCGATGAAGCTTCTTCTATGATGTCTTCTCCTCCAAGAACAACTGAACCACCTCCTGTGGTTACATCTGCTGCTGAAACTCTAACTGTTACACCATAAGCTGAGCCTCAACATGCAACTTCATCTCAATCTACAACGCATCAGCAAAGCTCAGAACGTCGCAGCAGACGGTTCTCTGAAATGCAGCGGGAGGAAAAGGTAGAATTCTTATTTTCTCAATTACAAGTTGCTGCAGGTCAGATTAACAGACAATCGGAGTTCATGAACATTACAAAGAGCGATGTGATCAAGCAACAATTAGAGATCAATACATTAAAATCCACTGTTGAACGCCAACAAGCAGAAACCGCACATCTAAAGGCTGAGAACGAACGTCTAAAAGTTGCTGATGATGTACGAGAACGGCAATTGTTGCAGATGTGTGCAGCTGACAATGCTCGTGGGAATGAATTGAACCGATTAAAAGAAAGAAGTACCAAGGTTCAACGAGCTGCTGAAGCACTTAAAGCAAAGCATGATGATATGAAGGAGTGGTATAATACCAGAAACACCTCACTGACTGAAGGCTTCAAAACCATTAAAGATAATGTCGAGCTTAGCACCAAGCGCGTCAACATTTTATGGTCTGAGAGGTGTAAACAGCTAGAGATCTTGCGCAAGCGTAACCAAGACAGAGAAGACCCTGGAAATCCCGACACGTCAGCATCATCTCAACAACCAGGGGCTTCTGAGTCTACTCAGATCATGGTTTACAAGCCTCCACAGATCATGTCTACACAAGGAACCTCTGGTGGTGCTCAAGAAGAGATGAAACAGCTAGAGAGCAGTTATTATGTTGAAAGCTCTTCGGCTGGTAAGGCTACGGTTCTTGGCTCTGCTGACATTGCACTGCAGGGTGTACATCCAGTGTCTTGTGAAGAACTGGAAGAAGGAGAATTAGTTGCTGAACTCTCGAATGAACAGATTTTAGCGTTAAAGAGATGAAAGTAGTAGAAGAAGCTACTATTGATCAGATCCCCAGTGAACCCGAAACAGCAGACTTGGATAATCTTGACGAAATTGTATTTGAAGGTAATGATAGCAAGTCTACTTATGTGCGAGAAAACGGAACCGAGTTCAATCCTTTCGATGAAGTTTGGTTGAAAGAGAATTTGGACGATATCGACGAACAGTTGAAGAATCGTGATTCTACAGATAATTCAACTGACTCGCTCAAAGAATGGAGAAAACAGTTCCTTTCCAAGGTTGCAAAGCCTACACCTTCTGAAGCTCAAGTCGATTATTTGAAATACGAGAAAGAAAAGTCGCACGGGAAAATACTCAGCTGGATGTTGGTAAAAGAAATCCATTGCATGGCGGTGAAACGTGCACATGACATTCAGTATTTCCAGATCGTTGCTGAGCATTCTATCTTTACCGTTTTATGATGTTGCAGCATTAGCAAAGATGGAGCTGATTAATCGTTCAAAGTATTTAGGAGCAACATTGTATGCTCGCAAGTTGAAGATAGAACGGAGGAGAGGCTGGAAAGATGAATTATACAAGCCACAATTTCCTATGCATCACTAGATAAAGTATACTTTGGATCCGTCAACCAACACGACAAGATGCAAACTTGTTTATCAGCCGGTGAAGGTTATGGACAAGATCCCACTGATGCCGATGAAACAAAACTTCCTGGAAAATATGGCGTTGTGGTGTTATGAATCCGATACGCATGAGGTCGTTATCGTTTTCAAAGGCGATCAAGAAAACATCCGCATGCTCGATCCAACGTGGATAGTTAACATGTCTGCTACCGATATTAACAAACTGTTTCGTCATGACATATTCTATGAAGACAAGGAAGCGCATCAAGCGTTATTATTTCAACACGTCGCTTGGTTCTGTTACTATCGAGGAATTCACGCCGGAAGTTCATGGTCAGAAAAACACTAAAGATTGAAGACTCAAAGATCGAAGACCAAGCAACAGACAAGAGGGAGTTTGTTGGTGCATTAATGTGTCTGTAACTTGTTCTTGTTTACATTGTAATTGTACGGTCTTTTGTTATCGAGTATGTATAATTTCCGTCGAGTTGACCAAGTCAGATATCCTCCTATCTAACTTGGTACGACGTTTGTCTCTGTAATGTATGGTAAACTAATGCTAGTGTGCATTATGTTTATGTGTGTTTATTTCTCTTTTGTTTCTGTTAAACACTTAGTTGTTTTGTTGTCATGAAACCATCCCACGAAGAACCATTCTTTGTGGGGAATCATGCTTGACGAAGAACCTTCTTCGTCGTTGTTACTGTGTGACGAAGAATCCTTCTTCATAACACATGTCTTTCGTGGCTAGTTGACGAAGAACTAGGTTCTTCGTCAGGCCCATTACATTCTTCGTCGTGTAATGGGTCAGGGGCAGTATATTATAGCATGTTTCTAACAGTTTCAATATGAGAGCATGAGAGCTTACACTGAGTCTATCAAACATTGTGTGTATATGTTTGTTATTGTTCTCATCCATTTAATCAAGTGAATCTTTGGTTACGTGTTTGTTGTTTTACATTGTTCGGTTTGCACCGTCACGGGGATTCCGCACTCGTGACCATGTTTGTGATATACAAGGAATAGGTTTCGTATTGATCCTCCGAGAAAAACGGACCTAAAACTTCAGAATTCAGCTGCGTTTTTTAGTGATTTGGGAGTGTATTAGATGAGTTTGTAAAGTGATTTGAGCTTGGATTAGCTTGGTATTTATAGGTGAAGGTTGTGGTTGGGTTAGGTGAGGTTTAAATGCAAGAAAGACATCTTAAACCACTCAAAATGCACCAAAAATGGCCCAACCAGCGAGCTGGTTGCGTTTTTCTCCAGTTCAGACTGGCTCGTGGCCAGCATAAGGTCTTGGGGTGTCTTTCGCAGCCAGCGACACTCCTCCAGACCACTTTTGGTTTTTAACACTTTAGGCCCCTCTAGTTTGTATGTTAGGGTTTTTAAGTGTTTTAAGGGCCTTTTTTGTCATAAAGGTAAAACAAGCATGATGAACATAATCCAAGTATAATTAAGTATATGAATGTCGTATTTAAGTTTCTTATACGATCAAAAGGTGTTTTATGCATGAGTTTCACGTATTAGCAAGTTTAACACATAGTTTCCAAGATGTACGAATAAGCATCAATTGTTCCACGAAATTGAATATATGAGCATGTATAAAGTATGTACAACATGAATTTAACAAAATACGAGTTTTATTTATAATCCAAGTCTCGGATTTTACAACGATTACAAAGAAAGAACGATTACAAGAACACAAGGCTTCCAAAAATAGAAATACAAATAAGACTTTCTAATTATGGAAAGTATGAAGAAGAAGAAGGGCCTTACAGTCTCCCCTCCTTTAGGAAGAAGTAACGAAAAAGATGTGGATACTTCATCTTCATGTCACTCTTGAGTTCTCAAGTGAATTCAGCGCCACGTTTACCTTCCCATCGAACCTTGACGATAAGAATTTTACTGCGCCTCAATAACTTGACTCCTTGATCCATGATTTCGATGGGTTTTTTCCACAAAGTGCAATGTTTCGTTGACTTGAAGATCTTTGAGTGGGACTTGAAGTCCTTCGTCAGCGAGACACTTCTTTAAGTTGGACACGTGGAAGACAGGATGCATATTGTTGAGTTCTTCAGGCAGGTCCAATCTATACGTAACCTTGCCAATCCTTTGGAGGATCTTGAAAGGACCAACGTAGCGAGGTGCGAGTTTCCCTTTCTTACCAAATCAAACCACGCCCTTCCAAGGGGATACCTTGAGAAGTACTAAGTCACCTGTCTCGAATTCCAAGGGTTTACGACGCTTGTCAGCGTAACTCTTTTGTCGGCTCCTGGCTTTCAGTAAGTTGTCTCAAACCTGTAAAATCTTGTTCGTTGCTTCTTGTATAAGCTCAGGACCAGTGAATTGAGATTCACCAACCTCGTGCCAACAAATAGGCGAACAACACTTGCGACCATACAATGCTTTGAAAGGTGCCATTTGAATACTCGCATGATAATTGTTGTTATATGAGAATTCGATCAAAGGCAAGTGTGAATCCCAGTTGCCACCAAAATCTATTACGCAGGAACGAAGCATATCCTCTAAAGTTTGGATCGTACGCTCGGTTTGACCGTCTGACTGAGGATAGAAAGCAGTGCTAAGGTTAAGAACGGTACCCATAGCAGATTGAAAAGTTTGCCAAAGACGAGATGTTAAACGAGCAACACGATCGGAAATGATGTCAATGGGGATACCATGACGACAAATGATCTCATCAGTGTAGATTCTAGCCAATTTCTTGACTTTGAAATCTTCATGAATGGGAAGAAAATGAGCTGATTTGGTAAATTGGTCGACGATCACCCAAATACTGTCATGACCAAAAGAAGTACGAGGAAGCTTAGTGATAAAGTCCATGGCAATACTCTCCCATTTCCAGACAGGAATCTCTGGTTATTTGAGTAAGCTAGAGGGACGTTGATGTTCGGCTTTTACCTTCGAATAAGTGAGACATTTTGCAACGTAGGAGGCGATATCCCTCTTCATCCTAGGCCACCAATAAGACGTACGCATATCGTGGTAAATCTTATCAACACTAGGATGAACAGAGTATTTCGATTTATGCGCTTTTTCATCAGAAAGTCTCGAAGGTTTTCACGGTTGGGTATCCAGATACGATTGCAATAGTACAAAATACCATTAGGTTTAGACATGAGATCGTGCTCAACAGTGCCTCGTATCTCAACAGAGAGACTACCTTCAACGCAAAAACAACTGCGCCAAGTTCAAGGTCGTGATTAGTGTAGTTTTTCTCATGTATTTTGAGTTGCCTCGATGCGTAGGTGATAACCTTGTCGCGTTGCATAAGGACACAACCAAGACCAAGGTTTGAAGCATTGCAGTACACGACGAAGTCGTCGTTACCATCAAGAAGTGCGAGAATAAAAGCATTACAAAGCATGTCCTTAAGAGTTTGAAAGGATTCCTCTTGTTCGGGTCCCCAAACAAAAGGTTTCTCTTTTTGAGTCATGGAAGTCAAAGGAACGGCGATTTTCAAAAAATTGGAGATGAAACGACGATAGTAACCAGCAAGACCAAGGAATGAACGAATTTTGGACGGAGATTTCGGTGCAATCCAATTCTTCACAGATTCAATTTTAGCGGGGTCAATGTGAATACCAAGTACGTTGACAGTATGACCAAGGTATTGAACTTCTTTTAACCAAAATTCGCATTTGGAGAATTTGGCGTATAGACGTTCAGTACGAAGGAGTTGAAGGATAAGACGCAAGTGTCGCTCATGCTCTCCTTGTGTCTTGGAATAGATAAGAATATCGTCGATGAAGACGATCACGAAATGGTCTAAGTATGGTTTGCACACGCGGTTCATCAAATCCATGAAGACAGCAGGCGCATTGGTCAAACCAAAGGGCATGACCACGAGCTCGTAGTGACCATATCACATACGAAAGACAGTTTTAGGTACATCTTCTTTGAGGACTCGAAGTTGATGATACCCAGAACAAAGATCGATCTTTGAAAAGCAGGTCGCACCTTGAAATTGATCGAAGAGGTCATCGATGCGAGGAAGGGGGCATCGGTTTTTGACAGTAAGCTTGTTGAGCTCACGATAGTCATTACACATTCGGAATGACCCATCTTTATTTTTGCCGAACAAAACGGGAGCGCCTCAAGGAGAAGTACTAGGGCATATAAAGCCTTTATCAAGAAGCTCTTGAAGTTGGCTCGAGAGCTCTTGCATCTCAGAGGGTGCTAAACAGTAGGGAGACTTAGCGACATGCACTAAATTGATGCAAAAGTCGACAGAACGAGCAGGAGACGGACTAGGAAGATCGTCGGGAAACACATCAGAAAAATCATGTACGACGGGAACGTCGCTTATGCTTGGGCCTTTGTCCTTCTTTTCCACAATGTGGCCAAGAAAGGCGAAAATACCCTTATGTATGCATTTGTTCGCTTGGATACACGACATAAGCTTGAGACCTTGAGAAGGTTTATCGCCATACACGTGTAGAGAATCACCGTTTGGAAGAGGAAGGCGGATAAACTTTTCAGAACAAACAACCTCAGCATGAACTCGCCTAAGCCAGTCCATACCTACTATGATGTCAAAGCTACCCATTTGCATAGGTATAAGATCGATCGAGAATGTATAATCATTGAGAATTAAGGAACACTGGGAAAGGACGGAATTGACAGTGACGGATTCACCATCAGCGACTTCGATAGCGAAAGATTTTGGTAACTTAGAGCATTGACACTTAAGCAATTGTTCGAATTCTAATGACACAAAACTTTTATCGGCGCCAGTGTCGAATAGACAAGAAACATAAACATGGTTCACAAGAAACGTACCAGTGATGACATCGTTTGCATTTTGAGCCTGAGCGGCAGTGATGACAAAAGCTCGGCCTCGAGCTTGCTGTTGAGGCTGTTGTTGTGGTGGCTGCTGCTGCTGCTGCTGTGGTTGGTTCCTTTGAGGGCAGACATTGGCGAGATGATTGAGATCGCCACATTTGAAGCATGCTCGCATAGGAGCAGCTTGAGGTTGAGCCTGATTAGGAGCAGGGTTTGCAACGATAGCCTGATCTTGGGCAGGCTTTGGGTTGTGGCGACAGCGATCAGCGAAATGTCCCAGCCTGTGACAGGTAGCACATTTGCGACATGGGGTGCCAGTAGGCTGATGGTAAGAACATTGGTACACTTGGGCCATGTCCCAGTGTAGTTTCTTCTTGGAGGTTCTAGGGTTGTGGGAATAACGGCTGCTACTGATTGGAGGGGTTGAGGGTTTGGCAGGGTGACGACCGCACAGCTTTGGCTTAAAGCCTTCCGCTTCTTGCCTTTGTTCTTTTTGGATGGTAGGGAGGGTGAAGGTTCAACAATGGTGGTAGTATCGGTGGTATTAGTGACGGATTGTTGGGCATTCTTCAATGAAACTTGTCATAAGTTCCATGGAGAACGCAGTTGTTATTGAGTTCAGTGGCTATGCTAAAGGCGTCCTCTATGGTTTTGGGGAAAGCAGAGGCAACATGGTTAACCAAGGAAGGTGCAAGATAGCGAATGAACTTAGCTATGGTCTTGGGGATGGAGTCGACCTATCCAGGGCAAAGAACACCGAGTTGTTTGAAACGTGTAATCAAACCATCCATGTCGCTTCCCTTTTGCTTTAAGTTCCAAAATTCGTTCTCCAACTTTTGGAGTTCGTGAGGAGGAGAGAAGTGGTCCTTCATAAGCTGCTTAAGTTCGTCCCATGGCATGGCATGTGCAACGTTTCCTCTCTTGTTGCGTTCGGTGGTCCACCATTCGAGTGTCCTCGAACGGAAAACTCCAGTCACGTTTAGGGTTCTTAGCTCACCAGGACAACTACTTTGCAAGAAAGTAAACTCAATCGCGTCAAAGCAATTCATCATGGCGGTAGCGCCATCTTTGTCAGTAAACTCTAGAGGTTTACAAGCCATAAATTGTTTGAATTGGAATGCGGGCTTGGGCTTTTCTGCCTTCAAATCGACAGAACCATGCGGGGAATCGGTGTTTGGCTGAATTCGACTAACAATATCGGGTATAACCTTAGCCATTTGCTTGGCCATGAATTTCATGCAATTCTTCTTTGACATGGAGTCGGATCTGGCGTTGGAGGTTGAACCCCTTTTTGACTTGGTCCTCTTTGGTGCGGAGTTGGACGACATCTAAGAATCGAAAGAGAAGGAAAAAGGATGAGACTTGATCATAAACTCAAAATAAGTTTGCAAGTTTTAAACATGTAAGCATGATGTAACACGTATGGTTCACATAGTTAGCATGAATTCAACAAGTATTCAACAAGTCTAAACACGTATGATTGCGTAAAAAGAGTATAAATTTAGTTTGTTCACGAGATTTATTATCGTTTTTGATTGCGCGAGACGTGCGAATTGTGTAATGGTATTGAAATGAACGAGGTAACAAGTATAAAAATCACATATAAATTAAATCACATAAAAGAGAGGCTCATAAAACATAGAATTGTTTCGGGTAGAGAAACGTCGACTATTCCAAAGTGAATCAAAAGTCCTTTCAAATTAGAGAAACATGCTTTGGCCTATAAGTAAGATACTCTCGTCGAGAAGCGATTAACGATATCTTACCCTTTCAGTTACTACATGTCTCTAATCGATTGAAACAATCAAAACTTTGGCGAGATCGAAAGTCGAGGAATGGGACTTAATCGACAAGGTGCGGGTTTCACCCCTAACTTGACGATTTCGTACCCTAATGTGGTTGGTACTCGTCGGGTCAAAACATAATTCCGACACTTTGACGAGGGTCCACTAGAGTTTGAATTGGAAATTTACCATTAAGATGTGGATTTCACTCCTAGCTTAACGGTGAAATTTCGTGCAAAATATGAATAAGCGGAATGAGAGTCGTTCACCAAATTGTGGGTTTCACGCCTATTTTGGTAAATGCGTCTCTTTTGTATAAAGAGTGTCTTAAAGTCTTCAAGTGTATTATGTAAAATGTCTTAGGAAAATATGCTCACTTTTGTGAAGAGGTCGCAATCTGTCCGAACTTCAGAACTCAGCTGCGTTTTTGAGTGATTTAGGAGTGAATTGGATGAGTTTGTAAAGTGATTTGAGCTTAGATTAGCTTGGTATTTATAGGAGAAGGTTGTGGTTGGGTTAGGTGAGGTGAGGTGAGGTTTAAATGCAAGAAACACACTTTAAACCACTCAAAATGCACCAAAAATCGCCCAACCAGCGAGCTGGTTGCGTTTTTCTCTGGATCAGACTGGCTCGCGACCAGCGTAAGGTCTTGGGGTATCTTTCGCGGCCAGCAACACTCCTCCAGACCCCTTTTGGTTTTTGACACTTTAGGCCCCTCTAGTTTGTATCTTAGGGTTTTTTTAAGTGTTTTAAGGGCCTTTTTCGTCATATAAGCATAGTATAAAGGTAAAACAAGCATGAAGAAGATAATCCAAGTATAATTAAGTATATGAATGTCGTATTTAAGTTTCCTATATGATCAAACGGCGTTTTATGCATGAGTTTCACGTATTAGCAAGTTTAACACATAGTTTCTAAGATATACGAATAAGCATCAATTGTTCCACGAAATTGAATGTATGAGCCTGTATAAAGTATGTACAACATGAATTTAACAAAATACGAGTTTTAATCATGATCCAAGTCTCAGATTTTACAACAATTACAAAGAAAGAACGATTACAAGAACACAAGGCTTCCAAAAATAGAAATACAAACAAGACTTTCTAATTATGGAAAGTATGAAGAAGCAGGGCGTTACAGCTCTTTTGTCGACTTCGAGCCTTGAGTAAGTTATCACGGATTTGAAGAATCTTATCTGTTGTTTCTTGTATGATCTCAGGACCATAATACTGGAGTGGTAGCTATTGTTGTACGGGAACTCGATCAATGGAAAATGCACATCCCAACTACCCCCAAAGTCGATGACACAAGAACGGAGCATATCCTTTATGGTTTGGATAGTACGTTCAGTCTGTCCATCCGTTTGAGGATGAAAGGCCGTACTGAGATTCAAATGAAAACCCATAGCGGACTGAAAAGTTTGCCAAAGACGCGAAGTGAAATGACCGTCACGATCAGAAATGATGTCGAGAGGAATACCATGACGGCATATGATTTCGTCAGTGTAGAGTCGAGCAAGTCGTTCAACCTTGAAATCTTCACGAATGGGAAGGAAATGAGCGGACTTGGTCAAATGATCGATAATCACCCAAATACTATCGTGACCAGACGGTGTACGAGGGAGTTTGGTTATGAAATCCATAGCAATGCTATCCCATTTCCAGATAGGGATTTCAGGTTGTTCGAGAAGACCAGAAGGTCGTTGATGCTCGGCTTTGACTTTCGAACAGGTGAGACACTTAGAAACATAGGTGGCAATGTCTCTCTTCATACTAGGCCACCATTAGGATGTACAAAGATTCTGGTACATCTTGTCGGCACCAGGATGAATCGAGTACTTGGATTTGTGTGCCTCGTTCATGATGAGTTCACGAAGATTGTCATGATTTGGCACCCAAATGTGATCACGACAGTATAGCAGACCATCAAATTTTGTAACAAGTAGGTCTTCAGCAGCTCCACGTATTTCTACGAACATGGTTCCTTCATTGACAGACGAGTATTGCGCTTCACGAATGCAAGTGTGAAGATTGCTCGAGATATGAAAACAACGAATACTATTAACATGAGTCTTACGACTAAGAGCATCGGCCACTACATTCGCTTTTCCAGGATGATAGCGAATCTCGGAGTCGTAGTCGTTAAGCAATTCCACCCATCGACGTTGTCGCATGTTAAGCTCTGTTTGGTTAAAGATGTGTTATAGGCTCTTGTGGTCAGTGAAAACCACACACTTCGTACCATATAGGTAGTGTCGCCAAATCTTTAACGCAAAAACAACTGCGCCAAGCTCGAGATCGTGGGTAGTATGGTTTTTCTCATGTGTTTTGAGTTGACGAGAGGCATAAGCGATGACTTTGTCTCGTTGCATGAGAACACAACCAAGACCACAGTTCGAGGCATCGCAATATACCACGAAATCATCATTCCCACTCGGAAGAGCGAGAATATGAGGGTTACAAAGTAAATTCTTGAGGGTTTGAAAGGATTCCTCATTCTCAGGACCCCAAGCAAAAGGTTTCTCTTTTTGTGTCAACGAAGTGAGAGGAACGGCGATCTTAGAAAAGTTCGAGATGAATTGGCGGTAATAACCCGCCAATCCTAAGAAAGAACGGATTTCAGAAGGGTTTCTAGTCGCGGTCCAATTCTTCATTACTTTGATTTTGGAAGGATCAACATGGATTCCTTTTTCACTAACAACGTGTCCAAGGAATTGGACTTCTTTAATCCAAAACTCGCATTTAGAGAACTTGGCGTATAAGCGTTCAGCACGTAAGAGTTCGAGAATAAGGCGTAGATTCGTTCGTGATCGACTTGAGATTTAAAATAAATGAGAATATCATCAATGAAGACGATCACAAAACGATCCAAATAGGGTTTACAAACGCGATTCATAAGATCCATGAACATTGCGGGTGCGTTGGTCAAACCAAAGGCATAACCATGAACTCGTAATGTCCATAGCGAGTGCGAAAAGAGGTTTTGGGAATGTCCTCTTCGAGAAACGAAGCTAGTGATAACCAGATTGAAGATCGATCTTGGAGAAGCAAGTAGCGCCTTGAAGTTGGTCAAAAAGATCATCGATGCACGGGAGAGGATAACGATTCTTGACAGTGAGTTTGTTAAGCTCACGATAGTCGATACACATGTGAAACGAGCCATCCTTCTTTTTGACGAAGAGTACAGGAGCACCCCAAGGGGAGGTACTTGGATGAATGAAACCCTTTTCGAGGAGCTCTTGGAGCTGACTAGATAATTCTTGCATTTCGGAGGGAGCAAGACGATAAGGAGCTTCGGCAACAGGAGTCGCACCAGGTACAAGATCAATACAAAAGTCAACAGATCGAGGCGGGGGAGGACCAGACAGATCTTCAGGAAAAACGTCAGGGAAATCGCGCACCACTGGAACATCATTTACGCTTTTTCCTTTGCCCTTTTCTTCCACAATGTGGGCTAAAAAGGCAAAATACGGTTTGCGTAAATATTTGTTCGCTTGTGTGCAGGACATCAATCTTAGTCCTTTTAAAGGTCGGTCTCCATAAACACGCAAAGTGTCACCAGATGGAAGGGGTAAACGAACGTACTTCTCGTGGCAAGCGATTTCAGCATGGTTTTCACGAAGCCAATCCATGCCTACGATGATGTCGAAACTACCCAATCGCATGGGTATAAGGTCGATAGTGAAGGTATGATCGTTAAGAGTAAGACGACAATCACGAAGAACGTAATCAACAAAAACGGATTTGCCATTGGCAACTTCGACGGAAAACGACTTAGGTAGCTTAGAGCGTATAGCATTTAACAAAGGTTCGAATTCAACGGACACAAAGCTTTTATCCGCACCAGTATCAAATAACAACGAAGCATAAAGGTTATTAACTAAAAGCGTACCATTAACGACGTCATTGTCGTGGCGCGCCTGATTCACGTTAATGTGAAAGCGCGTCCACGAGGAGGTTGTTGTTCCTGGTTGAGTTGAGGACATTGAGGATGAAGGTGAGTTGTGTCACCACATTTGTAGTAGGCTCGTGCTGGTTTGTCATTTTGTTGAGCGGCTTGAGCTTGTTGTGCTTGCTGAGCTTGCGGTGTGTGGTTGTTCTTACAGTAGGCGGTGTTATGGCTAAAACGGTTGCAATGGGTACAATGGCGACAATTGGCATTGGTAGGATGGTGAAAATTGCAAGTAGTACACTTGGGATGAATCCTAGTGTATGGTTTTCGTTCGTTCGTTCGTAGGTGAAACAAGGTTAGATTGTGAGGCTTGAGGGTTTGGCGGAGTAACAACCGCATAATTCTGACTAGAAGCCTTCCGCTTCCTGTTCTGGTTCATTTTGGATGATGAGGAGGGTTCAATAGTGGCTTGGTGCGCGTTCTTCGAGGAAGCCTTTTCAGAGTTCCTACGAAGGACAATGTTGCTGTTAAGGCGAGCGGCCAAACGATAAGTTTCTTCTATAGTTGCTGGAAGAGCAGCTTCCAAAAGGTTCATGAATGAATCAGGACAACAATTGATGTACTTATTGATTTGCTTTTCGGGCGTATCGACCTGGCTAGGACAGAGAATGCTGAGTTGCTTGAAACGGGTGGTTAAGCCATCATTATCATCGCCGACTTGTTTCAGAAACCAAAATTCATGCTCCTACTTTCTGAGTTCATGCGGAGGGTAGAATTCCTCCCTCATGATCTTCTTTAGTTCCGCCCATGGCAGAGCGTCAACGGCAACTTCTCCTCTTGTGCCTCGCTCAGAGGTCCACCAGTCCAGGGCCCTTGAGTGAAACACATCAGTAGCGTTTTGTGTGCGTAGTTTGTCAGGGCAACCACTCTGACAGAAAGCGATTTCTATAGCATCAAACCAAGTGAGCAGTGCAGTGGCACCATCCTTGCCTGAAAATTCCAGGGGTTTACAAGCCATAAATTGCTTGGAGATGAATGGTGGCCTTGGTTTCTCCACCTTGGAGTCCACAGAGCCATGAGGTGAATCGGTGTTGGTTTGAATGCGGCTCACAATGTCGGGTATAACTTGAGCCATTTGATCGGCCATTTGTTCAGCAATGAGGCCTACGAGTTCTTTCTTAGAGATGGAACCAGTACGGGAATCCTTCTTGGACTTGGGCTTTTCTGATGAGCTTGAAGATGTCATTTAGAAGTTCGAAAGAAAAGGAAAGGATGAGACTTGATCATAATGTTTGGTTAAGAAAAATCATTGTCATAAAATGAATCACATAGCATCAAGTTTCTCATAGCATAAAAGGTTTCAATCGTTTCACATAGCATAAAATGTTCAAGTTGTATCACATAGCATAATCATGGATTCCACGTAGCATAACATGAATTTCACATAGCATAACACGAATAAATGAAAGCATCATAAATATAGTTTGTTCACGAGCGATTATTATTGTTTTTGATTGCGATAAACGTGCGAATTGGTGTAAAAAGTTTGAAATGGACGAACGTTTAAGTATAAAATCACATATAAATTGAGATACATAAAAGAGAGGCTCAATAAAACATTGGATTGTTTCGGGTAGAGAAACATCGACTATTCCAAAGTGGGTCAAAAGTCCTTTCGAATTAGGGAAATCGTGCTTTGGCCTATAGGTAAGATACTCTCATTGAGAAGTGATTAACAGTATCTTACCCTTCCAGTTACTACACGTCTCTAATCTATTGAAACAATCGGGACTTTGGTGAGATTGAAAATCAAGGAATGGGACTTCATCGACAAGATGCGGGTTTCACCCCTAACTTGACGATTTCGTGTCCTAAATGTGGTTGGTACTCATCGGGTTAAAATATAATTTCGACACTTTGACGAGGGTCCACTAGAGTTGAAATGGAAATTACCATTAAGTTGTGGATTTCACTCCTAGCTTAATGGTGTAATTTCGTGCAAAAATAGTTTAAGGTAGAATGAGAGTCGTTTACCAAATTGTGGGTTTCACGCCTATTTTGGTAAAGTCGTCTCGTTTATGTTACGAGAGTCTTCAAATAAACAAAGTGTATCCATGTTAGCCTTAGGAAAGGCATGTAAATTTAACAAACAAGAAGAATTGCTAGGAAGCATGTAAGGTAGAACGCATAAGTTTTAAACAACAAATGAGAAACAAAGTTCCTAAAACTATAGAATTGGGCAAAGCATTTCTACTTATTCCTAATTCCCTATAGTTATGGCTCTGATACCAATCTGTCACACCCCAACCGATGGCGGAAACATCAGGATGAGACGAAATAGATTGCAAGAGACATCATAACACTATGTGACAATATAGATCAAATGCAATTTTCATTTCACACCTAAATTTTCATACAAGATTTAAATACAAGAAACAACATTGTCTCAAAACGAACATAACATCAAAATAGATAAATAAAATCTAGGTGTTTATCTAAGTCCACCTAAATCTTGTTTCATCTTGTATCATCATCTCAACAATTCAACCAGCAACATGCATTAAAATAGAGTTCAATGCAAAAGCAAAGGCGAGTATACAAGTTGTTGTTACATAGCATAATATAGCATAAAAATATTTTAAGTGCTCATATCCAACATGAATCATAATTTCAAGTTTACTAGCATGCCGAAACGGTGTACTTATATGTTCAAACCCAAGATTCCAACGCGTTAAAATAGCCAATCCCAAGTAGAATAAAGGGAGGTTAATATGTTTAACTTAACATTACCCCAAGTTTCATGGGCGGTGCATTAATCCTATAGTGCTATGATTGTTAAGGTAGGCTAGCAAAGTTATTGAAGCATATAATCGACATAAATAGTTTACATTAGCATACAAGACTAAACAAGCATCATATAGTTTCATGTTAAGCATGGATAGAGTTTAAAATAGTTTCATGTGAAGTGTAAGTTTGTATAACATACATATTGCATCCCAAAAGTGATAAAAAGGAAAACGGGATCGAGTATACTCACGGTTTTGCAAGCTTTACTACTTGGTAATCCCGCAAGTGTTGTTAGTTGTTTAGTTTGGAGCACCTTGTCCTTCTACACAAAGGAACATAGATGTATGAGTTTGGGGAATAACGAAAGATTGTAAATTCGGAATTTAAAATACATGAACATAGACATAGGAAAATAATCACCCATCACATATGATGCTTAGATGATATACTTACTAACTTGACAATGTCCACTTGTTCATCATCAAGAGTTCGGTTTTGTTGAATATATTACATAAGTTATAAGAGTATCACTATATCATAATGTCAAGCATGAGGTAGATGATTAAAGTATTCATTTAGGCACCTCTAAGTATCATAGAATTCATACATGAGGTAGGAAGAACAAAGCTTCCATTTAGGTATTTCTATTGTTCATCACTACACTTGTTATTATAAACAACAAGGAGGGTCATGAACTTACAATAAACAATGAAATATGAACATCTAATCTATGGAAAACATCTAGAAGTGAGTGGATTTTTATGAAAGATAGCCCAAGCTAGTCTAACAATCACACATACATCAAGCTTCAAGCTTGAACACTTCTTATGGGTAAAACCCTAACTAAAACAGAATGTTTGTGAGGTTTTAACCTCTGATTTAACATTTCTCAACCTTGTTTTTAAGCCTAACTAACCATAGATGAGGTTATAAGCATTAGGACATAGGTTTGAGATGAGTTAGACTCAAGTTTAATCAAGTTTAGATGAAAACTGAAACGAACAGTCCACTTTGGAGCCTTTTTGGGGATTCTAGAGCTTGGTTTTCTATGGAAAACCTCTGGAAATGTTCCTAAGGTTGTTCCAAGAAAGTGGGAAAAAGAATCAAGTGAAAAGTTTACGAAATGAGAGAGTTATGCATACTTTTGTAACTTGGTATGAATCTGCTCGAATTCGTGACTAACAGCTGATTAGAGGAGGATTTGAGGGTGTTTTTTATGATTAGTAAAGTGTAAATTGCTAGGATTATGCTTGGGTTTTATAGGGAAGAGTTAGGTTAGGTTGTGGTTGAGTAATAAATATTAAAACAAGTTTAAAACCCAAAAAAATCACTAATCCCGCTCAAAAAATCGAGCTGGAATGTTTTTTGCGCACTGGACTCCTTGGCGGGCCGAGTGTTTAAAGGTTTTGAGGGCTAGGTTTAGTTCAATGTGAAGACATAGCTGAGCTGGTTGTGCGCACGTTTGGTGGGGCTGTTGACCCGGGTTCTAGTCCCGTGGTCTTCAGTTTTGGTTATTTATTTTTCTTTTGTCTTAGAAACATTATACTTTCAGTTATGAGCACAATTAGTCCCTGTAAGTTTAAAGTTTCAGCAATTTACTCTAACAACCCCTTGATTTTAACTAACTAAGTTATGTTACCTTTTTAAAAGAAATTAACTCTACAATTTAAATTAACTAGGTTAGTTTGTTTTTTACTAACATAAAAATTTAACGAGACTAACTAGATTATTATAAAAATAACACTTTTAAATTGTAAAATTAATTAATTGGATAAAATAAATAATTAATTAATCATTTTATCACGGATTAGATTAAGGATACAATTTTCGCTTATTTCACGAGCTTAAATTAGTTTAGCGAGCATAGAACATCAAAGTATAATATAGGATCGAGGATCTAGAATAATATTTCGTTCAAGCGTGAATCGTTCATCGGTTGCACATAAGACTAATTATAAATACACGAATATGATTAAAAAGCTTCGTTTTCATTATGATCAATAGTCTCGAATTACAAATGAAACGAAAGTAGATTACAAAGAGAGTACAAGTGTCCAAATATGGAAAGTACAACATGACTTGCTAAAATAAGAAAGTGCGGAAATGCGGAGCGTTACATTCTCCCCTCCTTTAGGAAATTTCGTCTCGAAATTTAGGAAGAGGTAACGAAAAGATGGGATACTTGGTCTTCATATCACTCTCGAGTTCCCAAGTAAAATCAGCGCCATGTTTTCCTTCCCATCGAAACTTGACGATAGGAATTTGACTGCGCCTCAGTTTCTTGACACCTTGGTCCATAATTTCGACGGGTATCTCTACAAAATGCAAAGTGTCATTGATTTGGAGGTCTTCAAGAGGAACTTGAAGCCCTTCTTCAGCGAGACACTTCTTTAGATTCGAGACATGAAACGTTGGATGAACGTTGTTGAGTTCTCGAGGTAAATCGAGTCGATAAGCCACTTTGCCAATCCTTTCGAGTATCTTGAAAGGACCAACATAGCGAGGGTCAAGCTTTCCCTTTTTACCAAAACGAACTACTCCTTTCCAAGGAGATACTTTGAGTAGAACATGATCACCAACATTAAATTCCAAGGGTTTGCGTCTCTTATCAGCGTAGATCTTTTGTCGAATTCGAGCCTTGAGTAGGTTATCACGGATTTAAAGAATCTTATCCGTTGTTTCTTGTATGATCTCAGAACCAGTAAACTGTTTGTCACCAATCTTGTGCCAGCTTAAAGGAGATCAACATTTACGACCATACAATGCCTCGAAAGGATCCATTTGAATACTGGAGTGGTAGCTATTGTTGTACGAGAACTCGATCAATGGTAAATGTACATCCCAACTACCACCAATGTCGATAACACAAGAACAGAGCATGTCCTCTAGGGTTTGGATAGTACGTTCAGTATGTCCATCCGTTTAAGGATGAAAGGCCGTACTGAGATTCAAATGAGAACCCATAGCGGACTGAAAAGTTTGCCAGAGATGCGAAGTGAAACAACCGTCACGATCAGAAATGATGTCGAGAGGAATACCATGACGGCATATGATTTCGTCAGTGTAGAGTCGAGCAAGTCGTTCAACCTTGAAATCTTCATGAATGGGAAGGAAATGAGCGGACTTGGTCAAATGATCGATAATCACCCAAATACTATCATGACCAGACGGTGTACGAGGGAGTTTGGTTATGAAATCCATAGCAATGCTATCCCATTTTCAAACAGGGATTTCAGGTTGTTCGAGTAGACCAGAAGGTCGTTGATGCTCGGCTTTGACTTTCGAACAGGTGAGACACTTAAAAACATACGTGGCAATGTCCCTCTTCATACCATGCCACCAATAGGATGTACGAAGATTCTGGTACATCTTGTCGGCACCATAATGAATCGAGTACTTTGATTTGTGTGCCTCGTTCATGATGAGTTCACGAAGATTGTCGCGATTTGGAACCCAAATGCGATCACGACAGTATAGCAGACCATCAAATTTTGTAACGAGTAGGTCTTCAGTAGCTCCACGTATTTCTACGAATATGGTTCCTTCATTGACAGACGAGTATTGCGCTTCACGAATGCAAGTACGAAGATTGCTCGAGATATGAAAACAACGAATACTATTAACATGAGTCTTACGACTAAGAGCATCGGCCACTACATTCGCTTTTCCAGGATGATAGTGAATCTCGCAGTCGTAGTCGTTAAGCAATTCCACCCATCGACGCTGTCGCATGTTAAGCTCTTTTTGGTTTGTAGGACCGTGTTTCGGGACCGAAACCGTGATTCATGTGTTTATATTCATAGACGGGAAGATTAGAGACGGATGAAAAACTTACTTGTATTGATTTGATAACATAAAATAACAAGTCAGCCCGATTAACAAGCTAACCGAACCTTTACCAGAGCCGTTTACATCCGGGGAGAGACCAAGTGGTGATCTCTCCCCCAAACCACACAACTCACTGTGAACTCTCTCAAATGAGCTCACTCTCTCTCACTCTCTTATTTGCAAATGACAAAGGGTTGCTATTTATAGCCACAACCCGTTTGTCTAGCAAAGACACATGGTTAAACAAATAACCCTCTCGTTTGACCTCTTCAAACGAGCGGGTCAATACACGTTCGTTTGACCGTTTCACTAACTATTACAAATTCAGCATAAAATAAATCTAAACTATTCGAACAGCATCAGACACAAAATCTGCATCAACAAATTCCCCCTTGTCCGTTGTTGTCGAATGCTGAAAATGCAACTGCAATCGATCTTCAGTCAAGTATTCATCTTCTCTATGTTAACAAATTCCCCCTTGACCGATGATTCAGGTAAGTAGTATCTTGACGCTCTTTGTATAATATTTCCCCCTTAAAGTACGCGTATCCGTGTTGGGTGTTGTGCAATTTCCTCACAAGGCTCAATTGACCGATCTTCCGCTGATCTTCCAATACTCCAACCGGCATTTGATAAGGGTTCCATTCTTTAAAAACTGCATCAAGTCTTGATCTGTCATAAGACAAACTCTACCACCTGTGATTGCGTTTAGAAATTTACCGAAGAAATTCAACATACGAAAATTTTTATTCCCCCATTTCTTTGGTAAGATCTCTAAACCTTAACAGATTCCCTCCACTTTAAAGGAACCGTCATCAACTTATAAATGTTCACCAATTCCCTTCACTTAGCGGAACTGTCATCAATCTTCACTGAATGTTCTCGGTTTTTCGAAAAATCACGAAAACGACTTTCTTCTTTGCATATTCTAGTTGAATAAGAAAGTCCCCTAGCACCCTGTAGGATCCGACTTGTATCCCTCTAAAGACTTTGTGAACTCGTTAGGACCGGTATTGACATTCCAGGTTCATTTAATCGTTACCAAATGCGAGAATATGACAATAAACAAAATGCTTTCTTCTTTGCATATTCTAGTTGATAAAGAAAGTCGCCTAGCACCCCGTAGGATTCGACTTGTATCCCTCCAAAGACTTTGTGAACTCGTTACGACCGGTATTGACATTCCAGGTTCATTCAATCGTTTCAATGCGAGAATATGACAATAAACAAAATGCTTTCGAACATTTACGAATAACCGATAACAATCATAAACATTGACGTGCGGAAGTAAACCTACCGCTCTTGGTTTTTGGCCCATAGTAGTCAAGTCACCAAATTTAACGTTTGCATCGGTAACCGTGACTATCCCACATTATAAAAAATCATGTTTTCATCAAGCTTCATCATCCCGCGCGCTCCCGAACCTGTACGAATTTGACGTTGACATTTAGAAGCGCGGTTCAAATAAACTTCGCGAACACCCGACCCCACTCCCACTAGTAATTTGTTTACTTAAACAAATAAACTAATGAAAATATCTGAGGGTCCATTAGAAAGGGTCATGCTAATTGCACACGGCCACAATTATTTTCACACCTCAAAGCGCCGCGCTTTGGCCATAGCGCGGCGCTATGCTCGACAAAAGGTGCTTCGATTGGCGTTTGAGACATTCGCTACTGTTTGAGAGACATAAAGCTGATTATGATGTTTTGTCGTTAACCTTAAGCGCCGCGCTTTGGCCATAGCGCGGCGCTTCGACCCCAAATTTCACCCATTTTACCTTTTAAAAGCAACCTCTGAGACAGACACTTCGATATACATTTTCATTCACAGACACTTCGATATACATTTTCATTCATTTCAGATCAAAGGTCTGTATTGCCTTTATTCCCCATCCGTTGTGTTTCTTCAAAATAACGCGCGGTTTTGCTGTATTAGTTACATCTCTTGAAAAAACGATGTCGTGGTTAAACAACTATATTTTCGGTCAATATTCTGACGAGACAGTTGTTCCTGATTCTTACGATGGGACCGCTATTTCTGACTCGTATGAGAAACCGGTCTCGTCCAACTTGAGGGAGGCAGAGGTTGTATCTGGCATTCGTTATCGTGATAACACGGTGACGCTGGATTTGAATACCCCTGTGGAGGACCCTTACGCACAACAAGGTTATTCGAATTTCGGTTACGGTGGCGAGTACAGCTTTGTACAGCAGGAGTGTGGTCCAAACGACAGTTACGGTTGTCAACAGAGCTTACAAGGTTATTCGAATTTCGGTTACGGTGGCGAGCACAACTTTGAACATCAAGTATATTCGGACCTCGGTGACGATGGTGAGCCGGGGGATGTGTCTGTTGACGAGGAAGGCTGTTACCCGGTTACGTTTTCGTTTGATACGACGCAGACCTTTTCGTCACGTAAAGAGTTGGTGCGTTGGGTACAAGACACGGCAAAAGACAACGGTTACCTAATTGTGACTAAGAGGTCGAATAAAAGAGGAGAGAATTACAAGATTTGGTTTCAATGTACTTTTGGTGGGGAGCATAAGAGTATAGCTACACAGAGGAAAACGGGTAGCAAGAAAATAGGCAGCCCGTTCGAGATGATCGGGTTTTCGGAATCATCCGGAAGTGTTTGGAGGATCGAGGTGACGAAGGCGAAGCATAACCACACTCCTATTGAAAACTTAGAGGGTCACGCGTATGCGAGAAGGCTTTCTTCGGAGGATACAAAACTGGTTAAGGAGCTGGCAGAGCAAGACATTCCCAACCAAAGTATCTGGCGAACGCTGACAAAAAACAATCCGGCTAGAAAGCTTATTCCGAAAGATATACACAACGCTGTTCAGAAGATCAACGCCGAAAAAAATGTCGGTAAGTCTCCGATGCAAAAACTTGAAAGCATTCTTCTCGAAAAAAATTACACTTATTACATGCGCACGAATGAGATATCAAACGAAGTTGAAGATGTCTTCTTTGTTCACAAAAGATCATTCAATATGTGGTGTGTCTTCCCGCATGTGCTAATGATTGACGCCACCTACAAAACGAACATGTACAACCTGCCATTTGTTCAGGTCGTAGGCATGACGTCGACAAACAAATCGTTTACAGCTGCTTGTGCGGTAATTTCCGCTGAGAAGTCAGAGAACTACCTATGGGTGTTGCAGAGGATCAAGTCTATGCTGGTAGGATGTATGGAACCGCGCGTGATTTTAACAGACAGGGATTTTGCGCTAATGAACGCGTGTAAACAAGTTTTTCCAAGAGCGCATAAGTATCTTTGTCGGTTCCATATTCAACAAAATATTAATAAGAACAGCAAGAAGAAATTCTCTGACAAGGATTGGAAAGAATTCGTACGTAGTTTTTTGTTATTGTGCGAGTCTACGACCGAGGAAATATACAGGTATAACTTGGAAAACCTTGAAGCACAGCTGAAAGAAGATGACCGTGAACGTAGGTATTTCTTACATAATTATGTTCAAATTTTATATAATAACAAAAACTGACTATTTACGTTTTTTTAATTTTAGAGGTTTTTGATTATATGAAGAAATCCTGGTTGGATCCGTACCGTGAAAAGTTTGTATCATGCTGGATTAACAAAACTATCAACTTTCACCAAACTACGACCAACAGGGTTGAGGGCATGCATGCAACACTAAAAAGTCACTTTCCAAGTCATCGCAACACACTGGATAAACTTGTACTGTATGTTGATCATGTTGTTGATAGACAATACACCGAGATTAGTAGTAGCTTTGAAACAAGCCTCCGAAAAGTGATGACGCACCACAAGAAGCAGCCCATGCTTGCATATATTCTCAGAAAGGTTTCAATATATGCGATTGAGCTTTTGAGTAGGGAACTAAAACGTAAGGAAGACGGGTTGAGAGCCTACGGTGCAAGCTGTGGTTGCCAACTTTTTACCAGCTGTGGTTTGCCATGTGCCTGTCATTTGGAAAAGTTGGAAAATAAAGGTAATTAATATCTTTGACCTTTCTCGTTATGATTTTGCCACCTAATTTGTTTTCATCCACAGGTCAGCAACTCCGGATCACACACATAGACGTGTTCTGGAAGAAGCTTAACTTCAAGCCTGCAAAGAAAAACATAGAGGATATCGATGTAGATGCGGAATTTGAAAAATTGAAACAAAAGATCGATCCAACACCCCCTCAGGTGAAAAGGAGCTTCTTTGAAAAGTTTCAGCAAATCCTCAATCCAGGGAACAATAACAAAAAACCTCCTGCTGTTCTGAAGAAAACTCGTGGTCGCCCAACATTGAAAACGCAGGAAGAAAGAAAGGTTGAAGCCGCTAGAAAAAGCGCGTACATTCCGTCGGGAGAAACTTGGGTCGAGGCCTCAGACGATCGTCCCCGTCACAGCTCGTACATATCACCGTCACAGCCTCAGACGATCAACCTACACCCTGATTTCCCGATGATCAAGCTCGGTCCTAAGATGGATATAGCGATCCGCAACTACGCACCTCAGATTCCCGAAGTGATCCATCCATACATCGTTAGAATAAAGGACGTGAAACCAGATGGTCATTGTGGGTTTCGATCGGTGGCTGTTGGGTTAGGAGTGAAACAAAATTCATATTTGATGATCCGGAAACAACTTATAAAGGAGTTACGTACGAACGAATCGCTTTGGAGGCAGTTTTTCGATCCGGAAAACATAGGACATTATGATGCGCTGCTTAGACGGATCGATTTCAAGGGGGTGGGACGAGCAGATATCGAAAATTACATGACGATGCCTGAGACGGGGTTTCTTATTGCCCAACGATACGGTGTGATTGTTCACACCTTCGACATGCGTGGGAGCTGTACAATTTTCCCTCTGCTGGGCGGGCCAAACGAAGCTGAGGAACCTCACCTGGTGGTTACGGTTGTGTTCGTCGACCATGGGCATTTCATACATGTAGAGCTTGGAGGTTGTTATCCAATGCCTCCCCCAAACCCACTCTGGACAGCACACAGAACAGAGTGCGCAGCAGCCTGGCATACATTATACAGGGATCAGATCAACACGTACGAAATGCTTACGTATCGTGCCCCTGACCTTAATGTAACCCCATATGTTCACGATGTAGGTTAAATGTGTTTAATAATAATCACGTTTGTGTTTGTTCAATATATGCGTTACATCACGTTAAAAACCGAATGTCACCGACACGACCCAATCAGATTCAATACGCACTTGTACGACCCAAAATGACAATATACATCATAATACTACAATTAATGAAAAAATACGTCATGTTCATGTACGGTAGGCGGCTGATACACATAACACCTCTCACAGGAGTACTTGTGCTTTCAAACCAAAATGATACGATATAACGGAATAAGACATCACACGTAACCGATTTGATCCGGAACTTGCAGTATAGTCCATATATAATAAAAAATGATGTATAATGGAAAAAACGTAAAATTTAGACTATTATCGACGCGTTTGTGAATTAAAAACAATTTAAAAAAAAATAAAAAAAGACCTTAAACGCCCCGCTTTGACCTAAGCGACCCGCTTTGACCTCAAAGCGCCGCGCTATGGCCAAAGCGGGGCGCTTCGATCCCTCGCTATAGCTGAAGCGGAGTGGCCTTCTCCCCCATTTCAAACCCAACACACAAACACACACACAAGGTGCGATTTACACACACTTGAGCCGGATCATCAACGTTTTCACGCTTTGAACCGCTAAAAGGTACGATCGAACTTCATTTCTTGTTTTGGTTCAAGTTATGTGTTTCATTTTGTTTGATTTTTGTTTGATTTGGGCGTGGGGATCGATCTGGTGGGCTGTTCTTCATCACGAAGAACCAAAGCGCGGCGCCTTGGTTCATGTTTATTTTTTTTTTATTTTAATATTATTTGTTTAATATTATTTGTTTATTATTTTATATTTAATATTATTTGTTTATTATTTATATTTTATAAATAATATTATTTGTTTATTATTTTATATTTAATATTATTTGTTTATTATTTAAAATTTTATAAATAATATTATTTGTTTATTATTTTATATTTAATATTATTTGTTTATTATTTAAAATTTTATAAATAATATTATTTGTTTATTATTTTATATTTAATATTATTTGTTTATTATTTAAAATTTTATAAATAATATTATTTGTTTATTATTTTATATTTAATATTATTTGTTTATTATTTTAAATTTTATAAATAATATTATTTGTTTATTATTTTATATTTAATATTATTTTGTCAACGTGCAGGGATGGATTCCTCCGATGACGAGATTGAGCATATGGAGGCTGAGGGAGATGTTGGAGAGGAGGGAGAGCCGGCATGTCCGTACCTGCAGTTTCCGCCGGGGTCACGGGCGAGGGGGAGATGCGCGAGGTTGCGCACCATCCCCATTGGGGAGCATGTAGGGATAGACTGGGGCCTGCTGGAGACCGTGGGAGAGGTCGCGCGGGCGCGTGAGATAGTTGGACTAGATACTCCTTGGTCGCGCCTATTTGAGTTAGCGATGGAGGACTCGTACCCTGAGCTTACGTGGGAGTTTCTTTTCACGTTTACATACGCGCCGCATCCGGCGGATTACGTGGAGGACCCGGATTTTCCAGTCCACGAGGTTACATTCCGTCTCGCCGGTCAGGAGTTTCAGATGAGTGTGCGGCAGTTTGCTGTCCATACAGGTTTGTTTAAATAATATTATTTATTATTTTATATTTAATACCATTTGTTTATTTAATGTTATTTGTTTATTTAATACTATTTGTTTATTATTATTATTTGTTTATTATTATTATTTGTTTATTTAATATTATTTGTTTATACAGGTTTGTACACAGAGGCCGAGCTTGATACTGATTTATATACGCAGGCGGTTACGATGATGGACAGGCAGACGCTTATCAGTTTCTGGAGGGCCATTTCCAGGGTTCCCTTTGGGAAATCCTGGCAAAAGGCCACCACCATTAGAGACCCCTTGTTCCGATACCTGCACCATGTTATCGCGGCAACTATCGTGCCGCGGGGTGCCAGCAGGGAGAAGGTCAACCTCAGTGACCTTTTTCTTTCTATACTGCCTACTGCGACGACAGCCCTGCGATCTAGCAGCCTGCCTGGCAGATTACTTTGCCACAGCATACCACCGGCAGCTCCGCGGGTGGGTGCACACTGGCTCATACATCACCGCCATCGCACGCTCGCTCGGGCTCGTGCCTGAGCAAGATCCGGTGCTGTCCGATCCGGTCCCGTCTACCAGGTTGGGCCGCGCGTCAGTATCTTCTATGCAGATCACCCGTACCTTTGATGTTGGTCTGAGGTTTAAGGGACGTGACGGGCTGATTTGGCATCCGGAGGTGGTGCCGGAGGTCATCCCGGTTGTTATTGAGGTGAGGCCTGGAGTGTTAGCCCCTCCTGATGTTCAGGCGGCCGCTCGGCAGGCTCAGCTACAGGCTCTGGGACTCGATCAGTTCCCGGGCCAGCCTCAGGATGAGGCTCAGGCTCAGCCTCAGGCTCAGGCTCAGCCTCAGCCTGTATTAGAGGATCCGGCTCAGGATGAGCATGTCGAGGAGATCCCGGTACCACCAGTTCAGCCAGCTCCTGAGCCGCCACAGTACCCGCAGCACGTTTACGCTGACCTGCCTCCGGTAGCGCGTGAGGTGGCTCGGGACTTCAACCGGCGCCTCAGACGCCAGGCCGCACGCCAGGACTGGATCATCGAGACGCTCGTTTCTCTACGAGAGCTCGCTGGGTTGCCTCCACTTCCCCTCCCACCGTCCCCACCGCACGAGGATTAGTACCGTAGTTTGTTTGTATAGTGTTTTGTTATGTATTATGTAGTCAGTTGTACCTTTTTGTTTTGTATGTACAAACTGATATATATATATATATATATATATATATATATATATATATATGTATATTTATATATTGCAGTTAATCTTCTATTTACATCACGTTGGTTTTGGATTGTTTACGTTTAATTTTTATGGCTTTCTGTACAATTTATTTAACGTGTTCGTTTAATTTAACAAAATAAACTAGGTTAAAAGTTTATAAAGACGCACTTATATTATATACGTTCTATAAAAATAATGACGTAAAAAAACGTAATTATAAAACAACGTATTATAAAACTCAAATACAATTTTTTCCTCCAAAAAACACTACCAAACTAACCCACAACCCACCTATTTCAAAAAAAAAAACAACACAAAGTCCAGCCCACGCTTTTTGTCTTTTTGCACACTCAAAGCGCCCCGCTTTGGCCATAGCGGGGCGCTTTGAGTGTGTAAAAAGACAAAGGCCGTGTGCGAATAGACCAGGCCATTAGAAATCCAATACAAAAAAAAAACTTCACTTCTAGCTGCAATCATGTGGGCCCAAAATAAAATTGTGACTTCAAAATTTAGAAAAGTCACGTGAGCCCATAATGTGTTCTTGATCCAACTTTGGCCCTTTTGATCGACCCAACACAAACAGAAAATTAAACAATGCTAGTGGGCCTTTTTGATCGGTCTTATAATGCCAAATCAAGCTTTTATCTTGCACAAATGGCCCCAAGAAGAAACACATATCTGCCAAACAAACAATTGAAAATTTTCAAACCTAATTGAAAATTTGCAAACCTAATTGCCATCATCAAAGAACAGCCGACATCATCTTCCACCCACTTCCAAGTCCCTCTCTCTCTCTCTGCGATATATCAAACAACCAGAATAAAAAAAATTGTTGTGCAGCCATTACCACACACCTCCAAACAATCAAACCAGACACACTTCTTTCTTTCTATCTCAGCGATGCCAACCAAAACCCCTACAATAATCACCACACACCACTGTGCATCACCTAACTGTTCTGATCGGAGCTTCTCCAGAGACAAATCAACCCAAATCACCGTGAACTGTTCTGATCGTCTTCAACCGTCGCCGGTAGCCTCCACCCTCTGCCGCCGTTACAACTGTGATACCAAACAGCCACAACCCTTTTCACCAACCTTAACCCCAATTCTGTACCCGCAAACCACCCGGTCGAAGTCGTGGGTTGTATCCGTGACTACCCAGACCGCAAAGACAAACCCATGTAGGCTCTTCAGGTAAACCCTAATGGATGTTCGGTTCGGGTCAGAACTGATATCTGGTACACAGGGCTTGTAATCAGCAACAATTGTACCCACTAAAGAAGGTTCTTCCTGGTTCTTCGCCGGTTGTACTTTGACGAAGAATGCTGATGTTCTTCGTCATAATCAGCAACAGGTTCTTCGCCAAACAGTAAGTGACGAAATATTTAAGAGGTCTTCCTCAATTGTTGGTTCTTCGGCAGAGAGAGAGATTCTTCGTCAGGGGAGGTTCTTCGTAATGATGTATTATTATTATTATTATTATTATTATTATTATTATTTAATAATACATAAACAACAGGTTCTTCGTCATTTATGTTCAAAATGGTTCTTCGTCAGTCTTTAAATGGATAGGTTCTTCGTCAACATGTTATGAAAAACCCTAGCTTTCTTTAACAGTCGCCACCCCTTCTCAAGAACACAGCGAAGAACACATATGCAGATTTGTATTGAATACTTTCAAAACAAGATGAAAACTTGATTTTTCTTGGTGTAAAACAGAAACCCTAACTCTCTGGTGCATTTTGTTTCAGGTCAGACCCATGAATTACGGTCCAGATCTGGGTTTTTCTTATTTTCACCTTTTTTTTTACATCTTGAACAAAAATCACAATAATCACAGATCTAGAGCACATGTGATTTAGCAAACGGTTAGATTTACTAAATCGGATACCATGGCTTTGATACCAATTGTAGGACCGTGTTTCGGGACCGAAACCGTGATTCATGTGTTTATATTCATAGATGGGAAGATTAGAGACGGATGAAAAACTTACTTGTATTGATTTGATAACATAAGATAACAAGCCGGCCCGATTAACAAGCTAACCGAACCTTTACCAGAGCCGTTTACATCCAGGGAGAGACCAAGTGGTGATCTCTCCCCCAAACCACACAACTCACTGTGAACTCTCTCAAATGAGCTCACTCTCTCTCACTCTCTTATTTGCAAATGATAAAGGGTTGCTATTTATAGCCACACCCCCTTTGTCTAGCAAACACACATGGTCAAACAAATAACCTTCTCGTTTGACCACTTCAAACGAGCGGGTCAATACACGTTCGTTTGACCGTTTCACTAACTATTACAAATTCAGCATAAAATATCTAAACTATTCGAACAGTATCGGACACAAAATCTGCATCAACATGGTTAAAGATGTGTTGTAGGCTCTTTTGGTCAGTGAAAACCACACACTTCGTACCATATAGGTAGTGTCGTCAAATCTTTAACGCAAAAACAACTGCGCCAAGGTCGAGATCGTGGGTAGTATCGTCTTTCTCATGTGTTTTGAGTTGACGAGAGGCATAAGCGATGACTTTGTCTCGTTGCATGAGAACACAACCAAGACCACGGTTTGAGACATCGCAATATACCATGAAATCGTCATTCCCACTCGGAAGATCGAGAATAGGAGCGTTACAAAGTAAATTCTTGAGGGTTTGAAAGGATTCCTCTCGCGGGTCAATACACGTTCGTTTGACCGTTTCACTAACTATTACAAATTCAGCATAAAATAAATCTAAACTATTCGAATAGTATCGGACACAAAATCTGCATCAACATGGTTAAAGATGTGTTGTAGGCTCTTGTGGTCAGTGAAAACCACACACTTCGTACCATATAGGTAGTGTCGTCAAATCTTTAACGCAAAAACAACTGCGCCAAGCTCGAGATCGTGGGTAGTATAGTCTTTCTCCTGTGTTTTGAGTTGACGAGAGGCATAAGCGATGACTTTGTCTCGTTGCATGAGAACACAACCAAGACCACGGTTTGAGACATCGCAATATACCATGAAATCGTCATTCCCACTCGGAAGATCGAGAATAGGAGCGTTACAAAGTAAATTCTTGAGGGTTTGAAAGGATTCCTCTTGCTCAGGTCCCCAAGCAAAAGGTTTCTCTTTTTGAGTCAACGAACTGAGAGGAACGGCGATCTTATAAAAGTTCGAGATGAATCGGTGGTAATATCCCGCCAATCCTAAGAAAGAACGGATTTCAGAAGGGTTTCTAGGCGCGGTCCAATTCTTCACTTCCTCGATTTTGGAAGGATCAACCTGGATTCCTTTTTCACTAACAACGTGTCCAAGGAATTGGACTTCTTTGATCCAAAACTTGCATTTAGAGAACTTGGCGTATAAGCGTTTAGCACGTAAGAGTTCGAGAATAAGGCGTAGATGACATTCATGATCGACTTGAGATTCAGAATAAATGAGAATATCATCAATGAAGACGGTCACAAAACGATCCAAATAGGGCTTACAAACACGATTTATAAGATCCATGAACACTGCGGGTGCGCTGGTCAAACCAAAAGGCATAACCATGAACTCATAATGTCCATAGCGATTGCAAAAAGCAGTTTTGGGAATGTCCTATTCGAGAACACGAAGCTTGTGATAACCAGATCGAATATCGATCACGGAGAAACAAGTAGCGCCTTGAAGTTGGTCAAAAAGATCATCGATGCGCGGGAATGTTAGGATCTGAGTTTTTCTGATTGTGTTGTTTAACAGATATTGTGCAGCGTAATATGGAAATAAACTTTAATCACACAATCAATGGAAGAAAAGTTTAAGCAGGCACGATTTCATTAATCAAATGATTGTATTTGTTACAAGACTCAATTATGCATGCATGCATGCACTAGACTCCCCCTCAGCCTGAGCTCAGTGATTGTTTGTACAGAATGACTTGTGAAGAAAGAGCTAATAGAACAGTACAGAGCATTGTTCTATTTATAGTACAGCCCAAACCACTGAGCATCTTTGTTGACGTCACCTATGAAAGTAACATCTAACAACCTAACAACCTCTAACCACTAATATACAAAACACTGATACAAAGAATAACTGATTACATAAACACTGATAATATAAACACAGAAGTACCTTCCCACTGTTGTTACCCAAGCACTGATGTTGTGAATCAGTGCTTTCTTCATAGGTTGATCAGGCCTTGAGTCAGCAGTGCTTTGTCTTCATCAGTGCTTGAGTAGCAGCAGTAGTTAGGGCTTCAGTCTTTATATCAACAGCAGTTCTTTGACACAACAGTTGTTAGGTAGATCAGTACTTAGAGAATGATCAGCTGTTAGATAACTACTGTCTTTGGAGGAAGTAGAATGCAAGCACTGTTATGAAGATCAACTGTTCTGAACCAGTTTTGGCTTTTCATATCATTTGTTCCTTTGAAGGGTTCAATCCCAACAGGGAGAGGATAACGATTCTTGACAATGAGTTTGTTAAGCTCATGATAGTCGATACACATGCAGAACGAGCCATCCGTCTTTTTGACGAAGAGTACAGGAGCACCCCAAGGGGAGATACTTGGATGAATGAAACCCTTTTAGAGGAGCTCTTGGAGTTGACAAGATAATTCTTGCATTTCGGAGGGAGCAAGACGATAAGGAGCTTTGGCAACAGGAGTCGCACCAGGTACAAGATCAATACAAAAGTCAACAGATCGAGGCGGGGGAGGACCAGGCAGATCTTCAGGAAAGACGTCAGGGAAGTCGCGCACCACTGGAACATCATTTACGCTTTTTCCCTTACCCTTTTCTTCCACAATGTGGGCTAAAAAGGCAAAATACAGCTTGCGTAAATATTTGTTCGCTTGTGTGCATGACATCAATCTTAGTCATTTAGAAGGTCGGTCTCCATAAACGCACAAAGTGTCACCAGATGGAAGGGGTAAACGAACGTACTTCTCGTGGCAAGCGATTTTAGCATGGTTTTCACGAAGGCAATCCATGCCTACGATGATGTCGAAACTACCCAATCACATGGGTATAAGGTCGATAGTGAAGGTATGATCGTTAAGAGTAAAAAGACAATCACGAAGAATGGAATCGATAAAAACGGATTTGCCATTGGCAACTTCGACGGAAAACGACTTAGGTAGCTTAGAGCGTGTAGCATTTAACAAAGGTTCGAATTCAACGGACACAAAGCTTTTGTCCGCACCGGTATCAAATACCAACGAAGCATAAAGGTTATTAACTAAAAAGGTACCATTAACGACGTCATTGTCGTTGCGCGTCTGATTCATGTTACTGTTGAAAGCGCGTCCACGAGGAGGTTGTTGTTCCTTGTTGAGTTGAGGACATTGAGGGTGAAGGTGTGTTGTGACACCACATTTGTAGCAGGCTCATGCTGGTTTGTCGTTTTGTTGAGCGGCTTGAGCTTGTTAAGCTTACTGAGCTTGCGGTGTGGGGTTATTCTTACAGTAGGCGGTGTTATGGCCAAAACGGTTGCAATGGGTACAATGGCGACAATTGGCATTGGTAGGATGGTGAAAATTGCAAGTAGTACACTTGGGATGAATCCCAGTGTATGGTTTTCATTCGTTCGTAGGTGACACAAGGTTAGATTGTGAGGCTTGAGGGTTTGGCGGAGTAACAATCGCATAATTCTGACTAGAAGCCTTCCGCTTCCTGTTCTGGTTCTTTTTGGATGACGAGGACGATTCAACAGTGGCTTGGTGTGCGTTCTTCGAGGAAGCCTTTTCAGAGTTCCTACGAAGGACAATGTTGCTGTTAAGGCGAGCGGCCAAACGATAGGTTTCTTATATGGTTGCTGGAAGAGCAGCTTCCATAAGGTTCATGAATGAATCAGGGCAACAATGGATGTACTTATTGAGTTTTTTTTTGGGCGTATCGACCTGGCTAGGACAGAGAATGCTGAGTTGCTTGAAATGGGTGGTTAAGCCATCGTTATCATCGCCGACTTGTTTCAGAAACCAAAATTCATGCTCCAACTTTCTGAGTTCATGCGGAGGGCAGAATTCCTCCCTCATGATCTTCTTTAGTTCCGCCCATGGCAGAGTGTGAGCGACATCTTCTCCTCTTGTGCCTCGCTCAGAAGTCCACCAGTCCAGGGCCCTTGAGTGAAACACACCAGTAGCGTTTTGTGTGCGTAGTTCGTCAGGGCAACCACTCTGACGGAAAGCGATTTCCATAGCATCAAACCAGGTGAGCAGTGCGGTGGCACCATTCTTGCCTGAAAATTTCAGGGGTTTACAAGCCATAAATTGCTTGAAGAGGAATGGTGGCCTTGGTTTCTCCACCTTGGAGTCCACAGAGCCATGAGGCGAATCGGTGTTGGTTTGAATGCGGCTCACGATGTCGGGTTTAACTCGAGCCATTTGATCGGCCATTTGTTCAGTAATGAGGCCTACGAGTTCTTTCTTAGAGATGGAACCAGTGCGGGAACCCTTCTTGGACTTGGGCTTTTCGGATGAGCTTGAAGATGCCATCTAGAAGTTCGAAAAAAAGGAAAGGATTAGGCTTGATCATAATGTTTGGTTAAGAAAAATCGTTTTCATAAAATGAATCACATAGCATAAAAGGTTTCAATCATTTCACATAGCATAAAATGTTCAAGTTGTATCACATTGCATAATCACGGATTCCACGTAGCATAACTCGAATTTCACATAGCATAACACGAATAAATGAAAGCATCGTAAATTTAGTTTGTTCACGAGAGATTATTATTGTTTTTGATTGCCATAAACGTGCGAATTGGTGTAAAAAGTTTGAAATGAACGAACGTTCAAGTATAAAATCACATATAAATTGAGATACATAAAAGAGAGGCTCAATAAAACATTGGATTATTTAGGGTAGAGAAACGTCGACTATTCCAAAGTGGGTCGAAAGTTCTTTCGAATTAGGGAAATCGTGCTTTGGCCTATAGGTAAGATACTCTCGTCGAGAAGCGATTAACGGTATCTTACCCTTCCAATTACTACACGTCTCTAATCGATTGAAACAATCGGGACTTTGGCGAGATTGAAAATCGAGGAATGGGACTTAATCGACAAGATGCGGGTTTCACCCCTAACTTAACGATTTCGTGTCCTAAATGTGGTTGGTACTCATCAGGTCAAAATATAATTTTGACACTTTGACGAGGGTCCACTAGAGTTGAAATGGAAATTACCATTAAGTTGTGGATTTCACTCCTAGCTTAATGGTGTAATTTCGTGCAAAAATAGTTTAAGGTAGAATGAGAGACGTTTACCAAATTGTGGGTTTCACGCCTATTTTGGTAAAGTCATCTCGTTTATGTTACGAGAGTCTTCAAATAAACAAAGTGTATTCATGTTAGCCTTAGGAAAGGCATGTAAATTTAACAAACAAGAAGAATTGCTAGGAAGCATGTAAGGTAGAACGCGTAAGTTTTAAATAACAAATGAGAAACAAAGTTCCTAAAACTATAGACTTGGGCAAAGCATTTCCACTTATTCCTAATTCTCTATAGTTATGGCTCTGATACCAATCTGTCACACCCCAACCGATGGCAGAAACATCGGGATGAGACGAAATAGATTGCAAGAGACATCATAACACTAAGTGACAATATAGATTAAATTCAATTTTCATTTCATTACTAGATTGTCATACAAGATTTAAATACAAGAAACAACATTGTCTCAAAATGATCATAACATCAAAATAGATAAATAAAATCTAGGTGTGTATCAAAGTCCACCTAAATCTTGTTTCATCTTGTATCATCATCTCAACAATTCAACCTGCAAGAAGTATTAAAATACAGTTCAATGCAAAAGCAAAGGCGAGTATACAAGTTTTTGTTACATAGCATAATATAGCATATAAATAGTTTAAGTGCTCATATCCAACATGAATCATAATTAGCAAGTTTACTAGCATGCCAAAATGGTGTACTTATATGTTCAAACCCAAGATTCCAACGCGTTAAAATAGCATATCCCAAGTAGAATAAAGGGAGGCTAACATGTTTAACTTAACAATACCCCAAGTTTCGTGGGCGGTGCGTTAATCCTATAGCGCTATTATTGTTATGTAACGCTCCGCATTTTCATAACTTTCCATATTTAGAAACCATTGTTTGTATTCCTATTTTTGGAAACCTTGTATCCAGGCATTCGTAGCTTCGTTATAATCGTAAAAAAAATCTTTATCTTTAATCTAATTCATGATAAAAATGGTTATTTATTTCATGGCTTGATTAAATAAATTAATTGATTTTATAATCTAAAAAAATTATTTTTATAATATCTAGTTAGTCTCGTTAGATATTAAAGTTAGTAAACTAACCTAGTTAGTTTATATTATAAAGTCATATTCCTTTTAAAGTAACAAGACTGGATTAATTAAACCATAGGGACTGATTTTGTAAATTTCGAAACTATTAAATCAGCTATAACTAAAAGATTTGACATGCCCAACCCTAGCCGCATACGAGCATCAGCTCCTTCATCTTCTACAACTCAAAACCCTAAATCTAATTATACACATATATGCAGAGTATCAAGTGTCCTCAAATCATTTTTACAAAACACTCATTTACACTTTGCCTCACCTGCTACCCCCTTCTCTCCCTCGTCTCCTGCTCGGCAGCCACACCAGCCGTCTGTCGAAGCCGGTGTTCCGGGTACACACACATCCACAACCACCCTTTTATCACTCCACACACACCTGAAACAGAGAGAGAACCGGAGAAAAGAGGATGGTCGACACCCTGTTTACGGCAGCCATGGCAGCGACGCCGCCGCTCACAGCGGCGGCAGTGGGATTCCGACGACCTTTGGCGTTCCCGGTAATCTTTCTCCAATCCCTCGCTTCCTTTTTATTCTTTTTATAAACCGACGTTGACATGTTATGTTGACGAGGTGATGGTGGTGGCTGACGACGGCGCTGTCCGTCGGGGCCACGACAGCGGCCGAGGTTCAGAGTCGGTTCAAGACTGACTCGGGGTTGCTTGGCTCGGGTCAGGTCCAAACCGCAGCCTCGGGTTCCCGTTCACTCGGGCCTCATGCTTCGGGTTCACGTCGGTTGGGTGACTCTTGTTCAGTCGGTTTCAGCTCAGGTTACTCTCGGTTCAAACCTTGGTCTTTGCTTCTATTCGAATCCCGTTAATTTTTGTTACTCAGCAGCAGCAAAGGACATATTTCTTGGTCCATTGACATCGATCAACGAAATACACCTCCTTCGGTTCTCCTGCGGGAATGATTTGGAAGAGCCAAAACCAAAAGGTTCGGGTCACGTTGCGATCGGATTCGGTTCGGTTTTTTCGGTCAAATAGTCAACTGTCGCGTACAACCTGGTCAAAGCTGGTCAACCGAGGTCTCGGAGCAGTCTGGCTACGGGTTCGGGCCATCGGGTTAAGAACAAGGCATGATACTGTAGCGACGCAAGTATTTCTATATTATTGTTTTGTATTTTGTCAACACGTAACCATATTATATATAAATTGATTATAAAAAAAATACATATAAATACTCGTTTATTTATTGATTGAATTTTGACAAAAACATTGGCGACTTGTAGCGTCGGGATCGTCCAAAAACAGAGTAAACTCTGCCCGATTTTCTTAAAATATATTAATACTTTTTTTAGTCGAAACACTAATGAAAACGTATCAGATTCTAATAACTTTTATAACAATAATTGAAAACGTATATTTATTTTGACGTTACTTCTATAATATTTCGATAAACTTAATTTTAGAATTATTGTGTAAACTATATAATATTGATATATGTGTGTATATATATATATATGCATATATATCCGAGAGTTATACTTTAAGTTCACAATTCTAATCCTCCGTCAAAAATTCCGATTTCTCATGCGCCTGCGTTTGCCCATATAGGGTGACCTCGGTGTTCCATCCTCATAACCTCATACACTCTTTGACACTTGGATAATCGGATGACTTAGCAATTATGTGAGTATACTCGCAACCCCCTTTTTATGGTTACCACTTTTTGGGGTGTAACATGTTACCTTATTTAAACACACTTAAACTTATTCTTTATGTGTAACAACTCTTATCAAAAGTCCTAGTTATAATTTTTATTTGGTCAATAGGAAACCCTAATTAAGAAACCCAAGTAATTTTTCATAATCCCTAAAATTTTAAAAACATTTGGAAATAGGATTAGGGCCCTAAAACTTAAGGGGGGTAAACCCTAAGTTGATAGTTATCTCTTAAATGCGTTGTAAAAGCTGAGAATTCACGAAACCTTGACTCACCAGGCCTATACTACTGACGAAGCAACCCTAGGCTAGCTAGGTTTCCCAGGCGAGTCGCGACAGAAGCAGTGTCACCTGTCGCGACACGCGGGAGGTGCACATTTCACGTATAAATAGTGGGTCTTGGAACTTGAAATCTGTCTTTGGAACGACGTAAATTCGAGTTTCGTAGAAAGAGTTATCACAGAAACAGTACACTAAACACACACAATCACTAATTGCTGCCACAATCAGGGTAATAACTCGATCACTATTACGATTCAACGTCCGATCGATTATAACTATCCAACGATTGATTAAGTGCCGCTCAAATTGAGTTTATACTTGGTTAATTCATCGTGATTTCGACTTGAATGTTTGAGTACTGCTCGAATTCGGACTATACTCTGTCATTCGTTGTGAATCCGCTGAATTATTAAGTATTGCACTAATAAATTGTTGTGAAGGTTTAATCTCGTGAATTGTCGTAACTGTTGTATTAGTTACTAACCTATTGTGTGTGCATTGTTAATTAAATTAGGTTAATCAAGGCTAATCAGTAGGCTTATATTCTGCTCGTTAAATCTACAATGTGAGTCATTCTCTTTTTATCAAATTACTTTCAAAATCATGTTTATTTTCAAAGGTTATAATTACAGTGATTAAGTTTATGTAATCACCAAGTTACAGCTGGTATGTGGGCTTTTGTATACATTACTTGATATCCGTCACTATTGGACAACGAGTTAGCCAATGAGTGATATGACCATAGTCACAGACAACATCGGACAACGAGATAGCCAATGTGTGTTCGAGTGACAAGTACTGTGGGTAGTTGGTTTGATATCTGAAACATTGTAATCTCTCTTAATACTGTAAATTATAACAAAAGTGTCGTTTTAGTAAAACTAAATGATTCACTCAGTATTTCCCTGCTGACAAAACTTTTTTTCAAACATGTTTCAGGTGATCTGTTGTGAGCACAGGAAAAGTGCCGTGGAGCACTACAAGCTTAGAAAAGGGGCTCAGTGTAAATAAATAAAGAAACATGTTTTAAGAAATAAAGATTTCCCAGTGAAATCATTTTATTGTAAATTATGGGATTTATCCCTATATTATATATAAACGAGCAGTTTTAATATTAATCGATCCTGTTTAAAAAGACTTCCGCTGTCAGTTAAATAGATACCACGGGATTTCCTGCCTCGCGGCTCTGGACCGGGTCAAACCAGGGCCGAGGGCCGTGACAGGAAAAGGTGGTATCAGAGCCACTGATTTAAGCTTACTATTGATTTTAGCCTATTATAATAATTATGAAATTTAATTGCTATTCTGTGAAAATATGTTTTATTAACTGATTAATTGTTGAGTTACAGTATGGGTAAACAAAAGATTTCTGCTATCTACCACAAATTAGATACTGCACCCACAGAAAAAGGAACCTCTTCCTCCAAATACTCAGCAGATCTGGAAGAAGGGATTTTTGTCCGTAAAGCAAATTATGAAAATCCTCTCACCCAAGATAAAAGAAATTCGATTCTTAGGAAGGGACAGGAGAAAATAAAGAAAACCAAAGCCAAGAAAGTGAGGTTTAATCCAGAAATCCAGGAATTAGGCAATAGGTCACCTTGGGAGGATACATTAGATGAAAAATGGGCAAACCTTTATATGCTAGCTACCGTAGCAGAGAATGCAAATCTCTAAACTTTTAATAAGCCTGGTCTAGTAGAAAAGTAATACCCAGTAAATAAATAAATTATAATGTGTTCACTTTCCTATAGTCTTTTGTACAAATCCGTATGCAATAAACTTTAATGTTTACTTGTTAAAATTTTGTTCCAAAGTTTTAACATTTGCATTTTGTGCATTTTGTATATATGCTATCCAGCATGACTGAGATATCGGAAGCATTTCAGAATCTCAACCTCTACCCAGTACCAATTGAAGTCTCTCACGACTATACTAGTTATATTGCTGACATAGAGGAACCCCTGGAATTCCAAGCTCCACCGCTGGAAAAAGCAAAACTTAAAAAGAAGAGAAGATATGTAGGATGGAGGAAAGTGCGCAGGAGAAAGCCAGCTACTAGGAAACTCCCTAAAATAGAAAACCCTATAGACAAAGGAAAAGGAATCGAAATCGGAGAAAGTTCAAATCCAGCAGAGATAGAAATCAGGAAAGATTATAAACAAAAAGGAATAGAAATTGGAGAAAATTCTAGACAAGCTGAAGAAATCACATTTCAAGACGAAATCGACCGTCTACTGGCAAATTGTGATGTCATTAGCCCTATCCATAATAATCTATATCCTTACCTAGAAACCCAACTTCCTGTCAATCTGGAACCAGCTATTCCAGATCCACTAATCCACACTCGACCTTTAGGTCAAATGGAAGAATGGTGGACAAATGACTGGCAATTCGAAAATATCGTCAACAGTCCTTATTCTTTCCTTCCACAGTGGGATCCAGAACCTATCCCCAATCCTCCAATGAGTAACGAAAACTTAGCCGAACTCCGTCAGTACGGTGAAGAGTTGATAAGTACAGGGAATAGGATCCGGGAAATGGGGGAACAAATTTCCTGGAAATACGATGAAAGGGAGCGTCGCTACTAAACTGCCAGTTGACCAAAGAATAGTGGGGTTGGGAAGAATGTCTGTATAATAATAATAATAATAATAATAATAATAATAATAATAATAATAATAATAGCTAAATATAACTCTGTAAAATGGGAAATAAAACATTGTAAGATAAACAGTGTGTAGGGATGCCTATATAATATATAAAGCAAAATAGAAGTCGAAACATCGACAATTTTGGATATATATCTGTGTTGCCAGATTTTATGTGCTTCTGTGTAATTGTTTTATTTACAATCATTTGATACTAATAGTTATATTTTAATAATTATCAGATGGAAAACGCTAATAATGAACCAGTTAATGAAGGGAATCAATCTGAACAAAATCAGGAAAACCAGTATATGACTAGACAGGATATAGAAAATATTGTTGCTCAAGGGATAGCCAATGCTATTCCAGCATTCGTTGCTGCTATTAAAAATCCAATAGAACCGCAACAAATCGTTCCTAGTAAACGTACTCAGGAAGATAATTTTAGTCATAGTGTAAATGGAGGCGGCAATCATGACGATAATAATCCACGACAGGCTCCACCTCCTAAGAAAATGAAAGCCGCAACGCCTGGTTGCACTTTCAAAGAATTTCTTGCTTGCAAACCTGCTGAATTTGCAGGTAATGAAGGAGCAACTGCAGTACTGCGTTGGTTAGAGAAACCCGAAGTAGTAATTGCAATAAGTAAGTGTTCCGAAGAAGATCAGGTGATGTATGCATCAAATTTATTCAAAGAAGGGGCGCTAGAATGGTGGAACACGGTGCTACAAGCAAAAGGAAGAAGGATGGCTTATGCTATGAACTGGGAAGAATTTAAAATTCTTGTAGAAAGAAAATATTGTCCTGAATATGAAAAGGAACAAATGGCAAATAAGTTCCTAAACCATCGTATGGTAGGCGTAGAGTGTCGCGGTTATACTTCGACATTCTTTGAATATGCTAGAGTGGTACCAACACTGGCTTCGCCAGAACCGGTACTCATTACTCGCTACATTTGGGGATTGATTAGTGAAATCCGCAATATCGTTAAAGCTGCGAGACCTCGCACTATTGACGATGCTGTGGAATTAGCTAATACCCTAACTGATGAACTGGTGCGAACAAGAGAAGAAGATCGAAAGAAAGAATTGGCTCAAAAGATTACCCAAGGATTTCGTGTGGGTAATGATAATAATAGATTCAAGAAAAAGGGAAGAAGACAATCTGCACAACCGCCTTTTTGCAGAAATTGCAAAAAGAATCATTTTGGAAAATGTAATGTAATCTGCAACTTCTGCAAAATGACAGGACATCGTGAAGAGGAATGCAGAAAGAAAACAAGAGTCTGCTATAATTGCGGAGAAACAGGACATGTTAGACCAAAATGTCCTAAATTGGTCAAACCAGCAGATAACAAAGCCAAGACAGCAGACGGAGCTACTAAGAAGAATGTCCGAGCATTCCAGCTAACCACTCAAGAAGCCGAACTGATCCCTGACGTCATAGCTGGTACGTTCTTGGTCCACGACGTTTATGCAAAAGTATTATTTGACTCTGGTGCAAACCAAAGTTTTATCAATACTTCATTTTGCCAAGCTCTTAACTTACCTTTAACTACCCTTAGGCAAATTTTTACAGTCGAAACAGCAGATGGAAATTCTGTTAACATAAATAAGGTTTTGCAAGAAGGTAAGATAGAACTGTTAGGTCATAAGTTTTCTGCGAACCTGTTACCTATGAAGTTAGCCGGATTTGATGTAGTGTTAGGAATGGATTGGTTAATAGCCAACCATGCTCAAATCCTTTGTGATAAGAATTCTGTAGAAATCAGTACTCCCACAGGAGAGGTAATTTTAATTACCGGAGATAAACCAAGAAAGCCACTAAAGTTCATATCAGTAATGAAAGTTGCTAGTTATGAACGAAAGCAAGGAATGGTGTATATGATTTCAGTAATCATTAACACTAAAAGTAAGGAACTCCCAGACATCCCTATAGTTTCAGAATACCCAGACATCTTTCCAGAAGAATTACATGGGTTACCACCAGATAGGGAGGTAGAGTTTAGAATTCATCTAATTCCGGGTACTACACCAATAGCTAAGGCACCTTATCGATTAGCACCCACAGAAATGCTAGAATTGAAAAAGCAGTTAGATGAATTATTAAGCAAAGGATTTATACAACCTAGCTCATCCCCTTGGGGAGCACCAGTGTTGTTTGTGAAAAAGAAAGATGGATCGATGAGAATGTGTATCGATTATAGAGAACTAAATAAAGTTACAATTAAGAATCGATACCCATTACCTAGGATTGATGATCTATTTGATCAACTTCAAGGTGCTAGGTATTTTTCTAAGATAGATCTAAGATCTGGATATCACCAGTTGAAAGTACAAGAAGAAGACATACCTAAAACTGCTTTCAGAACTAGGTATGGCTATTATGAGTTTACAGTCATGCCCTTTGGACTAACAAATGCCCCAGCAGCATTTATGGACATGATGAATCGAATCTGTAAACCATACTTGGATAAATTTGTAATCGTATTCATTGACGATATACTTATTTATTCCAAAAGTTGGGAAGAACATTGTAAACACCTGCATGCACTCTTAACTTTGTTAAGAAAGGAAAAGCTTTATGCAAAATTCTCGAAGTGTGAATTTTGGTTAAAGGAAGTGCAATTCCTCGGACATATGGTGAATCACGAAGGAATTCACGTAGACCCTGCTAAAATCGAAGCAATTACCAAATGGAAGGTCCCACAAACAGCTATGGAAATTAGAAATTTTCTAGGCTTAGCCGGATACTACAGACGATTTATTAAGGATTTCTCTAAGATAGCTGTACCTTTGACTAAGTTAACCTGTAAAGCCACTAAGTTTGAATGGGGATCTAGGCAAGAAGAAGCTTTTAAGATTTTAAAAAACCGATTGACAAATGCTCCAATTTTAGCATTACCCGAAGGAACAGAAGATTTCGAAGTATATTGTGATGCTTCAAAATTAGGATTTGGATGTGTGTTGATGCAACGCAAAAAGGTAATTGCGTATGCCTCCCGGCAGTTGAAAAAGCACGAGGAAAATTATACGACTCATGACTTAGAACTAGGAGCCATAATTTTTGCTTTGAAAATCTGGAGACATTATCTGTATGGAAGTAAGTTTACTGTTTATACAGATCATAAAAGTTTAAGGTATATATTTGGGCAGAAAGAGTTAAATATGAGGCAAAGAAGATGGATGGAAGTTCTAAGCGATTACGACTGTGATATTCAATATCACGAAGGGAAGGCAAACATAGTTGCAGATGCCTTAAGTCGAAAGTATCAGGAAAAACAAAAGCGAGTCCGTTCTCTTAGATTAAATCTACAATTAGATTTAATACAACAATTAAAGAAAGTTCAGGAAACAGCAATCAAGGACGATGCTGAAGGAATGAAAGGTTATATAAAAGAACTAGAGCAAGGAAATGATGGAATTTGGAGATTCCACAAGAAACGAATTTGGGTACCTAAGCAAGGAGAGTTAAGAAATAAGATTTTAGAAGAAGCTCATAAATCTAGGTATACTATGCATCCAGGAAACAATAAGATGTACCAAGATTTAAGAAAGAATTTCTGGTGGATAGGAATGAAGAAAGATATAGCAAAATATGTTTCTAAGTGTCTTACTTGTTCACAAGTTAAGGCAGAACATCAGAAACCTTCAGGATTACTACAACAATTGGAAATGCCTGTATGGAAATGGGAACTCATAACAATGGATTTTGTTACTAAGTTACCCAAGACCAGAAAAGGTAATGATGCGATTTGGGTAATTGTGGATCGATTAACCAAATCAGCTCATTTTCTACCAATGAAAGAAACCTTTAGCATGGAAAGACTAGCCAAGTTGTACGTAGACGAAGTGGTATCTTTGCATGGAGTCCCACTCTCCATTGTATCAGATAGAGATAGTCGTTTCACTTCCCATTTCTGGAAAAGTTTCCAGCAAGCAATGGGAACTCGACTAAATTTAAGTACTGCATATCATCCTCAAACAGACGGACAAAGTGAAAGGACGATACAAACCCTGGAAGACATGCTCCGAGCATGTGTAATTGATTTTGGTGGATGTTGGGATGTGTGACAACTGGCCCAAACCGGTAATTTCCGTACACATTACTTATTGCTTAATGACTGCAATTATGAGTTTAATTGTCAGCAATGTCTGAACACATGATTAAACAAGTGAATTCATGCATGTTGTATACTACAAAATATTGCTTTATGCATAAACAAGAGCGTTGCGTCAGAATAATAGTAAACTCACCGGTAAGACACAAGGTGTCAACAGAACTGCAGAAAGTAGTCACACAATAAAATTGGAACCTAGGTGTAGGTCCGACGACAGAAGAGCATTAAAACCCAAGAGTACATACAAGGGTTAGTATATATGCAATACGAAAGCAAAAATAAGCACTAAAAAGCACCCGAAACGCACTTTAAGTGCAGAATTTATACAAATCAGCAATAATTCAGCATTTAGACATATAAATATTATGCAGAAATGTCGTTTTATTATCCAGAATATTTCCCTAAGTGTTGGGAATTGAAAAAGTACAAGAAAGGTACTTAAACGACACTAAAAAGTGTAATTTAACACTTTAACGAATCGGTATGCAACCGAACAACACTACAAAAAAAACGAGTATTAGAAATTGAAAAAACAGTATCTAATACATTAAAATCAGTCCCCAATGGTTATCAAGGACTAATTTTCCAGTCCCCAGCTAGTCTCGGATACCTAGTACTAGATAGTGGTTTTAGTAACTAAAAATTAGTCCCGATTGTATGACACCAACAAGGACTAACAGTCAGTCCTTGATGCATAAAAATTCAGTCCTCAATTTGTCTCTCGATACCACGCCATTTCGGTCCCTGATACATCACTTTAATGACTGGAAATCAGTCTCTAATACTATGATTATTCAATCTCGAATGCATTCATTAAGGACTGAAAATCAATCCTTAAACCATGTTTATTTTGTCTCCAATAGGTTTTATTAGGTTTGATATTATTAGGGTCTGAAAAACAAATACCTAATATATTTCTTTAGTGACTAAAATACTAGTCCCTAATATGTTTTTCTGTGACTAAAAAGTAGCCTCCGATATCATGTTTTAGTTTTGAAGACTACAGAATAATGTTTAATACCATCACAATTCAGTTCCTAAAATGTGTATTTTCAATCCTTAGTATATTTCTAAAAAAAAATTCAAACACAAATAAAACCAACAAATTTTACAAACACAAAGGTATATATTTCTTCAAATTATAAACAAGTTCTACAATTATAAATGAATAAATGTGTAAAACTTTAACATCTTGAATTCATTTCTTAATAAAGCTAGAGCAGTATCTTGAACCATGTTGCAAGTTTGTGGTTGTTGTGATGAAATCTTCATAAGAGTTCCAACTTTTAGCCCAAAAATGTTGACATGAAAAAACCAATCATTTTAACACACCATCCAAGCATCGATCGTAGAACTAGAAGTAGAATATGATCTACAAAACCATATGTGAATCGTCAAATTTTGACACATAGACTTGTTGTAGCCACAATGTCCACAAAAGCAATCCCCTGTTAAAATCTCTTGATGCAGGAAGTAACAACAAAAATAATATATAAAATAAGTTTATTTAACTTCATACCTCCTCAGATCAAGAGCAACAACTAGAACTAGTATTTCAGAAACAACCTAGGCAATGAACAGAAAGAAGCAGAGTGTTAAGAAATTATAAAGTAAAAACCACATGTGCATATAAATAATAATAATGATATTATCCATCATCTTATAATAAACAATTAAAAAAATGACAACTAAAAATTTTGAATTGTGATATACCAAAATGACGTGCATATGCAACTATAACCTCCCAAATTACAATCCTTCCACAAGACCAAATCGAATCTGCTGTAAATCAAAACCTTAAATTAGAAAATGGGAGAGAGACTTTTGTATGTGTTATCAACAAAAAATTAGAAAAAAGAGAAATCACTTCTACAAATGTCAAGGAGTCGTCGTTGAGGGATCTGGTAGTGGTGGGTCAACGATCTAGACAGCCTGAGCAAAAAGATTGTGATTTGGAAGAAATAATGCGAGGAAGACAGATAATTGGGTTGGGTGGGGTGAAATAAGGCGTAGATTTAGGGTTAAGGTGCATTAATTTGGGGGTGGGTGGGAATGATGAAAGGGATAAAATTTCATCAGGAGCGGGAACGGAACTTAAAGATTTTTAAAAATTTTAAGGGTGCGTTCGCTTCGCAAAAATTTAATGAAATTTAAGGGAAATTGGAATTTGAATTTCATCATTTAAGATGTTTGGTTCACATAACTTGATGGAATTGGAATCCCAATTCCAATCTTCATGTGTTTGGTTGATAAAGGGAATTGGAATCTCAATTCCAATCTTCATGTGTATCGACGCGAACCGTTTCGACAGGTACCGTTTCAAATCGAACCGTTTCAATGCGTACCATTTCGACCCGTACTGTTTCGACCCAAACCGTTTCAAATAGAACCGTTTTGACCCGTACCGTTTCGAATCGAACCATTTCGACGCGTACCGTTTCAACCTGTATCGTTCCGACCCAAACCGTTTCGAATCGAACTGTTTCGATCCGAACCATTTCGACGCGAACCGTTTTGACCTGTCCCGTTTCGACCAATACCGTTTCGAATCGAACTGCGTCGACCTGAACCGTTTCGACCTATATCGTTTCGACCTGTACCGTTTCGACCCAAACCGTTTCGAGGTGAACCGTTTTGAACTGTCCCGTTTCGACCTATACCGTTTTGAATCGAACCGCGTCGACCCGAACCGTTTCGACGCGAGCCGTTTCGACCCAAACCGTTTCGAATCGAACCGTTTCGAGGCGGACGTTTCGATCCGACCATTTCGAAGCAAACCCTTTTGATCTGTCCCGTTTCGATCAATACCATTTCGAATCGAACCGCGTCGACCCGAACCGTTTCGACGCAAACCGTTTCGACCGGTACCGTTTTGACCTGAACTGGTGGTTGTGGGTGCTGGAGTGATGGATTCCAATTCATTTGACAACCAAACACAACAGAAATGGAATTGAGATTCCAATTCCAACAATTTCCAATTCCAATTGGAATGTTTAAATTCCAAATCCAATTCCTTCAAATTCTAATTCCTATACGAAGTTAATTCCAATTCTAAATCATTACGCGAACCAAACGCCCTGTAAGTTTTTAAAAAGTATAAATACTAAGTCGTAAATATACAAAATAATAAATACTTCTAATTTAATATAATAAAACTTTTTGTAAAATTTTTATTACAATATTATGTTCATATTTGATCAACCATGCCAATGTCCAAAACGAGTCGGGTGAAACCCGAGCTCGTAAAGGCTTGAGCTCGGACCGTGTAACTTTGAGAGAGCTCAGGTCATTTACAATCTTATTTCTAAATCTCAAGCTCAACATGAGTAATTTTTCAAGCTAAGCCTCAGCTCATTTATTATTTATATCAAATAAATGACTTAATTTAAATATTTTTAATAAATAGTTTATTTATATCTATAACTATTTTTATATAGTTTTTAAACTTATAATACTTATATATGGCATACTATGTATATAAATTATTTTAATTAAATTTTATATAGAAATAATAAATTATTAATATATATATTAAACAACAGTTATATAAATAATAGGTTCGTCTAGCCTTGTGATCCGCTTAGAGCATGGTAAGTGAAACTTGGGCTTGAATTGGTTTATAAAAAAACTGAAACTAAATATCAATTCCCAATGAAGTGTTTATAAAAAAACTGAAACTAAATATCAATTCCCAATGAAGTCTATTACAATGATAGTGAGGACTAATTCGGTCATAACATCTTTCTTATAAATACTAGAATTTGTATCGATTATTTGAGACTAAAAATTATGTCTCTAGTTCTTTTGTATGCAAAACACTTTGGAGACTAGATATATGTTCCTAATAAGATTTTGAAAGGATTTTTAAGACTGATTTTCATCCCTTGATATTAACTATCAAATAGTAGAATTTGTGTAACATAATTGGACAATGAAAGTTAGTCACGGATTATTTCTTATATTAAAAGGCGTTCAAAACTGAATATCAGTCCTGAGTTCTGTTTGTCTTGAAAATATTATGAACTGATATATTCACTCCCTAATATACCCCCACTATATTAGAGACGGAAGATTAGTCTCCAACACATTTATGACATTTTTCATTATAGAGAGAACATATTTAAGACTAAAATTCAGTAGCCAATAAGGTTCCTTCCAAAAAGCCATGTGGCGCAAACATATTCGCAACTAGAATTTAGTCTCAAATAAGGTGTCAAGATATTAGTGACTAATTATCAGTCACTAAAATATGTCGCATAGAAATCAGTCCCCAATATTATTAGTAACTGATAAATCAGTCCTAGATGTTATGTATTTGAGACTGATACATCAGTCCCTGATAATTTAGTCTCCAATGGTCACTTTTTTTGTAGTGCAACCGGACTATACCCGGAACATGAAAATATTGTTATTTTCATTATTTGTCTTTGTCTGAGCCAGTTAGGGTCCCTGATTACCCTAACACCCGCTAAAACACACTTAACACTAAAGTTAACACTTAACATGTAACTAGTTTAAATAACTAACCATCAAGATCCAACTAGACCCCCCCCCCCACTTTGATAACCGGTTAGGGGACATAGTTCCCACATTTGATTACTTTGATTAGTTTATTTGATTTGTATGTACTTATATGGACATTAGACCTAATGGACAAAAGAATGTTGGAAGACCTTTTATTTAAACCTCTAGTCCATCACTTTCACCATTCATAATCAACAACACTTTCTACTCCTCTCTCTCCCTCACTAAGCTTACGGCCAAACATCCCTCCTTCAACCATCCATTTTCGAGTTTGGTTCTTGCCATTCCAAGATCATACAAACATCAAGGGTCACGTATTAGGAGGCTTGGAGCAAGCGGAACGCGAAGGACCTCTCTACTTTGCTTTTATCCACCTCTTTTGCGCATAGATTCTTCCCTAGCCTCGAGCTAGAGGTATAACACTTAGAACTCGTATTTAATCTATTCTAAAGTGGCTAAAAGGATTTGTGTTGGTTAAATCTCGTTAAAATGCGAAAAGATGCACAAAAGTCTACTAAAAGCATGAAAAATGGTGGTTAATAGCACATAAGTTGTGTAAAAGTTGTAGTATTTGAAATATATGGTTATCTAGACCCGATCTATGATGTGGTAGCTCGGATCATCGTTTAACCCGGTTTGGTAAGATCATGGATCTTAACATAAAGCTATTTTAGAAGTAACAAGGGTTAAAAGGTGAAACCCTACCACACATAAACCATGAACTTGTGTAAAAATGTTTTAACTTGTACAAAAGTGTTTAAAACTAGTAGATCTATGTATCTACAAGTGGTATTTTCAAAAGACCAAGCATCAAAAGAAATCACATGTTCTAAACCGGATCTTACACAAACAAAAGTGGTTTTTTGTGAACAAACAAGAGTGTGGATACTTGTGTAACAAAAGTTTTAACGAAGAAATAGTTTTCGTAAAAACCGACTAGAAGTTGTAAAACTTCATACTCTCTAAAAATAAAGTTTTTAAGAAATTAAACTTATTTTTAAAGATAACAAGACTTACTAAATGTGCTAGTAAGTTACTACACATTTTTGTAAATATTCAAGTTCATGAAATTAGTGATTATTGTTGACGGATATTGTTGATAATTGTTGTTGATGATTGTTGATAATTCAAAAGAAAATAAACACATGTTTTGAAAACATGGGAAACGTCCATTTTTAGGGGAAACTCTGTCAAAATTTTTATAAATTTTGACACTTAGAAAAATATAAGTTTTTGAGAAACTTATTCCCTAAAAATGTATTTAAAAGTATTACTAAGGTTTCCCTAATTTTTGGTGATAAGAAATGAGGATTTCTTCAAGAATAAAATGGATATTAAGTATATATTTTTGAAAGAAAAATATATATTATTTGATCACCAACTTTTGTGCTAAGTGTATATAGTATGTGTTATACGTGCTAGTGTATTAAGACTTAAAAATACACTAAATACTCATGAGGAGTATAAACATAAAAATACACATACAACACACAAGATACATAATTCGGGTGCAAAGTGCAAAACACAAAAGACTTATATTTATTTTTTGAGAAAATAATATAAGTAAGATACGTAGTTAAAAATATAGAATATTTTTAACACAAGAAAATATACACAAAAGAGAGTGACTGTACTTGTGCGACGCAAGTCTAGTGACTAACGATAAGAAAACGCGTATAGGTTACGACGTTAAGTAAGCAAATCCGGTGGAGTTTACGACGCTAGGAACGCAAAGTTGTGAGTTCATGCTCCCCCTTTTCTCTTTAACTGTTTTCAGTTTTCATAACTTCGGGGGTGGAATACATGTACAAATGTACAATATTTATAATTGGTATGATATAAATACAAGAAGCGCACTTGGTGAGAATGAGAACCAAGTATGAGGCGCTATGAGAAATGATAACAAGAAACGCGCTTGGTGAGGACGAGAACCAAGTAGGATGCGTTATGAGAAATAGTGTCACGAATAGGGTACAGAAGCACCATTAATCAACGTATACATTCAGACCGCAGAACAAAAGGTTAGATCTAACGGGTGCCTGGCAGCCACACTCCCGGTCGGGGCGAGAACCGAGGAAGTGCTTTTGTGTCTCAGAATAAACCAATTAAATGCCTTAGGTTTTGTGGCTTCCTATGACGTGTCACATGTTAATGGCTTTGCTACCCATTAACAATCCTGATATTTACAGGAATATTTTAATTACATGAAATTCATACCATACTAAAAATTGATGAATACTTGAGTACGTGGGGTACTCAAGAAAAGATTGAGTTATACTTGAAGTACGTGGGGTACTCAAGAAGAAATTGAATTATACAGATGTACGTGATGTACACATGAAACTGGATTTATATATGAAAACTTGATTTACTCACAAACTATGTTTTCATACAAAGTATACAAACATGAAATACAAAACTGCATGAATTCACACCAACTTTATGTTGACGTTTTTCCAAAAACTCACATGTATTTCAGGTAACTAGGATGGATGTGCGCGTGGTCTTGCTTATGCTCGTGGATGTCGCTTGTGTTTAACTTTAAATAAAGTTGTAAACTCTTGAGACAATGTTTTAAGCCGTCTAGCGATGTAAACGCTAAACTTATGTTTTCAAATTATGGTATTTGATGTTATTTTACGAGCATGTAGCATGTTTACTCTTCGTATGCAATGAGAACCTTTCATGATCACACCTCGTGCTTCCGCCGTAGAAAGGGGTGTGACAGGATGATCATTTACCATTAATTGAATTCTCCTATAACAATAGTTATCATTCAAGCATTGAAACTACTCCATTTGAAGCACTATATGGAAGAAAATGCAGAACTCCAGTTTGTTGGGCAGAAATAGGAGAAAGTCAATTATCAGGTCCAGAAATTGTGCAAGAAACTACTGACAAGATAACTCAGATCAAGGAAAGACTGAAAACAGATCGAGATCGTAAGAAGAGTTATGCAGATAATCGCCGCAAGCCGATAGAATTTCAGGTTAGAGATAAAGTACTTTTGAAAGTTTCTCCTTGGAAAGGAGTTGTTCGATTCGGTAAGAAAGGAAAGCTAAGGGGCTGTTTGATAGCCTCTGAATGGTCATTAAGAGGCTACCTCTTAATGGAACCATTAAGAATTTTACCAATGAGATGGTAGAAGAATGTGACATGTGATGATTTACCATTCAGAGGTTACCTCTTAACCATTCAGACTTGAGGTTACCTCTTATTCATTCAGAGGTTTTAAACCATTAAGAGGTAGTATCTGAATGGTCATTAAGAGGCTACCAAACAGCCCCTAAGTCCAAGGTACGTAGGACCATTTTCAGTAATCCAACGTATAGGACCAGTTGCTTATCGTTTACAACTACCTGAAGAATTAGCTGGAGTACATGATGTATTTCATGTATCCAATCTCAAGAAATGTTTATCAGATGAATCACTGGTAGTACCTCTTCAAGATATAGAGGTAAACGAAAAGCTAAAATTTGTTGAGAAACCTCTTCAAATTGAGGATCGAAAGATCAAGTTTCTTAAGCACAAGCGACTAGTTTTAGTCAAAGTCAAATGGGATTCAAAGAGAGGACCAGAATACACTTGGGAGCTGGAATCAGAAATGAAGCAAAAGTATCCTCATTTATTCCAATAAATCTCGAGGACGAGATTTTTATTAAGGTGAGGAGAATGTAACAACTCTTATCAAAAGTCCTAGTTATAATTTTTATTTGGTCAATAGGAAACCCTAATTAAGAAACCCAAGTAATTTTTCATAATCCCTAAAATTTTAAAAACATTTGGAAATAGGATTAGGGCCCTAAAACTTAAGGGGGGTAAACCCTAAGTTGATAGTTATCTCTTAAATGCGTTGTATAAGCTGAGAATTCACGAAACCTTGACTCACCAGGCCTATACTAGTGACGAAGCAACCCTAGGCTAGCTAGGTTTCCCAGGTGAGTCGCGACAGAAGCAGTGTCACCTGTCACGACACGCGGGAGGTGCACATTTCACGTATAAATAGTGGGTCTTGGAACTTGAAATCTGTCTTTGGAACGACGTAAATCCGAGTTTCGTAGAAAGAGTTATCACAGAAACAGTACACTAAACACACACAATCACTAATTGCTGCCACAATCAGGGTAATAACTCGATCACTAATACGACTCAACGTCCGATCGATTATAACTATCCAACGATTGATTAAGTGCCGCTCAAATTGAGTTTATACTTGGTTAATTCATCGTGATTTCGACTTGAATGTTTGAGTACTGCTCGAATTCGGACTATACTCTGTCATTCGTTGTGAATCCGCTGAATTATTAAGTATTGCACTAATAAATTGTTGTGAAGGTTTAATCTCGTGAATTGTCGTAACTGTTGTATTAGTTACTAACCTATTGTGTGTGCATTGTTAATTAAATTAGGTTAATCAAGGCTAATCAGTAGGCTTATATTCTGCTCATTAAATCTACAATGTGAGTCATTCTCTTTTTATCAAATTACTTTCAAAATCATGTTTATTTTCAAAGGTTATAATTACAGTGATTAAGTTTATGTAATCACCAAGTTACAGCTGGTATGTGGGCTTTTGTATACATTACTTGATATCCGTCACTATTGGACAATGAGTTAGCCAATGAGTGATATGACCATAGTCACAGACACCATCGGACAACGAGATAGCCAATGTGTGTTCGAGTGACAAGTACTGTGGGTAGTTGGTTTTATATCTGAAACATTGTAATCTCTCTTAATACTGTGAATTATAACAAAAGTGTCGTTTTAGTAAAACTAAATGATTCACTCAGTATTTCCCTGCTGACAAAACTTTTTTTCAAACATGTTTCAGGTGATCTGTTGTGAGCACAGGAAAAGTGCCGTGGAGCACTACAAGCTTAGAAAAGTGGCTCAGTGTAAATAAATAAAGAAACATGTTTTAAGAAATAAAGATTTCCCAGTGAAATCATTTTATTGTAAATTATGGGATTTATCCCTATATTATATATAAACGAGCAGTTTTAATAATAATCGATCCTGTTTAAAAAGACTTCCGCTGTCAGTTAAATAGATACCACGGGATTTCCTGCCTCGCGGCTCTGGACCGGGTCAAACCAGGGCCGAGGGCCGTGACATTATGCAATGCACAAAACAATCCTTATACATGAATACTATGTTGTGATACTTGATGCTTACGTGGACCATACTTATGTGATATGTTTTAGTCATTAGCTTTCACGAGCCTCCATTTGACATGTATAGCGCTATAGGAGTAACGCACCGCCCGTAGACTTGTGGTCATGTTGAATTATATCATTGTTGCGTAAACAGATGATTGGCTAGAAATATTACATGCCATGTTAGGTTGATCTTGTATAAACTAAGTTACCATGTGGATTCGTTTTAAACTTTTATACATATACTTATTCTTAAAATTGTATACTCGCCTTTGCTTTTGCATTGAATTGAATTGTATTTTAAACATGTTACAGGTTGATGATTGATGATGCTATGAAAATGGATAGCAAAGGTGCCTAGATACTCACTTAGACGTTTAGGTTTAAAGTGTTGTATCAATTTTGTTTATGTTATGTTGAACAATGTTGTTATTTGAATTTCTTGTAATGTTTGACAATTTATCTATGAAATGAAATCGGTTGAATTAAATATTGTCACAAATAGTGTTATGAAGTCTCTTGCAATCTTGAACAAGTCCAACTCCGATGATTCCGCCATTGGTTGGGGTGTGACAGATTGGTATCAGAGCCATAACTATAGGGAATTAGGTAGAATTGCCATGCTTTTGACCTAGTCTATAGTTAAGCACCAAATTCGACCATATTTGCTTCACATGCTACTTGTATGAAACATCTTTACATGCTATTCTTGAAATGTTGCTCATGAATTAACTTCTTGAAAACGTATCCTATGTGTTAATTTCTCGAAATGCATTATGGGTTATACTTGATTTAATATTTCAAACATACGCCTTCCTAAGGCATTTTACTCGTCTATACTAAACTCAAAACCACTCGTAATACACAAACGAGACGACTTCACCAAAATAGGCATGAAACCCACAATTTGGTGAACGACTCTCAATCCATCTATTCTTTTTACGCGAAATTCGCCTCCAAGTTAGGAGTGAAACCCTCACCTTGCTGGAGAATTTCCATTTCAAATTCTAGTGGACCCTCGTCAAAGTGTCGAAATTAAATTTTGACTCGACGAGTGCCAACCACACTTAGGGTACGAAATCGTCAAGTTAGGGGTGAAACCCGCACCTTGTCGACTAGTTCCGCTCCTTGATTTTGAAAAAATCCCACCAAGTCTCGAATTTTCAATGGATTGGGAACATGTAGTAACTGGAAGGGTGAATACCATTAACCGAGATATCGGTGAGAGTGTTTCACCTATTAGGCCAAAGCATGTTGTTAATTTCAAAAGACCTTTCGACCACTTTGGTGAGTCAACGTTCCGTTTAGGAACCATCCAAATTTCTTCTTATCAAGCTTACGCTTTATTATTTTCGATCTTTTATGATGAAACTCTCTCTTGTCAATTTTGAACCATTTTTTAGATTTCACTTTTGTGCATACATTATACTAATACTTTTCATACGATTATACATTATTAGCCTGCATAATTTCACGAAATTCTATTTACACTTTTGTGACAACGAATGGAGACATATCATCGAGATAGGAGTGATTTCCTTACCTTGCCGATTAACTCCGTTTCTTTCCTCATCTTACAACGACCTCACCAACGGATTAGGGGTGATTCCCTTACCTAGGTGATCGTTACCAACGCTTTCTTTTAATAGACTATATTATGTAAATACGATCATGTTTATATCTAAATCATTTATCCTTAGTCAAATCCCTAATTATTTCAAAATGGATTGTTTATATAAACGAACTTCCTATCCTACAATTTATTTTCATATAGCTCACACGCATGAAATTTTTAACTTTTCCGTAGACGCTTGTTTCTCAATATTCAAAATTTCACGAAATGCTACTCGTCAACTTAGTCGGCCTAACAAATCCATTGCCCATGAAATTTTGTATTCAACGTAACTATTGAAACAAGCTCATCACATATCATTAAACTAGAGATCTTCTATTTTAATTGGGAATTGATATAGGGTAAAATACACATATTTGTCCCGTGTAGTTTGTATAATTTTTGTATAGTTTTTATGTATTATTTTTAGTTTTAGTATTATATTATATTATATCGTGTTTTGGCAGGTTCTGGTACAAATGGAGAAAAAACGAGTAATAATTAAATAGCCAGCCAGTTGGGTAGAGTGGGGCGCCAGTGACTCACACTGAATTAAAATTGCAGCATGAAGTTTGGACTGCTAAAATACAGATGAGATGAAAGACGCTGTCATAATATTATTATTATTTTTAAAGTCGGCAGTTATTTAAATGGAGTAAAAGGCCAATTTTGTATGATTGTTGACTTTGGTCTTGAAAGTGAAAAAAAGCCTAGTAGAAAACGTGCATTAAGTGGTGTTGTGCTTTTGGACAAATTTGACTATTTTTTAGCACATTAATACAACACAAACAGGTGCACGTGATTGGGCTACCTTATAGTTGGCGGCATGTTTTTTTTCTGGGGAAATAATATTGGGCCGCATTGCACATGGGCTGACAAGTGAAGACTGACACAACCAAAATATGATTGGACCGAGAATGGGTTTGTGTAAACACATGGTGATGATCGGGTATATTGGCGCAGACATTATATTGGGAAAAAATAAAAAAAAGAGAGGGGCACATTAATTAAAAACATTAGTTGAGTTCTACGAGAAAGGGATAGGCGGCTATACTGATTGGGCCGAAGCCCATTTGTTTGGGGCATAATTGGCTGCCGCCATACGACATCAGAGGGCTGAACGCATATATATACAACATCGGACGAAGTCAGCAGGGGACGAATTATTACGAATTGAGAGTTTTGGACGACTTTGGAGGCTGATTTCAGAGGTTCGGGAACGTTAGGGAAGCCAAGGAATCATCTAGGAAGCTCGGGAACACTCGGGGTTGAAGATTTTCGGGTTCTATACTTCCGTTTATCTTTCGGTTTCGTTTATTCTTAGTTTTTAATGATGAATTCTGAATTAATATTGATTGTTGCTATGATTGTTGACATGATTATTGGCTAAACTTTTCGTACTACCTAGGTTATGACAATAGCTTAATAAAGTTTGGTTTTTTTATTCGATTTTTGGCGTGGTTGTGGACTTTTCTTGTACTGTAAAAGCTATGGGAATTTAACTTGGTGCATATGTGTGCTTGACGATTATTTTATTATTGTTTATTGCTTCGTATGATCCTTGGTGACGGTCTTTATCACATAATATGGTTGTGCTAGGGTTCTTGATTTAGGTGAGTGTCTATATCACGTAATAGGTCATTAATCCTTTAGGGTGAAAATCACGTGAAGTAACCTTAGAAGTAATATTCGGTAATTTAATAAAATCAAGTGTGTTGCTAAACTCGTCGCGGTAAAGCTCGAGGTTATTAATAGCTCTAGGTTTAGTTATAAGGACTTAACATTCCATTATCTATTAAGCCACGATTAAAACCCGTAGTCGCTTTAGACGTTCGCGCTGTAAGGTAGAGCGTTTTACATAAGCACTTTCAAGAAACTAGAGGACTGTAAGGAAATCTAGAAAACCGGTAATTTAACAACCTTTAGGGGATCTTAGCGTGCTCTTGAGAAGGATTAGGGGTCCTTAGATTTCCCGAGAGGTGAGAATTTTAAGATCCTGGTTCCACACCACAAAATCATCGAATAGAGATCCATTCTGAGTTTAGCTTGCGTCTAGCCTAGGTAGTTGTCATTCATCACTGGTCAAAGTCTTCGTGTGAGTTCGTGTCTAGTTCGTTTAGTTAATTTAGTTGATTTCTAATTATAATTCTTAGGATCTTTAGAAAACCCCCCCAATCAATAAACAATTAGTCAGGTCGTGTCAGTCTAAGTCTAGAATAGAGTCGTTAGCGTAATCAGTAGAGTCTCTTGGGTTCGATACTTGGACTTCCTTAGGCTATACTGCATCGATCGGTACACTTGCCGGTCGTGTGGTTTGGGGTTTAGAGAGTCTTAGTTTTATAAATTTAAAACTTAGAGAGTCTAGTTTAGGGTAATTTTAGTTGTTTTTAATTAACCCATTTTCAGCACATCAGGAATCATACCAACTTTTCGCACACACCTATAAAATATTACAACTATTATTCAACGTTTACGAAAACTTCTCTCAAAAGCAATAAAACATTTTATTAAAAGACGTTTTTCAACAATAACTAAGTTCATATACCAAATTCCTTTTTCTAAGGATCAACTTTTTCACGAGAATCCGTAAACTTCGAAACTTTCTAATACAAAGTTACTTAAAACGACGCAAACTTATTAATCTCTAGAACCTTTCAAAACCTCACTCGTTACGTCAATTAAATTCAAAACATGTGGGCAAGTAAACTTCATAAGGACCGATAAATTTTCAACTTATGTAATCTCTTTTAACACCATAGTAGCATTTCCGTTCCTTTACAAAGTACCTTTTCGCATAGCCAATAAACGTTTTATACTCTCTTTACGTTCACAAACTAGAGTCTATATTTCGTGACAACTCAATCTATTTTAACTTCACGTTTTGCGCAAACAACTATATATGCATATCATCGTACATGTTTTAGACGATATCTCACGATAATCTCATTTATATCATTCGTAATTACTTACTCAACCTTTTAAACGCTTCTGTACGCTTAAATCCGTGATGTCCCCTCATACACTATATACGTAATTTTTATTATTCGTACCTACACTTATATTCATACGTTTATTGCTTATACTCATACACATACTACTTATACGTTTTATTGTTTATACTCATAGTTACATGCATATTCATACTTAAACTTATGCTCATACTTGATTCATACATCCGTACCCGTACGCGATTGGAATCCGAAGGATTCGTTTACGTGGGTTCCATACATACTTAAGCATGGACTTGCTTACATACTACATTCTTATACGTACACGTTCTTACTTTTTAAATTTATGTACACCCTGATTCGTACACAACTAGTACAAGCCATGCGGATCATGCGACGATCAATATAATCGCGGGTGCACATGGGATTATGGTGATAGGCGCATGAGAATCATAGAGTGTAGTACTGTGTATGGTAAGACACGGAACGTAACATGATACCGAATACGAAATGGACGTGACATGGTCAAAACATGGTGGATACGCCGCTGGTACTTCCAATATATAAGTGTTTTCACCATGCCACCAAACTTTCGTAAAACGTGCCATGAAAATTTCGGTGTTTTGCAGGCCTACTTAGACCTAATATGTAAACTTTAAACAACTCAAAAACGCATTATATCCGATTATCCACGACGAGACCTCATCCTTAACACGCTGCTTTCGTCGATCCGATACTTATGCTATTCTTATACTCATTATCGTTGTTAGATCAATCGTTCACCCTTATACCTTAATTATTCTCCGCCGTCTCAAACTCCAAAGCCTAAATTTTAAACAATCCCCTTCCGTTTGCCAAAACCCTTTCAAGTCTTCGTCTGAAAAATTTTCGGGACGAAATTTCCTAAAGGAGGGGAGACAGTAACTGATGCGTGCGAAGTGTTATATATATTAGGTGTATATTTTAAGCCCTTTTTAACACTTATTTTAGCCAAGTTTTAAATTTATAAAACACGATATTTCACTAACACTAAACACACATATGGGCAAGTGCACCCATCGTTGAGTGTAGTATAGCGTTGGTAAGATACCGAGGTCGTCCAAGGACACAAGAGCTTTTAGTACCGGTTTATCCTCAACGTCTAACCAAAATAAAAGTTTAGAAAAAATGTTTTAAACTAAGAAAATTAAAAGCTAACTAAAATGCTGAAAATAAAAATAAAAGAAAAACAGATAGACAAGATGAATCACTTGGTTCCGACTCGTATCTAGTATAACCTTTGATTATTTCCGCACTTTTGCACATAATTAAGAGATTATCTTAGTTATTGTAGTAGGCCCCTCTTTTGAAGGTGACGTTACCCTCACCCCAGTAGTTTGAGTCAGCAGGGATACAATCCTAAAAGGGTGGATTATTGGAAGATAATGAATTAAGTTATTAATGCAGTATTGTGGTAGGCCCCGCTTTTGGCGGTGACGTTACCCTCGGCTAAGTAGTCTGAGTCAGCAGGGATACAGTCCTAAATAGCCGGGTTATAGTATTAATAGTAGTTAACTTATGAGGGGATCAAAGAGTTTGGACCCCCGCCATCCAATACCGTGAAGTATTGAAGGAGGTCCTACTAAATTTGACCCAGGTCCATTGCAGGACCTCTAAACGCTGAACAATGGCAAGACCTTTACCAAACCGTTCCCTTAACCCCCGACCAGGTAGCCAACATACCTCCATATAGACCGTGGAGATATGAATGGTGAAAATCCTTTATTTTATATAGACAGTAAAATAATTCCAAGACACCATGGACAAACGATAAGGAAAGATCACCTTCAACATAAGTAACTAGTTATTAAAGTCATTAATACAAAACCAAATAAAAAGTGCAAAAGATTAGAAATAAAAAGTATTATACTAGACACTTTGTCTTCACCAAGTGATGTAAGAGATTTAGGCAAACATGGCCTTGATTGTCAAGAACTCTTACGATCAATCTTGGATCCCGAGACGACTCACACACTCTACGATGGACAATGGATGATGGTGGTGGATGATGGTGTTGTGATGGTGGTGGGTGGTGGATGAAGTGTGAGAGAGGTGGTGTGCCAAGGGATGAGATGAAATGAATCCAAGCACTCCTATTTATAGGCTGAACAGAGAGCTGGACACGGCCCCGTGTCTGTCTGACAATCTCTCTCCTCATTAATTGTAATTCGCAATTACAATAAATGCGCCTGCTGTACTTTCGACACGCCCCCGTGTCCGCTGAGCACGGCCCCGTGGTGGGCAATAGAAGCTTCTATAGGTTTGTCTTTTCTGCTGCTTCTTGGGCACGGCCCCGTGCTGGCTGAGCACGGGGCGTGTTCAGTCTTTTGATTTCTCTACTTTGCTTTGGAAGGTGCCGTTGAGGGGTCGGGCAGTCCACTAATATTCCTTTTCTTGTATTTATGTTGGATTTAGCTGTCTTTTTGCTTCTTTTGCGTTTTTGAGCTCATTTAATCCTGAAAATACAAAAGGAAGACAAAAACACTCTTTTTCCAATATTAGTACTTAAAAAGGGTTAGTTTTATGCCTCATTTGATGTAATTTATATGTTGCATTTTACACACATCAAATACCCCCACACTTGAACTTTTGCTTGTCCTCAAGCAAAACTCTTTAACATGTGGCTTACACTCCCAAATGGAATAGGTAGAAGAGAAGGTTTTGGGCTTGTCGTAGAGTGTCGGGATTTCCAAGATCTTTTTGGGTTTTATTTTTATTTATTTACACTCCTATTCGTAATGATTTATTTAGAATTTTTCATAAAAGAAATTACTTATTTGGGCATAACATGCCTTTTTAAAATTCTATTTATATACAAGTTCACATACCTCACGGGGAAATCACTCACACTCGGCCGAAGGTGTATTTTTAGTGAATCACTCGAGAGCGGCATGGAACTTATTCCTACCATAGGCTTGCCAAGAAATCAATCCTCCTCCTTTTTAACTTTTATACCTTTGTAGATATCAAGAGGACTTTGTGGGTTAAGGGTTAGGCTAGGGTTAAAGGTAGGTGGTTGGGTTAGTGGTTAGTAGAAAAAGGGCTAAAAGCGTAACAAGTGTCGGTTTTCGTATTTTTTCAACTTTTTATTTTGATGAAGCTTTTATTCAAACTACGTTATTTTTTATTAACTTATTTGTTTATTTTCTTTTTGCTTCATCATTATCACACTTTTTTTTTTTACGAAGAACCGAACTTGTTACTAAAATAAAGGGTTAAAAATGAAAAAGGGTTTTGGTGGGTAAAAGGGTTTTTGTTTGGGTGATGAAATGAAAAGGTTTAGGCTCAAAGGGGCTAACTAGGGGGATTTTTGGGTAGGTGGTAAAAAAAAAAGAAAAATAATGGTGTAGAAATAAAAAGGGTTAGTCCTAATGCCTCCATCATTTACTTACTCGGGTTTAAGTTGATAAGGACCGGGAATGTATTGTCATGGCAAGTTCTAGAGTCGTAAGAACCAAGCGGCTATTCACACAAGAAACGAAAAATGAGCATTTAGTCAATTGATATGTAATTGTGTGCTCAATAAAGGCTCAAAACTCACTTTTGTGGGAATGGGTTTTTATGTGATCAAGTATATATAATCAAATTTTAAATAAGTTTGCTATGCCTTTTCATAATTTTCTTATGTTGGTTCTTTTTATCACTACGCTATCGGTTGTAAATTTGTAAAAATATAACCTTTTTGAGAACTTGAATTTTCCGAGTTAAACCTAGACAAGTAAAAAAAATGAAATTTTTGAAAAAATTTGGGGTGATTAGCGGTTCCAATAGAGTTTTGTGTAAGGCTTGTATTTTAGGACTTGCAAAATTCAAGGTTTTAGCATCCCCCCCACACTTAAATTACACATTGTCCTCAATGTGTCCCAAAAATAAATTTTTAGGTTGATTAGATGTGTAAAATAGTGTTTAAAAAGCAAAAATTTGTGTTACTGGGCACTGGACACGGCCCCGTGTTGAGTGGGCATGACCCCGTGTTCAGGTGCCAGTAACAAGAACTTACAGAAGGTGGACACGGCCCCGTGTCCACTGGACACGGCCACGTGTCTGACAAAATTCTGCAGAACAGAAGCCAAACAGCAGGTCTGGGAGGTGAGCACGGGGGCGTGTTGGCTGGACACGTCCTCGTGTGGACAGTCTGAAAGCCTGAAAAACAGGTTTCTTCTTCCGGGTTTTCCATCCTGGCCCTATAAGTGCTGAGGCTTAGCACCCCAAGCCTTGGTTTGTACCTGTTTCATCACTTAATACCACACCAAGCAACACAAACATCCTACATTACCACAGTTAATTGTTCCAAGCATAAAGTAAAAGAAAAATAAAACGGAAAATAAAAGTGTTTAAGGAAAGTAAATTGTTCAACTTCTGGCACGCAGGCCACCAATAGTTCGATAGATAAAGGGACTTAAACCTGTGGGCTCGCCATCAACCCGCTCCTGCTCCTCCAAACCTTCTACTCCATATCTTCATCGCTATCATCACCTCCATCCCCATGCCCCACCATGTACTCCCGGATGCTGCTGATATCGTCTTGTATATCGTTGATGTTGCGTTCAATAGCTCCGACCCGGTGGTATGTGTTGTTGGCGAGGTTGTAGGCGTTCCTGGTACACATGAGGTTTTCCTGCATAAGATCATGTAAGCTTTGAAAATTAGGAAAACCGCCTCCTTGTGAGGAGGATTGACCCGGATCACCATGGGGTGGATACTGGTGGTGGGGAGGTGGTGCGTGAAGAACTAAGGCCTCCTGTGGGTTCCATGCATAGCCTTGCGTTCTTTGGAAACTCACTGTTCCGTCTTCCGCCTCATAGAGTAAGTTCATGGCTCGGCAAATGTGGTAGTCAACTCGTCCCGACCATGGGCTTCTTTCAAAGGCTCTTGGAATTTGCGTGTAATGCTTAAAAAGACGGTACACCCATCCTCCGAAGAAGATAGGCGTTGGCGCTCGAGCAAGGCGGTTGAGATGCATGTTTCTTAACAGGAGATACGGAACATCGAGAGGCTTTTGGTTGTGGATACAGTGGAGGACAACCAAATCTTTCAACCCTACAACACCGCTACTGTCGTGACGTTGGTTTAGAGAGTAGGTGAGGATCCTGTGAATGTAGCGATAGAGCGGATCCCTTAGCTTCGTACTCTTGGTGCTACGAGGGTCGTAGATTCCTTCACCGATTTGAGCCCATGCGGCTTGTCTTTCATTTCCCTCCAAGTCTCGTAATCCCCCGATATTTTCTTCGTTTCCCGATTCCTCTTCTTGGTATAGACCTATTATGGCTCCAAACTGTGCCATGGAGATCGAGTACATTGTCCCCCCACATCGAAATACAACCCCTTCATTGTCGAATGGGTCACACCTTGAATTGAAGTTGAAGGTACTGTAGAACTCCATGGTGCATTGATGCACTGACCGAAGCCTAGTGTTTAATGCAACAGCTAGTGGTCCCGTAACGATGTTGTTGAATCGGTTCAGCTGGTTTACCAAGGTTAACAGATCCGTGCAAGCTCTCCTGGGGTACTCTTCGGGTCTTGTTTGAAGAACCTCATACCTTGCCCTTGCATCAAGCTCACTTGCGTTGAACCTTGTGAACTTTGCCATCTGAAAGAATACACCAAAAATTAGCACGAAACAGAAATGTTTTCGGACAAAACTGCAAACAGCGGGCTGGACACGACCCCGTGTCCAGCGGACACGGCCCCGTGTCCAGAGGTCTGTTACTCAAAAACTTCATTTTTCGACCCGATTTCGAAAACTTGAAAATTTTTGGTCCAATAGGTGCGGTTTCCCCCGAAAATGAAACCCTAAACACCGTTTTTCCCAAAATATCCCGTTTACCTTATCAATTTTATCTTTTTCGGTTCAAGAACAAGGGTTTGGGGTTTTTGTAAGAAATCGGGTGAATCTATGAACAATCTAAGTGTATTTACTTCCCTTAACACTAATCTAACTAAATGCAAACAGATTTAGGCAAAAATTTTAGGTTCGATCCGGATGAACATCAAGAACCCTAGATTTCTCCCCAAATTTGTGGTGTTTTAACTACATGCAAGTAACTAATCTAACTACTAAGAGTGATAGAATCATACCTTGACGTTGTTAGATCGGTAAGAGACGTCGAAATTTCGCGAAAAATCGCCTGGAACCAGAGCTTTTGTGGGGAAACGGGGCGTGTGGAATGAAGAAACTGTTTTGAAAAAGGGGTTTTATCCCGTCTGCAGCGCGAACACGGCCCCGTGTCCAGCGGACACGGCCTCGTGCCGAGCAGTTTTTTTTTTGTGCGCGTGTGTGAGTGCCCCTTTCTCCCATAAGCTATGGTTTAGAAAACTTACCGCTTTATTTTGTCGTCTCAATCGTTCGTAACTTACCAGGCATGATGTTTTTATTCTTCCACGGTTTGAAGCGAGATCTCTTCTTCCTCATCCTCAATAAATCCTTGATAGAGTTTCAGCCGTTGGCCATTGACTTTAAATGGTGGCCCATTTCGAGGTTTAATTTCTACTGCACCGTGTGGAAAAATATGGGTGACGGAAAAAGGTCCTGACCACCTAGACTTTAATTTACCAGGAAACAATCGAAGTCGTGAATTAAACAAAAGAACTAAATCTCCTACCCGAAATTCATTAGGTTTAATATGTTTGTCATGCAAATTTTTCATTCTTTCCTTATAAATCTCGCAGTTTGAGTATGCATAATTCCTAAGCTCGTCTAATTCATTTATTTGACAAAATCGATTTTTACCAGCAAATTCTATATCTAAGTTTTGATTGCCCAATAGGCTTTGTGTGCAATTTCTACTGGCAAATGACAACTTTTTCCATAGACTAGCTTATATGGGGTTGTACCTATCGTTGTTTTATAAGCAGTTCGAAAAGCCCATAAAGCATCATCTAATTTATCAGCCCATTCCTTTCTATTTAACCCTACGGTTTTTTCGAGTATTCGTTTTAACCCTCTATTAGTCACTTCGGCTTGTCCGTTTGTTTGAGGGTGGTATGCTGTCGAAACCCGGTGATAGACCCCATATCTTGTTAAAAAAATTTCAAGTTGATGGTTGCAAAAATGAGTACCTCTATCACTTATTAAAGCTTTAGGTGTGCCAAAACGAGAGAATAATTTTTTCAGAAATCTTACCACTACTCTTCCATCATTTGTTGGAAGTGCCTCGGCCTCGGCCCATTTAGACAAGTAATCTACTGCCACAAGTATGTATTTGTTTCCTTTTGATGGTGGGAAAGGTCCCATAAAGTCGAGTCCCCATACATCAAAAATTTCACAAACAAGAATGCCATTTTGTGGCATTTCGTTTTTGGAAGAAATATTACCTGTTCTTTGGCAAGCATCACATGTCTTTACAAGATTTTGAGCATCTTTGTAAATGGTTGGCCAATAAAATCCTGAATCGAATACCTTTCGTGCGGTACTGGCAGCACCATGATGTCCTCCGTATGGACCTTCATGACAATGGCGGAGAATTCTTCGTGCTTCACTACCATGTACGCATCGTCTGACGAGTTGGTCGGCACACATTTTGAAAAGATATGGATCTTCCCAAAAGTAGTGTTTCACATTGGCAAAGAATTTTTTTCTTTGATGATGTGGCCATCCTTTTGCGACTATACCGCTAGCTAGGTAGTTAGCAAAGTCGGCGTACCATGGTTCTTCCTTATATTCCACCATTTCCAGGGACTCAGTTGGAAATTTTTCGTTGATTTGCTCGTCCCTGGTTGCTTCCAAAGCTGGGTCTTCTAAGCGTGAAAGATGATCTGCTGCGGTATTTTCTGCTCCTCTTTTGTCCTTGATTTCAATGTCAAATTCTTGGAGGAGTAGAATCCACCTAACCAAATGTGGTTTTGCGTCTTGCTTCTTAAAGAGATATCGAATGGCTGCATGGTCTGTATAGACTATAGTTTTAGAAAGAACAAGATAAGAACGAAATTTATCAAAAGCAAATACCACAGCTAGTAATTCTTTTTCAGTTGTTGTGTAATTTTCTTGTGCATCGTTAAGTGTTTTACTAGCATAATATATTGGGTGGAAATGCTTTTCTTTTCTCTGTCCCAAGACAGCTCCAACTGCAAAGTCACTAGAATCACACATGATTTCGAAAGGAAATTTCCAATCAGGTGCTATCATGATAGGTGCATTGACTAGCATTTCCTTTAGGGTTAGAAATGCTTGATTGCAATCCTTGTCAAAGATGAAAGGAGCATCTTTTTCAAGTAATTTTGTTAGAGGTCTTGAGATCTTTGAAAAGTCTTTGATAAACCGCCTATAAAATCTGGCATGCCCTAGGAAACTTCTAATAGCTCTTACGGAGGATGGAGGTGGTAATCTAGAAATGGTATCTATTTTGGCTCGATCCACCTCCATTCCCTCGCTTGAGATTTTGTGACCGAGTACTATTCCCTCCGTTACCATGAAATGGCATTTTTCCCAATTAAGGGCGAGGTTAGTTTCCTCACATCGGGATAGCATTCGTTCAAGGTTATCGAGGCATTGGTCGTATGAATCCCCAAAGATAGAAAAGTCGTCCATGAAGATTTCCATTGTCTTTTCTATCATGTCATGGAAAATGGCTACCATGCAACGAAGGAATGTTGCGGGGGCATTACATAGACCAAACGGCATGCGTCGATAAGCAAAAGTTCCATAGGGACATGTGAAAGTTGTCTTTTCTTGGTCTTCGGGTGCTATCGGGATTTGAAAGTAACCTGAAAAACCATCCAAGAAACAGTAAAATTTATGACCGGATAATCTTTCTAACATTTGATCAATGAAGGGTAAAGGAAAATGATCCTTTCTTGTTGCTTCATTTAATCGTCTATAATCTATACATACTCTCCATCCTGTGACGGTTCTCGTTGGTATTAATTCATTCTTTTCGTTGGTAATTACCGTCATACCTCCTTTCTTTGGAACTACTTGGACGGGACTTACCCAAGGACTATCGGAAATAGGATAGATAAGTCCGGCGTCAAGTAATTTGATGACTTCGTTTTTAACCACTTCTTGAACATTTGGATTTACTCGACGTTGTGGTTGTATGACCGATTTGTAGTCATCATTCATCAAAATTTTGTGTGTGCACATAGAAGGACTGATTCCTTTTATGTCAACAAGTTTCCAAGCTATTGCATTTTTGTGTTTTTTCAAAAGATTAATTAGTTTTTCTTTTTCTAAGTTATCTAATTTAGACGAAATAATTACAGGTAACTTACCATCTTTGTCTAGAAAAGCATATTCCAAACCTTTTGGAAGTTCTTTGAGCTCAAGTGGTGGGTCTTTAGGAGACTCCTTATTTGGTTGCTCGTTTCGATCAAGAACTTTAAAAGTTTGTTCTATGGCGACCTCTTCTTCAACAAAGTGGTCAATCTCTTCACTTGTATCGGGTGGTTCATCTTCATCTTCAATTAGGGGGTCATTATTGCCGAATGGATATTTCATTGATCGTTCGAGATCGACACTTCTTTTAAATGTCCCTAATTGAAGAGGTAAATTGTTGAACTTCTGGTTTTTCAAAGCTTCGTGAGTTTTTACAAATGGTCGTCCCAACACTAGAGGAGCGTCATCGAGGATGACAAAGTCGGTTGGGATTACCATTTGATTTGTTTGAACCAAGACATCTTCAACTATACCGATTGATTTTATTACTTTCCGATTGGATAGAAAAATGAGTATTTGAAGTGGAGAAAAATCACTAATACTTAATTTTTCGAAAATGTAGTTAGGCATTATGTTAACACAAAGATCTTTATCGATTGTGACATTACTAATAAACGAATTTTGAAAGAAACATGGAACCGGTGTGATGTTAATTTCAAATGGGTCTTCTTTTATTAGCGAAGTTTGATCATTAGTTAACTTAACACTTACCGTTTCGTCAATTTTAGTGTTAGTGTTTAACTCTTTTAAAAACCTAGCATGAGTGGTTACTAAACAATGATTTTCGAAAGAAGGTGTCAAGAGATTAATTTCCTCGAAATTAGACTCTTCTTGGATTTTAACGTTGTTGGACTCACCTTTTTCGTTGTTTAACTCATGTGTAGGTTTTTCACTTATTTGTTCTTCCATTTTTTCATTTTTAGTTATCTCTTCCCTTTTTAATTCTTCTCTTGCGCGGGACTCCTCTTCCCTTGCGCGAGCTTCTTTTATACATCGATCGATAACTCTAATGTGTTCTAATATCCTATCGGTCACTTCGGTTATAGAAAAAGAATCATTATTTTCTAAGCTTGAATCCGGTTGTTCGACCCTTTGTTCCTCATAATACCCATATGAAGTTGATGGTTCACACCATTGTCCTTCATTGTAAGCATATGATGGATAAGGTTCGTAATTTTGTTCTTCATAATACTCATATGAGGTGGGTTGTTCACGCCAAGGTTCCTCATAATAAGCATATGAAGGTGGTGGCTCATATCTTGGTTCCTCAAAGTATGAGTAAGAAGGCTCATACCTTGGTTCATCAAAATATGAGTATGAGGGAGGAGGTTCATACCTTTGGTCTTCATAGGATGTGTATGAAGTTGATGGCTCGTACCTGGGCTCCTCATAGTAAGCGTATGAATTGGATGGTTGATACGAGTGATTATTTTGAATCGAACGTGTATTACGACAATTAGTGCAATAATTACCCCTATAATCATCCTCATCATAGGTGTAGTTGTAACCTCCTGAGTATTGATCCATAAGAATCACTCAGCAGACCACAACTGAGTCTCGGGACCAGAAAATGAAAACAAAGACTGAAACAGAAGGCTGGACACGGCCCCGTGTCTGGTGAACACGGCCCCGTGTACAGGATCTGTATCTGGGCGTTTTAATTAAAGTTACTGGTCACGTTGAGCACGGGGGCGTGTTCAGTGAGCACGGCCCCGTGTTCAGACTCTGTATCTGGGTATCTAACTAAAAATATGCAGCACGGGGGCGTGTTCAGTGAGCACGGCCCCGTGTTCAGGCTACTGTAAATGCAAACTAAACTAAAATGCAGAAAAATGTGCGCGCGTTTTGAAAAAAACTGATTAGGCCGTCGATTTTAAACTTTCTTAAAATCCTTGTGTCCCCGGCAACGGCGCCAAAAACTTGATGCGTGCGAAGTGTTATATATATTAGGTGTATATTTTAAGCCCTTTTTAACACTTATTTTAGCCAAGTTTTAAATTTATAAAACACGATATTTCACTAACACTAAACACACATATGGGCAAGTGCACCCATCGTTGAGTGTAGTATAGCGTTGGTAAGATACCGAGGTCGTCCAAGGACACAAGAGCTTTTAGTACCGGTTTATCCTCAACGTCTAACCAAAATAAAAGTTTAGAAAAAATGTTTTAAACTAAGAAAATTAAAAGCTAACTAAAATGCTGAAAATAAAAATAAAAGAAAAACAGATAGACAAGATGAATCACTTGGTTCCGACTCGTATCTAGTATAACCTTTGATTATTTCCGCACTTTTGCACATAATTAAGAGATTATCTTAGTTATTGTAGTAGGCCCCTCTTTTGAAGGTGACGTTACCCTCACCCCAGTAGTTTGAGTCAGCAGGGATACAATCCTAAAAGGGTGGATTATTGGAAGATAATGAATTAAGTTATTAATGCAGTATTGTGGTAGGCCCCGCTTTTGGCGGTGACGTTACCATCGGCTAAGTAGTCTGAGTCAGCAGGGATACAATCCTAAATAGCCAGGTTATAGTATTAATAGTAGTTAACTTATGAGGGGATCAAAGAGTTTGGACCCCCGCCATCCAATACCGTGAAGTATTGAAGGAGGTCCTACTAAATTTGACCCAGGTCCATTGCAGGACCTCTAAACGCTGAACAATGGCAAGACCTTTACCAAACCGTTCCCTTAACCCCCGACCAGGTAGCCAACATACCTCCATATAGACCGTGGAGATATGAATGGTGAAAATCCTTTATTTTATATAGACAGTAAAATAATGCCAAGACACCACGGACAAACGATAAGGAAAGATCACCTTCAACATAAGTAACTAGTTATTAAAGTCATTAATACAAAACCAAATAAAAAGTGCAAAAGATTAGAAATAAAAAGTATTATACTAGACACTTTGTCTTCACCAAGTGATGTAAGAGATTTAGGCAAACATGGCCTTGATTGTCAAGATCTCTTACGATCAATCTTGGATCCCGAGACGACTCACACACTCTACGATGGACAATGGATGATGGTGGTGGATGATGGTGTTGTGATGGTGGTGGGTGGTGGATGAAGTGTGAGAGAGGTGGTGTGCCAAGGGATGAGATGAAATGAATCCAAGCACTCCTATTTATAGGCTGAACAGAGAGCTGGACACGGCCCCGTGTCCGCTGGACACGGCCCCGTGTCTGTCTGACAATCTCTCTCCTCATTAATTGTAATTCGCAATTACAATAAATGCGCCTGCTGTACTTTCGACACGCCCCCGTGTCCGCTGAGCACGGCCCCGTGGTGGGCAATAGAAGCTTCTATAGGTTTGTCTTTTCTGCTGCTTCTTGGGCACGGCCCCGTGCTGGCTGAGCACGGGGCGTGTTCAGTCTTCTGATTTCTCTACTTTGCTTTGGAAGGTGCCGTTGAGGGGTCGGGCAGTCCACTAATATTCCTTTTCTTGTATTTATGTTGGATTTAGCTGTCTTTTTGCTTCTTTTGCGTTTTTGAGCTCATTTAATCCTGAAAATACAAAAGGAAGACAAAAACACTCTTTTTCCAATATTAGTACTTAAAAATGGTTAGTTTTATGCCTCATTTGATGTAATTTATATGTTGCATTTTACACACATCAGTAACTCTCCGCGTTTTCATAACTTTCCATATTTAGAAACCATTGTTCGTATTCCTATTTTTGGAAACCTTGTATCCAGGTATTCGTACCTTCGTTATAATCGTAAAAAAAAACTTTATCTTTAATATAATTCATGATAAAAATGGTTATTTATTTCATGGCTTGATTAATTAAATTAATTGAATTTATAATCTAAAAAGTTTATTTTTATAATATCTAGTTAGTCTCGTTAGATATTAAAGTTAGTAGACTAACCTAGTTAATTTATATTATAAAGTTATATTCCTTTTAAAGTAACAAGACTAGATTAATTAAACCATAGGGACTGATTTTATAAATTTCAAAACTATTAAATCAGTTATAACTAAAAGATTGGACATGCCCAACCCTAGCCGCATACGTGCATCTGCTCCTTCATCTTCTACAACTCAAAAACCTAAATCTAATTATACACATATATGCAGAGTATCAAGTGTCCTCAAATCACTTTAACAAAACACTCATTTACACTTTGCCTCACCTGCTACCCCATTCTCTCCCTCGTCTCCTGCTCGGCAGCCACACCAGCCGGTTTTCGAAGCCGGTGTTCCGGGTACACACACATCCACAACCACCCTTTTATCACTCCACACACACCTGAAACAGAGAGAGAACCGGAGAAAAGAGGATGGTCGACACCCTGTTTACGGCAGCCATGGCAGCGACGCCGCCGCTCACGGCGGCGGCAATGGGATTCCGACGACCTTTGGCATTCCCGGTAATCTTTCTCCAATCCCTCGCTTCCTTTTTGTTCTTTTTATAAACCGACGTTGACATATTATGTTGACGAGGTGATGGTGGTGGCTGACGACGACGCTGTCTGTCGGGGCCACGACAGCGGCCGAGGTTCAGAGTCGGTTCAAGACTGACTCGGGTTTGCTTGGCTCGGGTCAGGTCCAAACCGCAGCCTCGGGTTCCCGTTCACTCGGGCCTCATGCTTCGGGTTCACGTCGGTCGAGTGACTCTAGTTCAGCCGGTTTCAGCTCAGGTTAGTCTCGGTTCAAACCTTGGTCTTTCCTTCTATTCGAATCCCGTTAATTTTTGTTACTCAACAGGTTCGGGTCACGTTGCGATCGGATTCGGTTTGGTTTTTCCGGTCAAATAGTCAACTGTCGGGTACAACATGGTCAAAGCTGGTCAACCGAGGTCTCGGAGCAGTCTGGCTACGAGTTCGGGCCTTCGGGTTAAGAACGAGGCGTGATACTGTAGCGACGCAAGTATTTCTATATTATTGTTTTGTATTTTGTCGACACGTAACCATATTATATATAAATTGATTATAAAAAAATACATATAAATACTCGTTTATTTATTGATTGAATTTTGCCAAAAACATTGACGACTTGTAGCGTCGGGATCGTCCAAAAACAGAGGAAACTCTGCCCGATTTTTGTAAAATATATTTATACTTTTTTAGTCGAAACACTAATGAAAACGTATCAGATTCTAATAACTTTTATAACAATAATTGAAAACGTATATTTATTTTGACGTTACTTCTATAATATTTCGATAAACTTAATTTAGAATTATTGCGTAAACTATATAATATAGATATATGTATATATATATATATTCATATATATCCACGAGTTATACTTTAAGTTCACAATTCTAACCTCCGTCAAAATTCCAATTTCTCATGCGCCTGCGTTTGCCCATATAGGGTGACCTCGGTGTTCCATCCTCATAACCTCATACACTCTTCGACACTTGGATAATCGGAAGACTTAGCAATTATGTGAGTATACTCGCAACCCCCTTTTTATGTTTACCACTTTTTGGGGTGTAACATGTTACCTTATTTAAACACACTTAAACTTATTCTTTATGCAATGCACAAAACAATCCTTATACATGAATACTATGTTGTGATACTTGATGCTTACGTGGACCATACTTATGTGATATGTTTTAGTCATTAGCTTTCACGAGCCTCCATTTGACATGTATAGCGCTATAGGAGTAACGCACCGCCCGTAGACTTGTGGTCATGTTGAATTATATCATTCTTGCGTAAACAGAGGATTGGCTAGAAATATTGCATGCCATGTTAGGTTGATCTTGTATAAACTAAGTTGCCATGTGGATTCGTTTTAAACTTTTATACATATACTTATTCTTAAACTTGTATACTCGCCTTTGCTTTTGCATTGAATTGTATTTTAAACATGTTACAGATTGATGATTGATGATGCTATGAAAATGGATAGCAAAGATGCCTAGATACTCAGTTAGACGTTTAGGTTTAAAGTGTTGTATCAATTTTGTTTATGTTATGTTGAACAATGTTGTTATTTGAATTTCTTGTAATGTTTGACAATTTATCTATGAAATGAAATCGGTTGAATTAAATATTGTCACAAATAGTGTTATGAAGTCTCTTGCAATCTTGAACAAGTCCCACTCCGATGAGTCCGCCATTGGTTGGGGTATGACATGTTAAGGTAGGCTAGAAAAGTTAATGAAGTATATAATTGACACAAATAGTTTACATTAGCATACAAGACTAAACATGCATCATATAGTTTCATGTTAAGCATGGATAGAGTTTAAAATAGTTTCATGTAAAGTGTAAGTTTGTATAACATACATGTTGCATCCCAAAAGTGATAAAAAGGAAAACGGGATCGAGTATACTCACGGTTTTGCAAGCTTTCCTACTTGGTAATACCGCGAGTGTTGTTGGTTGTTTCGTTTGGAGCACCTTGTCCTTCTACACAAATGAACATAGATGTATGAGTTTGGGGAATAACGGAAGATTATAGATTCGGAATTTAAAACACATGAACATAGACATATGAATATAATCATCCATCACATATGATGCTTAGATGATATACTTACTAACTTGACAATGTCCACTTGTTCATCATCAAGAGTTCGGTTTTGTTGAATATATTACATAAGTTATAAGAGTATCGCTATATCATACATGTCAAGCATGAGGTAGAAGATTAAAGTCTTCATTTAGGCACCTCTAAGTATCATAGAATTCATACATGAGGTAGGAAAAACAAAGCTTCCATTTAGGTACCTTTATTGTTCACCACTACACTTGTTGTTATAAACAACAAGGGTCATGAACTTACAACAAACAATGTAATATGAACATCTAATCTATGGAAAACATCAAGAAGTGAGTGGATTTTTATGAAAGATAGCCCAAGCTAGTCTAACAATCACACATACATCAAGCTTCAAGCTTGAACACTTCTTGTGGGTAAAACCCTAACTAAAACAGAATGTTTGTGAGGTTTTAACCTCTGATTTAACATTTCTCAGCCTTGTTTTTAAGCCTAACTAACCATAGATGAGGTTATAAGCATTAAGACATAGGTTTGAGATGATTTAGACTCAAGTTTAGATGAAAACTGCAACGACCAGTCCACTTTGGAGCCTTTTTGGGGACATTCTAGAGCTTGGTTTTCTATGGAAAACCTCTGGAAATGTTCCTAAGGTTGTAAGTGGGAAAAAGAATCAAGTGAAAAGGTTACGAAATGAGAGAGTTATGCATCCTTTTGTAACTTGGTATGAATCTGCTCGAATTCGTGATTAACAGCTGATTAGATGAGGATTTGAGAGTGTTTTTGATGATTAGCAAAGTGTAAAATGCTTGGATTATGCTTGGGTTTTATAGGGAAGAGTTAGGTTAGGTTGTGGTTGAGTAATAAATGTTAAAACAAGTTTAAAACCCAAAAAAATCACTAATCCCGCTCAAAAAATCGAGCTGGTATGTTTTCTGCGCGCTAGACTCCTTGGCGGGCCGAGTGTTTAAAGGTTTTGAGGGCTGGGTTTAGTTCAATGTGAAGACATAGCTCAGCTGGTTGTGCGCACATTTTGTGGGGTTGTTGACCCGCGTTCGAGTCCCGTGATCTTCAGTTTTGGTTATTTATTTTTCTTTTTTCTTAAAAACATTATACTTTCAGCTATGAGCACAATTAGTCCCTGTAAGTTTAAAGTTTCAGCAATTTACTCTAACAACCCCTTGATTTTAACTAACTAAGTTATGTTACCTTTTTAAAAGAAATTAACTTTTCAATTTAAATTAACTAGGTTAGTTTGTTTTTTACTAACTTTAAAATTTAACGAGACTAACTAGATTATTATAAAAATAACACTTTTAAATTGTAAAATTAATTAATTAGATAAAATAAATAATTAATTATTTTATAACGAATTAGATTAAGGATACGATTTTCGCTTATTTCACGAGCTTAAATTAGTTTAGCGAGCATAGAACATCAAAGTATAATATAGGATCGAGGATCTAGAATAATATTTCGTTCAAGCGTGAATCGTTCATCAGTTGCACATAAGACTAATTATAAATACACGAACATGATTAAAAAGCTTCGTTTTCAATATGATCAAAAGTCTCGAATTACAAATGAAACGAAAGTAGATTACAAAGAGAGTACAAGTGTCCAAATATGGAAAGTACAACATGACTTGCTAAAATAAGAAAGTGCGGAAATGCGGAGCATTACATTTGAATGGTCCTTTCAGATTGACCATCCGTTTGCGGGTGATATGCGGTACTTATGTGCAATTGAGTACCCATTCCCTCATGAAACTTTTGCTAGTAACGGGAAAACCACGTGTCCCGATCCGACAAAATGGACACAGGCACACCATGGCAGGAAATAATTTCATTCATAAAAATTTCTGCTAACCTTTCCGAAGAATAAGTCTCCCGAATAGGTAGAAAATGGGCGCTTTTGGTAAGGCGGTCAACAACGACCCATATTGCATCATGCCCCTTTCTCGTCCTCGGAAGCTTAGTTACGAGATCCATGGTCGCATCCTCCCACTTCCATACCGTAATTTCTAAGGATTGCAATTTCCCGTATGGTTTTTTATGTTCTGCCTTTACTTGGGAACATGTTAGGCATTTGGATACATACTTAACAATGTCGCGTTTCATTCCCGGCCATCAATAATTCTATTTCAAATCCCGATACATTTTAGTAGCTCCCGGTTGAACTGAGTAACGGGACTTATGTGCTTTTTCCAATAATAGATTCTTTGCATCACAAAAATGTGGTATCCAAATCCGCCCATTCCTCGTCTTTAATCCACTTGCGTTTACTTCAAGCTTATTGACAAACCCTTTCGTTCTTTAACCTTTTGGATCGTTCGCATTCAACGACTCATTTTGAGACTTTCGTATTGTTTCGAGAAGTTTTGGTGTGACTATCATTCTCACCGACTTCACCCAAATAGGCGGTGGATATTCCTTTCGACTTAATGCGTCCGCCACGACATTGGCTTTACCCGGATGGTAAAGAATGTCGCAATCATAATCTTTAATCAACTCTAGCAACCTCCGTTGTCTCATATTAAGGTCTTTCTGCTCGAAGAAATATTTGAGGCTTTTGTGATCTGAATAGATGGTGCATTTCGTTCCATACCAATAGTGCATCCAGGTTTTTAAGGCAAAAACTACCGCCGCCAACTCTAAATCATGAGTCGGGTAGTTATTTTCGTGTTGTTTGAGCTGCCTCAAGGCATAAGCAATGACCTTTCCTCGTTGCATCAGGACACATCCCAACCCCTGATGCAATGCATCCGCATAATCCACTAAGTCTTTCGTTCCTTCCGGTAAAGTCAATATCAGAGAACTCAACAACTTTTCCTTTAACATTTGAAAAGCTTTCTCTTGATCAACACTCCACGTAAACTTTTCTTCCTTCTTTGTCAATCTGGTTAAAGGTAGGGATATTTTAGAGAAATCTTGGATGAATCTCCGATAATAGCCGGCTAGCCCGAGGAAACTTCTCACTTCATTAACGTTTTTCGGGGGTAACCATTTTACCACGGCTTCCACGTTAGATGGATCCACCAGAATCCCCCTCTCATTAATTACATCACCCAAGAATTGCACTTCCCTGAGCCAAAACGCAATTTAGAAAATTTAGCATACAATCTTTCTTTACGAAGCGTCTCGAGCACCTCATGTAAATGACTCGCATGTTCGGACTCGCTATGGGAGTATACCAAAATATCATCAATAAACACTATGACAAATTTGTCTAGCATGTTTCGGCATACCCTATTCATTAAATCCATAAAATCAGTCAGAGCGTTAGTTAACCCGAAAGACATTACTAAAAATTCATAATGTTTGTAACGAGTTCTGAACGCAGTCTTAGCTACATCTTCTTCTCTTACTCGTACTTGATGGTAACCCGATCGTAAGTCGATTTTTGAAAACCAACTTGCCCATTGTAGTTGATCAAAAAGATAATCTATTCTTGGTAAGGGGTATCGGTTCTTCACCGTGAGTTTATTAAGCTCATGATAGTCGATGCACATACGCATCGACCCATCCTTCTTTTTAACAAATAAGACAGGTGCTCCCCACGAGGATATGCTTGGACGTACGAAGCCCTTGTCGAGAAGTTCTTACAATTGGACCATTAATTCTCGTACTTCAGCGGGTGCCAACCGGTAAGGAGCTTTGGCTACCGGTTTGGCATTTTATTCCAATTCGATTTGGAATTCAACCTCTCGTTCAGGTTGGAGTCCCGGCAATTCATCCGGAAACACATCCAGATATTCATCCACAATCCTTGAATCTTCAATCCTTAAGGCCTCTTGTTTAGTATAGACTGCATAGGCTAAGAATGCTTTACTTCCGTTCCTCACATACTTAACCGCTTCAATGAGGGTGCATAATTTAGCCTCTACCTCCCATTCCCCATAAATGCTTACCCATTTCCCTTTAGAAGACATCACATGAATAGTTTTGCTTTCACATAAGATTTATGCATGATATCAGGATAGCTAATCCATACCCACCACTACTTTAAATTCTCCCAAAACCATAGGAATAAGATCGATATCAAAATCCTCATCCTCAATGGTGATCTTACAATTTCTACATATCTCATGTACAAGGTAACTCTTACAATCGGCTATTTATACTTCTAAGGGTATAGGCATTCTTTCTATTATAAATAGAGGGGAATGTATAAACTCACTTGAGATAAATGACCTACTAGCTCTGGTATCAAACAATACGTATGTAGGTATAGAGTTTATCATGAATATACCTGACACCACATTCGGGTGAGCACTCGCTTCTTCTGATGAGATTTGGAACATTCTTCCTTTAGCTTTAGAGGGTTTCTCTTTCTTTCCTTCTTTCTTTCTTCATCCCTTGCTTGAGCTTTGGGCATTCGGCTTTCACGTGGCCTGACTCGTTATAGTTGTAACATACTCTTTTGGGATTTGGACAATTATAATACGGATGCCCTTCTTGTCTGCAATTATAACATCCCTTCTTCCCCATTAAGCATTCTCCCGAATGGAGTTTCCCGCACGTCTTGCACCGAGGAAACCCTCCTTAAGTACTTTCTTTCTTTCCCTGATCATGTGTTTTAGGCTTTTTAGGAGTGCCTTGTGTTGATCCTTTCTCGACTTGTCTTTTCTCCCCACGTTCCTCTTGTCTTTTCAACTCGATATCCTTATCCCTTGCCCAATTAATGAGCTCATTCAGCGTTTCGCACTTGGAAGGGGTGATGAACTCTCGGTAATCCTCTTTTAACACGTTGTGATAGCGGTTAATCTTCATTCTCTCCGTTCATGTAAACTCCTTACAAAACTTCAACTTATCGAGGAAAATGTTTGTGATTTTGTCGATCGTTTCATTCTTCTATCGAAGTCGGAGAAAATCTTCTTGTATTCGATCCATAGCCGATTGTGGACAATGATACTTGATGAAAGGTTCTTTAAATTCTTGCCACGTTAGGGTTTGGAGTTTATCCTCGCTGATTTCTTTACTATACACATCCCAGCAATCTTTAGCTTGTTGAAGTAGTTGCCCCGTGGCAAACATGACTTGGTCTTCCTTCTTATAGTGACTTCGAATAAACACCCCTTCTATATTAGAGATCCATCTTTGGCATTCTATGTGATCTATTTCTCCATTATAGGATGCGGGTTTACATGCCATAAACTCCTTATATGTGCACCGTCTTGCTTCCTTCTTGCCTTGCACCCCGATTATCATTTCCTTCAACTCATCCATCTTACTTGTCATCAATTCATCATGGTTTCCACCATGCTTAACACTTGACTTTCTACTTCTTACGCTATTCTTGGAATGTTTGCATCAAGTGTCTTTACCACTTCATCCGAGATCAGTTTGTTTAGTTCATCCTGATTTATCCGTTCCGTAGTATTTGGATTTCCTTCGTTCGCCATCTACAATTACATACTTATGTTAGATATCATTTGGTTCATCCTCTTTAACATTCCATGTATTATTTGCTTTCAATAACTCATTCTCGTAGGTCATGGACCTATATAATTCTTTACTACAAGCATTCTAGATGTGGTAATTAAAACATACATTCAATTATATACTTAACTTTCTATTCTTTCATGCATTCACTATTGGGATTCATGTTAACTAGCTTGTATCCATGATTCCATTGGCATTTTGGGGCTTTTCTAAAGTTTAACCAGGGTTTGTAACTAGTTTGGGAGCTTAGGCATAACAAAATCAACAAATCAGCAAAGTGAAACAGAGGACGGCGTCGATAATGGCTATAGGCCGCGTCGCCGACACGTTTGGGAAGATGGCCTCAACGCTGGTTCGTGTAGGCAATAAGTCTTCGCGTCGGGGATCAGGGGTGGCGTCGCCGATGCTGTAGGGACCGTCGCCGACACCCCTTCTGGTCTGCAAACGCTGTTTTAACTTAATTCCATCCAAAAATTCATTCCTGAGCCTCGTTTCAACCCGAAATGGTTCCGTGAAGTGCTGAAACCTCCAGATACATTCCGTAATGTCTCTACCCAGGTTATTCTAATGAGTTAACCATAATCCCTTCCCGTTCCAAACTAAGAATATAAATATCGAAATTATTAAATTACTTACTTGCATAACGCCTCAGAACGAACACACCTCCATACGAGCTTTCGGTTTGAGTTCAAGTATTTTAACTTTGATACTTGAATCCCTCAAACATGGGCTCTGATACCAACTTGTAAGGTCTATAATTCTTATTAAGTACATGAGAGTTTTAACAATGAAAACGAAACGGGTCAAACATACAAACTTATAAAAATCGAACATAAACCTTGACTTAACAAAACAAGTTAACATTTCATAAAAGTTAACATCCAAAATTCAAAGAAGCAACATAAACATAGATGACAAGAGTTCTAAATCCTTTTTAAATATAAGTATTTACAAAAGGCTAAAACATAACATGGAAGTTTCCATCAAAAAGTTTTGACCCATTTAGTCTAATATCATAACGGTAGTGTGCGAGCCGGTGTGTTCGTTCCAACATGGCGCAGCCTATCAAGATGATTTACCTACATTCATAACACACAATTAGTTATATAAAAACAAACCATCTTAGATTTCAAACCTTCATTCAAACTTGATGATAATCACTTCAAAACATTCTTTCAAATATACTTTCTAACGAAATCCGTTGTCAAGTCCTTTCATTACTTTATGTACGATTTAACATCAATTCTCCCAATTTTTAAATATAACATTTCTACTCGTTTGACTCATAATCATAACATGGGCTTTTCATAACTCATTGGTCATATACAAGTTTCTAAATCTAGAATGATAACATAATGTAGGCATTACATATTACTAAGATTCGTAAGCATAAGGACTTACCTTTGTCGTTCTTCATTTGCGATCCGGAATGACTTGAGCTTTCCTCCTTAATTCCTACAATCCAAAATCAACCTTCTTTAATCTCATGTCATTCTTTTCATTTCATTCTTGATATGATCGAATTAGCAAGTAATAATTCCCAATTCTAACCATTTAACATTGTAATAACATATGATCGTTTCATTCAAGCATTTTAACAAACACTTAGCATGTGTACCATTAATTAAGCATAGTGTACAAGTGTCATATGCATAAGTTAGCCAATTCATGTCAATATCATCAAGAACATCAAACTCAATAGAATTTCACATAACTTTTCTTCTAATTTAATTCCAACTAACAATTTCTCAATATGAACAATCATCATACATAATCCTCATACAAATTCACATAAAGTTCCACATTACAACTCACAACCATTCTACTATAAGTGGGTTTTTACTTCTAATATCAATTTAGTCAAATTCAAGCATTCATCATGTTCTAAATGGTGATCTTAGTCTAATATCATACTAATTTCATATAAACTCATGGATTTCTTGAAACCTAATATATCCAAGATCATTAAAACATCAAATTCTTCTTACCTTGTGCTTTAGTAGGCTTAGATGAGTAAGAAATCAATAACATGCATGAGTAATAGCCATGATTAGGGCTTCAATTTGCTGAATTATATGATAAGAAGGGTTTCCCCCTTCTTTCCCTAGTTTCTGGGCGACACACACACAACAGGTGTGTGTGTGTTTATTTTTAGTTTCTATTTATCATTCTATTTTTCTTAATATGTCACTTTTGGCCCCTTAAGTTTAGTATTTCCACTTTATTACTGTAGGATCGCGTGCTGACCCGAACGAGTCAATCAGAGGTGTTCTAATCCGTTTCAGGTGCGGAATAACAAGAAACGGACACGAAAAACAGCTTGTTCTACTAAATCTTGCCTTGTATATTGATTTCACACTGATTACAAGTCAAACGGCACTTCGGCAGCAATTCGGTACCGGAAACAAGACGTGTTTCAAATGATTTCGCCCAAGAGACCTATATATAGTCATGGGATTTCGCTCATATGACACATGATCACAAAAGCGAAATCACATATGTTCATAAAAGCAAAATCACCTGCTTGTATTGCTAGGAGCGAAATCAACATTTATAACAATATAAAATTCTATTTTGTCTTCTTGTCACGTGCATATGTTGTAGTGATGTCATCATTGATGTCATTTTCATGATGTCATCAATGAGTAGGATGACATCATGTCTTGATCAAAACCGCAACGTAACTGAGACTCGATATAAGACGAAGTCGGCAGATGAATGCACTAACAATTACTAATTCCTTTATTTTTTTATTAAATCTCATTACATACTATCCAAGTTGATAATTAATAATTATCATCCTAATAATAATTATTCCTATACTTCGTCTTATTTTTAACATGAACACACATGTGTTATTATGTGTGTTATAACTTACTTGTAATGTATTATATTAGCATAAAGATATGCGAAATTAAAATTTGGGGCGTTACATTAATGATATTTAAGTCTGCCAATCTTAATATTCCAAATTACACATGATAAGTTGAGTCTAATTCTATACGTTTTTCTTACCATAATTCAACAAATAACTAACATGAGAATTAGTGACAAAATTAAATCTTAAGGCTATAAGAACAATAAAAGGTTGTGTTCTAGTTACGTTTTATGATACCTTACATATTCTGGAAATTAATTAGAATTTAGTATCGATACTTAAGCAATATTATGACAGTTGTGAGGTTTGCGTAACCAACATAAAGTCACCATTACCTTAATCTCTCATAGTATTTGTTATCAATATCTGGATTGAAACATTTATAAGATAGAACCAGATGATACTATACACTTTCACATCTTTTGTTATCATGCAAATGAGAATTTAACAAAAAGGCAAATGAGACTTATAAAATTCATGCATTGAAACCAAACTTCATGAGAAATTATAACAAGGTTGATGAGGACGATTTTTCACCTAATCTCATTCGTAGTGATTTTAAATCATGTGTTGGATGCCGTAACCATTACTTGACTTAAGGAATAGGTATGGGTCCACCAGAAGTTTAGTGGAACTTATTCTAAAAGGAATAAGGAATATTCAGATATAATTCATTTAAAGACTATCTACTTGTATCTAATATGTCTCATATGGTTCACGGTCTTAAAGAGATCTTTCATATATATATATATATATATATATATATATATAGTGGAGGGTTCAAATGAGAAGAATTTTTTTGTAAGAAGAAAAAAGAAGAAGTTTCAACCAATAAGAATGCTTTATTTTACTTCATTTAATATTTGTATTTAATTTTAATATAAGGGTATATTGGTAAACTTACATAAATCATTAATTTGTATTCTTCCCCTTTAATAACTAGCTAAATTAAATTTGTAACTCCTTTTCAAAATATATACTTTTTCCAAATTAAAAAAACAACTTAATTTAAATTGTAGAATAAATTACTAGTTGTGTAAGATAAATTACGAGTTGTGTAGGACATATTTCGAGGTGTGTAGGATAAATTTCGACTGTGTAGGATAAAATTCTATAACGTGTAGGGTACATGTAGGAAAATTTTGATATGTGTAGGTTTTGTCGATTATATGTAGTATAATTAATCTTTGGTTGACTAATTAATTAAAGATAGAAAAATTAATGATATGAGTTATAAATGAAATAGTATTTTACTAATATGCTCTTTCTTCTTTTTGTTCTCACATTAAATTTCTTCTCAAATGAACCTTCCCCTATATATATATATATATATATATATATATATATATATATATATATATATATATATATATACTTAATACAATTTCTTCTAAACATATCCCTATGTTTTCATATGATATCTAAACATTAAGGAAATCAAATAAAGTCTAACATATGTATGGCAGGTTCCCACGTCACATACATTATTGAAACTTCTCTTGTAGCATTCCTAAAGTTATCATAGATCAATTGGAGCATTAAGTGTTTTATCATAACTTGTAAGAGTTGCAAGAGGTAGGGGAGCGAAATCTAAATATTACCTCAATTTGCACCTCTTGTACAAGTAACTGTTTCTTTAACACTTGTCTCATTAAAGTCTAAAGCTACTCTTATAAAAGTTTCATTGTTGCTTAATGTGGACACTAAATTTTCTTAACAAAACTAAAGTAATCTTCAAACGAAGGGAAACTACAACGAATGACGTCATTAACTTGTTTCTCTATTAGAATTTGGTGGTCTAAAATATTGATCCTAAGCATGCTAAGTTCCTAAAGACTTCTAAGGTCAGTGAGAGTGGTAAAAGTCTTTATCATGACTTGCAAGGAATGCAAGAAGCAGGGAGGAGAGAGTCATTAAATTTTACTCCAAATTTAACTCCAGTTACCCCTCTTGTACACCATACTGCACCAACTCTTACATCTTAAATCTAACATATCTGAAAGTGATAACAGCCTAACTAAGAGCTAATCAGTAAAACTGAAACTCCTAATAAACCTAATAATCAACTCTAGAGGTCATCTAGGTTTAAAAACATTCTAACCTTGATGATTATGTAACCTTCCTAACTATAGTTGAAATGGATTTTGGAAAAGTTTACTGATCCTACCTCTTCTAAATTAAACCATTGGCATAAATCAATCTTCTAAATGAAATAAAGCTACTATTAGCAAAACTGATTCTATATGTTAGAATACCGTTAGGGTTTTGATTGAATCACCTAAGGGTGTTCATAACTAAACTAAATCCTAATACAAACGTTAAGACATTAAGAAGCATGATTGATTGTTAAAGGTTATACTCAAAAGGAGATAAATTCTCAAAGAATCTTTTTACCTGTCTTACAAAAGTCATTCTTTGAGGATCAACACTGTTCTAGTAGCTTATAACAATTTAGAGTTACATTAGATGAACATTAAAACGACTTCCCTTAACAATTGACTTACATATTTACATGTTCATAAAACAACCTGAACATTCTAAATTGAAGGTCAAAGAACAAACAAGAAGGGAATTGGTTTATTGGGTGTTGGATCTCTAGAACGATTTTTTTATTAATTCCTTTGAAACATGCAAGAAAGATCAGAAAGAAAGCAATATATTCTTTTGTTTTTTTGTTTTTTTTTGTCGGTCAAGTTGTGTCACACCCCGACCACGTAGAACATACGAAACGTGGCGGAAACATCGGGGAGTGTTGTAACAGAATTAATTGTTTCATAACCATGGCAATTGAAGTTTCGTTTTATTAAGTAAAAGTGATAAAATGTCTTAACAAACAAAGAAATACAACATAATTAACTAGTCTTGCATCTTTTATTGTCACTAAAGCCCAAGTCTGCCTATATGTATCTTGATCATCTTATGCAACAGTTCCTGAAAAACACATGTGAAAATAGGTACGTCAGCATAAAAATGCCTGTGAGATACATAGGTTTTGTGAAAATAGGTTTCATGACTTATGTTTGAGAAAATGTTTAGTCATGAACCTTGTTATTTGCTTTGCTTTGTAAATCATTTGAAAAACAATGAGTTCAGATGATATGTATACAATAAATGAATAATGTATGGTTAAATGAATAACCATAGTAAAATGGATTTGTATAAGATAGGTTGTTTGTAAAACAATGTCTTGTGAAAAGTATGTTATTTGTATAAAATGTCATATGTATCAAACTGAAATGATTCAAATAACGCTACGATATGTAATACCATACAAACACTTATATATAGGAAGTACCAGCGGCGTATCCACCATGATTGTATCATATTACACACGCATCGTTACTTAATCACTTAATCAAACCAAACCAAACCAATGTCAAAATGTCTATGTCAAATATCCATGTCAAATGTCTATGTCAGAATGTTATGTATGGCAAGTGAAATGTCTCAACTAAACCATATGCACAAAAACAAAGTATTGAAGTAAAACTTGGTTTAAATCAAAGTTATGTTTTGTGGGAAATGCATGATCAAATGTCAATCATGTTAAAATGTCTATGCCGAAATGTCTATGTCAAATACGGTTCACACGGTTCACAGATACAAACGGTTCACAGATATCAACGGATCACAGTCAAATGATTACAACGGTTCAATATGTAGTATAATGTGTTCATATGCTGGATAAGCATATGCAACAGAAAAGCAACGTAAAACAATGTACTAAGTACGCACACAATGGGCATACATAGCATGAAATGTAATGTAGAACGATGTACTAAGTACGCACACAATGGGCATACATAGCATAAAATGTAATGTAAAACAATGTACTAAGTACGCACACAATGGGCATACATAGCATGAAATGTAATGAAATCATGTACTATAATGTACTAATGAACATAGCAAGTATATGATGTCAAAACAGGAAAGCATGAAAGTAACAAGTAGGCACATGTGTTCCACCCCAAAACAGTTTGGAAAACAGTAAAAGAGGGGTCTATGTACTCACCTGAGATTGCTCAGTAGTCCTTGAGTAACAACTAAACAATGCTAGAGATCGCGGATATCAAACGGCACCTAGTATAGGTAGCTACATTAATAAACCGGACCTAAATCGGAGGATCGGGTAGCATTAGGGTTTGTAAACCAAACGAGTGTAGAGACTCGTGTCTTTTGGTTTAACAAAGCCTACATACTAAATGAAACTTAACCTAAGTGTCTACGACCCATTACGACCCGTTTAGGTAGCTTATGCTACTTTAACGCGTCGTTCGCGTGAAACGCGTTCGGACCGCCTAACTAGTCCTATGACAAGTATTATATGCCTAAACATGTTACATAATCAGTTACGTGACAAAAGTTTAGGTTACATATGCTAAATTACCAATTATGTATGAAAAGGGTATTCTGGTAATTTACCTAAGGCATATAAACTACCTATCATACAACTACTTAAACGTCGTGACCATAAGGTATAACCTCGGAAGGTTATTCCCTACACTATGGTCACCTAATGTATTTGGTCGGATCCTAATGATCGACCAAACTGGGTCGGGTTCGAAGGTATAGGCGATTTATTAGATCGCCTACCCTACGACCCTAGACAACGTGGTAATCAGTAGGCATAGTCCCAAGGGACTATAACCATCGTGATTACAATCACGTTGCGAAGTTCTAACAAACTTCGCATTGACCATCACTGGTCAACGCTGAAAGTCAAACAAAGTTTGACTTTCTGACTCGAAAAGCAGTAAAAATAAGGAAAAGAACGAAAGAATACTTACGAAGGGTCCCCGAATGCTAACCCAGATCAAAATAGCTCAGGTATGAAACGAAGGTTCCAACTTAGAGTCTTTTCAATCAGATTTGTGGGTTTTTAAGCCAAAGGGGGGGTGGGTATTTATAGATAAAGTAGAGCCGCTAGGATCGTTTCTTGAATATCGTGCCACGATCCGAGCCGTACACTTGTCACAAAGGTTATGGAGCCACGTATGCTCCTTATCTTAGTGATTAAGCAAGTTGCAAACATGTGGTTGTGGATTAATTGGTTGCAACTTGCATTTAAAACACTGAATCTGGTCCAGATGGGGGCTCGCGTGACGCTAAGGCCCGTCGCGTCACGCTAGGCCCCTGTTTTGGCAGATTTTGCAGAAATGGTCCCTGCACCTTGTTTAAGCGATTTTCGATGCGTTTGAACCCCGTTAACCTCATTTCAAGGCTCTAAAATGAAGTTAAAGTATAGGGAACTCAAAACATACACAAAAATATGCCGGATGATGGTTCGTTTGGTCGTACGAACGCGATGTTCGCTTAATTACGACGGAATGCGCATAAGTGCGAAAACCGATCCAAATGACGCGACGAATGGATTTTTCTTAAGGCGAACACTAAAATATAATGTAGTCATGCTTACATAAATTTTTGGATGTCCAGCTGTATTCAGAACGTAAGTTATGCGTAAAAATGCAAACTTGTGCACTTTTTGACGCTTTTAGTCCCTGAATGACACAAAAGTTTATTTTAGCATACCGAACACCTCAAAGCCTATTTCTAAGCTATGTAAAGGATATTTATGGTATGTTTAACTTATGGTCATGTTCCGGAATGTCTGTTACAGTTCAAATTGGCATACTTTCGCAGTTTGTCAACTTTAGTCCCTGTAAACGAATTAACTTTGATTTCACCACACCAAACCTTCCAAAACTTATATCTAAGTTATGTAAAGGTTATTTAAGGTATGTTAAGCCCATTTCACTATTCCGGAGTGTTCGTTGCATTAAACTGGTTATATTTACGCATTAGTGCGCGTATAACCTTCCAGAAAGCGATATAGTGATTGAAATCGAACAAGAATTGATATGTGTAAACGATACACATATTTTTACAAATCCCAAGTATGAAATACAATATTTCACTGGTTGGGCATTTGTTTGATGGTTGAAATGACACAGGTGTTACAAGTTGTTCAAGCCACAACAAAATAAGAAAATATTTCAAGTAATTTTATTTTTATTTTTTTGGTTCTTCCTTGGGTACGGCGAATTTGTTTTTGGATTTGTCGAGGACTACAAGGAAGGAATCAGTATTTTTTTTTTAATTTGTGAGACGAGGTGATCGAGGTTAGTACCAGTCTTTTATTTTTAAATCCTTGAGCTGCCAGAATATTTTTGAAATCCGATTGGAGCCGTTGTTTAGGTTTATATTCAGTTGTTGGTCGAGTTTGTGTTACAGGCTAAGTAGTATTTGTTTTCTGAGTTCGGGTTTTGACATTTATCATCAATCGGAGAAAAACTTAAAGAACTGGGTTTGTGATATTTCAACGTTTGGGGTCAGATTTGTCTACAGATGATCAGTTTGAGGTAACTATTTATAGTGTATTTACAATTACTTGATTTGTTAGGTTTGCAGGAGCAAATTGGTTTATTTGACAGTGTTCAGTAGAACAGCTGCCAAGTTCATGCTTATGCCATTGCTATGTTTTCCACTGTTTCCGATTTGTCTCGTTTGTTATTGTTATGACTGAAGACATGATAGTTTTAAACTTTTATTTGGAATGTTCGACGATGTTGGGTTTCGGTTGATTGGTTTCTCAAAGAAACTTGGATGTGGTACTTAAAGATAGATGAACCTGAGAAAATAGAACTAGCGGGTGTGTTGGTGACGACATAAGTGAAAAAAGTGGTTAGTCTTATGTCATGTGAGCTATTGCTCGATCGTTTGGATAATCATTCGGTTAAGGTTTGTGTTAACTGATCGTGTGCACGGTCATGAAACCCTTGGTGTCGCTTGATTTCCATTGAAAGCTCGACTGCTATTATAACCTTTTCCCTATTAGAAGGTCTAGAACTGTGAAGCTATTCTTGTTTGGTGGTGATCAGTGGTTTGACATTTGAGGGGATCTTTGTACTGATACTGGGTGAAAATTTTCGTTGGGGAAGTATGAGTGAAGACTCGACTCATTGCTGTCGGTTTTAGCATGGGTTGCGGTAACAGGGACAGTGAGAACTGAGCATAAATGACTTGGTGAGGCTGCATGGAGGTGTGGACATTCATTAGTGAAATTCTGCTTCAGAAAATATGTCTTAGTTTGATGCATTGGACTGAGTGGAAGGCTGTGAAAGCTCATAGGTTCGAGATTCTATTTTGCTTCATTTCTTGTTGCCTACTTCGATAAAGCATCAGTGAATCTATTCTTGAAGACTTTAGCAATGTGTAAGTTACTGCGTTGCTGAAAAAAGTGAACCAACTTCCGAGTAGTAATTTCTTGGCTTGCCGATTCAAGAGTTAAACGAGTCCAGTTTACAGCAATGGACTTTGGGACTCCAGGTAATCTGCTTGAGTGTATTAGAGGTCTAAGCACGGATGAGATTTTTGTAACATTGGGAGCACAAGGCGTGTTCGAACATAGTCTGGAACTCGTCGTTGGGTTCAAAATACCAGGGATCCGAATGAAATCGCTCTTGGGAAATTGTTGTTAGTGGAGAGTGTTCTTTCCTCTAAAGTCTTTGGAGCCGGTGCTTTGAGTAAGTGGGAGCGGGTGGAGATTGAGGATGCGTCTATAGTGGGTTTTGCCATTACTGGGTCTGTGATGACTGTATTGGAGCTATTAAGTGCTTCAAAGGGCCTTTAAGGTAACTAATGTGAAAGGATGCTACAACTAGGTGGATTATTGAAATATTGTGGAACTTTCTTGTGGAGCTTTCCTGTGGAGCTTTCCTGTGGAACTGGAGGCTTGGAGAACTTCTGTTGTTGAAGTTTTAGCTTGTTCATGGAACTGGAGGCTTGGAGGATTTATATTGTTTGATATTACTAGAGTTACTGAATGCGGGGTTTGGCTTGGATGACAGTTTGTGGATTGCAAAGTCTTCAGGCTAGTGAAGACTTTATTGGGGCGGTTATTTAACTAAAAAAGACCCATTATGGTTTCTTATTAACCCTAGTTTACATCTATAAATACCTCTCATTGTAATTGTAATCTTGTGCCTTGGGCTCAATGAAATAACCTAGTTGTAGCCTATGGACGTAGATCCCTCACTAGAATCGAACCATGTAAAATCTTTGCGTCGTGTTTATCGTTTTTTCTATTTTCTAGTTTGCGTATTTATATCCCTTGTGCGTGTGTGTTAGTTCCGCTACGCCACTTGATACCTAACAAAAATATCATGTACTACAAACTAAGAGCACCAAACAACAATTAACGGTCCGTGTAGCTTACAAAAAGTTTGTATTTAACTTGTCTACGGAGCAATAGTTATAAAAATGTTAGATGAGTACCAATAAAAATGATATGACATGTTGCTTCCCGTAAGGTAAATTTATTGGTAACGTCCTTGAAAAGGGCACACATCCCAAACACTTTAAATGATTTAAATGTATTTTTTTCCTTTTACGAATAGCAATTTAAACGATTTATTACACTATATTCAAACATGTGGGATTTGTCATATATTATATATATATATATATATATATATATATATATATATATATATATATATATATATATATATATATATATATATAGGGTTGGGCTCTATAGAAAACTCTATCTTTTTTAGAAAACTATGCAAACCCATTGTCATCCATTGATTACCTTTCATCTAACTTGATCAATGGCTCTCATAATTTTGGTAAGAATTATATTTAAAAGAAATCTTATAATACACATTAGTAAAGGAGAAGGGCATTTAAGGCATTGAAAATCTGACTTTTCTCTTACACACATCAACTTTATTTCTCTTACACACACATGTTATCTCTCTCTCCTCTCTCCCCTATCTTCAATCAAGATCATGATGAACACCAAACACAAGTTTCGATCTTCAAGTTCAGATCTACATCGTGTGAAAGAGAAAATGTTTGAAGATTGTTGTTTTAGAGAGAGAACGACGACAGGATGAAGGTTTTTAGAGAGATGAATTTTTTTTGTTTTAGAGAGAGAAACAAAAATCTTCATCATGTTCATCTATAACACCAAGAACACACATACAAGTGTGTGAGAGAGAAGAAGTTTGAAGTATGTTGTTTTGGAGAGAGAACGATGACACACACACGAGTGTGTGTGTGAGAAGAAGGTTTGAAGATCTTCTTCGTGTTCATCGGACGGTTATAGATCTGGTAAGTGTTCTTGAAATATCATTTCACACTTGATTTTTTGTTGAAATGGTTATTAATATGTTTTTGTGCGTTGAAAGTGTTTTAGTAATGGTTGTTAATATGATTTTATATTTTAAATAAATAAAAAACTTTAGGATGAGATTTTGAACGGGTTTTTTTGTTGGTTTGGTTGCTTGTTAGGGGCTTTTGATCTTAACAGTAGCAGTTTTTTGTTGGTTTGGGTTGCTTGTTTGGGCTTTTGATCTGAACAGTAGCCGTTTGGTTGCTTAATTCACAGACTCAGGCCCATAACATGTGTTAAGCCCCCCTGTTAGAATGTTATATAACGTGTGTTGATTTACAGAAACAAACCCATAAAGATATTCAATTGACAAGCTGGATAGATGTAGGCGAAGTTAATGCGTGTTCTAGTAATGGTTAATGTTCATGTATTTTAAATAAATCCAAAACTTTAGGATGAGATTTTGAACGGGTTTTTTTGTTGGTTTGGTTGCTTGTTTGGGGCTTTTGATCTTAACAATAATTGTTTTTTTTGTTGGGTTGCTTGATTTACAGAGACAGACCCATAACATGTGTTAAGCACCTGTTAGAATGATATATAACGTGTGTTGATTTACAGAAACAGATCCATAAAAGATATTCAATTGACAAGCTGGATGGATGTAGGCGACGTTAATGCGAGGACATTGAATAAGTCACATCCTTTGGAAAAGAAGTCTTCGTTCATTTATAACATGTGTTGGTGGTTCATGCTGTAACAGAACACCATGATGTAACCTGACATGTGTTCATGTATAACATGTGTTAAGCCCATGTTAGAATGATATATAACGTGTGTTAACCTTTTGTTAATTAAAAAAACAAGTAATATCTATTTTATTTTTGTTGATGTTTAAAATATCCGATAATGTGGATACTGAGCGTAAAACTTGTACAAGTAATAAATGTACAAGTTAGTATGTAACGTGTAATATGAAACGAGCCATTTATGGTAACACATGTACCGGTAATTTTGGAATATATAATATGAAACGGGTCATTTGTTTTGCACATTTTGGAATGTATAACATGTGTTAAGCCTCTGTTATAATCTTTTGGTAACCTGACATGTATTCATGTATAAGCTAGCGGTTTACAAAACACCATGATGTGTATATACTGATCTAACATGTGTTACACAATTTGTCTGTTTGGAACATGTAATTGCTTAACAGTCGATGGGGGCGATGAGTTTAATGGTGAGCTTAGTTAATATCGTAATCTTGTTGTAACCCCACTTGTACAATATCGTAATCTTGTTGTAACCCCACTTGTATACATATGATAACATGTAAGCATCCATTATAACCCGACTTGTATTCATGTATATGAAAGTGGTTTGCAAAACACCATGATGTGCATATACTGATCGTAACACGTGTACAAGTTAATATGGAACATACAAGTTAATATTGTAACACCGTATACCTAGGATAACATGTGTTAAGCCTCTGTTATAATCTTGGTTTAACCCAACATGGTGTCATGTATAAGCTAGTGGTTTCCAAAACACCATGATTTATATATACATACTGTAACATGTGTAACGTGTGTTAAGCCTCTATTATAACGTGTGTTAAGACTTCCAGAATGGATGCATAAACTCCAATAGTAACTTAATAACAACATAGTATACCTGATATAACGTGTGTTAAGCCTCTTTTATAACGTGTGTTAAGACTTCCAGAATGTGTTAAGTCCATACCGTTTTAACATCATGTACTAGACAAAACAATAAGAGTCTCACATTACATATTACTAGTAAACGAAAATACATAGCACTAAGAAAATGGTGGAGCTTCCTTTGACAGCTGCCTTAGCTTTTCAGCGGCTACCTTTGCTGCCTTAGCTTTTCAGCGGCTACCCTTGCTTGTTTGGGTCGGTCTTGAAACGGTTTGTAAACATGTGGGTGTGTGTATGCCAGGGAAGTTATAAAAATGCGTTTTCATGTCACACGTAACACGTGTTACGTTGTACATGGGTTTCATGTCACATGTAACACATGCATGTCCGAGAAGTTCAAACTATAACACGTGTTAGTTGTGTTGTGCAGTAACATAAACATGGTCATGATCCTTGAGCATCTGATCCACGTTTGACGAAACCAACGGTCCCGAGAATTGGATCTTATTTCCCTTGAATCCATCACCGTCCTAATAACAAAAAGATAAGATAACCGTTAAGTCGTTAACCAGACATAAATATTAACACATTCATAGCCATAATTTTTTTTTCTCAGATAACATCACAAAAACCGTTACTATTCAGATCAAAAGCCCCAAACAAAGCAACCAAACCAACAAAAAACAGTTACTATTCAGATCAAAAGCCCAAACAAGCAACCAAACCAAGCAAAGCTTTTTAACACAAAAATAAAAACCTGCAAATTAATCTTACACAACTGAAACAACAACTAAAAAAGTACACAAAACTAAAAACCTGCAATTAATTCGTCATACCCTAATACATGTCTCTAATACATCGTCATATCCTAATACATGTCTCTATAACAAGTTACTATGGTTTAGCTGTGAAACAGGAGTTCAGACTATAACACGTGTTATGTTGGTTGTGCTGTAAGACAAACTTGGGTTAGCTGTGAAACAGGAGTTCAGACTATAACACGTGTTACGTTGGTTGTGCTGTAAGACAAACTTGGCTTTTCGTTTCTAAAAACAGATGTCTAGAGGTTCAAACTATAACACGTGTTATTTGTGTTGTGTTGTAAGATAAACATGGTCATGATCCTTAAGCATCTGATCCACGTTTGATGAAACCAATGGTCTCGAGAATTGGATCTTGTTTCCTTTGTATCCATCACCATCCTAATAACAAAAAGATAAGATAACCGTTAAGTCGTTAACCAGACATAACTATTAACACATTCATAACCATGGTTTTTTCATTCAGCAAGTGTAACGGCTGAAAATGAGAAAACAACATCAAATAAGGACACAAATGAAGATAATGACATAAACATTAAAGATCTAAAATACGAAACATTAACGGTCTATAATTTGTAATCTATACGAACATTAACGGTTGTTCGTGTTTCACAATAACGGTTGGAATTGTACAAACTGTAATTTGTAATCTATAAGACACATTAACGGTCTAATTACGAACATTAACTATTATACTTGGTGTTCGTGTTTCAAAACCCATATTCTATAATCGGCTGAAAAGAAAAAAACTACTGAAGCAAACAAGCAAGATAAAAACGTGAGCATTAATAGACTTGTTGTTCGTGTTTCACATTAACGAGATCCCCCTAAATCATCATATCCAAACAACAAACAAAAACCCACAATGCAATAATCAAATCAAGAAACTAAATCAAGATTACCTCATCGCAAATATCACCACAAATATCGGACCCAAATCGAATCAAATAATAAAAAAGGAAGAAACTTTATTCACACCCCTGTTCACCACAAGATCTGGACGAACATTGGAAGGTGAGAGAAGAAGAAGAAAAGCGAACCAAAGCCCACTAGCCCAGATCGTAGTAAAGATCTTGTTTAGGAAGATGAATATTCCACAGTACATTAATGGTGCTCCATAGATCTACCATTGTTGATGGATGCTCCATAGTTCATTAATGGTGGATCTAGTTTGAAATAAGTGGTTTAAGAAGATGAAGAAATTATGAAAAAACAACCTTTCTAATTTGAATTTGGTTCATCGAAAATGGAGGAGGATGGAAGAGAATGATGTGATGTTAGATATTAATGAGGGTGTCAAATCACTTTGGGTAATATAACTTTTTGAGTGGGCTAGGAATATGTAGAATTACCAATGTGCCCTCAAGATTAAAAAAGGATATTATGGAAGCTGGGACATGTGGCCAAATGTAGGCCATTAGATGGGTTTCCAATGTTTTCTAAAAATTCAAGGTTTCCTATATAGCATTATCCTATAAATATATATATATATATATATATATATATATATATATTTGGACAGATTGTTTGCATCTTTTTTTAAATATAATATAGGGTAAATTACTTTTTGAGTCCCTGTGTTTTATGGGTTTTAACTAATTGAGTCCAAAAGCAAAAAGTTTAACGACCTGAGTCCCCATAAGCATTTTCGTTAACCATTTGAGTCCAAATTTCTAACTCTGTTAGAATTTTTTGGTTAAATATTATTGAATGACTAAAATACCCTTATAGTTAAAAAATAAATAACCTTATCTCCTTTACCCTTGTCTCCGCTTCAAACAACCAACCACCATCACAAACTCTCTCAAACCCTCCCTTCATCTCCTGATCTCCACCAGCACCCCATCTCTGTAAACTCCATCAACGTCTGTAACTCCACCCCAAACCCCACCACCCCCGCCGCCTCAAACCCTCCCTTCATCTCCACCACCACTCCACCTCTGTCGCCGGAAACCCCCCACTTCAATCTCAACCAAACCCACTACCCCCTCCCACCACACCTACACCTACACCCCACACCACCTCCACCCACCCCCATCTCGCACCCAGACCCATCGCAACGCCGCCACGGGGTACTCGGCGACGCTCATGGTTTCCAGTCAATTCCAAGCTCCCCTAAAGATCCGCAGGATCCATATCCGTATGTGAGGAGAGTTGCATTGTTGTTGAAGATCATGGTATGATTGAATGATGCTATTTACATGGTGTTGAATTGTTGGCTGATACAGATGACTGTGTTAGATGTTCTCAGGTAATTTATTAGGGATTTCTATTTATTCAATTTGATATATAATGTCTTTTGCAGATCAAATAGTAATTTATTAGGGATTTGAACATTGTTGAAGCTGGTAATTTATTAGGGATTTGAAGATGTTCATCTATTCGTATGGTAATTTATTAGGGATTTGAAGATTGTTGAAATATACAGAGGTAATTTATTAGGGATTTGAAGATGAAGATCTGTTCGGTGGTGAAGATGTGTATTTATTTACTTTTTAATAATAATAATAATATAATGCAGGGGTATTTTAGTCTTTTAATTAAAAACTAACAGAAAATTTAAACAGAGTTAGAAATTTGGACTCAAATGGTTAAAGAAAATGCTTATGGGGACTCAGGTCGTTAAACTTTTTGCTTTTGGACTCAACTAGTTAAAACACATAAAACACAGGGACTCAAAAAGTAATTTATCCTAAAATATATCAAGGGAGGCTTAACGTATTGGAGGCAAAAAAGCAAAATAAAAATTTGAGCCTTTTCCTAAAGGTCATGTTATAAGCCCATAAATAAAATCAACCCTAACCAAATAGGTTGTAAATGAATCAAACGTTTAGTGAATAGTTTGTGAATCGTCTGACGGGAAGTTCGTTTACATTCGTTTGTTTAATAAATGAACGAACATGAACAAGAAATTTCGTACGGTTTGACTTATATGAACGAACATGAAAAGAGATCTCGTTCGTTCGATTGTGTTCGTGAACGTTCAGTAACGTGTTCGTGAACATTCGTTCATGTTTGATTGTTTATGTTGTTCATGAAAAAAAATTGTACTTTTATTTTATCTAAACTTTTTATACTTTTTAATCTTTGTTTATTTTATTACCCTAACAATTAAAATAGGAAACCATATTCCCACCGTGATTATGAATCATATGCATCATTTCCCTTTCATTCCTCAATAATATTCACATAGACCACCATTCCAAGATTATAGCTTCAAGTTTCAGCACTGCTCCCTCTGTCCTTTTACCTCTAGCCTCCATCGCTTTCGCCGATTTTATTTTGTCCGTTTGTGTTCGTGATGTGAACCGTTTATAAACACGTTCATTTCCTTAATGAACAAACACGAAGCATGTCACTCTAGCTCTAAAAAATCAGCCCAAAACAAGTCTAAACTGATTATGAAATCAACCTAAATTCATATTAAAATCAGTATAAAAGCATATTAAATATCAGAGAAAAATAGCAAAAAGATTAACCTAAAATTAAGTCTAAAATCTACAATATTAGTATACTTGCACAAAGTTATCAAATTCATGAAGTTAATTGTTTTAGCTATATATATGCAGCATTTTTAAATGAGTCATTGGTGGGTTGAACTAGTTTACATGTTGGGTCTTTTTTTGTTCATCTTTAACATTTTGCAAAAGTTATACGATTACAATTTTATAACCATACGAAGGGTATGTCTAATAAAAAAGATTAAAGTAGACATATAAAATTGACAGGTGACTCAAACTACAAAAAAAAACTATCTGTCAATATAATATCATCATATTATATATTAATATATTTAGGGGGGGGGGGGGGGGGGGGGGGGGGTCCCTTAAATCTGAGGGCTTCCCTGTACTGCTATTGGGCCTGCCCTATATAACAACAAACTACTACCTATTTTTGAATTACAACAAAGAAAACAATATGCATGTGACTATTTGTGTTATTATTAACGCGGTTAATTTAAAACCGGATAATATTCTAATGAAATTAACACGTACAATCAGTCGATTGGTATGTTTAGTCCTCGCTGTAACCTATATAACCTACTGTGAACTATTGAATAAGCATGTGGTATTGTGGTGGTGTATATAATATTTTAATTTTAATTTTATATATGTTCCATATTCTATATATGTTCTATATGAGTCAATCCTCAATCGACGCAAAACTAACACAAAAAATTGGAATGGGTTTGGGCAAGCCCGAAGGTGACAGGTTTGACAAATTTAACTAAATAATTTTTCTTTTAACGGACAACAGAATTAACCACGAGCACTCTCGGGGCACTTACTGGACCAAACGAAGTACTCCGAGACTAACCCGGGTCCACCACCAATTCCGGGGAAAATCCGGTAACCCACCCGCCCGTAGGCACGACGATGAAATTACCGGTAAAACCCGTTTGACTCAAGGATCCAACTCAGGTTTTCCTATGTCTCCTATTATTGCCCACCAATATCTCACTCTGCACCAAGTGAGAGTTAAACTTGCATCTACCAAGAGAAATGCAAGTCTTCCACCTATTGATCTAGAGATCATTGGCTTTTGCTAAATAAATTAAAGAGCAAATTATGATTTTGGCCCCTGTGGTTATATCACTTTTACCCTTTTAGCCTAAAAAAGAATCTTTTAACATCTAAGCCCCTAACGTCTTTTTTTCTAACCCTTTTGGCCCCTAACACTAACCCAATCCATTTATTGGGTTAAAACCTTGTCATGTGTCCCTCACATGAGGGGCATCAATGGCAATTCACCTATTCACCGATAAAATAATTAATTAATAATTAATTATAAAAATCAAATTTGTTATTAAATAAAAGAGGAATTTACGAAAATAGCCAAGAATTATGTTGACTTACCAAATTGGCCAACTCATGCGTCCTTGGAACGAGGCATCACGGATCCAAATGCACGGGATGCGTCTGAAAACTTGAAGCGTCTGAGATGAAGATGGGATGCGTCTGATATGAAGATGGGATGCGTCTGAAAGATGGGATGCGTCTTGGAGCGGGATGCGTCCTTCAAGCACGGGATGCGTCTTTGGACCAAAACCCAATAAAAATGGACACGTGGCCACGAGATGTGTCCTTGGAGCGAGGCATCATGCACCGGATGCGTCGGGCATGTTTCCGGCGAGTTGCAGGTTTCCGCCATGTTTTCCGGCGAGTTTTCCTGAATATTATTTTCCGGCAACTTAAGTGGTGATGTGGAGGACGGCGATTTGAACCGTATTGAGCCCGGTTGAGAATTTGGATGACTTTTTGGGCTCAATCGACTGCGCCGTAGATTGAGCAGTTGCCGTAGATTGAGCAGTAGACAAGAAAAGGCTGGTTGGAAAATGGGAATTGGGAACGTTGGATGGATGGATTAATTAAAAAAAACATTTCGGAAGCATCCCCAAACAATATCACAACTACAATTACGACCCGCCGCAATGCGGCAGGGATTCTTTAGTTATAACTAAGTCGATTTAGGACGCGCAGGTTATGTTGAACCTTTCAAACGGGAAAAAATAGACGATGTAAAAACGTTCACCCACACACGTACGTTGCGTCGTGTTAACTCGCAAAATTTAGAACGAAACGTAAAAACGTTAAACCAAAGACGCACGTTTCGATGTGTTTAGTCACAAAATTTAGAACGAAGCATCAAGCGAAAAATTTGCGGAAACTGAAAATTATAAAGGACCAAAGTTGAAAGTAAAAAAAGTTATGAGGATAGATTGCAAAAGATAAAAAGTTTTATGTTAAAAGTAAAAAAACAAATAGTTTTGCGTTAAAGGTAATTTATGAAATACATTTGAGTGAAAAGTAAAAAAATCAATTTTTTTTAAAAACCCTCAAAGCCAAGGTTACAACAACCATATGCATAACCATTTTTTCTTTGAAAAAATCTCAAAGCCAAGATTACAACACATAAGTAAAAAAAATCAAAGTGGTTAAATCGCAAAAAATGGAAACTTTTGAATTAGAAATGAAAAATCAAATTAATCAAAGGGGTTAAATTAACAAAGATTAAAACTATAAACTTAAATTGTCAAAGATTAAAACTTTAAGGTTAAAAATGAAACAAAGATTAAAACTTTAAACTAAAATTGTCAAAGCTTAAAACTTTAAGGTTAAAAAGGAAAATTCCAATTTTTTTTTGAAAAACTCCCAAAGCCAATTGTACAAGTATCATATGCATAAATTAGTTGCTTTTTAATAAGGTTATAATATAATATATATTAATTTTAGATTTTTTTAATACAATGTTTAAATTTGCAAGTGGTGGGTGGATGCCTTTATAAAAAGCTGCAGACAAGAAAAGGTTGTAAGCCTCGATTATTGAAATGTCACTTGTTCATTTTCTAATGGGTTTCAGTAACACCCTACAAAAAGACGCATCAAATACTTGAGAAGTCTGTATATGGACGCTTCAGGTGGCTATTTTCGTAATTGGTGTGAGTCAATGGCTGTTTTCATAAATAGCTCTAAATAAAATAATTTAACCCAACTCACCACCACCATCAACTAATCACCGGCGACAACCCCCATCTCCGACCAAATCTACCACCACTACCATAATCACCTCAAAGCAATCATCATGTTGCACAGGGTACCGGTACTCCGGTGCAAGACGATAATCAACCGAAACAACAACTGCAGCCACCTTTCTCGCCATCCGACGGCACATGACGGTGTAATGCTTCACGTTGTGGGGGGAAGAAAGAAAGCGAACCCACCACCGTGAAAGTAAAAGATGAGCGAGACATCTTCTATTGCATGTTGTGTGGGGACGAATACTCGGAACCAGAGGTTGCGAGTTGGGTCCACGATGATGTCGTATGTCTTGACGTCGTTGACTGGTTTGGACTCCGGTGGATGCGGAAGTCGAAGAAGTTGAGAAGACGGCGGTTGACGATGCCGTCTGGTCGTCTAGCGGCATAAGTTACGGTGTTAAATAGGGAAATGAATATTCGTGTTTTCAGTTTGTATCTTTTTACAGAGCTTCCACGGAAAGGGATATATGTATATATTTCAGTTTGCATCTTTTTATGGAGCTTACATGGAAAGGGTATAAATTAAAATTTCGTTAAGTTCAGAGCCTGCAAACTAAACAAATATTCATTTATTCAAAGCCTGCAAACAAAACAAATATTCATTTTTTTCCCAAACACATTGACAGTTTATAAATGTCATCGGAGATGGTGGTGGTCGCCGGTGATTAGTTGATGGTGGTTGTGAGTGAGGTTAAATTATTTTATTTAATAACAAAGGTGGAGCCCACATGAAGTTTTATAATTAATTAATTTATTATTTTATAAATGAATAGGTGAATTGCCATAAATACCCCTCATGTGAGAGGCACATGACAAGTTTTTAACCAAGTGCATTGATGGGGTTAGTTTTAGGAGCCAAAAGGGTTAGGAAAAAAAAGACATTGAGGGCTCAAATGTTAAAAAATTCATTTTTAGGCTAAAAAGATAAAAGTGATATAACCATAGAGGCCAAATTCGTAATTTACTCTAAACTAAAAAAGTAATGTAAATTATTCAGTGTTTTTTTTTTCTAAATATAATAATTAATAAAGGATCCTAGGGTGGAGATACAATAGGAAGTTTATTTGTCTAGGAAGGTTAGGAAGTGATCTTGACCATCAATTTAGTTAATCAATGGCTAAGATTAAATGATGGAAATTAAAGAGAAGAAAAGAGGCGCGTGAGTTTGTTTAGGGGCATTCTAGTCAATCAAAGGCAATAGTTTCTCTCTCCTCCAATTCCCCCTATTTTTTAAACGTTAATAACTCTTTCATACGACATTATTTTTTTTATAAAAATTGCACAAAAACGAGCATTTTTTATCTTTAAAACGAGTATACTATTGCTATATTTTCGAATTTTTTTTTTGAAAACTCAGTTGCGTAAAACGCAATGGAAAAAACCCAGTTGCGTAAAACGCAATGGAAAAAAAAACCTAAAAAATGACATTTTTCTAAAACGCAATGCACAAAAAACACAAAGAAATGTCTTATTTGTAAAACGCAATGGCCAGAAAACACAAAGAAATGAGTTATTTCTAAAACGCAATAGCCTAAAAACTCAAAAGAAAGTGTAGTTTCTAAAACGCAATGGACTGAAAACACATAAAAATGTGTTTTACCTAAAACGCAATGCACCAAAAAACGCAAACACATGTCTTATTTCTAAAACGCAATGGCCAGAAAACACTTAAAATGTCTGTTTTCTAAAACGCAATGGACTGAAAACACATAAAAATGTGTTTTACCTAAAACGCAATGCACAAAAAACACAAAGAAATGTCTTATTTATAAAACGCAATGGCCAGAAAACACTTAAAAATGTCTCATTTCTAAAACGCAATGGCCTAAAAAACAAAAGAAAGTGTTCTCTGTAAAACGCAATCGACTGAAAACACCTAAAAATGTGTTTTACCTAAAACGCAATGACTAAAAACACTTCAAAAATGTGTTTTTCTAAAACGCAATGACCAGAAAACGCATAAAAATGTCTAAGTTTTAAAACGCAATGGCATAAAAACACCAAAGAAAGTGTTCTCTCTAAAACACATTTAACCAGGACAATAGTTGTCTGTGAATTGTCTGAACCAGGAATGCAGTTCTAAAACGCAATGGCATAAAACTGTCTACGAATGCAGTTTTCCAGAGGAAAATTTATAGAAAATTAATTTTTCTCATGCATTTTTATTAAAGCAATTCAAAAATGTGTTTTTCTAAAACGCAGCTCAACCCCAGCCAGGGGCTGCCGCCCCTGGGACTCTGCAACCAGGGGCTGCCGCCCCCGGACCCCTGCCAAGATCGTAAAACGCAATGACTAAATCAAAAACCCAGATCGTGAAAATGAAATTAAAGAATTTCTTACATGGATCGAAGCCAATTTCTTCATCGATTGACGAAATTTGAATGATAGAAACACTTATCAGCGATTGAATCGAACGGATCGATTGATTATCTTCAAAATCACGGGAAAAAACGAGATTTTGAATGAAATTAAACCGGGTTTTCTTCAAAAAAAAAAAAAAGCTGAAGAACACGTTGATCGGGTGTTTGAATCATTGATTGATGACGAAAATCGCACTATAATGTAGTGATTATTGAGATAGTAAGTGAAGAAAAGGTTGGAGATGGTGAGTTTTGAAAATGGTGGGTTTTAAAGTAACTGGGGAGAAAAAGGAAGAAGAAAGGATGAGATTGACTAAAATACCCTTTCTCTTTATTTTAAAATTTGCAACATGTCATAACCCTATTGCTTCCTATCATTCCTAGCCAAAATAAACTTCCTATTTGATCCCCACCCAAGGATCTATACATTGTATCAAAGTCATCAACTTGTCCTTCTAATAAAGATAATGTTTTAAAAAGCATTATAAAATAAGAATGACTTGTTGGATCACAACAATCAGAGATGTTCCCTTGATACATCTATCCAACTAATTATAAAATAAAGGGATTTTTACATATTTCCCCCTCCTAAGCCTCCTTATTACGTATTTCCCCAAACCATAAAATCAATTACATATTTCCCCTCCCTAACTCATATATATTACATATTTCTCCTTTTCATTTAAATGACTCTTATTTATGACTATTTTACCCTTAATGACTTATTAAATGAATATTTACATATTTTCCCATTCTAATATGTAAAAATCAATTACATATTTACCCATGTTACGTAGCATCATCCTAATTCTTTTACTTGTTACGCTTTTCAAACAATACACACAAAAACATAATACTCATAATAAAAACATAAATTCCGTTCAAAAAACATAAATTTTGTTCATTATAGATTCCGTTCAAAAAACATAAATTTCGTTCAAATAAATCCATAAATTCTTATTTCACATTCCTGAAAAAGATATATAAACATGAAGTTCTCATTGACAACTAATTTTTTAAAGCCTTTAAAATTATAAGGCCTAAAGCCCTTCGTTAAACACTAACGGTGTGTTCCCGAGTTAAAAATTCCTCCCCATCCCTCCCATCACCTCCATGTCTTTCCAAATTGGAAAGACTATTTTCAGGCAAAAAAAACCCCATTTTCCCTCCCCTCCCCTCACCTCCCCCTGTTAAGTGGATCTCTGGAATACAGCCTAAAATCTAAAACACTATTTAACTCCCTGCATATTTTTACATGTAAAATAACTAAGATTGCGTTAGAGGTTTTGATCCAAAGCTTCGTTTGTGTTAGTGTTTGAAGATTCAAGTATTGGATATAGTATAAGAAAAATATCGTTAATCTTATCACAATTCACAATGGAAAGACATCTTGAGAACTTCCGTGTGAGAAAACTGAGATGCTATGAACCACTATCGAAAACATAAGCTTTTTATATAAAAAAAATAGAGCTAAAACAATTAGTAAACTAAAAGTAAGTCCACATGAGTTGTCAACTAATTTATGTTAAAGAAGATCACGAGGCTAGTATTGATGAAAACAGATCACATTGTAATTTAGGTGAGGGTAATTGGGTAATTTTTTTAAAAAAAGGGGAAATATGTAATTGATTTTATGGTTTGGGGAAATACGTAATAAGGAGGCTTAGGAGGGGGAAATATGTAAAAATCCCTAAAATAAACTACTGAGATTCCCGAATGTTGTGGCGGCATAAGGTCAAAACCGGGTTGGGTTTGTTTTATTACAGTACCGGTACGATATTGTTTGGTGTAAAGTCTTTGGGCTAGTTATTGCTATTAGGCTTGTTTATTGGATGTTTAAAAAGCCCATTTGGTTTTCTTGTTCACCAAGCCTAAAACCCTAGATAGTCTCTCTATATATCTAGAGATGGCGGAAACATGGAAGGGAGACATAATAGATTGTTCAAAGACATCATAACACTAAATTTGAGATATATTAAGATTTAAATTTTTCATTGTCATATAATCAAATAAAACACTACATTGTTCAAAAACATAAACATAACAATCGGAAATTTCAAGACTAAGACATCATAATTGCATAGATAGATTGGGTGAGTATCTAAATTCACCTTAAGTAGTTTCTTGTGATAGCATCTCTAACGTTTCCTGCAATTATGTATAAAATATCCGTCAACACATAAATATGTCGGTGAGCATATTAATTTGATTACATAGCATAGATAAGAATAAATCTCAAATCCACATGTTTAGAACATACTAAATTATGTATCATACTAGCATGCAAAAGCTAAAAATCAATCCAAGGTTTGGCACTAGCATATCCTTATTACCGAAGCAAATAAGGTCGAATAGAGTAACTTAACAAAGACCCACAAAACAGGGCGGTGTGCTAATCCTATAGCACTATACATGTTAAGGGAGACTTTTAAGGTTAATGATAGATAGCTAAGCATAAGAATACTCTAGCATGTTTCTACAATTAGTATAAAAATTAGCATGTTTAAGGATTGAGATTTTGAATAAGTTTGCTTGTATGTGTGTGTATGTGTGTTTAGTACAAATACATGTTACAACCCAAATAGTGTATAAAACGTAAAAGGGTCTAGTATGAACTCACGGTTTACGAAGAAAATCCACAAGATGCGAGCGAGCGGGTTTGGGAGATGGAACACCAAAGTCACCCTAAAATGGTAAACAAAGGTGTAGGAGTATAAAGATTGGAGATCGGAAAGTAATCGGAAATTACGAGTATGAAAATACATAAAACATATATCGCCTAGACACTTATTTGGACACTATTATTAATGTGTGTTTTTCATGAGTGTTAAACACCCATTAGAAGTCAAAAATAAGGAATCTAAAACTATAATATTCTCCACATTAACACATAACATTTAACCATAGGTTGGTTGACATGATGCTTTGGTTTTGGGGAAAGTATGATATGTATGAATTATTATTTATGTAGTCAAGCATTCGAGGTAGGGTAATACACAAACCTTAAGAGTTTCACCATTGCACAAAATCACCAACATAGTTGATGATTTGGATGGTCATGAATACAAGGAAAGAATGCAAAAGGAAACTAACTATTTTGCTAAGTAACCAAGTGAAGAATGGTGGAAGTTTACGTTGTAGAACCAACCTCCTCGACATCACCATTTGTAGCTTAACACAAGTCTTCCAACATTTCTTGTTTGGAAACTTGGTTTGGTTTCATGTCACACCCCGATATTTTAACCACAAACCAGTGGTTAAAATATCGGGGTGTGACAGGTTGGTATCAGAGCCAACATTGAGTGAATTAAACACTAGCCTTTTGTGTTTAATCTCAATGACGCAGTAGCACATTCCTTGACTTTTGAGTCTAGGCAAATGACCTAGAATTAATCTTAATCTTATTTGGTTTATAAATTCTGCTTGTTTCTTTGTTTTTGACATGATTACTTATTGATCATGCCGCCAAGAATTCGAGCAAGAGGATGAAGAGGCAAAGCGCCAATGAGAGGGAGGCATGACCACAAAGCAGGGCCTTCACATAGGTGAACTCCCTCTGTGTCATTCAGCTTAGACCCATATGATGACTGGAGACACTCCCTAGAACCTGTGAGATGTTCCGTCTCACTTAGCACTTCTCCCTCTTATCACATTCTTTTGGTCCACAACAACCTGACGAGCCTCAAGGCTCTCACCATTCACAACAGTCGGTGCACTCGCACCATTCACAACATTTTTCCCACCAATCTTCTCCCTTCCAGGGTCACTTTGACCCTAATGACTACATAAATGCACCAGCAGGTCATAACCTGTTGGGGCCTGAAGACCACTATCCTGAATATCAGGATATGGATATGGATGTGGACGATGATCCAGATCTAGTCATGCCACCTTCTGGGATGCCTACGCATCCCATAGATATCTCCAGCGGTTCTTCATTTGCAGGATCGCCGTACCGAGGCCCCGATTTATGGGCCGAAAGGTGGAGAACCTACAAGTGGGAGTACACTCCCTCTCACCACGACTCACCGCCACCACAGCGGACTCCCTCGGAGGACCCGCACTTTCAAGCGGTCACGCCACCACCACCGCCAGCTCCAGAACAACCTCCACCACCAGAACCATTGAGGCGAAGGAGAAGCGCACGAATGTCCATGCGAGGGGGTTTCCATTTTAGCACCCCACAAACTTCCACCAACTACCCTCCACTTTATGAAGATCCACAAATGGGTGGGCCTTCAAACGCTGTGTCGGAAGTCGATACCGCACCGATCACTTTTGTACCACCACCTCCCATGGGTTTTGAAAACCCGATCCCTGCCTACCCAGCTACAACTAGGTACAACCAGTATGAGCCACAAGATCCTTCGGGTTATAACTAACAACAACCTGCCTACGACCCATACGTCAAGGCAGTTAATTTTAACGCTCTCTACCCCTCACCTTTTCCACCCGCGTACCCAACTGGGTACCCTGCTTATGGGTATCAATACCCGCCACCGCCACAACCTCAACAGCAGCAGCAACCTCAACCTCCACTTCAACAACTGCAACCACAAGAAATTTTGCAAAGGTTGGAAGAAGTGGAACAAAGGATGGAAGAACGTGATAGAAAACACCACAAGTTTCTTAAGGGTTTGGCAAACTTTATCAAAGGGAAAAAGAAGAAAGATCATTAAAGACCCTTAATTTTGATTTGTAATTTTTATTTCAATTAAGTCCCTGAGTGGACATTTCTTTCAAGTATCAGTCCCTACGAGGACTTGTCTTTCATTTAAGTCCCTGCGTGGACAGTTTATTTATTTAAAACCCCGTTTAGGGCAGTTTATGTAATTCTTAGGACTATTTATGAGAAGTTTTCTTTTGAAATTACATTGTTATTATACATACGTATATTCATAGTATTATTGATTAAACTATCACTTCAATTTTTAATTGATCTGCCAATAAATTCCTAAAGACCGTCTTAAAGGTATTACCTAGCCTATATGTCAATATAGACATGGCTATGACGGTAAAACCTTCTTAAAGATGATAAATCCTTGTTAACATCTAAGAACATGTTAACACTCCTGACAAATGTGGTTCAAGAAAATCACACTAGTCATCCTAATACTCGGATTCTTTCAAAGATTCCTTACATAGCCTATATGATCAAACGAATCATGGCTGATATCATCAAATAAGATGATTATATTAAAACATCCATTAGTGATAGTTTTTCCTTCGGGCCAAACCATATTTATTACTTATCAATGATAGTGGTAGTCTATGACTCTCTATCAAGAAAGGTGAAGAACTATGTTCAAACCTTAATGCTTTGATCTAATAAGGTCATGGCCTATAATTTAGAACTGTCCTTGTGACAAGACCTTTTGTGCCACCCTAATGGTCTTAATGGTTTTTATAACCTAGACTAACTACAATAAAAAGTTTAAACAAATATTCTTTAAAACTAATTGACCGATTAACCAATATAGTCCATCTATACCATGGTTAGTGAATTACATCATAAGATGATTCAATATTAGACCTCTAAATAAGTTATTGTCAATTGTTTTATTGCATTCAAGCTCCACCATAGTTGACTCGGATAAAGTTAACAGTCATCCTAATGAAAGGAATGATAACACAAGATTAAACGTAACGGGTGCTGATTTACAAGCTATGATAGACACTGCTGTAACTAAAGCTGTTGGCAGAGTATTCAGGGAGTCGAGTGCTACTCGCACCAAGACTCATTCAGTGGCTCATTCTAAGCCCCTTCCAAAACACATACATCCAAGAAGGACGACTCTTAACATTCGTCAAATTAGAAAAGTCAACCATCCAAGAAGATAGTGTTTGACCAGGAACCACGTTCCAAGACTTGCACTTATAAATACTTTGTCTCTTGCAAACCAAGAGACTTCACGGGTGAAAAAGGTGCCATAGATTGTATGAAATGGCTAGAAGAGATGGAGACAGTTGTTGACATTAGTGGGTGTGCTGAACAGGATGTTGTAAAGTTTGTATCTCAATCCTTTAAAGGTGATGGCCTAGTTTGGTGGAGGGCACTAATTCAGGCCTCGGGGAAAATTCCACTTTACAATCTACCATGGGATAGATTTGTTGATCTGATGAAAGAAACTTTTTTCCCGCAACACGAAGTAGAAAAAGTTGAAGCTGACTTCCTAACCCTGGTTATGAAAAAGTTAGATTGTCGAACTTATGTTACTAGCTTCAACTCCATGTCTCGATTGGTACCTTATTTGGTTACACCATAACCAAAGCGTATTGCACGCTTTATTAGTGGATTGGCTCCCGAGGTGAAGGGACATGTAAAGGCTTCAAAGCCTGCAACCTACCGGTCAGCAGTAGATTTGTCTCTATCCTTGGCTTTGGATATTATCAGGAATAAGTCTGTAAAGACTACAAATAATGGTAAGAGAAAAAGAGAGGATGATAACTCGCATCGATCTGATAAGAAAAAAAACGAGTAACTTTGGGTTTAAGAAGGACTCCAATCAGCCGGGAGAAAAGCCCCTGTGCAAGAATTGCAAGAGAAACCACTTCGGGAAATGCACAATCGATCCGCAGGATAAACCTTGTGGAATCTGCAAAAATAAGGGTCATAAAACCTTGGAATGCAAGGATCTGAAAAATGCAACATGTTATGGTTGCAATGAGAAGGGGCACATCAAGACCAACTGCCCGAAAAATACAAAAAATCCTGAGGAGGCTAAAAAGACAAACGCCAGGGTATTCCAAATGAATGCCAGGGAGGCAGTGCAGGATGATAACGTTATAACAGGTACTTTCCTCATAAATGATATTTATGCTAGAGTTTTATTTGATTCTGGCACAGACAAGTCTTTTATAGACATTAAATTTAGTAAATTGTTAAATCTGTCTATTAAAACTCTAGACATAAAATATGAGGTAGAATTGGCCGATGGTACATTAGAAACTGCTTCAACAATTCTAGATGGATGTTTCATATCCATTAGGAACCATTCTTTTCCGTTGTCCTTGTTGCCAAGGAAATTGGCAGAGTTTGATATAGTTATAGGCATGGATTGGTTATCATTTAACCAAGCTCAAATTGCCTATGCTAAGAAACAAGTTATCATTAAAACCCCTTCTGGAGAATCAATCACTATTCAAGGAGATACGCACCATGGATTGCCTGATCAAGTGTCTATGCTTAAGGCACCCAAATGTTTGAAAAACGGTTGTGTAATTTACATGGCACAAGTGACTATAGATGTGCCGAAGCCCAAGATAGAAGATATTCCTGTTATTTCAGAATTCCCAGACGTCTTTCCTGAAGAATTACCTGGTTTACCTCCCGAGAGGCAAGTAGAATTCAGAATTGATATCCAACCAGGGGCAGCACCAGTTGCACGAGCTCCTTACCGACTAGCGCCTACTGAAATGAAAGAATTAAGAACTCAGTTAGATAAACTATTGGAAAAAGGTTTTATTCAACCAAGCTCGTCACCTTGGGGAGCGCCCATTCTGTTTGTAAAGAAGAAGGATGGTTCAATGCGTTTATGCATTGATTATCCTGAGCTAAACAAAGTAACAATCAAGAATCATTATCCATTACCCAGAATCGACGATCTGTTTGATCAGCTACAAGGGGCAAGTTTCTTCTCAAAGATCGATCTAAGGTCGGGGTATCACCAATTAAAGGTCAGAACCGAAGACGTACACAAGACCGCGTTTAGAACAAGATATGGCCACTATGAGTTCTTAGTGATGCCTTTCGGGCTCACTAACGCACCTGCAGCATTCATGGACCTCATGAATCGAGTCTGCAAGCCATATCTGGATAAGTTTGTCATTGTCTTTATTGATGACATACTTATCTATTCCAAGAGCCAAGCCGATCACGAGAAACATCTCAGATGCATCCTCAAACTTCTGCAACAAGAAAAGCTTTACGTGAAATTCTCCAAATGCGAATTCTGGCTTCGCGAAGTCCAATTCCTTGGACATGTGGTAAGTGAGCGTGGCATCCAGGTGGGTCCCGCTAAAATAGAAGCAATTATGAATTGGCAAGCACCTAAGACCCCTACTAAAATTCGCAGCTTCTTAGGGTTGGCAGGATATTACAGACGATTCATCGAAAACTTTTCAAGGATAGCTGCACCTCTAACTACTTTAACCCGCAAGAATGTAAAATTTGATTGGGGTCCCAAACAACAAGAATCTTTCGAGATTCTCAAGAAGAAGTTGAGCATTGCTCCTGTGTTGACGTTACCTGAGGGAATAGAAGAGTTCATTGTGTATTGTGATGCGTCGCACACTGGTATGGGTTGTGTGCTTATGCAAAGAGGCAAGGTGATTGCCTATGCATCACGACAACTGAAGGTGCACGAAAAGAATTACACCACCCATGACTTGGAATCCGGTGCCATTGTATTTGCACTCAAGCTATGGAGGCATTATCTGTATGGAACCAAGTGTGTGATATACTCATATCACAAAAGTCTTCAACACTTGTTTAACCAAAAGGATCTCAACATGAGACAACGTCGTTGGATGGAAACATTAAACGATTATGACTGTGAAATTCGCTACCATCCTGGCAAGGCGAATGTGGTCGCTGATGCTTTAAGCAGGAAAGAAAGAGTCAAACCTATTCGGATCAAAGCTAAGAGTATCGAATTGAAAAATAGTCTAAACGAGAAGTTGTTGGTAGCACAGAAAGAAACAATAATGGAAGATAACCTTGCAGAAGAAAGATTGGGTGCAACTATTGATCAGTTGTCACCCGGGAATGATGGAGTCCTCAGATTGAATGGTAGAATCTGGGTTCCAATTCATGGAGGACTTAGAGATATAATCCTCCAAGAAACGCACAATTCTAAATACTCAGTTCACCCGGGCAGTGATAAAATGTATTAAGATCTAAAGGCAAACTATTGGTGGATGGGTTTGAAGAAATCCATAGCCACACACGTAGCTAAATGTCTGACGTGCTCACAGGTTAAAGCCGAACATCAAAAGCCGTCAGGTTTACTGCAACAACCAGAACTTCCCACTTGGAAGTGGGAAATGGTAACTATGGATTTCATTACCAAGTTACCAAAGACAAGACATGGAAATGATACAATATGGGTTATAGTTGACAGACTGACTAAGTCAGCTCATGTCATGCCCATCAAGGAGACTCATAGCTTCGATAAACTAGCCTAACTGTATGTGGACGAGATTGTATCTCTCCACGGAGTGCCAGTGTCTATTATATCTGATAGGGATATTAGATATACTTCTCATTTTTGGAAAAGTGTAACACCTCGTAAAAATCGCGACCAATGATATGTTAACACGTGTACTAAACACTAATGAAGTCAAACGTTGACTATAAAGGACTAATTTTGCGAAAAATAAAAAAATGTTGAATGCGAAAGGACTAAAAATTGTTAACATGCTTAAACTAAGCCTCTTAATAACAATACACAGTATTCATATTCACAAATGAGCCACTTGTTGGTCGAGAGGAGCCGTTCGCACAATTATTTGAAAAATTTCGCGTCGAAGGGTTAAAAGCATCAACATGTTAATTCTTACCTCTGAGTGACCTTTTAACGAACCCGAAGCATCATGATGTTTGATAATACTCTCAAGAATGCCTAATATGGATAAACAGGGCTTTGACGCAATAAAATGATAATGCGCGCAAATTTGCGCGTTAGAGGGACCAAAAGCGTCAACTTTGAAAACTACACCTTTGGGTGACCATTTAAGCGAACGGGAGCGTCGTAATATTTAAGCATATGCTCAGGAATACTCAATATGGGCCACGAAAGGCTTAGATATCGTTAAACGATATTACGCGCTACTTCGTGCGACAAAGGGACTAAAAGCGATGACTAGCGAAACTACACCTTTGAGAGGCCTTTGAACAAACCGGGAACTCCATATTACTCAATCGCACTCCTGAGTGTACCTAAGGTTGACCGTTAGAGGTTTTGAACCTTGTATTAACATGTTATGATGGATTAGAAACTTTCGTGCCAAAATGCCAAATATGAAAGTTTAAGAGATAATGAAATGTGAAGGGACTGTTCTTGAAAACACTTCAAAAGTTGTTGCTAAACTTAATTGAACCTGATATAAAAGTTCAAGGGACCAGACATGCCATTTTTGATAGTATAAAACAATTAAAAACATTACAGGGACCTTTACTGCCAAACCGCCAAACTTTTAATCTGGGCTGGACTTGGTCGCGAGCCGCGAAGCCCATTGGGCTTGCCTTCGCGGGCCGCCAGAATGTATACAGCAGCAGCAGGTTATTCAGTTGCTAGTTTTTGTTATTTCTTGAGTACCAATCTATTCTAAAACCGGTTTAATCGAATCCTTGGGCTGCAACCTGATTTATAACAGCTGTTAAGACACTTGTAAAGATCTTAGTGACCCTCAAACACATGTCAATCATCAGCAAACTATCCAAATACTATAAATAGGGGTGATCACCCACCTTTAACCTTGCACCATTAAATCTTTCTTCCTATCTTCTCTAAGTTGGGAGCTCCTAAACGTTTGGAGCATACCTCTGAGTCATATTCAGTCCCTAGGACCATATGTAAGTGTCCTTTCGTGACTAGTTTATTTTATTTGGCTTAAAAAGCCAAAAAGTCAAGCGTTTACGACGAGCGCTTTGACTTTTAGTTAGACCCTAAACGGTCAAGCCATGGTTCGCAACGAACGTGGCTACGTGATCGTAATTAGGTAGGTGTTAAACCCTTAAAAGGGCGCCTCCTAAGAATCACGTTTGCTTGGTCAATTGACCAGTCAACGTAATATTGTTTTAAAAAGTCAACGAGTCAGTTTTCGAAATAATTGCGATATGCATTTAGAAATGTTCTAAAATACGTTTTATCACTTAAACAACTTGGTAATAATTATTAGAACATGTGTAAACGTGTTCGGCTCGTCAATTCCAGTTTTAGGGTCGGTTCGCAACCGAAAGTCGCGAAGTTTGACTTATGCGTTGACTTTCGATTATGAACCGAATTAGATTAGTTTGCTACTGATTTTAGGTTCTGTTATGATCGTGATTTAATATGGCATAACCCTATAAGGTTATATTACACGATCATACTAGAAATCTGAGTTATTTGTTTGTTTCCGTTATTATGCTTAATTTTGACTATTATGCCCTTATGTTATAAAAACGAGATTTTTGAAAATGTGAGAGGACAAAAAGCTTTATTACTGATATATAAGTATGTCAAATAATTTTGACATCAGTTTCTGGTCTCAAACTAAAGTTATGCAAGATATCGTAAAATGAAACTTTTTATTAATTAAATTACATTTTTAGCATAAATCATGTTTAAACCCAAATTTTGGCACCAAACTCATTGCCTACTGTTTTTATATTGTTTTTAGGGATTTTTGGATTTTTTGTTCATATTATAAACTGATCATATCATTGAGTTCTCGTATAATTCGATAAATGACGATAATACCTTTTTTGTTAATAAAATGAGATTAACACATGATTAACATGCCAAACCTTTTCCTACTGATGTTATATGTTAAATAAAATATTTTAAACATATAAGGCTGATCAAAATCTCAGATTTTCATAAACATCTCAAATATCGTCAATTATCGACTTTTACGCTAATTAGGCGCATAGTATGGTTTAAAACCATATTTAGCACCTAAGACTTGTTTCCTACCGATTTTATAATTAAATTTTAATACTTTAACAGTATGTATAAGTCTTGAACTCAGACATCCAATTTTGTCATTAAAAACATATGTGAAATGACCAAAATGCCCATACGGTATATAGTTTGGCCATAAATGATAAACCCCACATATGTATGATATCTTACTGATGTAACATGATAAAATAAATATTTTTACTGAATGTTTTAGTCCAGAACCTCAGTTTATGTTTAAACCTCTTTTATAAACTTTAAAATGACTAAAAAACCCTTACGGGACTTAAATTGGTCTTAAATTCATTTGGGGCATAATTGTTGATATCCTACTGATATCACAACATATTTTAAGCATAATAACTTATGGAACTTGTACTTGACTCATCCGGTTACCCGTTATGCTTATACGCGTTCAGTACGGTTTATGCAACTAGTTTGCATAAATTAACCGTAACGGGTCAAACCTTATCATTTTTACCTCAAAATCAAGAATGTATTTAGTTTACCCATTTTATACAAGTCTCCATACTTGTCGGGTCTAAATTACGTTCCAATCCGGTCACCGCTTAATCTTGCGTTTCGTACCGTAAACCTCTCTTTAAACTAACCAGTCTAAGTTATCAACTTAAATAAGACCCATTAGTAATCTAATAGGTTAATAAAACCTTCGTTCCAGATTAGGAGCCCCAGTAAAAGATACTTGCACTTGTTTGAGTAGATAATACGACTGAGTATACAAAACTTGCATTTTAAGCTCAGGTAAATACTTTTAACTTATTTTCCCTTATACGGGCTTGGGATACGGTAAATTATTACCGCTTGGTCAGGTATTGAATATTTAATCGATTAGTGGTTAAATCATTGACATAACCCATTTTAATCTGTTTTGTTTGATTTAAGCATTTGGGGGTTAATGACCGTGTCCTGGATATCCTTGGCATCATTTAAATGCAAATGGCCACGACCTAAGCACGGGGTGTAGGCATACACCTGACAGTTTCGATACGACTTCTTTTCCCCAAAATGGGAATTAAGATATAAGGTATAGCCACACGTGAGGATAACTCCTTATGGACTATATTTGTGGTGTGTTGATTAATCATGACTCGGCTTCTATCCCGGGCCCTGAACTTACGACAAGCACTGTAAATCTGTATACAAGATTATTTTATATAATTGTCCCAAGTTATAAAAGAATATTTATGCCTTGTGCATCCAAACCAATTTTCTAAACACTTTTCAAATGAGTCGGTTAATTGTATTTACCAGTGTAAACTGACGTATTTTCAAAAGACTAAGTGACAGGTACTATACGTAATTGGCTGGAAGCTCCTTGGTGTCAATGAAGGATCTTGCAAATCCTTAGGATGCCCTAAAGTCTGCTAAACTTCATTTTGTACATTTTAATATGATCCGCATGTGGATTTAATATTGCAAGCTCGAATATAATTATCTTTTCAGTATTTTCTGACAATTGGGTTTGTAATAATAATATACATTCCAAGACTTCCGTTGTGCTATTCTGTGTATGTTTGACTATGACGATACCAATCTTACCTCACGATACTCCCCACCGGGCTGATTTGTAAATATCGGGGTGTGACAAAAAGTTTCCAACAATCTCTAGGCACTCGTTTGAATTTCAGTAATACTTATCATCCTTAGATGGATGGACAAAGTGAGCGTACAATTCAATCACTCGAAGACATGCTTCGGGTATGTGTCATAGATTTGGGTGGAAGTTGGGATGATCATCTTCCCCTGATTGAGTTCTCCTACAACAACAGTTACCATTCGAGCATTCAAGCCGCGCCTTTTGAGGCCTTATATGGAAGGAAATACAGAACGCCTGTTTGTTGGGCGGAAGTTGGGGAAACCCAGCTATCAGGACCTGAGATAGTTCTTGCGACGACGGACAAGATTGTACAGATCCGTGATCGTCTAAAAGCTGCCAGAGACAGGCAAAATAGCTACGCAGATAAGAGGCGCCAACCTCTAAAATTTGAGGTAGGAGATAAAGTATTACTCAAGGTGTCACCCTGGAAAGGAGTGATGCGATTTGGTAAAAAGGGCAAGCTGAGCCCAAGATATATCAGACCATTCGAGATCATTGAATGTGTCGGGAGTGTGGCCTATAAGCTGAACTTACCTGAAGAGCTTAGTGGAATTCACAATGTGTTCCACATCTGCAACTTAAAGAAATGTTTAGCTGATGAGTTGCTAGCAATGTCTCATATGGACGTGCAAATAGATGAAAGCCTGAAGTTTGTTGACAAACCCTTATCGATCGAGGATTGACAAGTTAAAAAGCTTCGAAAGAAACATGTACCAATTGTGAAAGTGAAATGGGATGCCTGTAGAGGCCCAGAATATACATGGGAAGTTGAATCCACTATGAGACAGAAGTACCCTCATTTATTTCAATAAATCTCGAGGTCAAGATTTCTTTTAAGGGGGTGAGGATGTAACACCTCGCAAAAATTATATACAATTATATGAAGACACGTGTCCTAAACCCTACACGTGTAATAAATTTCCTTGGAAATACCAAAGTTGACAATCAATGAAAAGATATAAGATGAAGGGGTTAAACAACATGTTAATTCTTACCTCTGAGTGACCTTTTAACGAACCCGGAACTTTGTAATGTCCAATTATGCTTCCAAGGATGTTAAAAGATAATTACATAAGGTTTCGGTATCAGTATTTATTAAGTTGTGCAAAATCTCAAGAGAAAGGGTTAAAAGTGTCAACAAGAGAAATTAGTGCCTTCTGGGTGATCTCTAACTGAACGGAAGCCTAACAATGTTTATTATAAGTCCCAAGATTCTTAAAAACTATTTATGGGGGTCAAATTTGCTAAAAACGAAAGTTAAATAAAGATATAAAGGACCAGGGACTGAAACTGCCAAGTTTAAAACTTGTTTTACCAGAGCAGAGGAGTGTCGTGGGGCGCGAAGCCCACTCAGACTTCCTTCGCGGCCCGCGAGGAAATGCCCAATAACCAAACAACTGGACAACTGCATGTTGCAGCCTTGTACACCGCTTTTGCATGCTTGAAACTCAAAACCAGGGCTTGTTTGATGGTATTTACTGACACTAGGACACTTGGGAACATCTGGGAACATATCTTAACACCTGGATTGATCTTGAGGATCCTTGTTTCACTATAAATAGGACCTCAAGGTTGCCTTTCATACTTGCTCATTTCAAAATCATATCTTTCCTCTCTTGCTTGCATTCTCTGGGATTCCTGATCAAGAAGGAAGCCCTCCTTAGTCCAAGATTCATGCAAGGACCCTTTGTAAGTGTCCATATCCTCCTTAGTTCGGTTTTTATATGTTTAAAGACCGAAAGTTAAAGTTGTCGTAATAACGCTTTGACTGTCGGTCTAGGCCTAAACGGTCTAGCCATTGTTCGGGGTGAATATGGCTACGTGATCATAATTAGGTATGTGTTAATCCCTCAAAAGGGCACATCCTAATTACCACGTTTACTTAGTTAATTGTCGGGTCAAAGTAATTAACATATAAAGTCAAATGGGTCAGTTTTTAAATAAATTCATATCTGATAATGTAGAAGCTATAAAATATGTTTTATCACTTTAATAACTTGGTAAACATTATTAGAACATGTCTAAACATGTTCAACCCGACAATTCTAAGTTTAGGTTCGGTTCGCAACCGAAAGTCGCAAAAGCTTGACTTTTGCTTTGACTTTTAGTTCTGACCCGAATTAGCTTATTTTCTTTATGTATTAAGGTTCCTTTGTGACCATATTATGTAGTAGTATAACCCTCTGAGGTTATATTACATGGTCCCTTAGTAATCTGAGTTTATTTACTTGATTCCGTTATTATGCTTAATGTTGACTAAAATGCTCTTTTTATCAAAAATGAGATTTTTAACATAAACAACCATGCAAATGAATTACATACTGATTAGTAATATTATTTCACATATTTTGAAATTTAGAATCTGGTCAGAAACTGTAATTACATAATAAATCGTAAAACATGCGTTTAAAAGGACTAAATTACCCTTTTGCATGCAAATAAAGCTTAAACATGATTTTGATATAAAAACTCATTACTGACTGATATAATATCATATTTAGGACTAATCTGGATTTCAAATCAGATTACTTACTGAGTTTATGCATAAGTTCTGTATTATATTATTAAATGACGATTATGCCCTTTTTACACATAAAATGGATTTTCAATAAGAGTAACAAGCAAGAACCTTTTGTTACTGATATAATATGATAAATAAATTATTAAACCATTTAAAGCTGGTCATAACCTCAGAAATTCTATAACATCGAAATAATTGTCATTTACCGATTTTTACGACATTAAGGTGCATAGTATGGTTTTGAACCATACTTAGCACCAAAAAACTTTTACCTACTGATTTTATAAACCATTTCTAATATTTTTACAGTAGGTACAAGTCATGAACTCAGAATCCCAAATAAGTCCTTATAACTACGTGTGATATGACCAAAATGCCCCTACGGTGCATAAGTTTGGTCATAAATGGTAAACCACACATATATATGATATCCTACTGTTTTTATAACATAAATTAAATACTTTTACGGAAGCTTTATAACCAGAACCTCAGTTTGCATATAAACCCTTTCTATAAATCATAAAATGACCAAAATGCCCTTATGATTCTTAATTCATTTTTAAAATCTTTTTGGGCATAATTAATGATATCCTACTGATATCATAACATATATTAAGCATAATAACTTATGGAACTTGTACATGACTCATCCAGTTACCCGTTTATGCTTATACGCGCACGATGCGGTTTATGTGACTAGTTTGCATAAATTAGCCAAAACGGGTTAAACCTTATCATTTTGACTTCAAATTCCAGAATGTATTTAGTTTACCCATATTATACAAGTCTCCATACTTGTTGGGTCTAAATTACATTCCATTCTGGTCATCGCTTAATCTATTGTTTTATACCGTAAATTCTGCTTTAAACTAACCGGTCTAAGTCCACGACTTAAATAAGACCCGTTAGTAATCTAATAGGTTAATAAAACCTTTGTTCCAGATTAGGAAGCCCCGGTAAAAGCTACTTCCACTAGTTTGAGTACATTATACGGCTGAGTACATAAATCTTGCATTTAGAAACTCAGGTAAATACTTTTAACTTATTTTCCCTTATAAGGGCTTGGGATACGGTAAAATATTACCGCTTGGTCGGGTATGGAATCATTTAATCGGATTGTAATTAATAAATTACATAACCCGTTTTAATCTGTATTGTTTGATAACATAAACATTTGGGGGTTAATACGACTGTGTCCTGGATATCCTTGGCTCATTTCATTTGTAAATGGCCACGACTTAAGCACGGGGTGTAGGCATACACCTGACAATTGCGTATGTAAAAAGATATACCCACTCGTTGGGGATAACTCCTTGTGGGTTTATATTATTGGTGTGTCTATTAATCATGTCTCAGCTTCTATCCCGGGCCCTGAACGTACGACAAACATATAAATTTGTATAAAAGATTATGATTATAATTGTCCCAAGTTATAAAAGAATATTTGTGACTCGTGCATTCTAAATAAATTTTCAAAAATGTTTTCAAAAGAGTCGCTTAATTATATTTACCAGTGTAAACTGACGTATTTTCAAAAGGCTAAGTGACAGGTACTACATGTACTAGGCTGGGAGCTTCTAGGCGTTAATTGGAGAATCTTGCAAGTTCTTAATGCCTTAAGTCTGTCGAACATGTTTTGTAATATATTTAGATCCGCCTGTGGATCCTTTCTTACAACCGTCTGTATATTCTTTTAATTCGTACTTTAAACTTTCGGTTTGTAATAGTAATTTCTACCAAGCCTTCCGCTGTGCATTAAACTGTGTATATTTGACTATGATGATATCAACTACATCACGATACTCCCCATCGGGCCCATCGGTTTGTGGTTAAAATATCGGGGTGTGACATTTCACACACATAGTTGGTTGTAGGTTACTTAAAGGCTTAGAAATATATAAAATGGAGGCATATGAAACTCAAAGTTTCTTGAAATAACCCTAACACAAGCCCTTCAACAAGGAAACTTGTTAGTGACTTGGTTTGGTGTGAAGAAGTTCCAAAAACAAAGTAAAGAAAACATGTATATAAAGTTTAAGAAAGAAAATCCCAACTTGGTCCTCAAAAATGGTGGTTTACCATCCTTAGTTACCTTGGTAAACAAGTGGTATAACTCCTAGAGGCTTTTCCAAGTATGGGGAAAAAGAAAACAAGTAAGAATTTGGTCTTTGAATTAAGTGCCCAAAGTTAGAGAAATGGATGGTTTGAGAGAGTTTGAGAGAGTTTTTGGAGTGGTGAAAGTGTTTAGGAGGTGTTAGGGGTTAGTATTTATAAGTAGGATTAGGGTTTGAGGTATTAAATGAGTTGGTTAGGGGAGACATTCAAAAAACGCATGTTGTTGCGAGTCTGCTGCTAGATACTGTCACACACTGACTCGCAGTGGAAGCGCACGCGGGGTGCAACAGACACATGGCACAAACACATTGTTTGTAAAGATACTGTATTAAACACTGGTTACATGATTCATTTAAACACTATATCTATTACACTAGAACAATTCCAAAAGAAGCTTGTCCGTAGTATGTGTGCGTCTATCTACAGCGGTATCTGAACAACAAAACTGAAATCATCTAGCACATCGAAACGTTACTATTCCTTCGCCTTACTTGGAAAGCATGTTAAAGTTTTGGAGTAGGAGTTGGCTACAAAGCCAATTTTTCCTACAAAGTGTAGGAAGCCACATCCTAATGACATGTGGCAATTAGTTATTTTAATGAAAAAGGCAAGAATGTAATTTGATATTTATTTTATTTTTGGGGTTTATTATATTCTAAACTAACATATGAGAAATTTAAGGAAACCAAATATCTCATTGATTTCGAATTGATGGTTATATTACGATTGATACCATGTTTATCATTCCATTCGCAATTCATTATCTTCTTCTAAAGCACATTCAATTCGTATTTCATCTGGTTCGTCACATTGTGTTTTATCACTAAAACACACAACTATGAACACATCCAGTATCCAACTTCAAGTGTAGTAAAACACAATACTATGATCAAACTTAAAAAAACACCTTGTCTTCAACAAAACATATTGAATATATGTATATACAAGTTCTAATAACATTGTAACTTTAACACATCAATCCTTAAAACAATATCAGTGTAAAAATCAACACCTTTACCAAGACAGTCACTTTGTTTGTTACATTGTGTTTTATCACTAAAACACACTACCATGAACACATCTAGTATCCAACATCAAGTGTAGTAAAACACAGTACTATGATCAAACTTTAAGAAACAAGATTGTCTTCAACAAAACATATTGGATACATGTATATGCAGGATTTAATCACAATGTAGCTTTAACACATCAATCCTTAGAACAATATCAATGTAAATAACACTGTCTTGATGTTGTATTTTATTAGTTTCTAGTTTCTTCATTGTGTTTTATCATAGTATTGTGTTTTACTACACTTGAAGTTGGATACTGGATGTGTTCATAGTAGTGTGTTTTAGTGATAAAACACAATGTGACGAACCATATGAAATACGAATTAAATGTGCTTTAGAAGAAGATGATGAATTGCGAATAGAATGATAAGCATGGTGTTAGGGGATTAATTTTTAATATTATGGATCACATATCCTTAGATCTAGCCTGGATCACTGATCCTTAATGGATGGTGCAGGAAGTCTGAGGATAAAAAAATCCTTATTATTACTTATATTAACTAACAATTGTATCCTATGTTTTAACTTGTATTCGTAGGTTTATAACGAGTTGGACTTGGTCTATGCTGGTATATCGGAGAATATGCTCTCAATTGGCATGTGCATGAATAAGTGTAGCCGTTATGGAGAACATGGGGACACTTGCACATTTTTCACTTTATTTGTTATCTTGTTATTTCTATTTTTATAGGGGATAATGAGGCTATCATACGAACATACAACACTCATACTACCTCTCTCGCAAACTGCAAACATTAGTCTTCATTGTATTGAGCTCCTTATCTTCCGAAGTTGTATTTGATTACTAGTTATTTTTATATATACTTGGTGATCGGTAGTTTCCATCACCCGAGGTTTTTTGTGCCGGAGATCTATAAAGGATCAAGGGCTTTTTCCTTATACAAATATTGGTGTTCATTGTCACTTTCATTTTGTAAATTGATCACATGGTTGTTCATACACATTACCACTCTACCTCACAATCAAATTTTGGTTACATTATCCTTAAACTGATTTTTGACCAAAACATATGGTATCAATCGTGCTTATATTTCAATCCGAATTTGTTATCTTGATCCATGATTCTAGCTATTTTTTGTATGAAAGAGAGTTTTCTATAATTGGTTTTCGAGATGGGGGAAATCGCGAGATTGTAGGGGCGTGTGTTATTTATGACACTTATTTGATTGATTTAAAACATGTAAAATGACCATACTACCCCTAACCTATTATGATAATTAATTAATGACACACAAATGTTACAAAAATGCCACTGACTTAATCTCAACCAATAAACACACCCATCGGATGGCCCAGATCGCTTCCTACACTTTGTAGGAAAAATACACTTTGCGCATAAGCTATATTCAAAGTTTTGAAAGATCAACTACAAATAGTTGGTGAGTTTCATGGTTTACGTTTATATCCAAATAATGTATATGGAAATCAGGATTAGCACACGTGATGTAACACTACTAGAAAATATGGCTTTTGACACCGCATATTTGGTAGAAAAACGGTAGCAATTGCCCTATTGCCACCATTTTGTAACCGAAAATGCGGTGGCAAAAACACCCGTGTCAATTGCCCTATTGCCACCAAATAGTAACCACTTTTATACTTTGCTGCCAAATTTTTGCCACCACAAAAAAGGTCAAAATTATTTGTGACCGCTCCATGTTTGCTACTCGATGGCCTTGTTTGCTACCAAGTTGTGACCTGCTTTTTTGCCATCGTTTTGGTGCCATTTAGTCACCGATGTTGCTTCCATTTAGCCACCGTTTTCAGTGAAAATTTGTTACCATTTAATGACATATTTGCTACCATTTCATTAAAAAATTTGCTACCATAGCGGTTTCTCTATTTCCAGATTTTCCATTTTCCATGCTTTTTTCATCATAATATATTTCTATAATATTACAAATTTATATAAAATAATCAAATAAAATTACAAAATCCCAAAAATATATAAAATTATAAAACATTCTAATATAAATGCCAACTAAAACATCAAATTACCGAAAGTATCCTAATATGATAAACATCAAAACATTCAAAACCAAGTGTTTATAGCCTATCTTCGAAACATAACGGTTAACATAGCTTCAATTTGTGACATCCTATTGAGCATGACATCTTTGTCCACCTTATCATTTTCTTTTTCAGCCAACAAGCACAAAATAACTCCATTTAACCTTTCTTTTTCTTCATCCTTTTCCTTAACGAGCTCCTTGATAACCAAGTTCGACTTTTCAATCTACAAAACAAACAATGAACAAAATCAAGAATTCAGAACTATGTATAGGTCGAAAAGCTCGAACGAGCCGAGCTTAAATGAGCTCGAGCTCGAGCCAAGTCTTAAATGAGCCGGCTCGCGAGCCTTAACGAGCTTTCTTTTTATATATTTTTATTAATATATTAAACATATATTTAAATAATAATATTTAGCATTTATATAAATACAAAAAATAACTAAATTATATGTATAACAATAATTATAATTAATAAATACTAAACGAGTCGAGCCCGAGTCAAGCTCGAGCTTGAAAAATTACCTTCGAGCCGAGCTCAAGCTTTAGAAATAAAGCTCGAATCGAGCCGAGCTCGAGTTCGAGCTTTCATAAGTTAAACTTGAGCTCGATCCTGATCGAGCTCGGGCTAGGCTCGGCTTGTTTGCACCCCTACATGACACCAATATTTTACTAGGGGACCGATATTAACTACATAGGTCTTCATTTACAAATTAGCATTAAAAAATGCATGAAGTACATTAAAGTGTGCAAAACTATAGCCAAATGTGAGAAGTTTTTCATCCTAACTGTAATCATTCGTGTTCCATACCACATGATAACAAATTCTATAGAAAAACACAAAAACATATTTACAAAAACATAAGAGTAAAATCATCAAAAATCAAATAAATAACGGAAAAGAAAAATTAAACCACCACCAAGAAACCATGTAAACAAGCACGAAGACAGGACTTCAATAAGAATTGATACCTTCTTTGGACACAAGTATATATATTTGAGACTTGAGTCTTTCAACTTGAGAACCCCTGTAGAGATAGAATTAATATCAGTGCAAACAACAACAATATTAAGATCATTAATTAAACAGTAAAATCTTGCAGAATGTAAACAGTAAAAAATTACAAACTGAAAGAAAAGGGGAAAATTTTTGTTATACTTATCGTAACCACTACAGGTATGCAGGTTACTTTTGATTCACCATTAAAAAAGAGCAATTGTGCTGTAACAAGATAATATCAAGTCACATTAACCACAAAAACAAAGAATAAAGAGTATAATGAATAATGTGTGATACATCAGTTAACATTCTAGACTTGAGGTACACAAGCATGTGGGTTTCAAAATCTAATGAACTAAGTGCCATGTCTACTTACGCTCTGTACAACTGAAGAGATAGACTTTCTTCCCATGTAGTACCCCACCCTCTTCAAATGCATCTTGAACGGTTTGACAAATCACAAAAAAAAACTTGCTTAGTTCTGTTTCTCACAAATTTGCACATATCTCTGTAATTAACATGTAAAACCAATAAGTAGAACAAATAAAAGAATAAAATAACAAACTACACACTAACGATAGCACATACCTTTGTCCCAACAGGGAAATTTGCTTCCATTAATCCTCCTGCAAGAACAAGTAAAAAAGAACAAATCCGTTAGAACAACAAAGATAGAAGAACCTTAATCATGAATAGTGAGAGTCAATACAGTCATGTTTTGCGCAGCTAAAGTTCACGTCCTAAGCCGAACCAAACCAAACACCCATTTCCCAAATCAGGGAGACCAAATACAACCACCGCCAAAACCGGCCAACAACAACCCACCTCCACCAACATTTCACCTTCACATCTTCGATGGAACCAACCAACCATAACCACAGTTGTTGACTGACCTGTTTGCACCACCGACCAAAGAATCGACAACGAATACAACTCCGCCATTAGGTGTACTTGATCCACCACACTCAGCGGCCCCTCGCATAAAATTGGCCACTCCTACCATCACAATCGACACACCAATGGCGATCATGAACCCGGTGAAGCCTACGGTGAATTTTGGGTCGAGAATTAAATTGAAACCAATCAAAGATAAACCCAGTAGACGTGAATGGCACCCACCATGGCACGCACCATGTCACCACGTCGAGACGAAGCCGAATGCCACCAGAAGACATGAGTGCGACCACCATGGCGTAAGCATTTCGTCCTTGAGGACAAGGACAATTTGAAGAGGCGGGTATTGATACTAACCCTCCATGAACTGCCAAACATCTGGTCAAGTGCACGATTTGTCAAGTTCCCATGTTCCCACATTCTTGCAGTTTAAGTCATGCATTTTTGCATGTTTACTTTATTTCCTAATTTCATGTTGCTCACGTAACAGAAGGTTACATGCACCAATGTTCTTTAAATACCTTGCTTTGCATTGGAATGGAAAAAAGTTAGTAAAAAGTTAGTTTTAGTTTATGTTATATTTACAGATTCAACCAAAATAAAGAATATATAAAAGAAATTACTAACAAGTCTGTAAGGTTTTCCAATTGAGTAATGTTAGAAGGAATTGGCCCCTCCAATCCACTGGCCTGAATCCTTCTGTTATTCAGAAGCTTCAATTTATATAATATGTATATACAGCAACTATAAAATGAAACAATAAGAAAATGCCTTACAAGGATACCAGACTTCTCCATTGTCCGATGAAATCAGGGATCTTCCCAGAGAAGTTGTTACCACCAATCTGACTGCTCAAGAAAACAGAAAAAAACAGTCAATTTACAGAATGATCGGATTCAACCCGATAGTACATAGAACTCACAATTCCTTCATGGTTGTCAGCTTTGCAAACGACGCAGGCAACTCTCCAGTAAAAAAAGTTGGAGTTGAAAAATCTAGAATAAAAATTTGAAACAGTCATTTGTAAAGCCAATCGGATGAGTAGATACGAACCACACGAACAACAAGACCAACAAATTCATGAAGTCTTAAAATATCTCTATGCTTGCAAGATTCCCAAGTTCCTCTGGAAGTATTCCTCACATCATATTGTCCTATACGGTTCTAATTAACAATAGAATTGAAACAGATTAACATTAATGATAGTAAACTTTAAAGAGATAACAGATCAACAGAAATTTACAAAGTTTGCAATGTGCTGATGTTTCCAAGTTCCTTTGGGATTGATCCATTTAAACGATTTCCAATAAGAGAACTGCAAGTGTGAATTTTGATGTCAGACATAATACTTGAAGATGCAAAAATGATAAGGATTATACATGTTTCGAAGATGCTCCATGGAGCCCCATTGCGGAGGGATGGTACAACTGAGATAGTTGCGAGTTAAATCATTGTATGAATAAAATGAACCAATCAGCAACAAACAAACAAACAAACAAGTAAAGTTAATTTAATAAACAACGAAAACATGAAAGATTGTACATGATTTTGAGGAAATGAAGATTTACGAATTCGAGCGGGAGAATTCCTTGTAGGCTTTGTCCTTTGAGACTTCTGCAACTCGTAGCAAACAAAATCAGGCGGAAACTATCATCCTGATTACTCTAATTGCATCTAATCTTGCATGCACTTGGTATCATTTTATTAAATAAAACCATAATTATTAATTTTACTTGACAAACCCTAAGTTGCTTTAATTATACCATTTAAGCTTGAGCAATACCATAAAAGTTTAGCAACAATCTGTTGCATATAAAAACCCAACACAGATTCTCTTTTTTTTTTCTAATTAACTCAATTGTTTGGACAAATATACAGAATCAAGCAAAATTAACAAGAGTAGCAAATTTGGGGGCAAGAAACTATAAACAATTTAGGGCTTAAATGATTACCTGCTACGATTAATGACTTTGAATAAATCAGAACTGATATTTGAGACTTGGAACACAGAACATTGATCAATTGACCAGGACGAGGAAGACCCAAGGACACAAGTTCATTCCAGGGTCGATGATTTTGACTCCAATTTGTGAATTACAAATTTATTCCACGCTTCAATTAAAACCCTAAATAATGAGCGGGATATTAACCCGCCTAGTTAAATTTGGGCTTAAAATTTCATTTTATTCTTATTTTTCTACGAATTTGTCACCAAAAATAGATGGTGGCAAAATTTTCCACCGCTTTGCTACCAAACGATCATGCGCTTAATTTACATATCCGTGGGAAATAGGTGGCTAAATTTGCCACCGATTTTTTTCGGTAGCAAATTTTAGTGACAATTGCCAAATTTTCTAGTTGTGTAATTATACTAAGCCAACACGTGAAGCCTAGATTGTACATTCTTAATGCCATGGTCTACATCCACCACGTCACTGCCCCGTGTAGCTATGGCTAACACCCCATAGCCTGTGTATGAACATGTGCAATTGCGGTGTATCTCATGGCCTTCGTGCCATCGCAATTGGGTTTGTTAAACCAATAGTACTATTTACATATTCACTGGCCTACGATTAATCACTTGGGTCTGTGGGGACTTTGCGTGTGTTGCTGTTATCTCAGATAACTCACATCAAATCAAATGAAGGTATAAAATATAAAATATATGAATTAGAGATGTAAAAGCTAGAAATATATGAAAATATTAATGGTTCACTTCAGTTCGGTTAATTTTGGTTAAAGAAGCGTACAAAAAAACCAGTAACTAGTTTTTAGTTGAATTCATTCAATTTTGGTTAACGATTTAGTTATTGCTCACTTCTAGACACTGTTAATCACATAACATATCTATATTTTTAATTAAGAAAACCACAACAATACTATACTTAAATGAAAGAAAATAAAATGTTCGTTTTTATAGTGTATTTTTTTAAATATTAATATACGAAAAAGTTATGGTTGTTTAAGAATCATGGAGGGAGGTAGTTTTTTTGTCATAAGGAGTTAAAGTGTAACTATTAATTAAATAATCAGAATTTGGTAAAGTGTGATTAAAATAAGAAGATTAAAATGTAATTAGTGTTTAAAAGACTAATTTACTATAATTTTGGGATTGTCCCTTTTGCATTAAACTAAAAAGGTTCTTAACTTTTAGATATCAAAATGTCATTCCTAAATGCTATATATTATAGTATAGATATAGATAAACTCATGTGTAATTGAAAGAGATATTTCCAAACTACAATATAATCAAGATGATAAATTTAAGAAAAAACCTTTAAACATCTATTTTTAAAAATGAACTTTTTATTTGATCTTACCCTATAAAAATAATTCTAAACATACAAATTAAATCCTTATCCATTAAGCTAAATACCTTTTTCTAAATTCTTTAACGTTATTGAGTAGAAGTGCCATTAAATACTATTTGTCACACCCCGACCGCGTCAAAACAACGAAACCGCGGCGGAAACGTCGGGGAGTGTTGTAACAGAATTATTGTTTCATAACCATGGATACAAAAGTTTCGTTTTATTGATTCATTAAGTAATTTACATTGTCTTAATACAAAATAACTAGTTACACATCGTCTATCATTATTATTATGTCACTTAGGTCTCGTCCAGTTCCTATGTGAACATGCATCCTAGCAATCAACATCATGCAACACCACCTGAAACATATGTAAAAACAAAGTCAGTAAGAAAATGCTGGCGAGCACATAGGTTTTATGAGAGTATCAGATTCATGGCTCGTTTATATGTTGCAGTACCTTGTTAGACTACAAGAGTCAAAAAGTTACCAACCTCGTTTTGAAAAGTGTATTGCAACATAAATAACCAACTCAAATCAAGTTGGTTATAGTTTATAAAATCTCGCAGCCATGATTCTTAACCCAAAACATTTGTTTAAGTAAACCAAATTGTAAATCGTTCTCGTTACAAAACTCGTATGGTTTATATCATTTAGAAAACCTCGTTGTGTGACATTGTTTCAAAATCGTTTGCCCAAGTGAACTAAATAATGACACGGAATGTAATATGATAAAAGCACTTATATATAAGAAGTACCAGCGGCGTATCTACCATGCTTTTACCATGTTACACCCGTCCCATTACCTAATCACAACCCAAAACCAATCGTTTATCTTGTTTAAATCGTTTCAAATTGTTTAACTTGGTTCAATCGTTTAACTCATCCCAAAATCGTTTTTGTTTTAATTGTGAAACTACTTTTAGTCGTCTCGTTAATAACATCCAAACCTTTGTAACTCGTCCATCGTTAAACTCGTATTAACAAACCACCAAAGGGTAAGTTAACAATCACATATTCGGTCGTTACCCACATAACCCCCACACATAACCATGGGTGTAGTCTGATAACGGGATTTGTCAGATCCTATGGTACCATAACCTAATACTGGTCGGTTCGGCCAAAACTAATGAATGTTATTCGTTATGTAAATACGTCCAACAAGTTTGTTCACATTATCGAAATCGTTATTTGTTTAATGTAAACCATAGTATTCGTTTTTAGAAAATCGTCGTTAAAAGCATCGAAATCACTTAACACATATGAATCACCCCAAAACAATTGAAAATAGTAAAATAGGGGAACTATGTACTCACATCGAAGTGCAAAGTATCCTCAGTCTAAAGAACTCAACAAGCTCAGGCAAACCAAGGAAATTCAAGTAGCACATAGTAATCGAATCACTAGTAAATAAATCGACACCTAAATCGGAAGATCGGATAGAATGAGGTCTTGTAAACGAAATGAGTATTGGAACTCATGTGATATGGTTTAACGAAGCCTACATTCTAGATCGAAACCTAACCTAAGTGCTTTCGACCCGTTACGACCCATTAAGGTAGCTTACGCCACTTTAACGCGTCGTTCACGCAAACGCGCGTTTGAGACGTCTAACTAGTCCTATGACAAGTATTATATGCCTAAACATGTTTAAATTTGTTGCATAATCAGTTAAGTGACAAAAGTTTAGGTTACATATGCTTAAAATCCAATTATGCATGAAAAGGGCATTTTGGTCATTTACCTAAGGCATATAAACTATCTATCATACAACTACTTAAACTAGGTGACCATAAGGTATAACCTTGGAAGGTTATTCCCTATACAACTATGGTCACTAAGCATGCTTGGTTGGATCCTAACGATCGACCAAACGGTTCGAGTTTGAAAGTCTAAGCGGTGGTTTAGACCGCTTGACTTACGACTCTACACAAGCACTAAACTAAAAGTGACGAGCTAAACATGTTGAAACATGTTTAACTAAGTTAGGAAATAGGTTTTGATATCAAAACAAATTGTTTTGATACCCTAGGATAGTTTGGTTGCAAAATACGCACAAATGCGTATTTTGACCGAAACTATGACTCGTCACTACGCCTAGTCAACGTGGTAATTAGTAGGCATAGTCACAAGGGACTATAACCATCGTGATTACGCTCACGTTGCAAAGTTCAAACGAACTTTGTGTTGACCAAAGACTGGTCAAAGCAGAAAGTCAAACACTGTTTGACTTTCACGCTCGAAAAGCAATAAAAGAACGAAAGAAGCTTACAAAGGGTCCAAGCTAGGGAGAACTTGATCTATAATACTCAGGTATGAAGCAAAGGCTTCAACTTAGAGCATTAAAATGATCAAGGGTGCAGAAAATGGAGTGAAGGCATGGCTATATATAGTTTTCGGTAAACCGTTAAGATCGTTTCTTGCTAAAGAGGGAACAATCTAGGCCATACATGTGGGCACATGGTTTACAAATACTAGGGGACATGATAAACCATCAAAATCCAGCCCAAAGTATCCCAAATCAGTGGTTAAAAACCATCAAAACATCAAAAATGGACCAGATTCATTGTTTCTGTCTGCAAGTCTGTCGTGCCCCGTGTAAGATTACTCCTCATCTTACGCGGCCCGCCAGAGATAGTTTCCAAAAATGTCAAAATTGGTCCCTGCACTTGAAAAACTTGATTTTGATGCATATTTGACACGTTTAAGCCCCGTTAACCCCATTTCAAGTCTCTAAAATGAATTTAAAGTATAGGGAACTTAAAATATGCTCAAAAACATCTCAGATGTCGGTTCGTTTGGTCGTACAGTTGCGTTATTCGGTTAATTACGACGGAAGTCGTAACGAACAAAAAAAAAAACGATCCAAATTACGCGACAAATGGAATTTTATCATGCCAATCACTAAAATAAAATATTTTAATGATTACATAAGTTTTTGGATGTCTGGATATATTCAGAACATAAGATATGCGCGAAAATGCAAACTTATGCACTTTTTGACGCTTTTAGTCCCTATTGATCAAATAAGTTTATTTTAGCATACCAAACCCCTCAAAGCCTATTTCTAAGCTATGTAAAGGATATTTAGGGTATGTTTAACTTATGATCAAGTTCCGAAACGTTCGTTACTGAACAAATCGGCATACTTTCGCAGTTTGACGCAAATAGTCCCTGCTATCGAATAGACTTGTTTTCAACACACCAAACCATCCAAAACTTATTTCTAAGTTATGTGGAGGTTATTTAAGGTATGTTAAGCCTATGTCACTATTCCAGAGTGTTTGTCGCGTTAAACTGATTACGTTCGCGCATCAGTTTGCGTATAACTTTCAAGAAAGCGATTTAAAGCTTGAAATCGAAATTGAATCAAATCGTAAAATCACCAAACACAAATACACACATAATAACACCAAAACACATTGTTTTATTAATAATTGACATTGTTTTACATTGTACATCGATTACAGAGCACAGTTGTCACACTATTTCATCTATTACTTTTAATTTTTATGTAAATGTAAATAAGCAATTGTTAGCTAAAGTTATATAAAACCTGACATATAAATTAATTCATATATTAATTATGTTCACATAACTTTGTAAAGAGTTTTCAAATATGTTATTTATCTATACTATATTATAATACATGAGATAGGTCATTTTAAGATATCCACAAAATAATATAAAATGAGGGTAAATTAGTCTTTTAAACAATACTTATAGTTTAGCCCCATCTTATTACACCTAAATACCTGAGTTTTAATAGGTAATTTGTTACACTTTTCCTTTCCACACCAAACTTGTAATACATATTCTTGCCATATCTTATAAACTATAATGTTTTTAAAAAATCCAAAAGGACCATGACGACCTACTATTTTTTGTCGACGTTTCGACAATTGTCTTAGTCAGTATTGATGTGTGGATTTAAAGGTACAAGTAGATGATTCCTTAATGTACAAGTGATTAAAGCCCAACATACTTAGTCATTATCCCAGAATGTTTAATAGCTACAGAATGTCAATGGACTAAATGCTTTGTCCAAGCTAAGGAACTTACGCCAAAGAGTCCTGATAAATGATGACGGAGACGAGATTCTGCATGTTTGAACCACAAAGCGATCGGTTTCCATTTCGGTTGTAGGTGTAACCAACCCACTATTAAAGATATGGCATAAATAAATAATAATAAAAAAGAGCTATAGTATAAAGATCTTCATTAGTTTGTAAACCGATTGTATACCACCACTGATAAACACCAGAATAGGCGATATTCACTGCCCCAGAGACCCCCTCGAGTAAAAGCTTCTACAGCTTGTTGACCAAAATGAGGATCCCAAATTGCATGAGCAATAGATCTTACATGTAAAGGGTCATGTACCCATGACTCAAAATTTCCTTGCCAAGCCATATGAAAGAGATTTTCGAAAGTCTACAGAAAAATGATTGCTAATTGCCCGAAGTGAGAAGCAAAAATATTCTGATAAAGACGTTCCTCAGTAATATCATCAAGACTCTCAAAGTCATGTGTGGTAGCAATACCAAACTAAATATGATGAGTAGTGGGGTCCTGAGCTAAACCATGGAAATCTTAAAGCCATAATGATTTTCCAATCCTCCTAGTGTCGCAACCCCCGACCCCTACCCCGGGAGCGAGAGCCGCGAACAACACCTGGTGGTATCGGTGTTTATTAATTTGGCAGCGGAAATGAGAACATCAGGATCGTAGTTAGGAAATAAATTTCAGAGTTTCAAAACACCAAACTTTTATAATAAACAAATGAGATAAAACCCATGTTTCATTCATAATACATTTATAGGGATAAATCCTAGTTGCTAAAACCATAAACTTTTATTTAGGTAACTTTTATAGACACTTTCTTTAAGCCTTCAGTGCTCCATAGCTGGCTTCTAATAGCTTTCACATCAAGTTACTTGAAACGCGTTTTAAAAACATTTTATTAGCAAGAAATACTGGCGAGTGCATCCCAGTTTAATCAAAATAAGATTTTATAACTTAAAGTATTGAGAGCGATTACAATGTTTATATTTACCCAATTACTCATTCAGTATTTGTCATGTTGGCAGTTCCATGACTGTGGTCATATTACTATGAGTAAGTTACAAAAGTCGTCCTTTATGTTGACACTAGATTGCAAATTGTGTCCTTTGTCTTTAAAAACTACAAAAAACATACTCAATGTTTGCAAACCCTTGCACGTCACGTCCTTTAGCCATAACTCAGTTAATTTTTATGGTTAAATCAGGGTAGATTAGCAATTTTACTCATTTATATAAAATCTATTTAATAAAGAAAATAAAAATAGTTCTAAGTTGATATTATTTAAATATTTATGTTGAGTCATTAATTTCAGATTTGTGTTTTAGTTATTTATTTCTAAAACATCAAACTCATATGTCATCTTCTTCATCTCCATTTACAAACTGTAGAAATCTGAAAAAAAAGCTGAAACAAATTACACATTTGCCAGTCAACCGTTTTTCCATTCATCAATCGCCGGAGAACAACATCACCGCCGAACAAATCATCCTCCGGTGGGACTCCACGATGTCAAAAGTCGCTAGAACGAATCCGAGATTACAAACTCGACTCCAATGGAAACCGAACTGATAACCAAATCGATTTCTTTCACTCTAAGAACGAATCCGAGAACCAGCAGTTGTCATGCCTCATCGGAAAATGAGAACTCCGGCAGCGGAAGGGGAGATGAATCAATTTCTAGAATCAGTTCCGCTTTGTTTACTGATCGTAATGAGCGGAGTGTAACATTCGCGAGTTGCAGATCTATGAACAACATTCACGAACAAGATCTGTTACCATCGAAAAGCATGTCAGGCTGTGGTAGTGGTGGTGGGTAGGTGGTGGCGGTAAGTGGGTGGTAGTGGTGGTGATGGGGGGAGGAGCTGGTGGTTTTGGGGGAGGGTAGTGATGGCCGGTGGTGGAAGGTGGTGGTAGGTGGGTGGTAGTGATGGTGATGGTAGGGTGGGTGGTGGTGGTTTATGGTGCCGGTGGTGTGAACAAAGAATGAGAAAGAGAAAAAGAGTTGGGATTGGGAGAGAGAGACACTGATTTATTTTTGTTTAATTGATTAAATAAATATACTTTTAATAATTTAAAATTCAATTTTTGTTTTATTTATTAAATAAATAAGTAAAATTACCAATTTACCCTGATTTAACCACAAAAACTAATTGAGTTAGGGTTAAAGGACATAACATGTAGTGGTTTGCAAACATCGAGTACGTTTTTTGTACTTTTTAAAGACAAAGGACACACTTTGCAATCTAGTGTCAACATAAAGGACGATTTTTGTAATTTACTCTATTACTATTGGCTAACTCTTTGTCCAATAGTAACGTTTGACTAGTAGTGTATACAAAACCCCACATACCGGCAGAAATTGTAGAATACAAAGACTCAATCACTGTGAGCATAATTGAAAATAATTGAGATTCTGTAACACAGTTTGGTAGAAACAGAGAATGACACACATTGTAGACTTATGTTTTTCTACGGCTTCCTGTTGAGTTTCCTACTTATTTTCTATTAAAAACATACAATGCACACGTGTTAGTAAGATAACCCAAATCACATTAGTCATACAACACGAGACAGAACCCCAACGAACTTAGTCAGGTATAGTCTCGACATGCGTTGGTGGGTCCTAAATCAATCAGGTAGGGTAACGAATTAGTGATTGGGGGTTAAAATACTTACAACGGGACAGAGCTTCGTGTTTTAGAGGGTATAATAACTGCTATTTTCGGATTATAGCATAGAGAGAAAGAAGGTTTTGAGCAAAGATTGAAAGTGCCGTTGCTACTCCATTTATAGTTGAAATCGAGGCATGTCACGCCCCGCGACAGCCTCCCCTCGTTCTTGTCACGCCCCGCGAGAGGCACCCTAGCTATGGCTAGGGTTGCCGAGTTGCACCGTAGACTCGCCGTGTGTCGTGACACGTGGCACAAGGGGTAGCCGGCAAGCAACAGGCCGTCGTGCCCCGCGACACCTTCGGGTGGTTCCTGTCACTGCCCGCGAGTGACTCAAATTAATTATTTTATTTGTTTCTTAATAAAATTAAGGTTATACGGGTTCGGTTTGGCACATACGGAGTATAATAGGGTGTTTTCGAGGGTTGTTATATCCTCCCCACCTTGTTTTAAATTTCTTCCTCGAGATTCAGTGGAATAGGTACGGATATTTCCTTAGCATTTCTGACTCGAGTTCCCATGTTTACTCTGTTCCTCTCTTTGAATCCCATTTTACTTTGACCAGAACTAATCTCTTATGCTTGAGATTCTTGATCTTTCTATCTTCAATAAAAATAGGTTTCTCTACAAACCTAAGTTTCTCATTTACCTCAATATCCTAAAGAGGTACTACCAATGATTCGTCTGCTAAGCATTTCTTGAGGTTACATACATGAAATACATCATGTATTCCTACCATTTCCTTTGGCAATTGTAGCTGATAAGCTACTGATCCAATTCTTTTGATAATCTCAAAAGGTCCAACATACCTTGGGCTTAGCTTTCCTCTTTTACCGAATCTGACAATTCCTTTCCATGGAGAAACTTTTAACAATACCTTGTCTCCAATTTGAAATTCCAATGGTTTTCATCTGTTATCTGCATAACTGTTTTGGCGATCTCATGCTGCTTTTAGTCTTTCCTTGACTTGAATGATTTTGTCAGTTGTCTCTTGCACAATCTTTGGTCCTGATAGTTGCTTTTCTCCAATCTCTGCCCAACAGACTGGAGTTCGGCATTTTCATCCATAAAGGGCTTCAAATGGTGCAGTATTGAGGCTGGTATGGTAAATGTTATTGTAGGAAAATTCTATGAAAGGTAAGTGATCATCCCAATTTCCTCCAAAATCAATTACACAGGCTCTAAGCGTATCTTCCATTGTCTGAATTATCCGTTCGCTTTGTCCGTTCGTTTGAGGATGATAAGTTGTGGTTAGATTTAACCTGGTTCCCATTGCTTTTTGGAAACTTGTCCAAAAATGAGAAGTAAAACGGCTGTCTCTGTCAGATACATTAGATAAAGGAATTCCATGTAATGAAATTATTTCATTTACATATAACTTGGCCAACTGTTCCATACTGAAAGTTTCCTTCATTGGTAAGAAATGAGCAGATTTGGTTAATCTGTCTACAATCACCCAGATTGTATCATTACCGTTTCGTGTCTTGGGTAATTTGGTAACAAAGTCCATTGTTATCAATTCCTATTTCCAAATTGGCATCTCTAATTGCTGTAATAACCCTGAAGGTTTCTGATGTTCAACTTTAACCTGTGAACAAGTTTAACATTTAGCAACATAGTTTGCTATATCCTTTTTCATTCCTATCCACCAGAAATTCTTTCTTAAGTCTTGATACATCTTGTCGCTTCCAGAATGCATCGTATACTTAGACTTATGGGCTTCTTTCAGAATTTGGGTTTGTTGGTTTCCTTGAATAGGTATCCAGATTCTTTTCTTATGGAATTTCCAAATTCCATCCGCTCCTTGTTCTAATTTGTAGGATCGGTTTTGACACCGTTCGATTGCGTAACGAACATTCGACATGCGGAATCCGTGAACGTGCGTGACCGAACACACAATAACGTACTAGAACCGTGAATCTATTGAAATATATGACGTGTATGATACAAGAATCACGTAGAGAGTATTTTCTCTCTCTAGACTTTCTCTCTCTAGACTTTCTCTCTCTAGACTTGAATCTCCTAAATCACCAAAATGAGCAAAAGTTTTTCAACTTATGTCATAACTCTCTATTTATAGGCCTTGGAATTAATGAGATTTCTCATTAATTACCAAAATGCCACCTTGCTAATACTATCTAAATATTACAATAAAATCCTAGATTTCTACAGTTTCAGCTACGGTTTGAATTGACGGAGGCGATAGACATTAATGCATCAACAAACTCCCCCTTGGATATTGCCGCAGTCAATCCGTAGTTAAACTCGTAGCGACTTGTCTTTCTCTCTCTTGCGTCTTCTTTAAGATTTAACGTCTTTAGCAAACACAGACTCCCTCTTGCTCGAACAGAATCCCGGTGGATCTGTCTTCAGCTTCAGCTCCCCCTTTCGGTAGTCTCTTCAGGCTCCCCCTTTCGTCAAGCTTCCGTGCTTTTAGGATCGATGCCTGGCTTTCTGTAGCAACAGATTCAGAAACCTACACATCTCAACTTCTGGTAAGACAAAATAATTTTGACTCTAAAAGAATTCTCTCAAAATTCTCAAACATATAACACACAATATTGTGATTCAAATTAATGAATCATCTAAACATTTGAGGATTATCTTCCAACTTCTCATCATTTTAACCAAACCAATTGTTCATCTTGTTTAGCCTTTGAGATTTTGAATATCAGCTTTTCAACATCAGTTGTCGAAAATCTTTTTGGATTTTTCAAAATATGAAACATAAATGCAATAACAGAAATTAAATGCAGAAATAAAATATGTACAAGCATATTTTTGTGAGTTTGCGAAAGAGGATCATATCAGTTTTTGAGACACATCACAAGCACCGTTAAGCTTTTAATCGTTTTAAGTTCTAAACGATTCACGTTGATTGACGATATAATTGTCCTCTTAAGCTCAATCTAAAAACTTTCAATCTGCTTACTGATACGTTAAGGTATATTAATATTGCACTAAATTCTTATGGACCCCACGATCTCAACATATCCCCTCATCATGCAATACACTGACTCAAGTAATGCCTTTAAACTTTTATCAACTGTGATTTGTGCTAAAATAAAGCAAAATGTTTAAACATTAACAATCAGGTCGATACTTCCGTATACGCAGAGAAAGTCCAATGTTTAAACAAAATAAGAAAAATAAAACAAGTTGAAGTTGTTTAGGCTTTAACCACCAGGTCGATACTCTCGTATACGCAGAGGTGATCCAAAGCTTAAACGAAACACCAAAGAAAATAAAGCAGAACGTTTAGGCAACAACATCCAGGTCGATAGTCACGTATACGCAGAGGATGTCCGATGCTTAAACAAAATAAAGAAATAAAACAAGTTTAAATCTTTGCAAAATGAAATGCACAATCACAGCGACTTTTCAGCAAAGTTGTGAAAGTTCACAAACTTAACCAGTTTTATGTCTTTCGACAATCAGCGATTACTGAGTAGGCACACAATCAAGAAGGACAAAACTAAGTACTATGCTTTCAACCATGTTTCCCACTAGAACTAGGCTTTTCATTTAGGTTTGTATCGTAATCGCAAATCTACTAGTCTAGCTGAGCCTACCGTCACATCTTTAGTAAGATCGTTTATCGACATTTCAATTCTTTAGCATGCTGTGATAGTCCAACTGATTTACTATCATTTCCTCTTATCTCAACAAAACTCATTTTTGATTTTTTCAAAGTTTTTGACATTTTCAAATTTTCTAATTTTTTTAAATTTTTCTCCCCCTAAAATCAAAATATGTTTCAATTTTGATTTTCTGAGAAAATTTGAAAACAAACTGTACAAATAAAGTGACAACATGATATCAAATTGCTTCAATTCGCCACTCACTCGGCTTAACAATCAGAACTCCCCCTGACAACAAACTATTTTCCCATTATGATTTCAAAACACTTAAGTTTGTTTTAATCAAAATGGTTTTTCCGGAAAACTTAGTTTGTTTACCAATCCATTTGTAGGTTCGGGGTCACTTCATCACATTGTTTTCTTCATACACATGACAGAATTTACAATTTCAGTTTTAAAACTCAAACATCACTTGTAGAAAATCAAGTACAACTTAATGTCCCTGATTTACCACATGTAAGGCGAAAAATCACCAGAGTGAAATTTCTCAAGAAATGTGCCGATTCATGTTCCACGCTTACCAACCTGGGAACTCCGGCAAGTCAGGTTTTTCAGTTAAAGAGATTCACCCAAGCCTGACGGTCCTTGGGTGTTTTGAACATACCTTTTTTATTCATAAAATTCTTTAACCCCTTTGACTTTCCCGTCAACCAATTTTCCAAAAATGTTTAGAACATTGGTGTTAAAGGTTTTTTTAACATCAAAATCTTTCTTTTCAAAAAAAGATTGATTTGAAATCTCAATTTCGTCAACTTTTTGTTTATAATTTTCAGCTCGCAATGGTGGAAAGTTGATATCATCCATTGGCGGAACTGACTTTTCTCCCTTTTGATCAACAGATGGTTCCTCTGATTTTGACGAATCAGATTCATTGTCAGAACATGGCTCATCTGACTTTGACAAGTCAGATTCATCGCCAACACATGGCTCCTTTGCTTCCGAAGAAACAAATTCATTGCCATACTTAACATCTGATCTCTTTACACTCTCTTTTGTCCTCAGATTTGTATCTGATGAATTCGTTTTACTTGACTTGTTTGTTGAATGAAGCGATTCATCAGAACTTTTATTTGAACCAACAGTTTTACCCGAGGACAAAATCCTTTCTAGATACTCCCTTGCTTTCTTCCTTTTCTTTCTCAATCGATCTTTCTGTCCTTGTGAAAGCTTCACTTTCTGTTCTTTCACCTTCTGTTCTTTGGGCTTTTCTTCTACCTTGACTGATTTCTTCATCTTTTTCTGAGATTCAGCCCTCGATCTTCCCATTAATCTCATTGGGCAATCTCTTGCAATATGACCTTTGATTTGGCATTCATAACATCTTCTTGTCTCAAATCTCTATCTATGGCAGTTAACAGCAATGTGTCCTTGAAAACCACAGTTGTAACACACCCTGTTATCGTACCATTCTCCACTTTCAAACCAAACACTCAAATCATAACACTGATTTGATTTGGAGTACTCATTACTTCTCCTATTAGCTTGATTTGACGCTTGAGTACTGTGGTCAAACCTGCACCACTTATTACCAACTTTTTGTAAGTTTTTATTTTCAGATTTTTGTGGTTTTTTCATGATTGGATGATTGAACTGATGAGCTTTTATTTTCTTTTTGAAGATTTTTCAGCTTTTTATCCTTTTGTTTTTGTTCCACATTCTTCTTTACAGGTTTTTGCGTTGAGCATTCACCTTTCTCAGTAGAATGTAGAACGGTTTCTTGAAATATTTCATTTAATTTTAAAAATATTTTTCTTTTCTCAATTTCATCATCAGTTTTCTCATCACAATCTTCAACTTTGACTTTGTCAAAGTTTGTGACATTGTCACTTATTGGAACAGAATTGATCGGTTTTGGACAGATATAATCTGGTACTGACGAATTCACAAAACCTTTCAATTTCTTTTCAAGCTCATCAATTTTATTCCGAGCAATTTCAGCTTCATTTTCAAACCTAATGATTTTCTGAAGATGAGAATTTATTTCAATTTGTTTTTCAAGATTATTTTTAAAAATAACAGATTTCTCATCTTCTAAAATCTTCATTTGACTTTGAAAATCTTTTTCAATTTTCAATTTTTCATTTTCAAAATCTTTTTCCTTTTCTTTCAAAATTTTGTTTTCCAATGTCAAACTGTTCAAACCACTCAACAGTTTGACATTGTCAGATTTCAAATTCTCAAAATTTTCTGTCATTTCAAGAATCTGTTTATCATCAGATCTTTTCTCATCCTTCACACTATTGATTTCCAATGTTAAACTCTCCACATCCTTTAAGAGTTTAACGTTGTCTGCTTCGAATTTTTCGCATTTTGAGCACACAACTTCACATTTTGAAGTTCCATCTTGCTTGAATTCTTCATTCTTTGAAATATCCTGTGTCTCTGTTTTGTATGTGCCTGCACAAAAAATTTTAACAAAATCAAGAGGATTCATATATTCATCAATATAACAACCCCTCTTAATATCGTATTTCATAACAATTTTTGCTACACTACACATATTAACTCTTTCGCATATTTCAACAATCACATCCAAACTTATTTTGTCTAGATTTGTATCTATTACATTCATCAACTCTTTCTTTTTCTTTTCATTTTTATACTTGAGTGTTTTGAGCTCATTGATAAATTCATTTAGATAAAAATTTGAGAACCTAGAATCCTTTTTTAGTTCACTCAAAAATTCATCCCACTCAGAAGGTAACGCGTCAGCAAATTTTGATACCTTTTCAGCATTTGATATCCTTATCTCGTACCTTGTTAAATTTTCAATTAGACAATTAAACCGTCTTTCCAACACATCCACTGTTTCATTTTTCATACACAAAAAACATTCAAATCTTTTATCCCAAATATTCTTATTCTCATTCCGATATTTACTACTCCAACACCCATCAAACCAATCATTTAATCTTTCAAGGTCATAGTTTTCCTCTTCGTCAAACATTTTAACCACACTTTCTTCATTAAATGACATGGTTCAAAAATTGTTTTTAGTTCAAAGTCCACAATGTTTCAACTTCTCGGTATTTGCGCCTTGTAAATCACCTCGAATCACCTGCAAACAAACAAACAAACAATCAGTTCACACAAATAGATCACGTGTAGCCTCACAATTCAACTTTAATATTGTTGATAATCTCTGAAACATAACTCAATTCTATTCAGTTCACACGAACAGTCCGTCAACAACAATGAACCGAGCCCACTGATTCAGTCACTTTGAACTATATTTCTTTTGAAATTCTGGTTGGGCCGCAAAGTCTTCAACAACCAATATATCAATATCTCGGTTACATGGGACTTTAATATACATGTGATACAGGCGACACATATAATGTGATGCCAGATCCAATTTCCGACAACTCAAATCGGATTTTGTGATTGGGCCTTCACTTGATTGTGGCCGACAATGTATTAAATGCACTTCAATGTTATTGGACCATTATACTTGATCACAAATTTCAATGGCTGACAACTAATTCATCACACAACAGCGATACCCCTTGATATGATGTCACAAAAGCGAAACCTGTCACAGACCAAATGAGCGAACCTAATGTTACACCTATGAGCGGACCTGCACAATGAGCGGACCTCTTAATGTCACTATAAGCGAACCACAAAAGCGGATCTCTTGAGCGGATCTCAAAGTCACAATAAGCGAACCACAAAAGCGGATCTCTTGAGCGGATCTCAAAGTCACAATAAGCGATCCACAAAAGCGGATCTCTTGAGCGGATCTCAAAATCACAATAAGCGAACCACAAAAGCGGATCTCTTTAATGACACATGAGCGGACCTGCCTGATACCCTAAAAGCGAATCTATCTGATTTTTGACGCAAAAACAGACCATAAAACTTCGATTTCTCCTAAACGGTTAGGAGTTTGGATCTGAAACTTGGTAGGGTTATAGATCAGGTGTTTTCGCACAATATATCAAAAATTCAGCCGATTCGGACCGTAAAATCCCGTTCAATTTGACGAATTTCAGTAAGAACGTGATAAAAATGAAAAAAATTGAAGAAATAGATGAACTTAGGATCTGAAATTGCTGAAATCTGGTACGAATCAATGTGTTTGATCAGTGCAATCGAGCTCCTCGCTCTGATACCACTTGTAGGATCGGTTTTGACACCGTTCGATTGCGTAACGAACATTCGACGTGCGGAATCCGTGAACGTGCGTGACCGAACACACAATAACGTACTAGAACCATGAATCTATTGAAATATATGACGTGTACGATACAAGAATCACGTAGAGAGTATTTTCTCTCTCCAGACTTGAATCTCCTAAATCACCAAAATGAGCAAAAGTTTTTCAACTTATGTCATAACTCTCTATTTATAGGCCTTGGAATTAATGAGATTTCTCATTAATTACCAAAATGCCACCTTGCTAATACTATCTAAATATTACAATAAAATCCTAGATTTCTACAGTTTCAGCTACGGTTTGAATTGACGGAGGCGATAGACATTAATGCATCAACATAATTCCTTCATCATTCCTTTTAAACCTTCAGCATCGTCCTTGATTGTTGTTTCTTGTATCTCTCTAATTTTCTCATTTAAATCTATCAGCAGATTTAATCTAAGAGAACGTACTCGTTTTAATTTTTCAGGATATTTTTGACTTAAAGCATCAGCTACTACATTAGCTTTTCCTGCATGATACTGGATATCATAATCATAATCACTAAGAATTTCCATCCAACGTCTTTGCCTCATGTTTAATTCCTTTTTTCAGAAGACATATCTTAAACTCTTATGATATGTGAAAATGACAAACTTACTACCATAAAGATAGTGTCTCCAAATCTTAAGGGCAAAAATTATCGCTCCTATTTCTAAATCATGGGTTGTATAATTCTCTTCATCTTTCTTAAGCTGTCTAGAAGCATAAGCAATTACCTTTTGACGTTGCATCACCACTGTTGGGATTGAACCCTACCAGAGGAACAGATAATGTAAAGCCAAAACCAGGTCACAACAGTGGATTCATAATCAGCAGCAGTCTACATTAAGCTTTCCCCTTGAAAGTGATTTATAACAACTGATGGTCTTTATCCGCTGTTCAGATACAACTACTGCTGGTCCTTCAACTGCTGATCAAAACCCTGAAGTATCCAACACTGCTGGTCCTATCTACTGATGATAAAGCACTGCCCAGTCAAGGACTGATTAACCTTGAGTAAAGCACTGACATTAAGGGAGAGCAGCTGTTTAGTAAATTGTTTGTTTTATGTATAGTCAGTGGTTAGGTTAGCAGTGTTTGTGTAAGGACAGTAGATACAGGTTGTTAGGCTGTTAGACGTCGCTTTCATGGTGACGTCAGCTGAGATACCTCAGTGGTTTGGTTTGCCTATAAATGTATCAGTACCCTGTACTGTTACATTTGATTGACTGAGCGAGTTCTTCTCCTCATGTCTAATCCTTTCATCTTGTGTGCAACCAACCTTGGGGCATCAGGCTGAGGGGGAGTTTAGTTTGTAAGCATATCTGTAATCTTTTGCTTTGATTTGTAAATATTTTGACTCTATGAGAAGCAATTGTTTATCAAACTATTTTCTCCATTTGATTGTGTTTACAAAGTTTGCTTTCATTTCCGCTGCACTTTACATGTTTTCATGTTTACAAATCATTCCAAACATACAAACAAACTCAATCATGAGAGCCTCCAATCCTAACAATTGGTATCAGAGCCTGGACAGTCAAATTCGATCTAACAATCAATTTGACATAACAGTTCGGCTCAAAATTTTCATTGATACTAAGGTTGGTTGTATTTTTGTTGAAAAACAGAGTACTGAATAAATCATGTTTAAAGTGGTTAATCAAAAACTCTGTAAATCAACCAAGATGTCATATGACACACAAATTTCACACAACAAGTGATATCATGCAAAAGTCACCCATAGCTTTCAGATCTGTAAACATATCTGTTAAATTATGGGATTGTTTTATATTTTTCAATATTGATTTCAACTGTTGTTTTGATATTTGTGATGTTTTCATTAAATACTAAAGTATGAACCTCAGATTAACAAAACCTATGATTCATAAAACATTGATGTCTTGTTAACTCAAAAAGAGGGAATTAAAACTTTAGTCATTCAGATCTTATGTGTTAAAAACAGGTTGAGTCCCTCAAAAGGACAAAATCAACTTTGTTAAAATACATTGAGGAAATTCACAAAAACTCAGAAGTGTGTTTATCTCAAAACTTTTGAAGTCAAAAGAAAAGAGTATAAACATAAAACACTTATGAGTCAAAGTTTAGGGTAATAATGGTAATTAAGCAACTATGTTCATTTATCTGTTCAGAAAAAGGTTTTGATTCCAGTAAATGAACTCCAAAGAGGACTAGACAAATGTTCAAAAATTTTCTCCATGTGTCCTCAGGTTTGCAATCAACTGACAAAGAAAATGGTTCCAAACAGTGGTCAAAATGTATCCAAAAGTTTCCTACCACTGTTGTCAAACCACTGACCATTTTCAAAAACTTGTGAATGATATGATTATATACTCTATTGAAATTATACCAGATCCTTTTTGATACTATTCTCAGAAAATCCTTTAACTATTTTTGTTGTTCAAAGGATTTTCTCAAACAACCAGGATATATTATTCATTTTTTTTTTGAATAATATATTTGGAACTTATGCTTGTTTTTGTTGGCAATAGTTTCAGCTCCTGTCAGGATGTAATACCTTATTTTTTTGGTATTAGTGTCCTCATAAATGGGTCAAAAGGAAATGGTACATATGTCATGATCATGTCATACTCAGGTTTGCTCCTAAATTTTTATCAAAGGTTGATTGCAAACTGTGCTTAAATTACTAAGGTACTCATGTGTTAATTGAATATTAAACGAAAATGAGTTGCCTTAGTAAAAAGTTTTCATCATCTGGGGTACTAAACCACTGTCTTTCAAAATTGACATGTGGCAAAACCTTGAATGAAAATCTTCAAAACTGTTGCTGAAACACCTGTCCTTCAGTGTTGTACTATTTACCCTAACCACTGTTTTGTTCCAACGTCTGATCTCTAAACACTGTCCACTGCTGAGAGTTAACCACTGATCCCTCATTTTCTTGAAAAGCACTGATGCTCAAAATCAGTGTCTTATCCACTGATATGCTATCCACTGATAGTAAAAATCATCCACTGCCCATAATTTTTACCGTTGTAACCATTGATGCTTGATACGTCAGTGGCCCTTAAAACAACTGTTCTCCATACTTCATCCACTTCATCAGTGTTTGACACGTGGTCAGTTTTTAGCCCTCAGATCTTAATAACCACTGCCACATCAGCGATCATTTTTTTTTAAATAAAACCCTGCCCTAAACCCCAAACAGGGTTTTACACTGTCGAATTGAATTCCAAAATTCTCTTTAGAAAGCAGTTTCCATCCTTTCTTCTCAAAATCTCCAAAAATTCCTCTTCGCTCTTCTCCGCAAAAATGACAAAATCAAAATCAAAATCAAAATCAAAATCACCACCACCTTCAACAGAGGCCGCTCAAACGGCTGAAGAAACCATCGAAATACCATACAAACAATCTCACAACTATTTGGGTTTACTAGCAAAACCCACAAACAACCATACCTTCAATTCCATTCTCGACACTATATCTACATCAAAGTACAAAACTTTGTTGACAGTAGATGCTCCCATATATCTGCAAACCCAGAGAGAGTTCTGGAAAAATGCTACGCTTGGAAAACAAGATGATAAAGTAGTATCCATTAACTCCTCAATACAGGGTACGGCGATTCAAATCACTCCGCAATCATTATCAGAAATCTTCAAACTCGATGATCAGAAAGGTAAAATCTCTTTCGACAAAAACGAGTTAAAAGCTGATTTCCTGAAAAGGGGCTATGCAGAACAGTCAAAGGTAGACACCCTACAAAAGGGTTATTTTCCATCTGCACCCAGATTTTTATTTCACACACTTTTGATGTGTGCGTCGAATAAAACATCTTTCAACGAAATACCATTAAAAATTCAATGCCTGGGTTATGCTATTTTGAATAATAAGGACTACAATTACTCCCAGGAGATTTTCAATGACATGGTAAGAAACGTTGAAAGTAAAGCATTTTTGTTGTTTCCAAGATTTTTGAGTTATTACTTTAAACAAAAATTTGTAAAGGAAAATGAAAATTTGCCAAAACAAGGTGTTCATTGTCAAATAAAAAGCTTAACAAAAGAAACATTTTCAAGGATGATGGCACCAATAAAAACAAAAGCAGGGGTACCTGAGTAGATTTTAGCGGTTACAACTGCTCCTCAGGTATCAGCTGCTGAGCCCACTGCTCCAGGTGATCAAAGCAGCACAACCACTGCTTTGAAACCCACACCTGACATAACCAAAAAGACCAAAAGAAAAACATCCAGAAAACCCACCAAACCCAAAACAAAGGCAACTCTGGAAGATGAGATCCCAGAGGAAATGCCTGTGACAACACAAAAGTCACCACAAACCACTGCTGCTACTTCCTCACAGCAGTTGGAAGAAAGATCTCAACCCATGCCTAAAACTCCTCCTGCATCCTCACAAAAGGATCAGGTTGTAAGCACAGGGACACCACAATATGAAGCTCTGAATCCACTTGGATCCATCTTCCTCAGTCCTGATCCCAAGGACATGTCTCTTTCAACTCCCATCCCCTCACCAATAATAATGCCACAATCCATGCTACCTTTGTTACATGCAGCTGCTATAGCTCAGACACATACCAGTTCCTCTCTATCACCTGTCACTGAGAGTATACCCCCACAGGTGACTGGGTCTGATGCTACTACTCCTGCTATCCCAGCAACAATTGAGGAGGTTACACCCCCTGAGTTACAAGTAACTCTCGGTGGTAGTTCAAGTGGAGCAGCAACTACAACTGGTGGATCAACAGGTCTCCAGTTGGCCAGTTGTTTCATAAATCAGACTCCCTTGAAGGAAATTTCTTCAATAGCACCAATGTTAACCACTAGTGAGCTTATTTTGACCACTAGTAACATCAAAGGTTTATCAAGTGCTGAAGAAAGAAGTCCCCAGTACCAAGAACAAGGGGCATCAATGGGTGATTTTTGGGACTCTGTTCCTAAGACACATATTAATATATAACCACTGCTGGTGGGGATTCAGATGATCCTACTAAAGTAGGTGATGATTCAAGATATCAGGAATTGACGGGCAGAGTTGACAAACTTGAAGAATCAGTTGCTGAAATAAAGGAGATGGTGCAAGAGATTTTAAAAGCTCAGAAAGCATAAGCCACTGCTGTTCCTGCTCAAGCATCTGCACAACATGCATTTGCTAAAAATGAGCTTTGGAATACTTTTCAACCCATGCTTGAAGCACATCAACTTATGGCTGACAAAAAGCATGCTATTCAAGTACAAATGCTGACCAACATGGTTAAATCAAGATTTAAAGACACTCAAGCAGATATCAAGGCTATAAAGGCTAGCATTCAAAGTGCCTCTGGCAAAGTTCCTTCTTCCATACCATTTCTTGTAAACCCCCCTTCAGATAATGCCAAAAAGGGGGAGAATAACAAGCTGTTGGGAAAAATGAATAGGATGGGAATAGAACATGGCCTTCATATTGTGCCTGAAAAAGAAAAAGAAAAACAGGTCTCAAAACCTGTTAGCCAAACAACTGATACAGCAGCAGTTACAAAAACTGCTGTCAGTAGCCAAACAGCTGCCATGTCATCAACACACACACTTTCAACACACACCGCTCTACCACCATCATCCACAATTACACCATCATTACTGCCTCCTGCCATAAAGCAGAAGACAGCAGATGTTACAACATCTGCTGTAATGACAACAGTGATTGAAACACCAGTTGTTTCAACCACTGCCAGTCAATCACTGTCACAAACCACTGATCCACCCAAAACATCATCAGCCTTTCCTACATTAAAAAGGAGAAGGATTTTCACCCCTGATGATGAGTCACCACCTTCATCACCACCCTCAAAAACTACCTCACCTCTTTCATCCCCTGCTCAAAAGCAGAAGACATCTGCTGACATATCAGCAGTTGTAATGACAACAGATGTTGAGACACCAGTTGTTTCAACAGCTGTTAGTCAGTCATCTTCCACTGTTCCCACCAATCTTACATCACAACCTCCTAAGCTTCACAAACGAAAAAGAGAAACAACTCAGGATACTGATGAAAAGTATGATCCTGTTGCTGCTAAGTATCCACTGGAATTAGAAGCTGTGAAAAATGAGATGAAACAATTTTATACTGAAGATGATCCTTCAAAAAGGAAATTTCCTTCTCTCATAGGTTTCATAATTCCAGAAGACATGGATGAATATCTTGAAATGAAAGTAAGACAAGCAAGGATAATAGCCAGAATTGAATGCAAGAATCAAGGCGATGAAGCCATTTTGAAAATAAGAGAATTCCTGCTCAACAAGGTTAAGCAAATAAAAGAATATGCAAGTGATCTGAACATGGAAATGTCAAGTCTATCTCCTAAAGCAGATCAACGAAATAAATTGAGGAAGGAATATCTTGCATACATAATGAAAGAGAAGTTCTATCCTGCTGAAGAAACATAATTCAAATATTGGCCAATAGTTGCATTAAAGCATGAGGCAAAAAGAATTGAAAAGGTTAAAAATGATCCAAGTAAGAAGAAGACATCTCCAAATTGGAATAAATACAGGAAGCTCATAGCTGATCTTATTTCTGAATACAAGAGAAGGAAGCAGGAGTTGGTAGATGCAAGAGTGGATTCTGCAAGTGCCATAGCAAAATGGACCAAGCAGCAAACAGACGAAGCTTATGAAAGACTTAAGAAAAGGAGGGACACACCTAAAAAGTCTGACTACAAAAAGCTAAAGGAACAGGTCAAGACTTTTGAAACACAGATCAGCAAAGCAGAAGCCTTTGTTACAAGGTTGAGAAAAGAAAGGAAGGAAATGTTGACTGTTGGAGAAGAAAGGCATAAAGAAGATGATCTGATTGAAGAAGCTACAAAGAAATTGGCTTCAGATAAAGAAAACTTAGCAAAACTACAAGACCTTACCAAAAGGGTCAAAGTAGTAAGCAAACCATCACCAGCAGGTATCACAGACAGTGAGTTTGATCAACAACAGAAACAAGAGCTTGTTGACAAAGAAGTTGCAGAAGATATAACTGCAGCAAACAAAGTCATAGAAGAAGCTTTTAAAAGAATGTCTGAAGTTCAAGATACTGCTTTACAGTTTTTCTCAAGGCCAAATGCATCCAGCTCATCAGGAAATAAATCTCTCCCAAGAAACCCATTTGGTTTAAAAATACTAAAGTGGCTCTCTGATCAAAAGACCCATGTATTGATTCTGGTCAGAACCAATGGAGAAGTGAGGCATATATCAAAGAATCAAGCACTAGGCCTAGGTGTTGAAGATCAACTAGATCTCCTTGAGCTTACACTGTGCAGGGATGAAGATGACACAAGTTCCAAGGAATTTGAATAAGAATTTAAAAGACATGCAAGGGAACTTCTGATGAGGAATAAAGATCCAGAATAATGACAGGTTTTGGCATTATCTGTTCCAGGGGGAGATTGTTGGGATTGAACCCTACCAGAGGAACAGATAATGTAAAGCCAAAACCAGGTCACAACAGTGGATTCATAATAAGCAGCAGTCTACATTAAGCTTTCCCCTTGAAAGTGATTTATAACAACTGATGGTCTTTATCCGCTGTTCAGATACAACTACTGCTGGTCCTTCAACTGCTGATCAAAACCCTGAAGTATCCAACACTGCTGGTCCTATCTACTGATGATAAAGCACTGCCCAGTCAAGGACTGATCAACCTTGAGTAAAGCACTGACATTAAGGGAGAGCAGTTGTTTAGTAAATTGTTTGTTTTATGTATAGTCAGTGGTTAGGTTAGCAGTGTTTGTGTAAGGACAGTAGATACAGGTTATTAGGCTGTTAGACGTCGCTTTCATGGTGACGTCAGCTGAGATACCTCAGTGGTTTGGTTTGCCTATAAATGTATCAGTACCCTGTACTGTTACATTTGATTGACTGAGCGAGTTCTTCTCCTCATGTCTAATCCTTTCATCTTGTGTGCAACCAACCTTGGGGCATCAGGCTGAGGGGGAGTTTAGTTTGTAAGCATATCTGTAATCTTTTGCTTTGATTTGTAAATCTTTTGACTCTATGAGAAGCAATTGTTTATCAAACTATTTTCTCCATTTGATTGTGTTTACAAAGTTTGCTTTCATTTCCGCTGCACTTTACATGTTTTCATGTTTACAAATCATTCCAAACATACAAACAAACTCAATCATGAGCGCCTCCGATCCTAACATGTCACACCCCGACCACGTGGAACATACAAAACGTGGCGGAAATGTCGGGGAGTGTTGTAACAGAATTAATTGTTTCATAACCATGGCAATTGAAGTTTCGTTTTATTAAGTAAAAGTGATACAATGTCTTAACAAACAAAGAAATACAACATAATTAACTAGTCTTGCATCTTTTATTGTTACTAAAGCCCAAGTCTGCCTATGTGTATCTTGACCATCTTATGCAACAGTTCCTGAAAAACACATGTGAAAATAGGTACGTCAGCATAAAAATGCCTGTGAGATACATAGGTTTTGTGAAAATAGGTTCCATGACTTATGTTTGAGAAAATGTTTAGTCATGAACCTTGTAATTTGCTTTGTTTTGTAAATCATTTGAAAAACAATGAGTTCAGATGATATGTATACAATAAATGAATAATGTATGGTTAAATGAATAACCATAGTAAAATGGGTATGTATAAGATAAGTTGTTTGTAAAACAATGTCTTGTGAAAAGTATGTTATTTGTATAAAATGTTATATGTATCAAACTGAAATGATTTAAATAACGCTACAATATGTAATACCATACAAACACTTATATATAGGAAGTACCAGCGGCGTATCCACCATGCTTGTATCATATTACACACGCATCGTTACTTAATCACTTAATCAAACCAAACCAATGTCAAAATGTCTATGTCAAATATCCATGTCAAATGTCTATGTCAAATATCCATGTCAAATGTCTATGTCAAAATATCCATGTCAAATGTCTATGTCAAAATATCATGTATGGCAAGTGAAATGTCTCAACTAAACCATATACACAAAAACAAAGTATTGAAGTAAAACTTGGTTTAAATCAAAGTTATGTTTTGTGGGAAATGCATGATCAAATGTCAATCATGTTAAAATGTCTATGCCGAAATGTCTATGTCAAATACGGTTCACACGGTTCACAGATACAAACGGTTCACAGATATCAACGGATCATAGTCAAATGATTACAACGGTTCAATATGTAGTAAAATGTGTTCATATGCTGGATAAGCATATGCAACAGAAAAGCAATGAAAAACGATGTACTAAGTACGCACACAATGGGCATACATAGCATGAAATGTAATGTAAAACGATGTACTAAGTACGCACACAATGGGCATACATAGCATAAAATGTAATGAAATCATGTACTATAATGTACTAATGAACATAGCAAGTATATGATGTCAAAACAGGAAAGCATGAAAGTAACAAGTAGGCACATGTGTTCCACCCCAAAACAGTTTGGAAAACAGTAAAAGAGGGGTCTATGTACTCACCTGAGATTGCTCAGTAGTCCTTGAGTAACAACTAAACAATGCTAGAGATCGCGGATATCAAACGGCACCTAGTATAGGTAGCTACATTAATAAACCGGACCTAAATCGGAGGATCGGGTAGCATTAGGGTTTGTAAACCAAACGAGTGTAGAGACTCGTGTCTTTTGGTTTAACAAAGCCTACATACTAAATGAAACTTAACCTAAGTGTCTACGACCCATTACGACCCGTTTAGGTAGCTTATGCTACTTTAACGCGTCGTTCGCGTGAAACGCGTTCGGACCGCCTAACTAGCCCTATGACAAGTGTTATATGCCTAAACATATTACATAATCAGTTATGTGACAAAGGTTTAGGTTACATATGCTTAATTACCAATTATACATGAAAAGGGTATTCTGGTAATTTACCTAAGGCATATAAACTACCTATCATACAACTACTTAAACGATGTGACCATAGGGTATAACCTCGGAAGGTTATTCCCTACCTACTATGGTCACCTACTGTGTTTGGTCGGATCCTAATGATCGACCAAACTGGGTCGGGTTCGAGGTATAAGCGATTTATTAGATCGCTTACCCTACGACCCTAGACAACGTGGTAATCAGTAGGCATAGTCCCAAGGGACTATGACCATCGTGATTACAATCACGTTGCGAAGTTCAAACGAACTTCGCATTGACCATTACTGGTCAATGCTGAAAGTCAAACAAAGTTTGACTTTCTGACTCGAAAAGCAGTAAAATAAGGAAAAGAACGAAAGAATACTTACGAAGGGTCCCCGAATGCTAACCCAGATCAAAATAGCTCAGGTATGAAACGAAGGTTCCAACTTAGAGCTTTCTTAATTAGATTTGTGGGTTTTGGGGTTGAGGGTGGATGGGTATTTATAGTTTTCGGGTAACCGTTAAGATCGTTTGTTGTAAAACGTGCCATGATCCAAGGCGTACACTTGTCGGAAAGTTGTGGTGCCTCAAAATGCTCACCACCATAAGGAATCAACACTTGGCAAGGGTTTAGGGAGTGCAAAACAGCTGCAACCAGCTGTCAAATACACTTAATCTGGTCCAGAAGGGGGCTCGCGTGACGCTAAGGCCCGTCGCGTCACGCTAGGCCCCTGTTTTGGCAGATTTTACATAAATGGTCCCTGCACCTTGTTTAAGCGATTTTCGATGCGTTTGAACCCCGTTAACCTCATTTCAAGGCTCTAAAATGAAGTTAAAGTATAGGGAACTCAAAACATACTCAAAAATATGCCGGATGATGGTTCGTTTGGTCGTACGAACGCGATGTTCGCTTAATTACGACGGAATGCGCATAAGCGCGAAAAACGATCCAAATGACGCGACGAATGGATTTTTCTTAAGGCGAACACTAAAATAAAATATAGTCATGCTTCCATAAATTTTTGGATGTCCGGATGTATTCAGAACGTAAGTTATGCGCGAAAATGCAAACTTGTGCACTTTTTGACACTTTTAGTCCCTGAATGACCCAAAAGTTTATTTTAGCACACCGAACCCCTCAAAGCCTATTTCTAAGTTATGCAAAGGATATTTAAGGTGTGTTTAACTTATGGTCATGTTCCGGAATGTCTGTTACAGTTCAAATTGGCATACTTTCGCAGTTTGTCAACTTTAGTCCCTGTAAACGAATTAACTTTGATTTCACCACACCAAACCTTCCAAAACTTATATCTAAGTTATGTAAAGGTTATTTAAGGTATGTTAAGCCCATTTCACTATTCCGGAGTGTTCGTTGCATTAAACTGGTTATATTTACGCATTAGTGCGCGTATAACCTTCCAGAAAGCGATTTAGAGCTTGAAATCGAACAAGAATTGATATGTGTAAACGATACACATATTTTTACAAATCCCAAGTATGAAATACAATATTTCACTGGTTGGGCATTTGTTTGATGGTTGAAATGACACAGGTGTTACAGTCTCCCCTACTTTAGGAAATTTCGTCCCGAAATTAATTCGTAGGAGTCTGTCTATGACTTTGTTTCAAATAGTCATCAAAGATATGTAGCATAATCTGATTATTTTCCTCAACGGATATTTTTCAGAAGCGAAAATGAACGAACAGGGTCATTTTCTTCAACGGGTTCTTCGGAAATGGAAAATAAAGGAATTAACTAAACGGATATACATTTCCCTCAACGGATATTCTTCAGAACGAAAATGAACAAACGGGGTCATTTTCCTCAACGGTTTGTTCTTCAGAATTTGAAATGAAAGAAAAATCAACGGATATTCATTTCTCTCAACGGATATTCTTCAGAACGAAAATGAACAAACGGGGTCATTTTCCTCAACGGTTTGTTCTTCAGAATTTGAAATGAAAGAAAAATCAACGGATATTCATTTCCTCAACGGATAAATCTTCAGAAAAGAAAATGAACTAACGGAGTCATTTTCAACGGTTATTTCCTCAGAGTTGGAAATGAAGGATTACACAACGGATATTCATTTCCTCAACGGATAAATCTTCAGAAACGAAAATGAACTAACGGAGTCATTTTCAACGGTTATTTCCTCAGAGTTGGAAATGAAGGATTACACAACGGATATTCATTTCCTCAACGGATAAATCTTCAGAAACGAAAATGAACTAACGGAGTCATTTTCAACGGTTATTTCCTCAGAGTTGGAAATGAAGGATTACACAACGGATATTCATTTCCTCAACGGATAAATCTTCAGAAACGAAAATGAACTAACGGAGTCATTTTCAACGGTTATTTCCTCAGAGTTGGAAATGAAGGATTACACAACGGATATTCATTTCCTCAACGGATAAATCTTCAGAAACGAAAATGAACTAACGGAGTCATTTTCAACGGTTATTTCCTCAGAGTTGGAAATGAAGGATTTCACAACGGATATTCATTTCCTCGACGGATATTCTTCAGAACGAAAATGAATGGATAATTCATTTTCCTCAACGGTTATTCTTCAGAATGGAAATGAAAAGATAAACAACGGATATTCATTTCCTCAACGGATATTCTTCAGAAGTGAAAAATGAATAGCTAGTTCATTTTTCCTCAACGGATGCTTCATCAGAATTGGAAATGAATAGGGTTAACTCTTGATACATGATAGTACTTGCTGTGATTTCTGTGCACTAAATTCCATAATTATGTATGCATCCATAATTACGTAATTCCTTGCACAGTCCGCACAGTTTGTTTTGAAATGTTGTGGGGAAAGATATCAAACCTGAGATGAAAGTGACTAGACTACCATAGGGTCCTTTTAATTAGATCAACAGAGGATCTTCTTAATTAGGCCACTAAGGAGTCCTTTCAGCTATATCATCACATGATATCCCTAACCAGATTTTTGGATCAATCTGTTTAACTAGACCACAAAAGGGGTCTAATTATGAAGTAGTACATTATAATCCAAGGGACTTTAACTACAACGTAGAAGTCCATTAAGGATTTAAGTAGTACCTTTGGGTATCCTACTATGAATCTCTTGCACAAAGATATGTAAGATTTTACGAGGATTTGAATAACATAAATTGGATCACATGACACATAAAGGATAACACATAAGCACATAACCACATAATTGTTTAATTGTTATTTTTCTTGTTATTGATTGCTATTAACTTGGCGCCTCGTACATCGTTTCTCTTGGAAGAAACGGGTACTTAGGATTTTCGTGGAAACGCAAGAGATTATACAAGGGAAGAAATTTGGAAGTAGTCTGTTCTTCAAGGAATGCGGTTCCTTGATTGTCGGTATTGTAGGGGATATGTTTATACATGCAACCACATAAACATATTGAAATGTAAATGAAAGATTTATTTATAAACAACAATAACAACAACTGTTTCATAGATTGATAAAAGAAAATAATACACAAGGCTCGATTATTTTCTAAACAGCGTTATCTTCTGTCGGTCAGATACTCATCCCTGCGCTGGATTTGCATCAGCAAGTCTTGGGCAATTTCTACTAAAATGGCCCATCTCGCCACAGTTGTAGCAAGATCCCAGTGGGAAACGAGCTTGAGCAGGATTGTTGTTAATCTGATTTGGTGCTGCTGCTGTTGGGCAAACCCTCGCTGTATGACCTATAAGTCCGCAAACTTGGCATGTGCGGCACTTCACACCAGCATGATGATGTAGGCCACATTGGTTGCACATGGGTGCAGTTCCTTTGTAGGGTTTCCTGGCAGGGGGTTGAGCTGGTTGGTTGGGGACGGCTTGATCATTGTGAGCGACCACGGCGAAGTTCTGAGAAGCCTTTCGCTTCTTTGACTTCTTAGAGGATCCAGTCTGTTCATCCATGGTCTTTGATTCCTTGATTGGGTTCGATTCTTCGACCGGTTTCTTGTCACCTTTTCGGAAAAGTTTACCTTTCCTGATCTTTGATTCAGTCAAGGTTGCAGATAGCTCAATGGCCTGCCTAACTGTAGTAGGGTTGCTACCAGTCACGATGTCTTGTATTGAGTCGGGAAGGCCATCAATGTACTTTTCGATCGCCTTATCCAAAGGCGTGACCATGTTTGGGCATAACAGACTTAACTCCTCATAACGGTCCGTGTAGGCTCGATGTTCACCGCTGTCTTGCTTAAGATCATCAAATTCCCTTTCCAAAGCCCTGATCTCGTGACGAGGACAAAACTCCTTCATCATGAGAGCCCTAAGTTCGGCCCATGCCTGTGCTAGAGCAACTTCTGCACCACGATCTCTCATAACCCCATTCCACCACGTAAGGGCTCTCTTCTGGAACACACTCGAAGCAAACTCGACCTTGCGATTGTCAGGACACTGCACATGGCGGAAAGTATTCTCAATGCTCTCGAACCATTGAAGAAGCCCAGTCGCTCCCTCAGAACCACTAAACTTGAGTGGTTTCGCCGAGTTAAAACTCTTGAAGTTGCACGGACCATTGTTGTTGTTGTTGGCTTGATTCCATAGAGCAAAGAGGTTTGGGAATTGAGCAGCCATTTGCTGCGCAATGATTTCTGCCAATTCGGCAGTCGCTATCTGGCTTTCGCGTCGAGGAGGCATTCTAAAAGAGGAAACATGAAATGAAACGAGTGAGAGGATTAGAAGAAAAGAATGAGATGAAACAAATCTTGATGAAAGCAAGGATAGTGGTCATCTGTTTGTTACTACAAAGCAACAAACGACCCGGTGAAAAGTAAATAGGTCAAAAATAATGTATTGCGAAGATATGCTCGCCTATAAGTGAACACTCATCCCAAGGATTCCCAGGTAAGCACAACTGGTCTCGCGTCTGATGAGATGTATACGAAGTGCTTGCCTAGACAGAAAACCCAGAATACAAGCATTCACCCTTCCAGTTTGCACGTGTTCACATTATTTAAAACCCAAAACCTTGACGAGATTTTGAAAACTCAAAGGGGTTCAAAACCATATAACAGAGGGTTCAAAACCTAGTAATCAATCATCCTAGAACAGATGATTAGTTTTCAAAGCAGTTTTGAAATTTATGTTCTTGTTGTGGTCGTCGCCTAAGGATAGGTGACAGTATTGTTTTATGACTAAACGCAAGTAAACTCGCGTTAGGGTCCTAAGAAGGTTATAGACTAGGTCAAAGCATTACTAATTACTAATAACCTAATTCCCTATAACCATTGGCTCTGATACCATCTTTTCTGTCACACCCCGACCACGTGGAACATACAAAACGTGGCGGAAATGTCGGGGAGTGTTGTAACAGAATTAATTGTTTCATAACCATGGCAATTGAAGTTTCGTTTTATTAAGTAAAAGTGATACAATGTCTTAACAAACAAAGAAATACAACATAATTAACTAGTCTTGCATCTTTTATTGTTACTAAAGCCCAAGTCTGCCTATGTGTATCTTGACCATCTTATGCAACAGTTCCTGAAAAACACATGTGAAAATAGGTACGTCAGCATAAAAATGCCTGTGAGATACATAGGTTTTGTGAAAATAGGTTCCATGACTTATGTTTGAGAAAATGTTTAGTCATGAACCTTGTAATTTGCTTTGTTTTGTAAATCATTTGAAAAACAATGAGTTCAGATGATATGTATACAATAAATGAATAATGTATGGTTAAATGAATAACCATAGTAAAATGGGTATGTATAAGATAAGTTGTTTGTAAAACAATGTCTTGTGAAAAGTATGTTATTTGTATAAAATGTTATATGTATCAAACTGAAATGATTTAAATAACGCTACAATATGTAATACCATACAAACACTTATATATAGGAAGTACCAGCGGCGTATCCACCATGCTTGTATCATATTACACACGCATCGTTACTTAATCACTTAATCAAACCAAACCAATGTCAAAATGTCTATGTCAAATATCCATGTCAAATGTCTATGTCAAAATATCCATGTCAAATGTCTATGTCAAAATATCATGTATGGCAAGTGAAATGTCTCAACTAAACCATATACACAAAAACAAAGTATTGAAGTAAAACTTGGTTTAAATCAAAGTTATGTTTTGTGGGAAATGCATGATCAAATGTCAATCATGTTAAAATGTCTATGCCGAAATGTCTATGTCAAATACGGTTCACACGGTTCACAGATACAAACGGTTCACAGATATCAACGGATCACAGTCAAATGATTACAACGGTTCAATATGTAGTAAAATGTGTTCATATGCTGGATAAGCATATGCAACAGAAAAGCAATGAAAAACGATGTACTAAGTACGCACACAATGGGCATACATAGCATGAAATGTAATGTAAAACGATGTACTAAGTACGCACACAATGGGCATACATAGCATAAAATGTAATGAAATCATGTACTATAATGTACTAATGAACATAGCAAGTATATGATGTCAAAACAGGAAAGCATGAAAGTAACAAGTAGGCACATGTGTTCCACCCCAAAACAGTTTGGAAAACAGTAAAAGAGGGGTCTATGTACTCACCTGAGATTGCTCAGTAGTCCTTGAGTAACAACTAAACAATGCTAGAGATCGCGGATATCAAACGGCACCTAGTATAGGTAGCTACATTAATAAACCGGACCTAAATCGGAGGATCGGGTAGCATTAGGGTTTGTAAACCAAACGAGTGTAGAGACTCGTGTCTTTTGGTTTAACAAAGCCTACATACTAAATGAAACTTAACCTAAGTGTCTACGACCCATTACGACCCGTTTAGGTAGCTTATGCTACTTTAACGCGTCGTTCGCGTGAAACGCGTTCGGACCGCCTAACTAGCCCTATGACAAGTGTTATATGCCTAAACATATTACATAATCAGTTATGTGACAAAGGTTTAGGTTACATATGCTTAATTACCAATTATACATGAAAAGGGTATTCTGGTAATTTACCTAAGGCATATAAACTACCTATCATACAACTACTTAAACGATGTGACCATAGGGTATAACCTCGGAAGGTTATTCCCTACCTACTATGGTCACCTACTGTGTTTGGTCGGATCCTAATGATCGACCAAACTGGGTCGGGTTCGAGGTATAAGCGATTTATTAGATCGCTTACCCTACGACCCTAGACAACGTGGTAATCAGTAGGCATAGTCCCAAGGGACTATGACCATCGTGATTACAATCACGTTGCGAAGTTCAAACGAACTTCGCATTGACCATTACTGGTCAATGCTGAAAGTCAAACAAAGTTTGACTTTCTGACTCGAAAAGCAGTAAAATAAGGAAAAGAACGAAAGAATACTTACGAAGGGTCCCCGAATGCTAACCCAGATCAAAATAGCTCAGGTATGAAACGAAGGTTCCAACTTAGAGCTTTCTTAATTAGATTTGTGGGTTTTGGGGTTGAGGGTGGATGGGTATTTATAGTTTTCGGGTAACCGTTAAGATCGTTTGTTGTAAAACGTGCCATGATCCAAGGCGTACACTTGTCGGAAAGTTGTGGTGCCTCAAAATGCTCACCACCATAAGGAATCAACACTTGGCAAGGGTTTAGGGAGTGCAAAACAGCTGCAACCAGCTGTCAAATACACTTAATCTGGTCCAGAAGGGGGCTCGCGTGACGCTAAGGCCCGTCGCGTCACGCTAGGCCCCTGTTTTGGCAGATTTTACATAAATGGTCCCTGCACCTTGTTTAAGCGATTTTCGATGCGTTTGAACCCCGTTAACCTCATTTCAAGGCTCTAAAATGAAGTTAAAGTATAGGGAACTCAAAACATACTCAAAAATATGCCGGATGATGGTTCGTTTGGTCGTACGAACGCGATGTTCGCTTAATTACGACGGAATGCGCATAAGCGCGAAAAACGATCCAAATGACGCGACGAATGGATTTTTCTTAAGGCGAACACTAAAATAAAATATAGTCATGCTTCCATAAATTTTTGGATGTCCGGATGTATTCAGAACGTAAGTTATGCGCGAAAATGCAAACTTGTGCACTTTTTGACACTTTTAGTCCCTGAATGACCCAAAAGTTTATTTTAGCACACCGAACCCCTCAAAGCCTATTTCTAAGTTATGCAAAGGATATTTAAGGTGTGTTTAACTTATGGTCATGTTCCGGAATGTCTGTTACAGTTCAAATTGGCATACTTTTGCAGTTTGTCAACTTTAGTCCCTGTAAACGAATTAACTTTGATTTCACCACACCAAACCTTCCAAAACTTATATCTAAGTTATGTAAAGGTTATTTAAGGTATGTTAAGCCCATTTCACTATTCCGGAGTGTTCGTTGCATTAAACTGGTTATATTTACGCATTAGTGCGCGTATAACCTTCCAGAAAGCGATTTAGAGCTTGAAATCGAACAAGAATTGATATGTGTAAACGATACACATATTTTTACAAATCCCAAGTATGAAATACAATATTTCACTGGTTGGGCATTTGTTTGATGGTTGAAATGACACAGGTGTTACATAACAACCACACATCCAAATCCTAATTTAGATGCGTCACAATAGACTACAAAGTCTTCAGTTCCTTCAGGCAACGCGAGTATTGGTGCTTTGGTTAACCTTTGCTTCGAAATCCTAAATGCTTCATCCTGTTTTGGTCCCCATTTAAACTTAACTGATTTGCAAGTCAATTTGGGTAATGGAATGGCTATTCTAGAGAAATCATGAATAAAACGTCTATAATATCCTGCCAGTCCAAGAAAACTTCTTACCTCTGTTGGTGACTCAGGAACTTTCCATTTAGTAGTTGCCTCGATTTTTGTGGGATCCACATGAATTCCTTCATGATTAACCAGATGTCCAAGGAATTGCATTTCTTGTAACCAGAATTCACATTTTGGGAATTTAGCATAAAGCTTTTCCTTTCTCAATAATGTCAGGAGTAAATACAAATGCTCCGCATGATCTTCCTTACTCTTAGAGTAAATTAGAATATCATCTATAAAGACAATTATGAATTTATCCAGGTATGGTTTACATATCCTGTTCATCATGTCCATTAATGCGGCTAGGGCATTGGTTAAACCAAATGGCATGACTATAAATTCATAATGACCGTACCTTGTTCTAAAAGCAGTTTTAGGAATGTCATCTTCCTGTACCTTCAATTGATGATATCCTGACCGTAAATCGATCTTAGAAAAGAATCGAGCTCCTTGAAGTTGATCGAACAGATCATCGATTCTCGGTAGTGGATACCGATTTTTAATCGTGGCCTTATTCAATTCTCGGTAATCAATGCACATACGTATCGATCCATCCTTCTTCTTAACAAATAACACTGGTGCTCCCCATGGTGATGAACTAGGTTGTATAAAACCTTTTTCTAGCAATTCGTCCAACTGTTTCTTCAGTTCCTGCATCTCCGTTGGTGCTAGTCGATAAGGTGCTTTGGCAATCGGTGCCGTTCCTGGTATTAGATGAATTCTAAATTCAACCTCTCGATCTGGCGGTAATCCAGTTAATTCTTCTGAAAAAATGTCTGAGAATTTAGATACTACAGGAATATCTTCTAATTCTTGTCCTTTAGTGTTAATGATTACTGAAATCATATACACCATTCCTCCTTTCCTTACATAACTTGTAGCTTTCATCACAGAGATGAATTTTGTGGTTTTTGTTGGCTTGTCTCCTTTAATTGTGATCTTTTCACCATTTGGTGTCCTACTTGTACACATTTTTTATCACATAATATACTTGCATGATTTGCTACCAACCACTCTATTCCTAATAAGACATCGAATCCAACTAGCTTCATTGGAAAAAAGTTAGCAATAAAATTATGGTTTAGAATTTCTATCCTTGCTCCCTGCAGGATTTCGCTTATCTTGATAGAATCTCCATTTGCCGTTTCCACCAGACAATCTTGTTAAAGTTTAGTTAATGGTTGATTGAGAAATTTACAGAAAGAAGTATTGATAAAACTTTGGTTCGCACCAGAGTCGAATAATACTTTAGCATAAACATCATTAACTAAAAACGTACCGGCAATCACATCTGGAATCATCTTGGCTTCTTCGGGTGTCAGAAAGAACGCTCTGCATTTTTCTTGGGTCCTTCGGTTGTCTTTGCTTTGTTGTTTGTCGCTAGAGCTAGTTTCGGACAGTTCGGTTTAATATGACCAGCTTCTCCACAATTATAGCATATTCTAATGCTAGCTTTCTTCCTACAGTCTTCTTCCTTATGTCCAGATATTTTGCACAAGTTGCAGTATATCGAGCATCTTCCGGAGTGCTTCCTTTTTCTAGTACTTGCAGTTGGGTGAAGAGGAAGAACCTGGTCCTTTTCCACGATAGGAATTACCATAACGTAATTCTTGGGAAATATTTTGAGCTAGGTTTTTTCTGGTTTTCCTCTTACGTACGTACCAATTCATCACTCAGAGTGTTAGCCAGTTCTACTGCTTCTTCTATGGTTTGAGGTCTAGCTGCCTTGACTACATGTCTGATTTCACTGATTAATCCCCAGATGTAACGGGAGATTAACACTGGTTCTGGTGAGGCTAAGGTTGGTACTATCCTTGCATATTCAAAGAATATGGTAGTATAGTCCCTGCAATCTAATCCACTCATTCTATGATTCAGAAACTTATTAGCAATCTACTCCTTTTTATGAGGACAAATTTTCCTTTCAACTATCTCCTTAAAGTTGTTCCATTCCATGTTATAAACCCTGTTACTTCCTCTTGACTGGAGAATGGTATTCCACCACTCTAGGGTTGCATTCTTAAAGAGATTAGAAGCAAACATGATCTTATCATCATCTACACACTTACTTATTGTTAAGATTGCTTCTGTCTTTTCTATCCAGCGTAACGCTGAAATGGCTCCTTCATTTCCTGAGAATTATATTGGTTTACAGGCCAAGAATTCTTTATAAGAACAACCATATGAGATGGTTCTTCTTCTTTTTGGGATTGGTGCTTGGATAAGTGGTCCGTGATTTCCATTCACGTTGTGACTTGGTTCAGTGGGGGCACGTTTACTTCCGATTACAGAATTATTATTTTCTGCCTCTTTAATAGTCTTGATAATATATGGCATAGCATCTATGATTCCTTGGGCTACTATGTGTTCGATGGCACTTTTATTCACTTGGTTTTCGTTATTATTGTTATTCGGGATTTCCTGATTTACTTAGTTTGACATCTGAATTGTAAACATTTATCAGGTATTAATATCACAGAATAAAGTTAATACAAACAAACATTCAAGCAGCTTGAATCAAAAACGTCGATCATTGCGACTTACTCTTTTCCATATATTTATATATGCATCTATTACAAACTACAACTGGAAATTTAAACACTAGTAACTATGCATCGATATATTTATATAGGTGATATATTAATTTTTATATATTTTAGTTGTTTTTTTCTTCAAAATAACAAAATTACACACACACACACATATATATATATATATAAATATATATATTAGGCGACTTGTTTCTAAAACTGCATTTCTCGCTCGTCATATTTCCAGACAAGTTTTTCTCCGATTTGACGAATCTGATTTCCCTCCTCAACTAACTCTTCACCATACTGGCGAAGTTCTTCCACATTCTCTTGATTCATTGGCGGTAGTGGGGTTGGCACTGGTTCAGGGTAACATGGTATTGGTTCTCCATAAGGGTATGAGTTATTCAGTATTTCCTGAATTGACCGGTTGTCATCCCACCAAGGATCATAGTCTAAATGGTTTGGTGTGGGAATTCTAGGTATCTCATTTGGATCAAAGGCTGAGATTGGGAGCTGGTTTTCATGGTTATGTTCTAGTTCCCTGGGTTGATTAGGGAATAAGGGTAGAAGTTGTGGTTCTGCTACTTGGTTGAGATTAATTCCTCCTTCTACATTTCCCAATTCTACATTTCCAAACATGTGAAAGTCAGCTAGTTGCCTATCCAATTCTTCCTTCCATAAGGGTCTAGTCTCCTGATTCTGGGTATTTCTCTCTCTATTTGCTATTGCTCATTGTTAGGCTTTTCTCATTCTTTTTCTTCTTTCTACTTTGGCTCTACTAAACCATCCTTGTTTCTTAGGAGGAAAAGGTTCTTCGGATTGGGCTTTAAAAACAAAGATTCCTTCCTCAGAATTGGCTGTGTATCCTGAGGTTCGCTGGGATGTTCCTTCATTCCTTGGAGAATGAGGTAATTGACAGTAAGCGTCAGAAGTACCCTGATCACTCATACTGTAAACTATAAAATTGTCAAAATAACAAAAATAATAATATACACACTTACACGGATTATCACAAAAATTATAGATATTTCCTAACATAATTGGTTAAAATTTAGGTATTAAGAGAACACCTAAATGGCTTAAACCAGTGGCTCTGATACCACCTCCTGTCGCAACCCCGACCCCTACCCCAGGAGCGGGAGCCGCGAACAATAGTTGGTGGTATCAGTGTTTATTAATTTTGTCGTAACCCTCGAACCCTGCCCGGGAGCGGGTGCCGCGAGATCTAGATCAGTGGTATCGGTGTTTATTAATTTAGCAACTGAATACATCAGGACCGTAGTTAGGAAATATTTTTATCAGAGTTAAACACTAAACTTTTTATAAAAAAAATAGGGATAAAACCCAAGTTCATTTGACAATACATTTGTAGGGATAAACCCTAATTATTGAAAACGAAAACTCCTTTTTATTTAGGTAACTTTTATAGCCTCTTTTCCAAGCCTTCAGTGCTCTCCAGCTGGCTTCTATTTGGCTTTCACATTGTGTTACCTGAAACACGTTTTAAAAACATTTTATCAGCAAGAAATACTGGCGAGTGCATCCCAGTTTAATCAAAACGGTTTTACAACTTCACAGTATTGAGAGCAATTACAATGTTTATATCTACACAATTACTCATTCAGTACTATCCACACCAGACTTGTGGGTTATATTACTCATTGGCTAACTCTTTGTCCAATGGTAACGTCTTTCACATTTTGTATACAAAACTCTAACATACCGACAGTAATTGTAGAATACCTAGACTCAATCACTATTAAGTATATTTTAAAACATTTGAGGTTTTGTAAAAACAGTTTACAAAAAGGTGACAAAAACTAAGATGTACTCACATTGTTTACTTAGGTAAATCTAAAGCTTCCTGGTGATCTCCTGGTTATTATCTATTAAAATTAAATAATGTGCACGTGTTAGTAAAATAACCCAAATCACATTAACCATACAACTCGAGACAGAATTCCAATGACTGAGTCAGGTAGAGCCTTGACATGCATTACGGAATCCTAGATCAATCGGGTGTAACATGAGACAGAACTCCAACGACTGAGTCAGGTAGAGCCTTGACATGCATTACGGAGCCCTAGATCGATCGTGTAGGGTAATAATAGGGTTATAATACTTATAACGAGACAGAGCTTCGCTTTATAGTGGGTATTATACCCGGGTATAAAAATAAATATCAGAAAGTGAGAGAGAATTTTGATTTTTTTTGAACGAATTCAAATGAACTCGTTCACCCTATTTATAGGCCAGATCAATGGCGGCTCGCGGCCCACGAAGGCATTAGTTAACTTTCTCGCGACCCGCGAGAGAGTAGACTAGGGTTTAGGGTTGGCTAGTAAGTGAACCTAGCTTTGACACATGTCGACATGTGTCGACATGGGTGTCCGGCAAGCAACCGGGGCTCGCGCCCCGCGACAGACCAAGGGTGTCTGGGTTGCTGCCCGCGACAACCCTATAAATTTTTTTTCTTGATTTTTGTAAGTATAAGGGTATTTCGGGCTCGTTTCTCGCATACGGGGTATATTAGGAACGTTTTAGGGTCACGTTAAGGGGTTCTAGGAGGGTTGTTATATCCTCCCCACCTTGTTTTAGATCTCATCCTCGAGGTCTACTGGAACAGGTGTGGGTATTTCCTTTGTATCTCTTACTCGAATTCCCAAGTGTATTCTGGTCCTCTCTTGGAATCCCATTTCACTTTGCCCAGAACTAGTTTCTTGTGTTTGAGATTCTTGATCTTTCTATCTTCAATCTGAACGGGTTTCTCGAGAAACTTATGTTTCTCATTTACCTCTATGTCCTTAAGAGGTATCACTAATGATTCGTCTGCTAAACACTTTTTCAGATTACATACATGAAACACATCATGTATTCCTGCCATTTCCTCTAGCAGTTGTAGCTGATAGGCTACGGTTCCTATTCTTCTAATAATCTCAAAAGGTCCAACATACCTGGGGCTTAGCTTTCCTCTCTTAACGAATCTGACTACTCCTTTCCATGGAGAAAGTCTTAATGATACTTTATCTCCTACTTGAATTATCTTATCTGTTGTTTCTTGCACTATCTTTGGTACATATAATTCCTTTTCTCCAATTTCTGCCCAACAGACTGGAGTTCTGCACTTTCGTCCATAAAGTGCTTCAAAAGGTGCAACATTAATGCTAGTATGATAGCTGTTATTGTAGGAAAATTCTATTAATGGTAAATGGTCGTCTGAATTTCCTCCGAAATCAATTACACAGGCTCTAAGCATATCTTCCATCGTCTGAATTGTCCTTTCGCTTTATCCGTCTGTTTGAGGATGATAAGTTGTGCTTAGATTTAACCTGGTTCCCATTGCTTTTTGGAAACTTGTCCAAAAATGAGAAGTAAAACGGCTATCTCTATAATATACAATAGATATAGGAATTCCATGTAATGAAACTATTTCATTAACATATAAGTTGGCTAACTGTTCCATATTGAAAGTTTCCTTCATTGGTAAGAATGAGCAGATTTGGTCAATCTGTCTATAATCACCCAGATTGTATCATTTCCTTTTCTTGTCTTGGGTAATTTGGTAACAAAGTCTATTGTTATCAATTCCCATTTCCATATTGGCATCTCTAATTGTTCCAATAACCCTGAGGGTTTCCGATGTTCAGCTTTAACTTGTGAACAGGTTAAACATTTATCAACATAGTTTGCTATATCCTTTTTCATTCCTATCCACTAGAAATTCTTTCTTAGATCTTGATACATCTTTTCACTTCCGGGACGTATCGTATACTTAGACTTATGAGCTTCTTCTAGAATTATGTGGCGTAGGTTTCCTTGTTTAGGTATTCACATCCTTTCTTTATGGAACTTCCAAATTCCATTTGTTCCTTATTCTAATTCTTTAATCATTCCTTTTAGACTTTCGGCATCGTCCTTGATTACTGTTTCCTGTACCTTTCTAATTTGATCATTTAAATCTACTTGTAGATTTAATCTGAGGGAACGTACTCGTTTCGGCTTTTCATGATACTTTCGACTTAAAGCATCAGCTACTACATTAGCTTTCCCAGCATGACACTGGATATCACAATCATAATCACTAAGAACTTCCATCCAGTGTCTCTGTCTCATATTTAATTCTTTTTGCCCAAAAATATACCTTAAACTTTTATGATCGGTGAAGACAACAAATTTATTTCCATATAAATAGTGTCTCCAAATCTTAAGGGCAAAGACTATGACTCCTAACTCTAGATCATGGGTTGTATAATTCTCTTCATATTTCTTAAGTTGTCTAGAGGCATAAGCTATAACCATTTGACGTTGCATCAACACAGATCCATATCCTAACTTAGACACATCACAATAGACTATAAAGTTTTCAGTTCCTTCTGGTAATGCGAGTATGGGTGTGTTGGTTAACCTTTGCTTAAGAATCTTAAAAGCTTCTTCCTATTTTGGTCCCCATTCAAACATAACTGATTTGCAGGTCAGTTTGGTTAATGGAATGGCTATTCTAGAGAAATCTCGGATAAACCGTCTATAATATCCTGCCAGTCCAAGAAAACTTCTTACTTCTGTTGGCGATTCAGGGATTTTCCATTTAGTAATCGCCTCGATCTTTGTAGGATCCACATGAATTCCTTCATGATTAACCAGATGTCCAAGGAATTGCACTTCTTGTAACCAAAATTCACATTTTGAGAATTTAGCGTAAAGCTTCTCTTTTCTCAACAATGTTAGAAGTGTATGCAGATGCGCTGCATGTTTCTCAAAATGTAAAGCTTCTCTTTGTGATCTTTTCACCTGTTGGTGTACTTACTTGTACTGACTTTTGATCACATAAAATACTAGCATGATTGGCTACCAACCAATCCATTCCTAATACAAAGAAATGATGGTTCAGGATTTCTATTCTTGCTCCCTGCAAGATTTCACTTATTTTAATGAATTCTCCGTTTGCCGTCTCTACCAGACAATCTTGTTGAAGTTTGGCTAAGGGGTGGTCAAGAAGTTTGTAGAAAGAAGTATTGATTAAACTTTGGTTTGCACCAGAGTCAAACAATACTTTGGCAAATATATTATTAACTAAGAACATACCGGCAATCACATCCGGAATCATCTTGGCTTCCTCAGCTGTCAGAACAAACGCTCTGGCATTCTTCTTAGGTCCTTCAGTTGTCTTAGCCTTGTTGGTTGTGGCTAGAGCTAGTTTCGTACAGTTCGGTTTGATGTGCCCAGTTTCTCCACAATTGAGGCATATCCTATTGCTAGGTTTCTTCTTAAGGTCTTCTTCCTTGTGTCCAGATATTTTGCAGAAGTTGCAGTATACAGAGCATCTTCTAGAATGCTTTCTTTTGCAATACTTACAGTAGGGTGTAGAGGAAGAACCTGTACCTTTCCCACGGTTGGAATTACCAAAACGAAATTCCTGGGTAAGCTTTTGAGCTAGGTTCTTTCTCTGGTTTTCCTCTTGTGTACGCACCAATTCATCAGTCAAGGTATTGGCTAGTTCTACTGCTTCTTCTATGGTTTGCGGTTTAGCTGCCTTGACTACGTGTCTAATCTCACTAATTAATCCCCAAATATAACGGGAGATTAACAATGGTTCAGGTGAGGCAAAGGTTGGCACTATCCTAGCATATTCGAAGAATATGGTAGTGTAACCTTTGCAGTCTATTCCAGCCATTCTAAGATTTAGGAACTTATTGGCGATTTGTTCCTTTTCATTAGGAGGACATAATTTTCTTTCAACCATTTCCTTAAAGTTGGTCCATTCCATATTATAAACTCTGTCACTTCCCCTAGACTGGAGAATAGTATTCCACCATTCTAAGGCTACATTTTTTAAAAGATTAGAAGCAAACATAATCTTATCTTCATTTGCATATTTACTTATTTTTATGACTGCTTCTGTCTTTTCTATCCAACGTAAGGATGCAATGGCTCCTTCATTGCCTGAGAATTCTATTGGTTTGCAGGACAAGAATTCTTTATAAGAACAACCGTAAGAAGCGGTTCTTTTTCTTTTAGGAATTGGAGCTTGGATTATAGGTCCGTTATTATCGTTCACACTGTGACTAGGCTCAGTGTGTTGGCGTTTACTTCCATTTGCAGATTTATTATTTTCTGCTTCTTTAACAGTCTTGATAATATAAGGCATAGCATCTATATTTCCTTGTGCTACTATATGTTGGATGGCATTATTATCTATTTGGTTTCCGTTATTCTCATTATTCTGGTTTTCCTGATTTACTTCGTTGTCCATCTGAATTGTGAATATTTATCAAGTATTAATTATCAGAGAATAAATTTAGTACAAATATTTATACACAATCATACAAACAATTTGATCAAAAACGTTGATCATTGCGACTTTTACTCTTTCTATATATGCATCGGTTACATACTACAACTGGAAATCAAATACACTTGTAGTTATGCATCCGTATCTATTTTAGTCTATTTATTGATATTTTTTTATCAAAATATAAAATTACACATATATCTAAGCGTTTTCTAAGTATCATATATCCAATCATGTATATCGCGCTCGACATGTTTCCACATAAGCTTCTCTCCTATTCGTCACCAAATGAGCGAAGTTCCTCCAAATTTTCCTGGCTCATAGGTGGCATAGGTGCTGGTACTGGATCAGGGTGTCGAGGGATAGGTTGTCCATAAGGTTATGGATTTCTTATTACACTCTGCGTCCACCATTCGCTGCTCCAAAAGGGATCTAAAGGGTTAAGGTCAGTGTAACTTCTTCATTCTCTTTCTTCTCCCATGTGCTCCTCTATTAAACCAACCTCTCTTTTTAGTAGTGAAGGGTTCCTCAGACAGTGCGTTAAATATAAATATCCCTTCCTCAGTATCGGCTGAGTATCTTGAGAGATTAGGTTGATATGATGTTCCTTCATCTTTTGGTGAACTAGCTATATGACGATAAGCGTCCGATGTTCCTTGCTCACTCATACTGTAAACTAACAAATAGTCAAATAACACAAAACAATATTTACACGTAATCACAAAAGTTATTTCCTAACACAGAATTTAAGTGTCAGCAGAACACTTCTTTGGCTTAAACCAGTGGTTGTAGCTCTGATACCACTCTCTGTCGCAACCCCCGACCCCTGCCCGGGAGCGGGTGCCGTGAGATCCAGATCAGTGGTATCGGTGTTTATTAATTTAGCAGCGGAATACATCAGGATCGTAGTTAGGAAATATTTTTATCAGAGTTAAACACCAAACTTTTTATAACAAAACATTGGGATAAAACCCAGGTTCAATTTGACAATACATTTGTAGGGATAAACCCTAATTATTGAAAACAAAAACTCCTTTTTATTTAGGTAACTTTTATAGCCACTTTTCTAAGCCTGCAGTGCTCTCTAGCTGGCTTCTATTTGGCTTTCACATTGTGTTACCTGAAAAGCGTTTTAAAAACATTTTATCAGTAAGAATGTCACACCCCGAATTCCACGAGTCACCGGTGGGCCCGGTGGGGAGTATCGTGACGTGGTTGGCAACATAATAGTCAAACAACACAATATTTAAATGCACAGCGGAAGCAATTGAAAGATATATTTCAACCGAATAAAATATTGTAATATCGTGTATCACAAACAATTGAAAGTTTATCCACAGACGGATCGAAATAAATAAGAAACAGTAGTTCAACAGACGATAGGCATCTTAAGCTTGCGAGACTCTTTATTGATGCTAAGGAGAAAATCCAGCCTATTACGCTTAGTACCTGCATTTAATCTTTTTGGGAAAATACGTCAGTTTACACTGGTAAATACAATCAACTGACTCATTTTAAAAATGATTAAAAATTGATTTGGATGCACGTGGCATAAACATTTTATAACTTGGGATAATTATTTAAATATATAATCTTGTAAAAGAATTACATGTTCCTTATGCGTTCAGTAGCCCGGATTGTGTCCGGGTTAAAGATCAATAGACACACCACATTATTCTTTTATGCACTGACGGGTGTACGCCTACACCCCGCGCTTAAGTCGTGGCCATTTCGTAAAATGATGCCAAGGATATCCGGGACATGGTCATTAACCCCCCAAAGGCTTTAAGTAAACAAAACATATTTAAACGGGCCGATCAAATTATTCAATTAACCACCAAACGATGGAAGATTTAATGCCCGACCAAGCGGTATTTTATATACCGTAACCCAAGCCCGTATAAGGGAAAATAAGTTAAAAGTATTTACCTGAGCAAAGTAATAATCACAATAAGCAAATGCAAGTAGCTTTTACTGGTCCTCCTATTCTGGAACGAAGGTTTATAATAACCTATTAGAATCCTAACGGGTCTTTAATTAAGCTTAAGCTTAGACCGGTTAGTTTCAAAGATACGGTTCGTACGCACGATTAAGCGAAGACCGGATAGAATGTGATTTAGACCCGACAAGTTTGAAGACTTGCTTAATATGGGTTCATTATACACATTCTGGATTTTGAGAATAAACCGATAAGGTTTGACCTGTTTCGGCTAATTTATGTAAACTAGTTACATAAACCGAACGCGTAATAAGCGTAACGGGTATCCGCAAGAGCCATATACAAGTTTCCTAAGTTAACATGCTTCAAATATGTTGTGACATCAGTAAGATGTCTTTTATTATGCCTGAAACGAATTTAAACACAAACTATGCCTCGTAGGGGTAGTTTGGTCATTTACAAGGTTATAAAAGAGTTTAAGTATTAACCTGAGTTACAGGTCTGCTATAATCAGCAAAAATACTTATTTTACTAATTTATAACAGTAGGGTAAAGTATATATGTGAAATTTATCAATTATAACCAAACTATGCACCGTAGGGGCATTTTGGAAATTTCACATAAGCCGAAAAGCTCAAAACTGAAGTCTGAGTTTAACAACTTTTGCTTACTATTAAAATATTATAATTTACCTAAAATATCAGTAGGTATCAACCCTTGTATGTTTAAAATAGTTCTAGTACATACTATGCGTTAAAAACGCTTAAAAAGGCGATTAGAAGCCATTTCCGGGTTCTATACATAAAGCTGATATTTTTATTATTCCAGAAGGCTTAAAATAATTTATTTATCACATCTAATCAGTAGCAAAAGGTTTGGAGTCGATTAGATATGTAAAACTCATTTTATAGCCCGTAAGGGCAAAACCGACAATTACCGGATTAAGCCTATGACTATAAGTTATGCTCAGCCTAAAATTCATTAAAAATATTCAAAAATCCCAAAATAATATATTACATCAGTGGGTAATAAGTTTGATATCAAAAAGTGGGTTTAAATAGGCTATACGCCAATTATGCCGTTTAATCGCTAAAAAGCTTTATAATTGCGCTAATGAGCATAACTCTCAATCTACACCTCAAACTGATGTCAAATTTTGGGTGCAAGTTTATAATTCAGTAACTAAGGTTTCTACTATTTTACATTTTCAAAAATCACGTTTTAAGGTGAAAAGGGCATAATGGTCAACATATGAGCAATTAACGGAATCATGCATATTAATTGGATAACTAATGAACCAAGGTGTATAATCACAGAGGGTTATACTAGCATGTAACCTAGTCCAATTAAAGCTCTGAGGCATTTCCAAAACATGCCTAAACGGGTCAGAACTGAAGTCAAAGCAAAAGTCAAAGCTTTGCGACTTCCGGTTCCTAACCGGGTCTAAACAGTAAATTATCGGGTTGAACATGTTTAGACATGTTCTTACACTAATTACCAAGTTATATTAATGATCAAACAGGTTGAAGGGGTTTTACATTGCTAATTATGCATAAATTAGAAGATAAGCATTCTGTTGACTTTTTAATAACAAGTTTGACCCGACATTTGACCTAGTTAGAGTGGGAATCAGAGGGTGCCCTTTTAAGGGTTTATTGCCCACATAATTACCAACTTATAACTACTTTCAATTCGAATAATCACTGGACCATTAGTGATTAATCGCTAAGTCAACCGTTAATTACGACGGTTTGACTTTTAAGCTAAAACTAAGCAAAAACTTAACTAAGAAAGGTTAGGCAAACTTACTGAAGTCCTATGCACGATTTGTGAAGCTTAGAGAGAAGTCTTGAGCTCCAGAAATGATCCAAAGTGCAGATGGAAGGTGTGAGAAAAATGGTTGCAACCTTGGCCCTTTTATAGTGCTTTAATCACCATGGATTGTTGACACACAACACTACCAATGGTTCCTGATCATCAACACATGTCCCTAAGGTCCTAGGGGTTGCTTAGGGGTCGCCCATGAAGTGGAACAACTGATTAAAGTCGGTTTATGCATGAAAAACGGATATTGTCCAAACTTTCTGCATCTGGGCGGGCCAGGCGGCCCGCGTAAGATGTTGATGATGTCTACGCAGCCCGCTTGGGCCTTGTGTTCAGGCAAAAACGTTTTCAAGTTGTTGCATCTCGTCTCTTGGCCTTTCGAAAGGTCAAGTAAGCTTATTTCTTGCAATTTGACCCCTCCATATTTACCTACAAGGGCTTTAGGACTTATACCCACTTTGTTAAGCCCTCGGTTAACTTTATTGTTACCCGAAAAGTCATAACTTTCAACGTTGACGCTTTAACCCCTTGTATACGAATTTGATCATAACTTTCTCATACGATAACGATACTTTATGAAATTTATATCATGCATTCTAGTGAGCATAATTAACCGTTACAAAGCTTCGGGTTTGTTAAAAGGTCACTCAGAGGTATAACTTAAACATGTTGACACATTTAACCCCTGTAGTTTGTAATCTCTCACTTTCTTTCATATTTAGCTTCGTATGATCCATGATTTATTCGTTTGAAGGTATGAGCATCATGTAGGGTTAATGTACAATATATTTATTCACTGTTGACATTTAGAACTCGTATATTCACATACTTTCCATGATTCTCAACTTTAATCCTTCTATAACATTCTTTCACACGTTCAATCATATGACACGTGTCAACACATTACAGGACGTGAATTTTCGAGGTGTTACATCCTCACCCCCTTAAAAGAAATCTCGACCTCGAGATTTACTGAAATAAATGTGGGTATTTTTCTTTCATTGTGGACTCAACCTCCCACGTGTATTCGGGACCTCTACGGGCATCCCATTTTACCTTTACAATAGGCACATGCTTCCTTCGAAGCTTCTTAACCTGTCAATCTTCAATCGACAATGGTTTTTCCACAAATTTTAAGCTCTCATCTATATGCACATCTGTATGTGGTATGACCAGTGATTCATCAGCGAAACACTTCTTCAGATTGCAGATGTGAAATACATTATGTATACCACTGAGCTCTTCAGGTAAGTTTAGCTTATAGGCAACTGATCCGACACGTTCGATAACCTCAAAACATCCCATGTATCTCGGGCTTAGCTTTCCTTTCTTACCAAATCGCATCACTCCCTTCCAGGGTGATACTTTAAGCAACACCTTGTCACCTACTTCGAAGTGAAAAGATTTACGCTTTGGATCTGCGTAGCTCTTCTGCCTATCTCGGGCAGCTTTGAGACGGTCACGAATCTGGACAATCTTGTCCGTCGTTTCAAAGACTATCTCTGGTCCTGATAATTGGACATCTCCAACTTCCGCCCAACAAACGGGCGTTCTACACTTTCTACCGTATAAGGCCTCGAAAGGCGCAGCCTTGATGCTGGTATGGTAGCTATTGTTGTAGGAGAATTCAATCAATGGTAGGTGGTTATCCCAACTACCACCTAAATCAATTACACATGCACGTAGCATGTCCTCCAATGTCTGGATGGTACGCACACTCTGTCCGTCAGTCTGAGGTTGGTAAGTTGTACTGAAATTTAAGCGCGTGCCCAAAGATTGTTGGAAGCTTTTCCAAAAATGGGACGTGTATCTAGTATCTCTGTCAGAGATAATAGACACAGGTATGCCATGTAAAGCTACAATCTTATCTACATACAGTTGGGCTAACATGTCGGAGCTATAAGTCTTCTTGATGGGTAAGAAATGTGCTGACTTAGTCAGTCTATCTACTATAACCCATATCGTATCATTTCCTTTCCTTGTCTTAGGTAACTTGGTGATAAAATCCATAGTTACCATTTCCCACTTCCACGTAGGAAGTTCAGGCTGTTGAAGCAAACCTGACGGCTTCTGATGTTCTGCTTTGACTTGCGCACACGTCAAGCATTTAGCTACATAGGTAGCTAGAGACTTCTTCAAGCCTATCCACCAATAATTTGCCCTTAGATCCTGGTACATCTTATCGGCTCCAGGATGAACGGAATATTTAGAGCTGTGGGCTTCCTGGAGGATAACATCTCAAAGTCCTCCATAAACTGGAACCCATATTCTTCCATTTAACCTCAGGATTCTGTCCTTTCCCTGAGATAATTGCTCTTCAGTGACTCCCAGCTTTTCATTAGGATAGTTAGCTTCCAGCACAGCTTCCTTCTGTGCAGCTAACAACCTTTCATTTAAACTGTTCTTAATTTCAATGCTCTTGGCATTGATTCGGATGGGTTTCACCCTTTCCTTTCGACTCAAGGCATCAGCGACTACATTCGCCTTGTCGGGATGATATCTGATTTCACAATCATAATCATTTAACGTCTCCATCCATCGGCGCTGTCTCATGCTTAAATCCTTCTGGTTAAACAGGTGCTGGAGGCTCTTGTGATCATAATAGATCACACACTTGATTCCATATAAATAATGCCTCCACAGTTTTAGTGCAAATACAACGGCACCCAACTCCAAGTCATGGGTGGTGTAATTCTTTTCGTGCACTTTTAACTGACGTGATGCATAGGAAATAACTTTGCCTTTCTGAATTAGTACACATCCCATCCCGGTGTGTGATGCATCACAGTATACCACGAATTCTTCTATTCCATCCGGCAACGTCAATACAGGAGCGTTGCTCAACTTCTGTTTAAGGATATCAAAGGATTCTTGCTGCTTAGGGCCCCAAACGAACTTTACTTTCTTCTTAGTCAAGGAAGTTAGGGGTGCAACAATCCTTGAAAAAAATTTCAATGAAACGCCTGTAATATCCTGCCAATCCCAGGAAGCTACGAATCTCTGTAGGTGTCTTTGGCTCTTGGCAGTTCATGACAGCTTCAACCTTAGCGGGGTCCACTTGGATTCCGCGTTCGCTAACTACATGTCCAAGAAATTGGACTTCTCGAAGCCATAATTCACATTTTGAAAATTTGGCGTAGAGTTTCTCATGGTGTAGGAGTTTAAGAATACAGCGAAGGTGTTTCTCATGGTCAGCTTGGCTCTTCGAGTAGATGAGTATGTTGTCGATGAAAACGATGTCGAAATTATCTAAGTAAGGCTTGCAAACGCGATTCATGAGATCCATGAACGCGGCAGGTGCATTAGTGAGCCCAAAAGGCATCACTAGGAACTCGTAATGACCATAACGAGTCCTAAATGCAGTTTTGTGTACGTCCTCATCTCTAACCTTCAGTTGGTGGTAGCCTGACCTCAAGTCAATCTTCGAGAAATAACTTACCCCTTGCAATTGATCGAACAAATCATCGATCCTGGGCAAAGGATACCTATTCTTTATTGTGACCTTGTTAAGCTCACGGTAATTGATGCACAGACGCATCGATCCATCCTTCTTTTTGACAAACAAGACTGGCGCTCCCCAAGGAGACGAACTAGGTTTAATGAAACCTTTGGCTAGCAATTCGTCTAGTTGCGCTCTTAATTCCTTCATTTTTGTTGGTGCCAACCTGTAAGGAGCTCTAGCAACAGGTGCTGCTCCAGGGATGATGTCGATTCTGAATTCCACTTGTCTATCTGGTGGTAAACCAGGTAGTTCTTCAGGAAACACTTCAGGGTATTCAGAAATGACAGGACTATCTTCCATCTTCGGTTTTGGCTCATCAAAAGTCACTTGTGCCATGTAGATGACACAACCCTTCTTCAAGCACTTAGAGGCCTTGAGCATAGTCACTTGCTCAGGCAGTCCATACCGGGTATCTCCTTGAATGGTAAGTGATTCACCAGACGGAGTCTTGATCACCACTTGCTTCTTATTACAGACAATTTGGGCCTGGTTATGAGATAACCAGTCCATACCCAACACGATGTCAAAACCGGCTAACTTAAAGGGAAATAGAGACAGAGGAAAAGAGTGGTTCTTAATGGATATAACACATCCATCTAACACAGTTGAGACGGTTTCTATGGTGCCATCTGCTAACTCCACCTCATAATTCACACTTAAGGTTTTGACAGGTAAATTCATCAATTTGCAAAACTTATCATCTACAAAAGACTTATCAGCGCCTGAATCAAAAAGTACTCTTGCATAGACATCATTTACAAGGAAAGTACCTGTGATCACGTTATCGTCTAGAACCGCTTCCTTTGCATCCATTCTGAAGACTCTAGCATTTGTCTTCTTGGCCTCTTCAGGCTTCTTGGCGTATTTAGGGCAGTTGGTTTTAATGTGCCCTTTCTCATTGCAACTGTAGCACGTTGCATCCTTGAGCTTTTTGCAATCCAAGGTCTTGTGCTCCTTGGACTTGCATATCCCGCAAGCAAAAGTTCTCGACTGAGTCTGCGAGTTCGATTCGAGTCTGCACTTTCCAAAGTGTTGTTTCTTGCAAATCTTGCACTTGGGCTTATCACCAGACTGATGCCCATCTTTCTTTGACTCTGGTTCCTTCTTGTTGTCACCGTTTCCTCGGTGCTTCTTGTTTGACCTCCGTGAATTATCATCTTCACGTTTTCTCTTCTCAGCATCTTTGTTCCTCAGTGATCTTTGTCTGACCGCGTCCAGCGTGAGGGACAGAGATATATCAGCTACGGATCTAAAAGTAGCTGGCCGAGAGGCCTTCACGCTTGCCTTTATCTCGGGGGCTAAACCACTAATAAAACGAGCTATTCTTTTTGGTTCCGGGGTCACTAGATACGGGACCAACCGGGACATTGTGTTGAAGCTCGTGAGGTAAGCTTGACAATCAAGGTTTGTCATTACCAACGATAGAAAATCAGACTCTATCTTCTCCACCTCATGTTGAGGACAGTAATTTTCCCTGATAAGGGCAACAAATTGCTCCCATGACATGTTGTACAATGGGATTTTCCCAGTGGCTTGAATCAGCGATCGCCACCAGGCTAAGGCCTCGCCTTTAAAAGATTGTGACACAAACTTGACTATATCCCTCTCAGCGCACCCGCTGATGTCCACTACCGTGTCCATCTCATCTAACCACGTCATGCAGTCAATGGCTCCTTTTTCCCCAGTGAAATCCCTGGGTTTGCATGAAACAAAGTACTTATAGGAGCAACCCTTGTTACGGGGTTCTTGATTTAGTACAATCTGTTAAGATGGAGCACTGTTGTGGTTTGAGGAGTGTCGATCATCATTTTTCTTGGGTTCTTCCTTTTTGGAAGGTGGCTTCGAATGCGGTGTAGATAGGGTCCTACTCCGAGTCCCACTATATTCTTCATACTGCCGCTCCAAGGCCTTTGTAACAACATCGTCTACTAACGCTTTTAATTCAGCACCCGTTAGATTAATTCGGGCGTTATCATTATTCTCCACTGGGTGACTATTAATTTCATCTGAGTCAGCCATTTTAATTGAACTGCTACATAAAACAAGTACAATAGTTTATTTGGGAGTTTAACATAGATTTGTCTTTTATGGCAATTCATTAACCACGGTAAACAGAGACCATATTTGGTTAATTTATTAATCATATTTGTTTAGGATTTTTATTATAATTTATCCTAATTATAAAACAATAACAGTTTTATTAGTAGCACAAAAGGCTTAGTCACAAGGACATTTTTAAATTTTAAGCCATGATTTCAGAGAATCAAGGCTCTTTAAGGTTTGAACCTAGTTCATTACCCTTTTTCGGACAGGGAGTCATAGCTACCACTGTCTTTTGGCTCATGTAGAAATGAGCAAGGCCCGTAGGCATTATATTGCCAATGTATGGTCAAAATATGATCATCTTAATTGATGATCTAAACCCATGATTCAGAGATCATTAACTTGGGTTAGGAATCTTCTAAAGAATCCTATTACTAAGATGACGTGTGTGATTTTAACGAATCACGTCTGCCAGGAGCGTTAACATGTTTACAGATGTTAACAGGGATTCGAATCTTTTAAACAGGTCTTACCATCATGGCCAGGTCTTCACAATGACACTCAGGCTAGGTTTCACTCTTAAGATTCTTATTCAATATTTATATAGGCAGATTATTTTTAAAAGGAATGATTTTGATTTATTTATTCCATATAATATATTTATGCATATAATAGCAAAATAAAATTTATAAATTAAACAATCCATTAATTATTAATAGGTTACACGTCGCCCTAAACGGGACTTTTTAATAAAGCTACATACCCACGCAGGGGTCAAATTGAAATACTAGTCCACGCAGGGACTTAAACAAACAACACACCCTCGTAGGGGTTAACAGAAAGATAGGCCCACGCAGGGGTTCAAAATAAACAACAAACATACATACCCACACAGGGGCTAATACAGCAAGACGGGCCCACGCAGGGGCTCAACTGATACAAGGAAATTACAACAACAGTGGAAGGATTCAATGGTCCTTCTTGCTCTTCCCTTTTATTAGGCTTGTCAATCCTTGGAAGAAAGTTTGTCGCTCCCTGCGATCTCGGTGAAAGTCTCGCTCGACCTGGTCCAGTCTCTGAAGAATTTCCTCCCGTTCTGGGGGAGAAAACCGTGGCGGCTGCGATTGTGTCCGTATTATAGGTCTGGCAGGTATCTGGTACCCATGAGTTGGGTACCCTGCTCCCCAAGGAGCTCCATACGGTCCTTCAGGGTTCAAGGCGTTGTAATTGGACGCTACCAAGTATGGGTCGGCTTCAGTGTAATTGTAGTTGGTGTGAACCGGCGGCCCAAACGGGTTGTACATCATTGAACCCGTATATGCAGGGATTGGGTTATCAAAACCCATCGGTGGTGGGTGCGGTGCAACTGGGTTCGAAGGTCCACCCATTTGTGGATCTTCTTGAAGTGGCAGATAATGACTGCCACTTGATTGTCGAGGAGAGCTAAAATGAAAATCTCCTCCTCGCGCGGACATCCGCGCTCCGATTCTCATACGCCTCGGCGGTTGCGGAGGTGCCGGCTGAACTGGTGGCGGTGGTGGCGGTGGCGTGACTGCCACAAATCGTGAATCCTCAGAGGGATCCTGCTGCTGCTGCTGGTGTGGCGACGAATGGTGCGAGGGTGTAAAATACCACTCGTGCTGGTTAAATCGCGCCTGGTAACTGTCCGGACCATGGTAGGGTGATCCGTGAAAAGATGAACCATCTGAGACCTCGATAGGATGGTTCGGAGTTCCGGTTGCGGGCTCGATTGGATTGGTGTCCTCGTCCATATCTTCTGCATGATCGCCGGAGAAATGATCCTCCGGCCCCAATGGGTTAAAACCCACTGGTTCTTGTATGTAATTGGCCGGGTTAAACCGGCCCCTAAAAACAGGTGTAGGGTCACCAAAAGAATGGTGCGATAGGGATCGTTGAAGAGGTATGTAAGAAGGTTGAGGGTTGTTGGGCTCATTTTCCGAATGTGGCCCATATGAGTTGTGAATGGGAGGTGTCGAACTGTGCGATACAGATCGTCTAGCTGGTTCAAATAGGTTCCTCCGGTTTTCTCTAGGGTCAGCACTCGCTGTGGTGGTAGGAGCTCGCATGTGCGAAGGTCCTGCCTCGTCGTCATTGGGGGCGGTGATTGGCCCCTTGCCTCGTCCTCTTCGTCGAAAGAATCTTGGCGGCAAAATTAATCCTGTCAATACAACATGAGATAACGACAAGAATATATAAAATAAAGGACAAAACAAAACCAAACAAAGTAGACTTTGTCCTATGTTATTTGTCTAGACTCGAAAATTTTGAAATGTGCAATTGTGTAACTGAGATTAAACACAAAAGGCTAGTGTTTAATTCACTCAGTGTTGGCTCTGATACCAACCTGTCACACCCCGAATTCCACGTGTCACTGGTGGGCCCGGTGGGGAGTTTCGTGACGTGGTTGGCAACATAATAGTCAAACAACACAATATTTAAATGCACAGCGGAAGCAATTGAAAGATATATTTCAACCGAATAAAATATTGTAATATCGTGTATCACAAACAGTTGAAAGTTTATCCACAGACGGATCGAAATAAATAAGAAACAGTAGTTCAACAGACAATAGGCATCTTAAGCTTGCGAGACTCTTTATTGATGCTAAGGAGAAAATCCAGCCTATTACGCTTAGTACCTGCATTTAATCTTTTTGGGAAAATACGTCAGTTTAAACTGGTAAATACAATCAACTGACTCATTTTAAAAAAAATTAAAAATTGATTTGGATGCACATGGCATAAACATTTTATAACTTGGGATAATTATTTAAATATATAATCTTGTAAAAGAATTACATGTTCCTTATGCGTTCAGTAGCCCGGATCGTGTCCGGTTTAAAGATCAATAGACACACCACATTATTCTTTTATGCACTGACGGGTGTACGCCTACACCCCGCGCTTAAGTCGTGGCCATTTCGTAAAATGATGCCAAGGATATCCGGGACATGGTCATTAACCCCCCAAAGGCTTTAAGTAAACAAAACATATTTAAACGGGCCGATCAAATTATTCAATTAACCACCAAACGATGGAAGATTTAATGCCCGACCAAGCTGTATTTTATATACCGTAACCCAAGCCCGTATAAGGGAAAATAAGTTAAAAGTATTTACCTGAGCAAAGTAATAATCACAATAAGCAAATGCAAGTAGCTTTTACTGGTCCTCCTATTCTGGAACGAAGGTTTATAATAACCTATTAGAATCCTAACGGGTCTTTAATTAAGCTTAAGCTTAGACCGGTTAGTTTCAAAGATACGGTTCGTACGCACGATTAAGCGAAGGATAGGATGAGATTTAGACCCGACAAGTTTGAAGACTTGCTTAATATGGGTTCATTATACACATTCTGGATTTTGAGAATAAACCGATAAGGTTTGACCCGTTTCGGCTAATTTATGTAAACTAGTTACATAAACCGAACCGAACGCGTAATAAGCATAACGGGTATCCGCAAGAGCCATATACAGGTTTCCTAAGTTAATATGCTTCAAATATGTTGTGACATCAGTAAGATGTCTTTTATTATGCCCGAAACGAATTTAAACACAAACTATGGCTCGTAGGGGTAGTTTGGTCATTTACAAGGTTATAAAAGAGTTTAAGTATTAACCCGAGTTACAGGTCTGCTATAATCAGCAAAAATACTTATTTTACTAAGTTATAACAGTAGGGTAAAGTATATATGTGAAATTTATCAATTATAACCAAATTATGCACCGTAGGGGCATTTTGGTAATTTCACATAAGCCGAAAAGCTCAAAACTGAAGTCTGAGTTTAAAAACTTTTGCTTACTGTTAAAATATTATAATTTACCTAAAATATCAGTAGGTATCAACCCTTGTATGTTTAAAATAGTTCTAGTACATACTATGTGTTAAAAACGCTTAAAAGGCATTTAGAAGCCATTTCCGGGTTCTATACATAAAGCTGATATTTTTATTATTCTAGAAGGCTTAAAATAATTTATTTATCACATCTAATCAGTAGCAAAAGGTTTGGAGTTGATTAGATATGTAAAACTCATTTTATAGGCCGTTAGGGCAAAACCGACAATTACCGGATTAAGCCTATGACTATAAGTTATGCTCAGCCTAAAATTAATTAAAAATCTTCAAAAATCCCAAAATAATATATTACATCAGTGGGTAATAAGTTTGATATCACAAAGTGGGTTTAAATAGGCTATACGCTAATTATGCCGTTTAATCGCAAAAAAGCTTTATAATTGCGCTAATGAGCATAACTCTCAATCTACACCTCAAACGGATGTCAAATTTTGGGTGCAAGTTAATAATTCAGTAACTAAGGTTTCTACTCTTTTATATTTTCAAAAATCATGTTTTAAGGTGAAAAGGGCATAATGGTCAACATATGAGCAATTAACGGAATCATGCATATTAATTGGATAACTAATGAACCAAGGTGTATAATCACAGAGGGTTATACTAGCATGTAACCTAGTCCAATTAAAGCTCCGAGGCATTTCCAAAACATGCCTAAACGGGTCAGAACTGAAGTCAAAGCAAAAGTCAAAGCTTTGCGACTTCCGGTTCCGAACCGGGTCTAAACAGTAAATTGTCGGGTTGACCATGTTTAGACATGTTCTTACACTAATTACCAAGTTATATTAATGATCAAACAGGTTGAAGGGGTTCTACATTGCTAATTATGCATAAATTAGAAAATAAGCATTCTGTTGACTTTTTAATAACAAGTTTGACCCGACATTTGACCTAGTTAGAGTGGGAATCAGAGGGTGCCCTTTTAAGGGTTTATTGCCCACATAATTACCAACTTATAACTACTTTCAATTCGACTAATCACTGGACCATTAGTGATTAATCTCTAAGTCAACCGTTAATTACGACGGTTTGACTTTTAAGCTAAAACTAAGCAAAAACTTAACTAAGAAAGGTTAAGCAAACTTACTGAAGTCCTATGCACGATTTGTGAAGCTTAGAGAGAAGTCTTGAGCTCCAGAAATGATCCAAAGGGCAGATGGAAGGTGTGAGAAAAATGGTTGCAATCTTGGCCCTTTTATAGTGCTTTAATCACCATGGATTGTTGACACACAACACTACCAATGGTTCCTGATCATCAACACATGTCCCTAAGGTCCTAGGGGTTGCTTAGGGGTCGCCCATGAAGTGGAACAACTGATTAAAGTCAGTTTATGCGTGAAAAACGGATGTTGTCCAAACTTTCTGCATCTGGGCGGGCCAGGCGGCCCGCGTAAGATGTTGATGATATCTACGCGGCCCGCTTGGGCCTTGTGTTCAGGCAAAAACGTTTTCAAGTTGTTGCATCTCGTCTCTTGGCCTTTCGAAAGGTCAAGTAAGCTTATTTCTTGCAATTTGACCCCTCCATATTTACCTACAAGGGCTTTAGGACTTATACCCACTTTGTTAAGCCCTCGGTTAACTTTATTGTTACCCGAAAAGTCATAACTTTCAACGTTGACGCTTTAACCCCTTGTATACGAATTTGATCATAACTTTCTCATACGATAACAATACTTTATGAAATTTATGTCGTGCATTCTAGTGAGCATAATTAACTGTTACAAAGCTTCAGGTTTGTTAAAAGGTCACTCAGAGGTATAACTTAAACATGTTGACACATTTAACCCCTGTAGTTTGTAATCTCTCACTTTCTTTCATATTTAGCTTCGTATGATCCATGATTTATTCGTTTGAAAGTATGAGCATCATTTAGGGTTAATGTACAATATATTTATTCACTGTTGACATTTAGAACTCGTATATTCACATACTTTCCATGATTGTCAACTTTAATCCTTCTATAACATTCTTTCACACGTTCAATCATATGACACGTGTCAACACATTACAGGACGTGAATTTTCGAGGTGTTACAAAGAAATACTGGCGAGTGCATCCCAGTTTAATCAAAATGGTTTTACAATTTCACTGTATTGAGAGCAATTATAGTGTTTATATCTACACAATTACTCATTCATTACTATCCACACCAAACTTATGGGTCATATTACTCATTGGCTAACTCTTTGTCCAATGGTAACGTCTTTCACATTTTGTATACAAAACCCTAACATACCGGCAGTAATTGTAGAATACATAGACTCAATCACTGTTAAGTATATTTTAAAACATTTGAAGTTTTGTAAAAACAGTTTACAAAAAGGTGACAAAAAGTAAGATGTACTCACATTGTTTACTTAGGTAAATCTAAAGCTTCCTGGTGATCTCCTGGTTATTATCTATTAAAATTAAACAATGCACCCGTGTTAGTAAAGTAACCCAAATCACATTAACCATACAACTCGAGACAGAATTTCAATGACTGAGTCAGGCGGAGCCTTGACACGCATTACAGAATCCTAGATAAATCGGGTGTAACACGAGACATAACTCCAACGACTGAGTCAGGCAGAGCCTTGACATACGTTACGGAGCCCTAGATCGATCGTGTAGGGTAATAGCAGGGTTATAATACTTACAACGAGGCAGAGCTTTGCTTTATAGTGGGTATTATGCCCGGGTATAATAATAACTATCAAAAAGTGAGAGAGTGAAGGGGTAAGGTCCCAAAAACCTCGCTTCGAGTACTTGGGACCATACCACAACCTCATCTTCTAACCTTCTTTAAAACCTTGCGCGGCCGCGCACTGGTCTTACAAAAAGGGAACTAAGAAGAAAAACAACAAGCAACACCTGCGCGCCAAAATGAAATCAATAAATCCTTGCGCCTCTCTCCATGACAAAAGGATAAAAATCCCAATAAGCACTCCCGCTTGAATAATACCCAGACTTGGATATTATTCACTTCACTGATACCACACGATAAGAGGCCACGCCGGATTACAGCTGTAATCTTCTGGAAGACCCAATCGTGCACCACCAGACGGTTATAACCGTCTGAGCCACGTGTCATCATCCCGGGCTCCCTTGAAGACACAATGATGGCATGGAATTGGAGAGAAATCTCCACTTGCCCACTTTCCACATGGCAATACCCCAGCCGTCTGAGCCACGTGTCATCATCCGTGTGCTCTCACGTCTGATTAAGAGGATTGACGGAAGGGGAAAATAACCGCTTACGGAGTTAACATCTTCCGTCAACATTTCAATAACAGGTTTTCCCACCCAAAACTTCTTCTATAAATAGAAGAGTAATTCAGGTATAATTTCCAAGTTACTTTCACTTTACTCATACTTCTTCTTCTTCATATACCGATACTTATTCTCACGCCGGAGGGTGGTCACGAAGAGAACCCCCATTCTCCCCGTGGCGAGGCTAACGGTGTTTGTTTTGCAGTTATTGAGAAGAAGAGAAGATCTGTCCCTTTGAACCAAACGAGAGAGAACCACCCCTTTTTATGCAGAACCTAACCCCCTGGATTATCTGATTCCGGTCATTGATCCAATGTTTCTTCATTGGCGCCCACCGATTTCTCTGTTTCACCTGTTTTTTCTCGTTTTGATTCATATTTTCTTCACTCTCTGTTTCATATGGCAGAGAATTCACCATTGCACCCATCAAGTCCTCGATCTGAATTCAAGGGTTTTGCAACCCGAGATGTCCAGGTCGACGGAATCATGGGGAGTAAAGAAAGCAACAACAGTCATTTGGAAGAAAATGACTCAATGATACAAACAGGAGTTCATAACCGTTCAGATCCACTCCTAGAAAGAACTCTCGAATACTGGTTCAACAGATTCCAGATCGCTATGAACCAAATTTTCACACAAAACATCAGATCTGAATTGTCAAATGTCAGATCTGATACCGTGGCAAAAAGAAGAGGAAAATTTGACACTGCAGTATAGGACCCACAGATACCTAGTCAGTGGGACATCCAATCTAGTAGTCATGCCGAGATGATTCAAAAATCAGAAGATACCAACCATCAGGAAGCCAAAACAAAGCAGATAAACATGGTGCAAGGAGGTTCCTCACGAAGGCCAAACAAACGAAGCCATAATCAGCATTGGAGAGCAACAAGTTGTATTTCCTGTTGTTCCTGGGGGACCTCAGGAAGAACAACCAGTAATTATCACCGGTATCTTCGGCCATTACAGAACGGATTATATGTTCATAGATCCAGGAAGCTCGATGGATATAATCTATGAACAATGTTTCAAACAGCTTGATCCAGAAGATAAAGCATGTTTAGAGCCAGTTGATTTTCCCCTCACTGGTTTCTGCAACGAAGCTGTGTTCCCATTGGGACAAATTGCATTTCCTGTGACTCTCTCAGATGGCAAGCATTCGCGCACAGTCACAATAAATTTCATGGTTATGACAGCAACATCGCGCCACGATGTATTGCTGGGAAGAAGATCGCAAAGAGAGTTCAGCATGATTACTTCCATCCCACACACTGCTGGTGGCTTTCCAACGGAAACCGGAGTAGCAATTATGTATTCAAGCAAGGAAGTCATGTACGTGGACGATGAGCCACCAACAAAGGTTGCCAAACCATCAGAACCAAATGATCCGGAAAAATGGGTTCTCAACGAAGAGTATCCAGAGCAGACCATCTTACTAGGGCACGACATTTCACCTGCAATGCGGATACAGTTGAAGGAATTACTTTCATGTTGCAAGACTTTTATCATTACTACATGCAACACGATATAGTTCTAATAATGCATAGAACAGAACTGGCACCATTATCAGACAAACTAAAAGCACTGGCGGGAGTTCAGTACTTAGACAGACATCATGTTAAGACACAGAATGAGCCCCAGAACCAAGTGATACACTAGGATAGTGTGTAGGGAAGTAAGGACCACAAAACTGCATGCCTAAGTGATAATTTAAGTGCCAAAAAGTTCCTAAAACCCACTTAAAGTGCTGAATTCAGCATTTTTCAGCAAAAATCAATATTTTAACAAGTTGGTAACATACAAAAATATGACTAAATGGTCCTGAATGCTTTCCTAAGTGTCGGGAATGAAATGTGTCGCAAAAGGGTACGTAAAGATCACTAAACGGTATAGTTTGATACTTTAACGAACCGGTATCTAACCGAACAACCGGACACTACCCGAAACATCAAAATTATACTAGAAGCATTATTTTGATATTTTTGAGCTAGTTATGATCCCCGAACACCCTAACACACTATATAACACATGATATGCTTAACACCTAATTAATACACTTGAAATCTAACTAGATCTCTTAACTTATCATTCAACACCAACTAAGACCCCCCCCCCCCCTTAATGTAACACCCATGTCACTCCAACCATCAAACAAATGCCAAACCAATGAAATATTTTATTTCATACTTGGGATTTGTAAAAATATGTGTATCGTTTGCACATATTAATTCTTGTTCGATTTCAAGCTCTAAATCGCTTTCTGGAAGGTTATACGCGCACTGATGTGTAGATATAACCAGTTTAATCCAACGAACACTCCGGAATAGTGAAATAGGCTTAACATACCTTAAATAACCTTTACATAACTTAGATATAAGTTTTGGAAGGTTTGGTGTGGTGAAATCAAAGTTTAATCGCTTACAGGGACTAAAGTTGACAAACTACGAAAGTATGCCAATTTGAACTGTAACAGACCTTCCAGGACATGACCATAAGTTAAACATACCATAAATATCCTTTACATAGCTTAGAAATAGGCTTTGAGGTGTTCGGTATGCTAAAATAAACTTTTGTGTCATTCAGGGACTAAAAGCGTCAAAAAGTGCACAAGTTTGCATTTTTACGCGTAACTTACGTTCTGAATACATCCGGACATCCAAAAATTTATGTAAGCACTAAAATATTTTATTTTAGTGTTCGGCATAAGAAAAATCCATTCGTCGCGTCATTTGGATCGTTTTTCGCGCTTGTGCGCATTCCGTCGTAATTAACCGAACAACGCAACCGTACGGCTAAACGAACCGACATCCGAGATATTTTTGAACACATTTTAAGTTCCCTATACTTTAACTTCATTTTAGAGCTTTGAAATGGGGTTAACGGGCCTTAAACGTGTCGAAAATGGGCTGAATGGATGACAGGGACTAAAAGTGTAATTCTGCCAAACTATGGCCTAGCGGTGCGCTACACTTTTAGTGTAGCGGTGCGCTAGCCATGCTCAGACCAGATGCAGAGTACTAAACAGCCTGTTTTCAGCAGATTAACCCACACCCACATGTTTCCAATTGTCTAGTCATCTGATAAGGATGGATTTCTAGCCACCATAAGGTTCCGATAAGTGTACGGGTTGGATTCATGGCACGTTTTCCATGAAACGATCCTAACGGTTCGGGTATTCCTATAAATACCCAACCCACACAACCTCATTTTGCACAAGAATTCTGATTTGAGAGCTCTAAGTTGAAACCATTGTTTCATACCTGAGTTCTTGGATCGGGATTAGCATTCGGGGACCCTTCGTAAGTATTCTTTCGTTCTTTTCCTTATTTTATTGCTTTTAGAGTCAGAAAGTCAAACTTTGTTTGACTTTCAGCATTGACCAGCTTATGGTCAATGCGAAGTTCGTTTGAACTTCGCAACGTGATTGTAATCACGTTGGTCATAGTCCCTTGGGACTATGTCCACTGGTTACCACGTTGTCTAGGGTCGTAGGGTAGGCGATCTAATAAATCGCCTATACCTTCGAACCCGACCCAGTTTGGTCGATCATTAGGATCCGACCAAATACATTAGGTGACCATAGTAGGTAGGGAATAACCTTCCGAGGTTATACCCTATGGTCACATCGTTTAAGTAGTTGTATGATAGGTAGTTTATATGCCTTAGGTAAATTACTAGAATACCCTTTTCATGTATAATTGGTAATTAAGCATATGTAACCTAAACCTTTGCCACATAACTGATTATGTAACATGATTAGGCATATAACACTTGTCATAGGGCTAGTTAGGCGGTCCGAACGCGTTTCACGCGAACGACGCGTTAAAGTAGCATAAGCTACCTAAACGGGTCGTAATGGGTCGTAAACACTTAGGTTAAGTTTCATTTAGTATGTAGGCTTTGTTAAACCAAATGACACGAGTCTCTACACTCGTTTGGTTTACAAACCCTAATGCTACCCAATCTTCCGATCTAGGTCCGGTTTATTAACATAGTTACCTATACTAGGTGCCGTTTGATATCCGCGATCTCTAGCATTGTTTAGCTGTTACTCAAGGACTACTGAGCAATCTCAAGTGAGTACATAGACCCCTCTTTTACTGTTTTCCAAACTGTTTTGGGGTGGAACACATGTGCCTACTTGTTACTTTCATGCTTTCCTGTTTTCGCATCATATACTGCTATGTTCGTTAGTACATTATAGTACATGATTTCATTACCTTTTATGCTATGTATGTACATTGGGTGCATACTTAGTACATTGTTTTACATTGCTTTTCTGTTGCATATGCTCATCCAGTATATGAACACATTATATTGCATTGTGAACCGTTTATATCTGTGAACCGTTTATATCTGTGAACCGTTTGTATCTGTGAACCGTTTATATCTGTGAACCGTTTATATCTGTGAACCGTTTATATCTGTGAACCGTTTATATCTGTGAACCGTTTGTATCTGTGAACCGTTTATATCTGTGAACCGTTTGTATCTGTGAACCGTTTGTATCCGTGAACCGTTTGTATCTGTGAACCGTGTGAACCGTATTTGACCATACATAAACATTTCTACTATTGTTAAGCATTACTTGGTGGTTTGGTTTGATTAAGTGATTAAGTAACGATGCGTGTGTAATATGATACAAGCATGGTGGATACGCCGCTGGTACTTCCTATATATAAGTGTTTGTATGGTATCACACATTGTAGCGTTATTTGAATCATTTCAGTTTGATACATATAACATTTTATACAAATAACATGCTTTTTACAATACATTGTTTTACAAACAACTTAACTTATACAAACTCATTTTAAAATGGTTATTCATTTAACCATACATTATTCTCTTATTTATACATATCATCTGATCTTATCGTTTTTCAAATGATTTACAAAACAAAGCAAATAACAAGGTTCATGACTAAACATTTTCTCAAACATAAGTCATGAAACCTATTTTCACAAAACCTATGTATCTCACAGGCATTTTTATGCTGACGTACCTATTTTCACATGTGTTTTTCAGGAGTTGTTGCATAAGATGATCAAGATACACATAGGCAGACTTGGGCTTTAGTGACAATAAAAGATACAAGACTAGTTAATTATGTTGTATTTCCTTGTTTGTTAAGACATTGTAACACTTTTAATCAATAAAACGAAACTTCAATTGCCATGGATTTGAAACAATTAATTCTGTTACAACACTCCCCGACATTTCCGCCACGTTTTGTATGTTCTACGTGGTCGGGGTGTGACAGAAAAGATGGTATCAGAGCCAATGGTTATAGGGAATTAGGTTATTAGTAATGCTTTGACCTAGTCTATAACCTTCTTAGGACCCTAACGCGAGTTTACTTGCGTTTAGTCATAAAACAATACTGTCACCTATCCTTAGGTGACGAACACAACAAGAACATAAATTTCAAAACCGCTTTGAAAACTAATCATCTGTTCTAGGATGATTTATTACAAGGTTTTGAACCCTCTGTTATAAGGTTTTGAACCCCTTTGAGTTTTCAAACTCTCGTCAAGGTTTTGGGTTTTTAATAATGTGAACACGTGCAAACTGGAAGGGTGAATGCCTGTATTCTGGGTTTTCTGTCTAGGCAAGCACTTCGTATACATCTCATCAGACGCGAGACCAGTTGTGCTTACCTGGGAATTCTTGGGATGAGTGTTCACTTATAGGCGAGCATGTCTTCGCGATACATTATATTGACCCGCTTACTTTGATTAGTCACTCTCTCATTTGTTTGCCTTTGGTGACAAACAAATGGTCACAATCTACATGCCTTGTCATTTCCTTTTGACTATCTTTCGCTTGTTTCCTCCTATGCCTTTCGTTATCTTCAAGATGCTTCTTCATCGCAACAACAATGTCCGAACCAGGTGCTGCAATTACCCAGCGAATAGGCGTCGTACTCCAGAGGACCGTTGACTTAGCTATCACCATGACTAGCCTCAGGGGTGAAGCTGTATAAGGGAACTGCTCCTTGGTGCAATCAATGCCATCGTCATTATTCAAATCAAATACCTTGTTTCAAATGTACCCACGGTGGACGATGGAGACATTTGGTTAACATATGTCGCTTTGCAATCCAAAGCAAAGCTGTTACAAATCCTGCTGCTGCTCAACCTTCAAACTCTGCTTCATATGTCGCTTGGCATATCTGGCGCCTCAACCTCATGAACTTTCTACCTTGTGTATCGACGTAAGCACGCCTAGTGCAAGGTGTCGGAACACTCTCGTTACACAAAATTCCAAAATCCAAAATACTATCTTTCTATCTTCATAATTTGATCCTTATGGATGATTATCATTCATCGGAGTCCTTAATTGGATTCCTTATGTATCTAAATTCAAACATTTCGGTTCCTTATAATCGAAATTGAATTTTCTTTTTAAAGATCTTTCTATCTTCATAGTTAGATTCTTGATAAGGTTTAAAGTACCAAATGAAATCCACGGAATGGATTCCTGGTGTGCTTTAAGTATCCGCGTCCAAAGATAACAAATTAATAAACAAATTAAACAACTATGTGATTATGTGCTTCTGTGTTTCCTTTTTATGTTTTTGGTGTAATCTAAGTTTTTGTTATCCAAATCCTCGTAGAAACTTCCATATCTTCGTATAAGGGATTCATGGTAGGATATCCAAAGGTACTATATTAAATCCTCAATGGGCTTTTACGTTGTAGTTAAGTCCCTTGGATTATATTGTACCATTCCATAATTAGACCCCTGAGTGGTCTAGGTAAACAGATTGATCCTAAAATCTGGTTAGGAATATCATGTGATGATATAGCTGAAAGGACTCCTTGGTGCCCTAATTAAAAAGGATCCTTTGTCGATCTAATTAAAAGGACCCTATGGTAGTCTAGTCACGCTCATCACAGGTTTGATTTTCCTCCCCTCCACATTACAAGCAAATTGTGCGGACTATGCAAGGAATTGCGTAATTATGGATGCATACATAATTATGGAATTCAGTGCACAGAAACCACAGCAAATTTTGTCATGTGTCTAGAGTCTATTCCGTTCATTTTTGTTTCTGAAGATGTAAAATGACTATTCCGTTCATTTTTGTTTCTGAAGATGTAAAATGACTATTCCGTTCATTTTTGTTTCTGAAGATGTAAAATGACTATTCCGTTCATTTTTGTTTCTGAAGATGTAAAATGACTATTCCGTTCATTTTTGTTTCTGAAGATGTAAAATGACTATTCCGTTCATTTTTGTTTCTGAAGAAATAGTGAAAAATGACTCTTGTCGTTCATTTTTGGTTTCTGAAGAAATGGTGAAAAATGACTCTTGTCGTTCATTTTTGGTTTCTGAAGAAATGGTGAAAAATGACTCTTGTCGTTCATTTTTGGTTTCTGAAGAAATGGTGAAAAATGACTCTTGTCGTTCATTTTTGGTTTCTGAAGAAATGGTGAAAAATGACTCTTGTCGTTCATTTTTGGTTTCTGAAGAAATGGTGAAAAATGACTCTTGTCGTTCAGTTTTGGTTTCTGAAGAAATGGTGAAAAATGACTCTTGTCGTTCATTTTTGGTTTCTGAAGAAATGGTGGAAAATGACTCTTCTCGTTCATTTTCGGTTCTGAAGAGGTTGTGGAAAAAGACTCATTTCGTTCATTTTCGTTTCTGAAGAATGCCTGTTGAAAATAACTCTGTTCATTTTTCATTTCTGAAAAATGTTCGTTAAAGAGAAATTACAGGGTTATGTCTTGTTCATCTTTGATGGTTATTTAACACAAAGTCACAAATAGACTCCTACGAATTAATTTCGGGACGAAATTTCCTAAAGTAGGGGAGACTGTAACACCCGTGTCACTCCAACCATCAAACAAATGCCAAACCAATGAAATATTGTATTTCATACTTGGGATTTGTAAAAATATGTGTATCGTTTGCACATATTAATTCTTGTTCGATTTCAAGCTCTAAATCGCTTTCTGGAAGGTTATACGCGCACTGATGTGTAGATATAACCAGTTTAATCCAACGAACACTCCGGAATAGTGAAATAGGCTTAACATACCTTAAATAACCTTTACATAACTTAGATATAAGTTTTGGAAGGTTTGGTGTGGTGAAATCAAAGTTTAATCGCTTACAGGGACTAAAGTTGACAAACTACGAAAGTATGCCAATTTGAACTGTAACAGACCTTCCGGGACATGACCATAAGTTAAACATACCATAAATATCCTTTACATAGCTTAGAAATAGGCTTTGAGGTGTTCGGTATGCTAAAATAAACTTTTGTGTCATTCAGGGACTAAAAGCGTCAAAAAGTGCACAAGTTTGCATTTTTACGCGTAACTTACGTTCTGAATACATCCGGACATCCAAAAATTTATGTAAGCACTAAAATATTTTATTTTAGTGTTCGGCATAAGAAAAATCCATTCGTCGCGTCATTTGGATCGTTTTTCGCGCTTGTGCGCATTCCGTCGTAATTAACCGAACAACGCAACCGTACGGCTAAACGAACCGACATCCGAGATATTTTTGAACACATTTTAAGTTCCCTATACTTTAACTTCATTTTAGAGCTTTGAAATGGGGTTAACGGGCCTTAAACGTGTCGAAAATGGGCTGAATGCATGACAGGGACTAAAAGTGTAATTCTGCCAAACTATGGCCTAGCGGTGCGCTACACTTTTAGTGTAGCGGTGCGCTAGCCATGCTCAGACCAGATGCAGAGTACTAAACAGCCTGTTTTCAGCAGATTAACCCACACCCACATGTTTCCAATTGTCTAGTCATCTGATAAGGATGGATTTCTAGCCACCATAAGGTTCCGACAAGTGTACGGGTTGGATTCATGGCACGTTTTCCATGAAACGATCCTAACGGTTCGGGTATTCCTATAAATACCCAACCCACACAACCTCATTTTGCACAAGAATTCTGATTTGAGAGCTCTAAGTTGAAACCATTGTTTCATACCTGAGTTCTTGGATCGGGATTAGCATTCGGGGACCCTTCGTAAGTATTCTTTCGTTCTTTTCCTTATTTTATTGCTTTTAGAGTCAGAAAGTCAAACTTTGTTTGACTTTCAGCGTTGACCAGCTTATGGTCAATGCGAAGTTCGTTTGAACTTCGCAACGTGATTGTAATCACGTTGGTCATAGTCCCTTGGGACTATGTCCACTGGTTACCACGTTGTCTAGGGTCGTAGGGTAGGCGATCTAATAAATCGCCTATACCTTCGAACCCGACCCAGTTTGGTCGATCATTAGGATCCGACCAAATACATTAGGTGACCATAGTAGGTAGGGAATAACCTTCCGAGGTTATACCCTATGGTCACATCGTTTAAGTAGTTGTATGATAGGTAGTTTATATGCCTTAGGTAAATTACCAGAATACCCTTTTCATGTATAATTGGTAATTAAGCATATGTAACCTAAACCTTTGCCACATAACTGATTATGTAACATGATTAGGCATATAACACTTGTCATAGGGCTAGTTAGGCGGTCCGAACGCGTTTCACGCGAACGACGCGTTAAAGTAGCATAAGCTACCTAAACGGGTCGTAATGGGTCGTAAACACTTAGGTTAAGTTTCATTTAGTATGTAGGCTTTGTTAAACCAAATGACACGAGTCTCTACACTCGTTTGGTTTACAAACCCTAATGCTACCCAATCTTCCGATCTAGGTCCGGTTTATTAACATAGTTACCTATACTAGGTGCCGTTTGATATCCGCGATCTCTAGCATTGTTTAGCTGTTACTCAAGGACTACTGAGCAATCTCAAGTGAGTACATAGACCCCTCTTTTACTGTTTTCCAAACTGTTTTGGGGTGGAACACATGTGCCTACTTGTTACTTTCATGCTTTCCTGTTTTCGCATCATATACTGCTATGTTCGTTAGTACATTATAGTACATGATTTCATTACCTTTTATGCTATGTATGTACATTGGGTGCATACTTAGTACATTGTTTTACATTGCTTTTCTGTTGCATATGCTCATCCAGTATATGAACACATTATATTGCATTGTGAACCGTTTATATCTGTGAACCGTTTATATCTGTGAACCGTTTGTATCTGTGAACCGTTTATATCTGTGAACCGTTTATATCTGTGAACCGTTTATATCTGTGAACCGTTTATATCTGTGAACCGTTTGTATCTGTGAACCGTTTATATCTGTGAACCGTTTGTATCTGTGAACCGTTTGTATCCGTGAACCGTTTGTATCTGTGTACTGTGTGAACCGTATTTGACCATACATAAACATTTCTACTATTGTTAAGCATTACTTGGTGGTTTGGTTTGATTAAGTGATTAAGTAACGATGCGTGTGTAATATGATACAAGCATGGTGGATACGCCGCTGGTACTTCCTATATATAAGTGTTTGTATGGTATCACACATTGTAGCGTTATTTGAATCATTTCAGTTTGATACATATAACATTTTATACAAATAACATGCTTTTTACAATACATTGTTTTACAAACAACTTAACTTATACAAACTCATTTTAAAATGGTTATTCATTTAACCATACATTATTCTCTTATTTATACATATCATCTGATCTTATCGTTTTTCAAATGATTTACAAAACAAAGCAAATAACAAGGTTCATGACTAAACATTTTCTCAAACATAAGTCATGAAACCTATTTTCACAAAACCTATGTATCTCACAGGCATTTTTATGCTGACGTACCTATTTTCACATGTGTTTTTCAGGAGTTGTTGCATAAGATGATCAAGATACACATAGGCAGACTTGGGCTTTAGTGACAATAAAAGATACAAGACTAGTTAATTATGTTGTATTTCCTTGTTTGTTAAGACATTGTAACACTTTTAATCAATAAAACGAAACTTCAATTGCCATGGATTTGAAACAATTAATTCTGTTACAACACTCCCCAACATTTCCGCCACGTTTTGTATGTTCTACGTGGTCGGGGTGTGACACTTAAGTGGACGGTCACAAGGGTGACCCCACCATAATCTTCCCTTGATCTTCCTTGATTTCCTTAATCTTGTGAAGATTTACTTAGTGATTTGTTATGTACTATTGGAACATATGATCCATTGGATAAAAGCTTAATATGGTTATAAGTTAGAACATGAGCTCATTCATCTTCACACCACTCCACCTCCTTCCTTCTTCTTCCCTCTCGGCCGAACATAGCACCCAACACCATCACCATCATTCATTCAAGATCATCCAATCTCAAGTGTACACAAGGTGTAAGAAGGTCTATAAGGAAGCTTGGTGGCATAGGAAGTGGAAGGACCTTTCTCATTTGCTTTTACCCAACACATTTATCATCCTCAACATCTTGTGTTCATCCCTAGCCATAAAGCTAGTAGTAAGGCCCTTTTGATCTCTTGTTACTTCATATTTTGATGGTTAATAGATAATGAACATTGTTAATCTTGATGAACACTAAAGAACATATTCATGAAACTTTAACATAAGCTTATTAACATATGAATACATGTTGATTTGTGTTGATTTGCTTCTTGATGATTGATGATTTGTGTTAGTGATGTTAGACATCATAAGAAACCTACTAGATTGTGATTAAACACATGATCTAGTAAGTTAAGGTGGTGATCTTGTGAAAGTCCAAGATCATCATGCTTTATGTTTTCATGAACTTGAAAAATGAAAATGATTTTGTGAATGATGAAGCATGTAATATGTTACTAGACATAAAATTGGATGATTTCAAAAATAGTTTTCCAAAGAAACTAAGTTAAATCACAAGATTTACATAGACTAAACATACACTATTTTTAAGGGTTAAACAAGTATAGAAACACTTGTGAAACAAGAAGATGTCATAAAGAAATGTTTTTGTAAAACATGTTTACAAGTTGTAAACACCTAAATCTTCCAAGAATGAGATTTTTAAAGAAGTAAACACACTTTAAAGGGTAGCTAAACCTACTAAACACACTACCAAGTTACTACAAGTTTTTATGAAAGTTCAAGTTTATGATTACTATGTAAGTATCATTGTTTTGGCACTTGGTAAGTGTAGGTTGATTGTTGATTGTTTGTGATGATTTTGAAAAGAAAATGATATGCTTTGATAGCATGGACACCTCCATTTTTAGGGGAAACTATGGAAAAAATTTCTAAAAATATAAACACTTAGAAAAATATTTTCTAAACAAATATTTACAAGTGTGTTTTAACCATGGTTTTCAATATAAACTTTGCCATAGAATTTGTTACAAAAATACAAGTATTGGAGGTTGGTTTTTGTAAATAAAATAACTAAATATGTATTTGAAAGGTATATATATTTAGAAGACATGTTTGTGAATATTTGTATACTTTGTGTAATAGTTATATTATTTTAGGGTTTGAAATAATGTAACTTAACAAATACCAAGAAATTTACAATCCAAAATATTACCAAAAATCACAAGGAATAAATATATAAGTTACACACATAATACTGCGAAACCGAACGAAAGAACGTAACTTACAAGATATTCCGGAAACTACATTTATGAGCATATTTTTGGTAAATATTATTTTGGATACAAAAGAAATGAAAGTATGATTTTTATTATTATTACAAAGTATATCATATTTTCGACAAAGAGAAAATATATAATTTTTGGAAGTTCAAATATATTTTCTTGGAATATTTAGAAGATATATGATTTTTGGGAAAAATATATATTTTCTTGACAATACATTATTTTTGGACAAAATAGGTTTATATATATTTTCTAAGTTAGACTTAAAAATATATTATTATTGGAACTACAAATACAAGAATACAAATATGCATGTATGAGATACCCCCATCCTTGGGAAGGAAATACGAAAATAAATACTTGAGAAGTATTGTTACAAAAATATTGTTTAAACAATTATTCCAAAATTAAATATAATTTAAATTTAAAATAATCATTATTTTAACAAGAAATTATAACTTGGGATAATATTAAGAGAAACGCAACTCAAAAACGTAAATACTAAGGCAAGGCACGGCCCATTCGTCTAATAGACCCTAGTACATTGTAGGGAGTCGTGTTGCGGAAGAGATTTGAGTTACGAGTACCGAAGACGCAAAACAGTGAGTTCATGTCCCCCTTTTCTCTTAACTGTTTTTGGTTTTATAACTCTCGGGGGTGGAATACATGTTACGAATGTTTAAACGGTATGAAATGACTATGAAATGAACTATTAAATCATGTGAACATAGACAAAATTTGAAATGCCATTAATTCTTAATTAGGGACGATGGTTAGATCTAACGGGTACGGCCGAACCCCACTCATGGTACTTGTGACCACTTGAGTGCTTCGGTGTCCCAGTCGAGGTGAATCGACATAGTCGAGGTGAATCGACATAGTCAAGGTGAATTGACATAGTCGAAGGGGAATTCAACATAGTTAAGGGAAATCGACAAGGGTATAAGCCTACTCATTTCGAGTGCTCCCTATGTCCTCACATGCCTTAATGACCTTGTAAAACATCTACTTGATATGTTCATAAATGCTTTTCATACCTGTTTTCAAAGGAGTCTCTCAAAGGTTTACAAGTTTACCAGTACTCACACAAAACGCATGAACTCGCTCAACTTTTGTTGATGTTTTCCCAAATTACATGTATTTCAGGTAACAGGTTGGATCTTGGGCCCAGGTGTTGTTTCTAGAAGTAAATTTCAAGTTTAGGTGTCATCCACTTTTGTTGGTTTGTGACTTAGTCGAAGGTTGTGGTTTAAAACTTAAATAACTGGTGTTTGTAATACCTTAAATTTAATGAATGGATGAACATCGTTTTGATCATGTAGTTGTTTATTATGATTGAATGCAATGATATTAAACCAGTCACACATCATACGCTTCCGCAAAAGTCAGGGTGTGACAAGATGTATGCGGTAACTTAGTGATAAGATCCATTGCTAACTCATTTAGTATTTGTCATGTTGGCAGTTCCATGACTATGGTCATATTACTACTGTGACACCTGTGCCTCTACGACCATCAAAAAAATACCAAATTTATGAAATATTGTGTTTCATACTTGGGATTTGTAAAAATACATGTATTGTTTTCACATATCAATTCATGTTCGATTTCAAGCTTTAAATCGCTTTCTGGAAGGTTATACGCGCACTGATGCATAAATATAACCAGTTTAATGCAACGAACACTCCGGAATAGTGAAATAGGCTTAACATACCATAAATAACCTTTACATAACTTTGAAATAAGTTTTGGAGGGTTTGGTGTGGCGAAATCAAGTTTATTTGCTTACAGGGACTAATTTCGACAAACTGCGAAAGTATGCCGATTTGTACTGTAACGAACATTCCGGAACATGACCATAAGTTAAACATACCCTAAATATCCTTTACATATCTTAGAAATAGGCTTTGAGGAGTCGGTGTGCTAAAATAAACTTTTTGGTCATTCAGGGACTAAAAGCGTCAAAAAGTGCATAAGTTTGCATTTTCGTATATATCTTACATTCTGAATACTTCCGGACATCCAAAACTTTATGTAATCATTAAAATATTTTATTTTAGTGATTGGCATGATAAATTTCCATTCGTCGCGTAATTTGGATCGTTTTTCGCATTCGTTCGTGTTTCGTCGTAATTAACCGAACAACGCAACCGTACGACCAAACGAACTGACATCCGAGATATTTTTGAGCATGTTTCATGTTCCCTATACTTTAACTTCATTTTAGAGCCTTGAAATGGGATTAACGGGGCTTAAACGTGTCAAAAATGCATCAAAAATCATGTTTTGCACATTCAGGGACCAAAATTGACAATCTGCCATAGTTATCTTAGGTGTTAGTGCACTATGTCTATTGAATTCGTCTTGTATCATGTAATAGGAAAGGATAGGATTATCAGTGCCCAAGGTTTGAGAAACAGATTTTTAGGTTTAAGGTAGTGATTCCGCTTGAAATGTGACATTTGTGCTTGTAATCATTGTAGATAATTCAGTTATCAATGAAATAAAGTTATTTGATCCCAATGTTTGCTTGTTTATGTTTTACATCTTTCATGTTTCGTTTTTATTCAATTTCAAACTCTATATCGCTTTCTGGAGAGTTATACGCAAACTGGTGCGTAAACGTAATCAGTTTAACGCGAAAAATACTCCGAAACATCCACATATGCTTAAAATACCTTAAATAAGCTTTACATAACTTAGAAATAAGTTTTGAAGGCTTTGGTATGGCAAAATCTAGTTAATTCGCCTACAGGGACTAAAATTGATAAACTGCGAAAGTATGCCAATTTGAACTGTAACAGACATTCCGGAACATGACCATAAGTTAAACATACCATAAATATCCTTTACAAACCTTAGAAATAGGCTTTGAGGGGTTCGGTGTGCTAAAATAAACTTTTGGTTCATTCAGGGACTAAAAGCGTCAGAAAGTGCATAAGTTTGCATTTTCACGCATAACTTACGTTCTGAATACATCCGGACATCCAAAAATTTATGTAAGCATTAAAATATTTTATTGTAGTGTTTGGCATGAGAAAAATCCTTTCGTCGCGTCATTTGGATCGTTTTTCGCGCTTATGCGCATTCCGTCGTAATTAAGCGAACATCGCGATTGTACGGCCAAACGAACCGACATCTGAGATATTTTTTAGCACATTTTAAGTTCCCTATACTTTAACTTCACTTTAGAGCTTTGAAATGGGGTTAACGGGCCTTAAACGCGTCGAAAATGGCCTTATTTCACAACAGGGACCAAAACTGCCAAAAATCAAAGTTTCTGGTCTGCAAGGTCCTTGCGCACCTCAACACTCTGAGTGTTACGGTGCGCAAGCAATCCCCAAATCAGCAGAAAGTGTTTTCCAGCTTGATCCAGCTTTTACCCACTTGTGCACATGGTTTTTGGGTTTCTATGGACTGGTTTGTGTGCCCATCAAGGTACCAAATCAGAATGTGGCAAGTGTACGGCTTAGATCGTGCCCCCTTCTCCAATAAACGATCTTAACGGCTCTACATTTCCTATAAATACCCCCCCATGTCTTGCTCATTCCCTCACATTTGAATCTGATTCAAAGCTCTCTAAGTGGAAGTTTATATACTTCCTACCTGAGAGTGAATCGGGTTCGAATCTTGCGGGGACCTTCTGTAAGTATTCTTTCGCGTTTATCGTTTGTTTTAATGTTAAAGTCAAATTGTGTTTGACTTTTTGCATTGACCAGTTTATGGTCAATGCGAAGTTCATTTGAACTTCATAACGTGAGCGTAATCACGATGGTCATAGTCCCTAGTGACTATACCTACTGATTACCACGTTATCTAGGCTTAGTGACGAGTCGTAGTTTCGGGCAAAATGCATGTTCTTGCGTATTTTGTAACCAAACTACTCTAGCGTATAAAAACCGTTTGTTTTGATACCAAAACCTGTTTTCTAACTTGACTAAACATGTTCTAGCATGTTTAGCTCGTCACTTTTAGATTTGTGCTTGTTTAGGGTCGTAAGGGTAAGCGATCTAATCAATCGCTTATGCTTTCGAACCCGACCCATTTGGTCGATCATTAGGATCCGACCAAACACTTTAGGTGACCATAGTTTTATAGGGAATAACCTTCCGAGGTTATACCTTATGGTCACAACGTTTATTAAGTTGTATGATAGGTAGTATATATGCCTTAGGTAAATTACCAAAATGCCCTTTTTACGTTCAAATTCATTTTAAGCATATGAAACCTAATTTTTGGTATCTTAACTGATTTAGTAACAATATTAGACATGTTAAGGCATATTTTACATGTCATAGGGCTAGTTAGGCGTTCCGAACATGTTTTACGCGAACAACACGTTAAAGTAGCGTAAGCTACCTAAACGGGCCGTAACGGGTCAAAAGCACTTAGAATAAGTTTCGTTTTAGTATGTAGGCTTTGTTAAACCATATTATATAAGTTCCTACATTCATTTGGTTTACGAACCCTCATACTACCCGATCCTCCGATTAGGTCCGTTTATTAATGTAGTTATCTATATTAGGTGTCGTTTGATTCCGTAACTTTCTAGCTTTGCTTGGTGGATATCTAAAGTCTATTGAGCAATCTCAAGTGAGTACATAGACCCCTCTTTTACTGTTTTCCAAACATTTTGGGGTGAAACACATGTGCCTACTTGTTATTTTCATGTTTTCTATGTTTTCATATCATATACTTACTATGTTCAATAGTACACTTTTAATACATAATTTCATTTTCTTTTGCTATGTATGTTAACTAAGCATATTTAGTACATTGATTTACATGACTTTTCTGCTTTGTATGTTAACTTAGCATACTTAGTACATTACTTTCATCACATGTTTACAATTTGATATGACATTTGGTTTGTTCAACGGGTCTAAACTACATTCATTAACATTAGCTACGCCGCTCGGTAGTAAGTAATGGTACCATAGGACTTGACAAATCCCGTTCCTGACATCCTAGGTTTGTTTGGGTGTAAGGAATGACTGAATCCGAAAACATTTTACTTTGATAATCTTTACTCTAAGGTTATCCTGCTGTCTCAAGGCTTGAATGTAATGTGTTAACTTACCACATAAGTGTTTATATCAGTAAAACATGTATTTATCTTACAAAACATAACTTTTGATTTATTCAAAATACTTTGTTTTGTACATTTTTACTTGTGGTTTAAGTAGTCTCATTTTACTTACCATACATAACTATTGTTTACTCATTACATGACTTATATTCAACTGGGTTTATACTATGACATTTGACTATTAGACTAAGACATGGATATTTTAAATTGTTGGTTTGTTTGAGTGACTTAAATAACGAGGCGTGTGTAATATGATACAAACATGGTGGAAACGCCGCTGGTACTTCCTATATATAAGTGTTTGTATGATATTACATATCGTAGCGTCATTTAAACCACTTCAGTTTAAACATATTACATTTTACAACACTTTTTCACTTAAACATTGTTTCACAAATAACTTGGTTTATTCAAACTCTTTTTACTTGGTTATTCTTATTACCACACACTATCCTTTTATATATACATATCATCTGATTTTGCTATCGTTTTTCAAATGATTTATAAAACAAAACATTTAACAAGGTTCATGACTGATTTTCATTAAACTTTTCTCTAAACTCAAGTCATGAATCCTATTTTCATAAAACCTATGTATCTCACAGGCATTTTTATGCTGACGTACCTATTTTCACATGTGTTTCAGGGGCTGTTGCTTAGGATGTTCGTGACACACTAGGGCGGACCTGTGCCTTAGAGACTTAAAATAAAGATAGAACTAGTTTAATTATGTGATGTACTCTTTGTTTCAGTTATCTTAAGACAATGCAACTCTTTGTTGAATGGATAAAACGTAACTTTTAAATGCCATGGTTGTGAAACAATAATTCTGTTACAACACTCCCCGACGTTTCCGCCACGATTTGATGTTTTACGTGGTCGGGGTGTGACGGAAGAGTTGGTATCAGAGCCAATGGTTATAGGGAATTAGGTTATTAGTAATGCTTTGACCTAGACTCTAACCTTTCTAGGACCCCAACACAAGTTATCTTGTGTTTAGATCTTAAAACATGCACTTCACCTATCCTTAGGTGATCACCAAAACAAGAACCCAATCTTTCTAAAACGATTTTTGAAAAACAATCTTCTGTTTTTTTTAAATAATTTATTATATGTTTTTGAACCCTTTTGATTTTTCAAATTGATTTTGAAAATTTATCATTTGATTTTGAATGATTCTTTTGGCCTTGTGCCTTCCAAGTTTTCAAAATCTCGTCAAAGTTTTGGGTTCTAAATAGTGTGAACACGTGCAAACTGGAAGAGTAAATGCTTGTACCCTGGGTTTTCTGTCTAAGGCTAGAGTGTTCGTACAAATCCACATAATCGGACCAGTCACTCTTACCTAGGAACTCTTGGGGTGAGTGTTCACTTATAGGCGAGCATGTCTTCGCTAAGCATTATTTTTGGACCCATTGTTCTTGATTCTGTTCTTCGCAATTGTCAATTAAACCTTAATAACCATCTTTTCCCCATCGACCTCATGCCAATGCAACTGGGAAGCTTCGACATTATAGTGGGTATGGATTGGTTAGCCAAGCATAGCGCAGAGTTAGTTTGTTTTGAGAAGATCGTTCGTGTGCCGCTTTCGTCAGGTGAGATCCTACAGGTTCGTGGTGAGAAACCTGCTAGTAGCCTCAAGCTTATGTCTTGTTTTCAAGCTCGGAAGTATCTGCGAAAGAACTATGTGGCCTTTTTGGCACATGTTACAGCAGATAAGGGCAAAGGTAAGTCCATTCAAGATATTCCTGTTGTTCGGGACTATCCGGAGCTATTTCCTGAAGAGTTACCTGGATTACCCCCAGCACGCCAAGTCGAGTTCCGCATTGATCTCGTACCTTATTCAAATCCTATTGCCAGAGCTCCATGTTGATGCACAATGTCTAAAGCCTGCGTCTTTGTAATACTAGTTTAATGTATAAGGTCCAGATAGGTTATTTTGTATTAGTACAAGGGGTTAAAGTGTAAGTTGATGATTTTCAAGTTTGAGGTCCGTTTTTATGGACATGTGTTCATATAAGCGAACCAGACTTGTTGTCTGGATCGCTTTTATGGTCATGTCACATAAGCGGACCAGAATATCTATAAATACCCCTTGTTAGTTCTTCATTTGTAACATTTTTTGAACTCAACGTCGAACTGCTGATTGTACAACAAGTGTTATCAAGTGAAGAAAAGTATTTTAAGTGTGAATCTTCTGTTTCTACTCATTTCTGTTACGTATTTCTTTGTATCATGCTGAAAATGTGTTTCCGCCACATTTTCAGTAAGCACTAGCTCTGATTGACTTACTCGAGAGAGGTCAATACTGATCCTACAATTGGTATCAGAGCCAGTTGCGAGTTAGTTTGCTAGATACAAAGCGTTTTACACGGATTTTTGTAGATCTGGACTGATTGAACGGTGGAAATGGACTGAAACTTAGACAACATGTGTAAAACATACTAATGACCAACCCTTGAAAGATTCTGATCAAAATTCGGCCTAAAAGTGATTCAAAAACCCTCGTGAAACTGGTTCGCGATTACGTCATACTTCTGGTTCGCTCTTGGTGAAATTTTCTGGTCCGCTCCAACTGACAATTCTAGTTCGCTTTTAGTGCATATTTCTGGTCCGCTCATGTATCAATTCTAGTTCGCTCTTAGTGCAAATGTCTGGTCCGCTCCAGTGACAATTCTAGTTCGCTTTTAGTGCATATTTCTGGTCCGCTCATGTATCAATTCTAGTTCGCTCTTAGTGCAAATGTCTGGTCCGCTCCAGTGACAATTCTAGTTCGCTTTTAGTGCATATTCTCTGGTCCGCTCCAGTGTCAGTGCTGGTCCGCTCTTAGTGTAACTTTCTGGCCCGCTCCAAAGTTCAGTTCTGGTTCGCTCGAAAGTGAATTACCTGGTTTGCTGGAACAACTTTCTGGTTCGCTTCAAAGATCAATTGAGGTTCGCTCATTTGTCAGTTGAGGTTCGTTTATTTGACAGTTGTGGTTCGCTCATCTGGTTCGCTTGAACAACACCTCATTCTGGTTCGCTCATTGTTACATCTGTGGTTCGCTTATTCAGTCATTGTGGTTCGCTTATTCAGAACTGATTGAAACATTTCTTTATTACGACTAAAAATGGAAAACCAAGAGTTTTATAACTTCTTCTCGGGAAGTGGTATGGTAGCTGGACAAACCTCGGGTAGTGTTATGCAAAACGTCAACATGGAGAACGAATTGGGAACAATGCAAAAGCCTCCCAAACTGATGAACATAGATGAATATGCGGGATGGTCAGGCAGATTTAAGAACTGGGTTCAGGCTAATCATTTTGAATGTTGGATGAAAATAGAAAAACAGTATGTTCCACCAGTTGATGGTTTAAACAACAAGAAGAATATTCAGAGCCTGACAGAATCAGAACAGAATGATTTCAAAGCCGAGAAAAAGATGATTAGTATTCTCCAGCAGGCTATCAAAGAAGACATTCTAGTATTGTTGCAATATGAAGATAATGCTCAATCTATGTGGTTTGCATTGAAAACAAAGTTTGAAGGTAGTGCTTCCATGATTAAAAATAAGAAGGCATTGTTCAAGAAAGAGTTTGATATTTTTACCAGTATGAAGGGTGAAACTTCAAGGCAACTAATTGAGAGATATTGTCATCTGGTGCTTGAGATGAATAGATTAAAGATTGAAAAGACAGATGAAGAATGGATTGACAAATTGGCTGATGCATTACCTTATGACGAGTGGGGTACATACCTGATGATGCTAAAAAACAATTCAGACTTTGCCAATTACAATCTTAGTTTGTTCATAGAAAAGATTGAAGCTCACGAGTTGGAATTGATGAAAATTAAGAAAATGAACGCAGCAAGTGTGCAGCAAGATGTATCATTGTATTACAAAGGCAACCCTTCAGTTTCAACCAATCAAAGCCCAAAAATACAAACAGGGTTCATTGCTGATAACACTTCCAATGTTTCTTCAAACACTCCACAATCTGGAAACTCTTCACCATTTGTGAACTATGATCCAAATTTCAAAGCTCAAGAGCAGTCTTCACCTCAAAGCTCTACAAGTTCAAATAATCAGGCTTATGTTTCTGGGGTGCATTGCAACATTGCGGTGAACATTAAGAATGGAAATGAAATTACTGAAACAGCCGCGAAACAACACATTGCATTACTTGCTTCCGTTCTTGAGGCATATGAAGGATTAGTGGCGGGTAGGATTGGTAATCCTGATATGACCAAAGAGGATTACGACCAGATTGACCCGGAGGAGCTTGAACTGATTGATATAAAATGGGGCATGGCAAGTTTGGTTAGAAGAGCACAACGGTTTATGGAGATTACTGGTAGAAACAGTCTCTCAGGTCCTGATCAGAAGTTAGGGTTCGATAAATCGAAAGTTACATGTTTCAAGTGTAAGGAACGTGGTCATTTCAAGAGAGAGTGTCCGAATCGTGAAGTGAACAACCATCAGAATCCATTCACCAAAGACTATTACAAGCAAGCAATTTATCACCGACCAAATCAACAACAAATTGTTCAAAGGCCACAAATTGAGAGTAAACCGGAAAAAGCAATGATCGTGAATCAAGACGATGAAAAGGTAGCTGCAGGGTTTAGCTGGGATAAATATATCCCCGGTAGCGATGGACAGGCAATGATGGCTGAAGTTGTGGAAATTTCTGAGAAAGTGTCTGAACCGGAAATTGTTACTGAAGATGTTTCTGTACTTGCTGAAGAGGTTTCTGCTGAAAATACAAACAATGTTGAAGAAATAATTGCTGAAGTTCATCAATCTCAATCTGAGCAGGAGGTATTAGCTAGTTCTTTGAAATCTATCATGCCTTCTAAAATTTTTGAATCTTTTGCAGGTTTCTTTGAAGAACCAAGGACTGGATTGTGTCCAAGATATGATGAAAAGAAAGAATTTGTTGAAGAAATGATCGATGTGACAAAGGAAATGACCGAAGACACTTTGAAAGAAATTGCTGACAAGGCTCTCATGGCTAAACTGAGAGAGGTAGACTCAGAATCTGAGGAGTCTAAGTCTGTCAGTAGTGAGTCTGTCAAACAAGAGGAATCTGGAGTTCAGGGAAACGAATCAGTCAAATTGTCTGAGTCAGAGTCAAAAGATGTCGGTAAACTAGTATTAGAAACTGTTCATGAAGCAGAATGTGATGAGATAGTGGATTCAATATCTGAAACACCATGCCAAAAGCGTTTACAACCGTGCATGGAGTGTCTTGAAAAAGACACTAAGTTTCAGGAATTGAAAGAACATGCTGACATGTTAAAATTTGATTTAGGACAAGTTAAAGAAGCATATGATACACTAACCAGATCAATCAAAATGATTAAAGATGAAAGCGTTGAAAATGATAAAGCCACAAAACTTGCAAAAGCAACACTTTTTGATAAACAAGTGGAAGTTAATTTTCATCTTGACACAATCGCATCATTAAAAAAGGAATTGGAATTGACTAAAATTGAAAATGAGCGAATTGATAAAAAATTGATGAGTTATGTGGCTTCATCATATGTCCTTGAACAGATTGTGCCACAGCAACTATATGATGATCCGGTCTTTAACAGTGTTCCACCCCCAATGTGGAATCATTACACTCAGAAGTATCCAGATGGGGTGGAATCTGCATTGAATCTCAAGTTGAAAACAATTGAGAATGAATTGCCTGAGAGCATTGATGTTACATTCTCTCCGTCCGACACTGACAATGAGTCACAGGTTATAAAGACCGTTGTTGACAAAGTGTTAGATGAAGAGAGTGATAACTCAGATTTTGAAACTGTGAAAACACATTTGGAAAGTTCCAGTTCTGAATGTGAAGATGAGGGTAATTTCTTGGAACGGTTCATACCGAAATCGGATAAGAGTGCGAATGATGATCTGATTATAGTAGTATACACTATGGTTGGAACAGACAAACTTTACTCCGATTTCGAGTATCCTCTTCAAAATGTGAAAATTGAGAATGTGGAAAAAGTTTTCAAATTGGTTGAAATGAAAATTGATGAGGTTAATAACAAAGAATTCTTTTCAAAACCTAAAAAATCATTTGTTACAACACATGTCAACAACTTTGGGAAAAAGGAATGGGATGGTAATGGTAACAAGAAAAATGGTAACAACTTTAAAAACAAAGGAATTGGTTTTGAGAAAAAGATGGCTAAGAAGGTTGTCAAGCCAAAAGATAAAATGAATGATGTTTTTGTTGTTGGACCAAGTGTGGATGATGAGAAGGAATACATTTTCAGTCAAAAAACAGTTGATGATTTCAATATGGCTAAGAAAATGAAAGAAGAGTCGTTCAAGTCAACTTTTGTCGAGTATGACAAAAGAATTTGTTATCGTTGCAACGAAATCGGACATATGGCAAAACAATGCAAGAAAATTTTTGAAAAACCTGTCATTAAACCATTTGTTCAAAAACCACGATCTAAATCTCCGACTGACACAAAGGGCAAAAAACCGATGGTTTCTCCAATTCGCATTTTAAAAAGGGGTGAATCGTTGAAGTCGGAAGATAAGCCGAAATCGACATTTGAGATTGGCGAATCTTCAAAGTCTCAAAAGACTTCAAAGATTTATCCAAAAAACGAAAATTTTTGAAAATCAATTATGGGTTGAAAAATCAAAACCATCGGTCGAGGAGAAAAAGATGGAAAATATTTTGAAGAATGAAACAAAAGTTTGTGAAACTAAATCACAATCAGTTGGAGTGAAGAAAATGGAGAATGAGTTAAAGTTTGATTCAAAAGCTTTTAATCCAACTATTCAAAATATTTTCGGAAAAATGGTTGACAGAAAAGTCAAAGGAGTAAAGGAATTTTATGAATCAAAGATGGGTGTTAATGATAATCATAAATTTGAATTTGAGCTTGATAAGTTTCTTGCAGAGTTTCCTCCAATCAAAGAAAATATGTTAAAATCAAAAGTGGAACCTGTTGTTCAAAATGTCATGTTTAACTTTCCTAAAACTGATGAGAAGTGTGATGTAGTGTTTGGGAGTGTTTCAGAAGTCAAAAAGTCATGGAGTTCATTGTTTGAATAAATTTGATATGATGATTGCAGGGGCTGCCCAAGTCTATTATGTCAAAGTGGATCATGGATAGTGGCGCTTCACGACATATGACTGGGACGCTTGCTCTGCTCTATGATGTCAAATCTGTAAACGGAAGTTATGTTGGATTTGCCGGTAACCAAGGAGGAAGGATAGTTGGTCAAGGAACGCTGTCAAATGGCGTGATTTCATTCGACAAAGTGAACTACATAATAGAGTTAACAAACAATTTACTCAGTATTTCACAAATCTGTGATAAAGATTTTAGTGTACATTTTACAAAAACTGAATGTGTGGTTTTAAAACCAGGGTTTAAAATCCCTGATGAGATGGTGTTGTTGCGTGCTCCACGGGAGTATGATCTTTATTATCTTGATATGAACATCGCAACTCCAACATCTCATCAGAAACAATGTTTCGTGTCAAAGTCTAAAGCTACAGAAAAAGATTCAATAATGTGGCATCGTAAGATGGGCCACATTCATGTTCGCAAAATGAATTTTTTAGTACATAATGATTTGGTTGATGGTGTTAATTTGAAGAATTTTCACTTAAATGATGATTGTGTAGCTTGTAAAAAGGGAAAGCAAACTCGGAAGTCACACCCATTGAAGATGGTGAATACAATCAGGTTACCTCTTGAGAGATTGCACATGGATCTCTTCGGGCCTGTCAACGTAAAGAGTATCAGCGGAGACATATATTGCTTGGTGGTGACTGATGACTTTACGAGATTTTCTTGGGTAGTGTGCTTGGAGCGAAAAGATCAAACTTTTGAGTCTTTGATGGTGCTTTTCAAAAAGATGGAAACGGTGTATAAACTGCCAATCCGGAGGATTCGGAGCGACAACGGAACTGAATTCAAGAATAACAAGATGTACGAGTTCTGCAACGAAAAGGGAATTCTTCATGAATTCAGTGCGCCGTACACTCCACAGCAGAATGGCGTAGCTGAACGAAAGAATAGAACCCTGATCGAAACCGCACGTACTATGTTGGCAGATTCGAAGCTTCCGATTTTCTTCTGGAGTGAAGCAGTTTTAGCGGCTTGTTATACATTGAATAGAGTTCTAACAGTGAAGAAGTATAAAAAGACTTGTTTTGAGTTGTTGCATCGCTATAAGCCAAATCTTGAGTTCTTAGAACCTTTTGGCTCTCCGTGTACTTTCATCGATGCTGATGGTAAATTTGGAGCGAAAGCGAATGAAGGATTTTTCGTAGGATACGCCAGTCCATTAAAAAGGGTGTTTGTACCGTGTCTGGGGAAAGTGATTCAGGTCCTTCATGTGGATTGCCAGAAGCACACGCTATCGCAACAACTTCCCGGACAAAGATTCCTATTTGACTACGATAAACTCTGGGAATCGTTTCATTTGCCATCCGAGCCAAGTGAAGAGGAACTTGCTCTCATGTACTTGTATCAGCAAAGTCACTTACAAGAGCCGGAATCTAGATCGCTAGAAGTTCCTTTACCCACCGTGGATACTCATGATGATGAAGCCGGACCAAGTGGAACCGTTCATATACCACCAGAGGAACCAGAGGAACCAGCTCCGTCATTTGATGTTTCTGACGACTCAGAGGAGGAACCCGCTCCTACCTTTGACGAGGAACCAAATGAGACATCAGAAGAGGCTGTTGATCAAATCGTTGATCTTGATATTTCAAATCTGGAATCGGAAGTGGTGGTGCCTGATACTGTAATGCCACGGGCCCTGTCTTACCATCCTTCAGAACAAATTATCGGCGATCTACAGAGTGGTGTCAAGACGAGACATCAGATAGACCAAGCTTTTACATGTTTTTATTCAGATATTGCTGATTTGCAGAAAGAAGTCTCACTCAAATGTTTTATTTCGCAGATAGAGCTCAGAACCTACAAAGAAGCATTGACTGAAGACAGTTGGGTGAATGCTATGCAGGAGGAATTACAACAGTTTGAGAAATTGGGCGTCTGGAGACTTGTTGATCTGCCAAAAAATCAGAAGTTGATAAAGACGAAATGGGTGTTCAAATGTAAAAGAGATGATAGAGGAGTCGTGGTGAGGAACAAAGCACGTTTAGTGGTTCAAGGCTTCAGCCAGCAGGAGGGAATAGACTATGATGAGGTTTATGCGCCGGTTGCAAGGCTTGAAGCAATTCGCATTTTTTTAGCCTTTGCATCTTGGAAAGATTTCAAAGTCTATCAACTTGATGTTAAGTCAGCATTCCTGTATGGCAAGATTCGAGAAGAAGTTTACGTGGGACAACCACCAGGGTTTACAGATCCACTGAACAAAAACAAGGTGTACCTATTGGATAAAGCATTATATGGTCTACACCAGGCCCCGAGAGCCTGGTATGAGACTCTTTCGACCTACTTGTTGAACAACGGGTTCACAAGAGGAACAGTTGACAGCACCTTGTTCACAAAAGAAGAAGCAGGCCACTTGTTGATTGTGCAGATTTATGTTGATGATATAATTTTTGGTTCCACCAACGACGATTTGTGTAAAGAGTTTGAGAGAGTAATGAAGAAGAAGTTCGAAATGAGTTCGATGGGGGAGATGAAGTTCTTTCTCGGGCTGCAGGTAGAACAAATGCCCGACGGAATCTTCATTCACCAGTCAAAGTATGTAAAGGATGTGCTAGACAAGTTTGATATGACAGATTGCAGTCCTGCATCAACCCCCCTCGCACAGAATCATGGTATTTGTCCAGATGAACAGGGAGTGAAGATGGATGAAACGTTATACCGATCGATCATTGGGTCTTTAATGTATCTCACAGCTTCCCGTCCCGACATCATGTACCCGACATGTCTGTGTGCACGATATCAGTCGAATCCGAAGCAATCACATCTGACGATAGTTAAACGCATTTTACGGTATTTGAAGGGTTGCCCAAGCATCGGCTTGTGGTATCCTCGTTTGGGTGATTTTACTTTATCCGGTTTCGCTGATTCAGATTTTGGTAGCTGTAAACAGAACGCAAAGTCCACCACTGCTGGGTGCCAGTTCTTTGGAACTCGGCTCGTTACCTGGCAGTGCAAGAAGCAAACTGCAGTTGCGCTCTCCACATGTGAGGCTGAGTACGTCTCAGCCTCTAGCTGTTGCTCGCAGATCCTTTGGATCCAACAGCAGATGCGCGACTTCGGTCTGCAATTCTTGGATACTCCGATATTTGTGGACAATGAAGCGGCCATAAATGTTACTAAAAATCCGGTTCATCATTCAAAAACAAAGCACATTGAAATCCGTCACCATTTTATTCGAGATTGCCATGAAAAGAAATTAATACGGATTGAACATGTGGGCACCGATGATCAGAAAGCTGATTTTTATACGAAACCGTTTGACAAAAAGAGATTTTATTATCTTTTAAAATTGAATGGGATGAAAAATCTGCAATCTGGGAGGGTTATTGAATGTGAAGCCGAGTTGGGCGGCGATCTGACGTGAACCATATCGTGTTGTCAATTTTCTTTGTACAGTTTATTTTCTGCTTCTTGATAAAAACAAAAACACAAAAATATGTTTTTCTTTTTAGGGGGAGAAAGTTTGCAGAAAAATACAAAAACATGATAAAATCTATAAAAACCAAAAACATTTGAAAAAGTAAAAATGAGTTTGTGTATAAAAGGGAAATGATAGTACATCAGCTAGACAGGTGCAGTACGCTAAAGATTTGGAATTTATAAAATGCAATTAAGCAGTCTCACTAAAGATGTGTCGATAGGTTTTCACAAAATCAGTAGATCAGTTTGGGATATAAACATAAATGTTACTAACGTCTACGTGGGGAACACCTCCAGGATATATAGGTAACCCCTGAAATCCTGTTTGAAGGGTCCCGTATTCTGAGATACTAGGTCTTTATGCTTAGTGATATCTGGGGTATTATCCCGGGACTTCTGCTGAAAGAAATTTCTAACCTAGTCCCCGGAGAATACTTTACGCTGCTTTGAAATATAAGCCTCCCCTCAGCATAAAAAATGATAACACATTGCAAAATTGTTAATCATGTGCTGTTGTAAAGAAGATCCCCAAAGGGGACCCACCAAAAGTCGAAGCCGTCATCTCTCTGCGTATCGAAAGATCGACCTGAGCTCTCACGGCCCTCGCAATTAACCCTTTACAGATATCATCTAGGTATACTCACCTGTAAGACTGAATACTGGGGTCTGGATACGGGAGTATATACTGAGGTGGGACACATGTAGATGTTTTAGTCCTAAAATACTAATTCCGTATCTCGAACAGATTGAAAGTTTTGTGAGAATTTAAGAGGATCAATATATCGGCAATCTATGTGAATTGTTTAATGCTTAAAATGTAATAACAGCTTAACGGTACTTGTATTTCGTCGGCAGCTGATATGATCCCTTGACACGCTCACAAAAAGATTGTGTGTACAGTTTTCAGTTTACTCAGTTAAAAATTCAAAAAGATTTTAATTTCTCATTTTATTTTCGACAACTGTCATTGGGAATCGGAAGATCAAAGCCTGTGTGCAGATCATGTTAGTGTTTGATGAGGATTGGGTAAGCTGTGATTGCAAACAAAGAATTGGTATGATGTTTGAAAGATAAAATGTGCAAATGTTTGATATGTTGAAAAGTTCATTAATTTGAACTAGTTTTAAAACAAAACGACAGAGTACTTCATAAAAATGATCAACCAGGGCCATTAACTTAGACTTGGTAGGTCAAACAGCTGTCCAGGGTCATTAACTTGGACTTGGTCAACTGGGTGTCAGTATGTAAAATCGAAAAATTGAAAAATGAATTAAATAATTTTCTTGAAAATATAACATTTGAGGTTCGCTCTTATGACAAATTTGAGAACCGGGTTTTTGTCATTTGGTACATTGAGGTCCGCTCATGAGGTAATGTCATTCAAGCGGTCCAGACCCCATATAAAAAGATTTGAGGTCCGCTTTTCTGTCATTTTTCTGGTCCGCCTATTTGTCATCTTCTTCAGGCGATTCAAGAGATCCTTCGTGTTCTTTGAGATTTTTGCTGATTGAGCCTTGTTTTCATCTGTTTTTGATAGATCTTTACTGATTACATCATGGGAAAGGTAAGTTTTCTTGAAATTTTATCTCTTTTAAAGTGAAATCGTGTCAGTAGGTTTGTTTGAGTAAACTGATCATGTTTTAAGCCTTTGAATGTCATATTTGCTTGAAATAATTGTTGTTTCAGTGTCGTATGATGTTGTTGATAGTGATATCACATGATAATTGCAGTAATTTGAATGTTAGACATAGGTTATCGATAGTGCATATTTTAAGTTCCAGATCTAGAATGTTTTAGATCAGTATAACAAAATCAAAAGGTACTTCTAGTCTCGGAATTATGTATAGATTGTGTTTTTGATATCAATTTTAGGTGTTAAACTGTTTTTACAAATGTTTGATTCTGGATCGCTGTTACGAACATGTTTCTGAACCGCTCTTATGTCATGTTTTTGAACCGCTCATATGTCATGTTTCTGAACCGCTCATATGTCATGTTTCTGAACCGCTCATATGTCATGTTTCTAAACCGCTCATATGTCATTTTGCTGAACCGCTTTTGTGACATTTTCTGAATTGCTCATATGTCATTTGCTGAACCGCTCATTGTGCCAAAGTTGAGGTCCGCTTATTTGGTAAGAAACAGCGTATGGTTCGTTTTTAGGAACATTTAAGGTCCGCTTTTAAGACAGAATATTGATGTATGGTTAGGGATGTTTTTGTGAAATTTTTAAATAAGATTTGCTTTTTAGTCAGTATAGTGGTTTGCATATAGGCTGGTGAGATATTGGTTTGTTTTTAATGTGAATATGCAGGTTCATTTGGTAATAAACATGAGATATTTTTCTAAGTCTTGATTTCTGTTGTTGTGTAGGTATCGCCAAACATGTTATTTGATCCAGTACACAGCAGTTGCATTGTTTTAGATGTGGAGAAGTGTCCTTTATTGTCAGAATTCAGTAGCATCTTGGATTATATGAATCGTATTCCAGTGAAGAAAGCAATGTTTGACCAAAGACCGTTGTATAGATCACACATTAGTCGATTTTGGACAAATGCAAAGTATGATGAGGCAAGCAAGGTGATATCGTCAGTGGTTGAAGTGAATGGAAATTTGGAGACTATTCTGGTGACTGAAGAATTAGTACGAGAAGTTATGGACTTTCCTGATAAAGATAACTACCCCACAAGATTTCCGGAACGTTTGGTGAAGGGATGTATGCTGAGATTGGGATACAGAGGTGCTTTGAACACTGGAAACTACTTGAAGTCAAAGTTTCAAAAATCTTTCAAGTTCTTAATTCATTGTATTCTTATTTCATTGAGCCACACAAAGGGCAGTTTCGATCAAATGAGAGATTATCAAATGAATATGTTGACAGCGTTGGTGTTGAATAAAAAATACAACTTTTCACACATAGTTTTTCATTATATGGTGGAGAATCTTACGTCAAGTGTTAGACCCTGGAGGTATCCGCGTTTTGTACAAATGATGATTGATCGTGCATATCCTGGAATTGATAGAGAAATTCAGGGTGATCTTCTTGTTCAAACTCACATGTCTAATATCTCTTTGAAGAATCTGATGCAGTATCATCCTAATCATCCAGAGCCTGATCTAGTGATTGAAAACTTTGGATTACTTAGAGATGTGAACTATGTGGATCCTGATCCGGAAAATCATCAAAATTGGAGAAATCAAGAAGAAATGAAAGAGGCGTTGTATGCTGTAGAGTTGAAGATTCTTGAGAAGTTCAAATCAACCAAGAATGTGTGGTATGTAAAGGAGTCAGGACGTAGACGTAGACTTGCCACTCCTGTAGCTGAATGTGAAGTTTCTTCTTCAAAACCAAAGAAGATACAAAAGAAGAAGAAGCAAACAATGTTAATTGATGAAATTGATGAAAATATTTCAGAGATGAATGTTGAAAATGAACAAGAAATGGCTGGTGCTGAAAATATTGTAATTGAGACAGATTTGTTTACAACAGAAGCATATTTTGTTGATAATGTTGTAAAAACAGTTACTTCGGATGTTCAAAAAGAAAAAGAAAAAGTTGTAGATAATGTTGAAGGTGACGATGTTGATAAAGACACTACTAGTTCTTCTAGTTCGTCTGAATTTGTAGTGATTGATGCAAAAGAACGTGAAAGACGAATGCAAGAAGAGGTAGAGCAAGAAAAGTTGATTAAAAAGAGAAAGAGAGAAGAGAAAGAAGATGCACCTTATGTACCTTCTCCGGAACATGCTCCGAGAGGTAAAAAGAAAGCTGCTAATCGAAAGAAAGCTGCTCTAAAGATTAAAATATCAAAGCATTCTCAGATGGTTATGCAAAAGTCTTCTACACCTCCACGTCAATCAACACCTACTCAATCTCCTATACATCAATCTTCAAGACAACCTACTCCTCCTTCACATTTAACACAATCACCACAACCTGAATCACAACATCAACCATCACCAATTCATTCACCATTACATCAAACACCACACAAATCAACTCCAATACAACCCACACCACAACTTGTTTTTCCACCTCATCAAGAACCACCAGTTACTTCTTTGAATCAAACATTTCAAACACCACCTCGTTCACAACCTATCATTCACACTACACCAGGTTCTTCAGGGTCAAAAAGTTTTCCATCTGTTCCTCCAAACATAATTACTGGGTTTGATGAATTTAGAGAGTTAGATTTTGTGAATGATTTTCAGTTGAAAAGTGTTGAAAAGAAAGTAGATGATGTAATTGCTGAAAATAAAAGGTTGGCAGATGAAAACAAAAAGATTGCTGATAGAGAAAAGATTCTTGCTGGTAGGGTGCAGAGGTTGGAAGGTGAGAACAAAGTGTTGGAACTGAAAGTTGAAGTTGGTCAGACTGAAATCGACGTTTTGAAAGTTCGAGTATCTGAATTAGAAGAAGAGAAGAATCGTCGAGAGATTGAAATTGAAGATTATAAGTTGAAGAATAAAGAACTTAGAGCTGCTAAAATGTTACATGAACATAAAATTTTCATGCTGAATAGAGTTGTGGAAAGCATGTTAGAGACAACAGTGGAACAGAAATATGAAGAGTTGAAGTTAGAAGACCTTCGTGTGGAACGTCAAGAAGAATTAGAAAGGCAGAAAAAAGATAAGGGTAAAGGAATAGAAGGATGTTCTGAAATGTCTATTGTACCTTCAATGGTAATAGAAAATCCTGAGCCTATATCTTCAGTTCCTGGTGTAATCGAAGAAGAAATTTCAACGCCTAAATTAATAAATGAAGAGGATGATGAAGATGAAGATGAGGATGAGTTTGTATACACTGCAAGCAGTGACAGTTCTGAGGGTAATGATGATGATGATGCAGCAGGAGGTTCAGGTGTTAGAGTGAGTGATGTTTCAAAAGAAAAAGTTATTGAAGATTTGTTAAACAATACAGTCAATGAAGAAAGTGGTGAAGCTGAGAGAAAGGGGGAGTCAAGTAAAACACAAATTGTAGAGCATCATGAACCTTTGTTCTTGTGTTTAGATGAATATAGGGAGATGCTGAAAGATGTAAATCCTGAGATTCAAATTAACCTTGAAGCAGATTTGGAATCGTTTGATATCAATAAACAGCAAGATTATAAGTATGATTATGTTGAAGATGCTGATATCTACGATAGAGTTGAAATTGAAGAATGTTCAGATAATGAAGAGACTCCTGAAGATACTTCAAAACTTCCAACATTAATGGAGTTCTTTGCTGCAGAGAATAGAGATGAATTACGTCAGAAAGTGACTGAAGCGGTGAATAATAACGTTTTTGAATGTTTGAGGAAAGAAGCTGATAAAGAAAGTCAAACCAATGTTGATAAAGAAAGTCAATCAAAAGCTGAAGAAATTGATAGTTCTAAATGGTTTAAAGATTCTCATGAAAGAAAATACAAGAGGCCACTGAAGTTCTTCCAACGAGATCGAAATGTTTCGCTTGGTGATATCATTAGTTGGGGTTTTCTTCCACAAGTTAACGCTTATGCTATTCGAAGAGAATATGGTGTTCAGTATTTTGAACGGTTATATGATATAATGTCATTACCATGGTGGGACATTGATGAATTAGCAAAGGTGAGAGTTTTGGAGTACAAGGTGAGAAAGAATGATACTGCGATGTGGGGATACATCAAGTATGAACAATTAAAGCCATTTCGAAAATGGAAGCCACATCGTCCAAGGCGTGTTCAGAATGTTAATCCAAAAACTGGAGATGTAGAAGTTATTCTGAATGTGAAGCCTCCACGTACAATGAAAACAATTCCAATGCCAGAAATGGAGCAGGATTTTTATAAAGGCTTTATTGAATGGGTTTACAGTTGTAGAACAACTGAGGCAATAATCACGTACAGAGCTGGTGGAGAGCTGAGGGATTTTCATGTTTATGACCCGATGTGGTTAGTTAATTGCTCATCCAAAGACATCGAATGTTTATTTGTTCACAAGATTCGCTACTCTCCAGCAGATAAAGAACAAGCTCTTCAGTTTCAACATGTTGTATCACTGTGTATTCAGAAAGGTATTAACTCTGATAACAAGTGGAAATCTTCATGGTGGTCTTTAGACGAAAAGATGAAACTGAAAGCAAAGCGGGAGCGTGAATGTGAAAATCAAAGGATGAAAGAAAATAGAGGAAAGTTTATGAAGGAACAAGAAAAGGAAGAAAAGGCGAGGAAGATAGAGAATGAGAAGATCAGGGTTGCACTGAGTAGAAAGCCAAAACCGAGGGAAGAGATATTCAAATCTATGTGAAGACCTACATTCAAGACAAAGACTGCGGCTTCATCCAAGGGGGAGTTTGTTGATGCACAATGTCTAAAGCCTGCGTCTTTGTAACACTAGTTTAATGTATAAGGTCCAGATAGGTTATTTTGTATTAGTACAAGGGGTTAAAGTGTAAGTTTATGATTTTCAAGTTTGAGGTCCGTTTTTATGGACATGTGTTCATATAAGCGAACCAAACTTGTTGTCTGGATCGCTTTTATGGTCATGTCACATAAGCGGACCAGAATATCTATAAATACCCCTTGTTAGTTCTTCATTTGTAACATTTTTTGAACTCAACGTCGAACTGCTGATTGTACAACAAGTGTTATCAAGTGAAGAAAAGTATTTTAAGTGTGAATCTTCTGTTTCTACTCATTTCTGTTACGTATTTCTTTGTATCATGCTGAAAATGTGTTTCCGCCACATTTTCAGTAAGCACTAGCTCTGATTGACTCACTCGAGAGGTCAATACTGATCCTACACTCCATATCGTCTTGCACCGTCTAAGATGCAAGAACTGTCTAAACAGCTTCAAGAGCTTTCTGACAAAGGTTTTATCCGTCCTAGCTTTTCACCCTGGGGTGCTCCCATTCTTTTTGTCAAGAAGAAGGATGGATCCTTCAGAATGTGCATTGATTACCGTGAGCTTAACAAGCTCACCATCAAGAATCGATATCCCCTACCTCGCATCGATGATCTCTTTGATCAGCTACATGGCGCTTCTTATTTCTCGAAGATTGATCTTCGTTCTAGATATCATCAACTTCGCGTGCATGAAGATAATATTCCCAAGACAGCGTTCCGCACTCGTTATGGGCATTATGAATTCACAATTATGCCATTTGGTTTGACTAATGCTCCTGCTGTTTTCATGGACTTGATGAATAGGGTCTGCAAGCCTTATTTAGATAAGTTCATCATCGTTTTTATAGATGACATATTGATTTATTCTAAGACGCGAGCTGATCATGAGCAACATCTTCGTCTTACTCTGGAACTCCTAAAGAAAGAGCAACTTTTCGCAAAATTCTCCAAGTGTGAATTCTGGCTTAAAGAAGTTCAATTTTTAGGACACATCGTCAACGAACAAGGTATTCATGTAGATCCCTCCAAGATCAGCGCGATTAAGGATTGGGATACGCCTACTACTCCTACTGAAGTTCGTTCATTTCTTGGTCTTGCGGGTTATTACCGCCGCTTCATCGAAAATTTCTCAAAGATTGCAGTTCCCCTAACTGCTCTAACTCAGAAAAATAAACCCTTTGTATGGGGTTCCAAACAAGAAGAAGCGTTTCAGACCTTGAAGCAGAAGCTTTGTGATGCACCTATCCTATCTTTGACCGAAGGCAATGATGATTTCATCATTTATTGTGACGCATCGAAATTAGGTCTTGGCTGTGTTCTGATGCAAAGGAACAAAGTCATAGCCTATGCATCAAGGCAATTGAAGGTGCATGAGAAAAACTACACCACTCATGATCTTGAGTTGGGTGCAGTTGTCTTCGCTCTTAAAATCTGGAGACACTATTTGTACGGTACAAAATGCGTGATTTTCACTGACCACAGAAGTCTTCAGCATATCTTTAATCAGAAAGAACTCAACATGAGGCAAAGACGTTGGGTTGAGCTTCTAAACGACTATGACTGCGAAATTCGCTACCACCCTGGTAAGGCGAATGTCGTAGCCGATGCCTTGAGTCGTAAAGAACATATCAAGCTTCATTGTGTTCGTGTTCAATCTGATATTCAGGCTCAAGCTGATATTCAAGCCCGCATTTCTCAGGCTCAACATGCTTGTGTTTCACAAGACTTGATGGGTAAGGAATTACCCTATCACATTAAGCCTGATCTTGTTTTGAAAGACAATGGATCTTATTATTTCATGGACCGTTTGTGGGTCCCAAGCCAAGATGGTCTTCGCACCCTGCTTATGGATGAAGCTCATAAGTCACATTATTCTATCCATCCTGGCTCAGACAAAATGTATAAGGATCTTCGTACTCAGTATTGGTGGCCTGGTATGAAGAAGGACATTGTCTTGTACGTTTCAAAATGCCTTACTTGTCTTAAGGTCAAGGCTAAACACCAACATCCTTCTGGTCTTTTGGAGCAACCAGAGATCCCAGTTTGGAAATGGGAAAACATTGCTATGGATCTCGTTACCAAACTTCCGCGCACTAAGAAAGGTCACGATGCCATCTTGGTAGTTGTTGATTGTCTTACAAAATCAGCGCATTTCTTGCCAATCCGTGAGGATTTTTCTGCTGAAGTGCTAGCTAAAATCTACGTGGATGAAATTGTAGCTCGACATGGTGTTCCTTTGAACATCATTTCTGACAGAGATGTTCGTTTCACTTCTCATTTTTGGAGAACCATGCAATCTGCTATGGGGACCCAACTTAATCTGAGCACAGCTTATCATCCGCAAACGGATGGTCAATCTGAAAGAACAATCCAGACTCTGGAGGATATGCTTAGAGCTTGTGTGATCGATTTTGGTGGTAGTTGGGATTCACATCTTCCATTGATTGAATTCTCCTACAACAACAGTTATCACTCCAGCATCAACGTGGCTCCTTTCGAGGCTCTCTATGGTCGAAAATGTCGTTCGCCAGTCTGCTGGAATGAGATCGGCGAGGCTCAGCTTACTGGACTTGCCCTCATTTTAGAGACAACTGACAAGATTAAGAAAGTTCGTGATAACCTTCAGACAGCTAGAAGCCGTCAAAAGAGTTACGCAGACCCAAAACGCAAGCCCTTGGATTTTCAAGTCGGTGATCGTGTATTACTTAAGGTCTCACCTTGGAAAGGTGTGATCAGATTTGGAAAGACAGGAAAACTTGCACCTAGATATGTTGGACCATTCAAGATCGTCGAAAGAATCGGTAAGGTAGCCTATAGACTTGAGTTACCTCCTGAACTTGGAAATGTTCATCCAACCTTCCACGTGTCCAACCTCAAGAAGTGTTTAGCTGATGAGAACCTCCACATACCACTTGACGAAATTCGTGTTGATAAAACACTACATTTTGTTGAGAAACCTGTGGAAATCATGGACCGTATGGTCAAATGGCTTAAACGCAAGCGCATTCCTTTGGTTAAAGTTTTCTGGGAATCTAAGTGTGGACCTGAGTTTACTTGGGAACCCAAAGATCAAATGAAGGCGAAGTATCCGCATCTTTTCTCACGAGTTTCCTCTAAACAAATTTCGGGACGAAATTTCCACAAGTAGGGGAGACTGTGACATCTGTGCTTGTAATCATTGTAGACAATTTAGTTATCAATGAAATAAAGTTATTTGATCCCAATGTTTGCTTTTTTATGTTTTACATCTTTCATGTTTCGGTTTTTATTCAATTTCAAACTCTATATCGCTTTCTGGAGAGTTATACGCAAACTGGTGCGTAAACGTAATCAGTTTAACGCGAAAAATACTCTGGAACATCCACATATGCTTAACATACCTTAAATAACCTTTACATAACTTAGAAATAAGTTTTGAAGGCTTTGGTATGGCAAAATCTAGTTAATTCGCCTACAGGGACTAAAATTGACAAACTGCGAAAGTATGCCAATTTGAACTGTAACAGACCTTCCGGAACATGACCATAAGTTAAACATACCATAAATATCCTTTACAAAGCTTAGAAATAGGCTTTGAGGGGTTCGGTGTGCTAAAATAAACTTTTGGTTCATTCAGGGACTAAGAGTGCCAGAAAGTGCATAAGTTTGCATTTTCACGCATAACTTACGTTATGAATACATCCGGACATCCAAAAATTTATGTAAGCACTAAAATATTTTATTTTAGTGTTTGGCATGAGAAAAATCCTTTCGTCGCGTCATTTGGATCGTTTTTCGCGCTTATGCGCATTCCGTCGTAATTAAGCGAACATCGCGATTGTACGGCCAAACGAACCGAGTCTTAATCACGATGGTCATAGTCCCTAGTGACTATACCTACTGATTACCACGTTATCTAGGCTCAGTGACGAGTCGTAGTTTCGGGCAAAATGCGTGTTCTTGCGTATTTTGTAACCAAACTACTCTAGGGTATCAAAACCGTTTGTTTTGATACCAAAACCTGTTTTCTAACTTGACTAAACATGTTCTAGCATGTTTAGCTCGTCACTTTTAGATTTGTGCTTGTTTAGGGTCGTAAGGGTAAGTGATCTAATCAATCGCTTATGCTTTCGAACCTGACCCATTTGGTCGATCATTAGGATCCGACCAAACACTTTAGGTGACCATAGTTGTATAGGGAATAACCTTCCGAGGTTATACCTTATGGTCACAACGTTTAGTTAGTTGTATGATAGGTAGTATATATGCCTTAGGTAAATTACCAAAATGCCCTTTTTACGTTAAAATTCATTTTAAGCCTATGAAACCTAATTTTTGGTATCTAAACTGATTTAGTAACAATATTAGACATGTTAAGGCATATTTTACTTGTCATAGGGCTAGTTAGGCGTTCCGAATGCGTTTTACGCGAACAACGCGTTAAAGTAGCGTAAGCTACCTAAACGGGTCGTAACGGGTCAAAAGCACTTAGAATAAGTTTCGTTTTAGTATGTAGGCTTTGTTAAACCATATTATATGAGTTCCTACACTCATTTGGTTTACGAACCCTCATACTACCCGATCCTCCGATTAGGTCCGTTTATTAATGTAGTTACCTATATTAGGTGCCGTTTGATTCCGTAACTTTCTAGCTTTGCTTGGTGGATATCTAAAGTCTATTGAGCAATCTCAAGTGAGTACATAGACCCCTCTTTTACTGTTTTCCAAACATTTTGGGGTGAAACACATGTGCCTACTTGTTATTTTCATGTTTTCCATGTTTTCATATCATATACTTACTATGTTCAATAGTACACTTTTAATACATAATTTCATTTTCTTTTGCTTTGTATGTTAACTAAGCATATTTAGCACATTGATTTACATGACTTTTCTGCTTTGTATGTTAACTTAGTATACTTAGTACATTACTTTCATCACATGTTTACAATTTGATATGACATTTGGTTTGTTCAACGGGTCTAAACTACATTCATTAACATTAGCTACGCCGCTCGGTAGTAAGTAATGGTACCATAGGACTTGACAAATCCCGTTCCTGACATCCTAGGTTTGTTTGGGTGTAAGGAATGACTGAATCCGAAAACATTTTACTTTGATAATCTTTACTCTAAGGTTATCCTGTTGTCTCAAGGCTTGAATGTAATGCGTTAACTTACCACATAAGTGTTTATATCAGTAAAACATGTATTTATCTTACAAAACATAACTTTTGATTTATTCAAAATACTTTGTTTTGTACATTTTTACTTGTGGTTTAAGTAGTCTCATTTTACTTACCATACATAACTATTGTTTACTCATTACATGACTTATATTCAACTGGGTTTATACTATGACATTTGACTATTAGACTAAGACATGGATATTTTAAATTGTTGGTTTGTTTGAGTGACTTAAATAACGAGGCGTGTGTAATATGATACAAACATGGTGGATACGCCGCTGGTACTTCCTATATATAAGTGTTTGTATGATATTACATATCGTAGCGTCATTTAAACCACTTCAGTTTAAACATATTACATTTTACAACACTTTTTTACTTAAACATTGTTTCACAAATAACTTGGTTTATTCAAACTCTTTTTACTTGGTTATTCTTATTACCACACACTATCCTTTTATATATATACATATCATCTGATTTTGCTATCGTTTTTCAAATGATTTATAAAACAAAACATTTAACAAGGTTCATGACTGATTTTCATTAAACTTTCTCTAAACTCAAGTCATGAATCCTATTTTCATAAAACCTATGTATCTCACAGGCATTTTTATGCTGACGTACCTATTTTCACATGTGTTTCAGGGGTTGCTGCTTAGGATGTTCGTGACACACTAGGGCGGACCTATGCCTTAGAGACTTAAAATAAAGATAGAACTAGTTTAATTATGTGATGTACTCTTTGTTTCAGTTATCTTAAGACAATGCAACTCTTTGTTGAATGGATAAAACATAACTTTTAAATGCCATGGTTGTGAAACAATAATTCTATTACAACACTCCCCGACGTTTCCGCCACGATTTGATGTTTTACGTGGTCGGGGTGTGACATGAAATGATCAAGTACCATTTCAAGCGAAATCTGAACATTGTGAGTTCGCTTGAAATGAACTTGACCATTTCAAGCGAAACTCTTGTAGTATAAATAGGGCAGTTGTTGATTCATTTGGTACGCATTCAGAATTTGTAACGAGGTGCTGCCAAAATTTGTCCAGGTTGTAATCTTTGCTAAATCAATCACAATGACAAATTAAAGAGTATCAAGCTGTTTCCACGTCCGTTTCACTGATTCCGCCTTTGAATCGGATTATAAGCTCTTCTGAACGACTCGGTTGGGTCCAACAACGATCCTACAAGTGGTATCAGAGCACAGGAAGAAGAGTTTAGCTTGATATCATCTATTTTCTGACTTCTAAACCTTCTTTTCCAATCTGAACAAGATTTCACGGTCAAAATGGCATGAATTTTTCACCGAACATGCAAAATAGTGTTTTAACAAAGCCTTGAGAGTTTCAGACTCAAATTCGGACTAAAAATGACAAAAACAGGCCTAACACTTGAGTCCGCTTGAACGGATATCGACATTTCGCTTGAAATTTGTATTTGAGTTCGCTTCAACTCGCCATTTCGCGTGAAATTATCAACTAATTTAGTTTGAATCAGTCATTTCGCTTGAATAGTCCAGATTTCGCTTGAAATTCCGGTTTCGCTTGAAGTATCATCTTGGTATTTCGCTTGAAAGCTGATATTCAGCTTAAACAACTGATTCCGCTTCAACGAGTGTTTTAGCTTGAGATTCTTATTTCGCTTGAAAAAGGGTTTTTCGCGTCGAGATCATTTCACACCAACCGAGTGTCAGTTTGTTTTAGAATATTTGATATTGTTTGTACTGATTGTGTTTGTTTGATTGTATCTGTTCAGGATTACATCATGGCTGAAGAATTCTACAACACGTTTTTCAACGCGTTCACATCCGATTCTTCCGAAACATCAACGGTCACACCAAAGTCAATCACAAAAGTGGTCAATGAAAACATTAATCATGACAATTTTTATGGGACTTATTCCAAACCACCCAAGCTGGATAATATTGAAGATTATACTTGGTGGAAAGAACGGTTTCTTAACTGGGCAAAAGCATACGCTTATGAAAGTTGGTTTTGTCTAGAGTTTGGATATGAGAGACCAAAAGATGACAAAGGAGAGGAAATTCCTTTGAAGAAATTAGGCATTGAGGACAAAAAAGAATTCTCGTCTGAACAGAGAATGATTGCGTTGATCCAGTCGGCTATTAGAAATGACATTTTTGCATTACTTAATCATGATGGGTCTTCGAAATCTGTCTGGGAAGCTTTACGAGTTAAAGCTGAGGGGGGTAAACAGATCAAAAAGAACAAAATTGCTTTACTAAAGAAATAATTCGATCTATTTGATAGCTTAAAAGGAGAGACAGTGAGGCAAATGATTGAGAGATTTTGTCATTTAAAAATTGAACTTGAGAGGTTTGAGATTGTGAAAACAAGAGAGGAAATTATCGACAAAGTGATTGAAGCATTACCACGAGCTGATCAGTGGCAAATGTTTGTTTTTATTTTGAAAAATGATGATTTGTATGATACGATTTCTCTTGATGCATTGTTTGAAAAGATAGAGAGTCATGATCTGGAGCTACAAAAGCAAAGCAAGATGACTGGTTCTTCACATCAACAGAATGTTGGTCTATACTACAAAGGCAGTGTACCTTCAGAGAAAGGTGTTGGTTCACCAAAGACAGCATTCAGCGGAGAGAAGATGAAAGAACCTCAAACAACTTCATCAAATTACAATTCAGGATATCATTCTTCTTCAAAATCAAATTCTGATGAAACTGAGGAAATTCTGTGCAACATTGCTCTGAAACTGAAGAATTCTCCGTCGATGAGTATCAATGCAGCTAAGCAGCAAATGAGTTTCCTTGCATCTGTTCTGGAGTCATATGAAGGTCTTGTAGCTGGCAAAATTGGAAACTCAGAGTTGACTAAAGAAGACTACGACCAGATTGATCCGGAAGAAATGGAGCTCATAGATATTCATTGGTGTTTAGCAAGCTGCATCCGAAGAGCTCAGAGATACATGGAGATTACCGGGAAGCAATCCTTGGGTGGTCCGTCAACGAAACTTGGATTTGACAAATCCAAAGTGACCTGCTTCAGATGCAAGCAAAAGGGTCATTTCAAAAGAGAATGCAGAAATTCTGAAGTTGCTAAAGGAAATGAACGTCCTTTCAACGATGATTATTATCGAAAAGCGATCTACCACCGAAGCAAAGAAGAGCCGAAATTGATTGAAGATAAAACCAAATCAAGAGCTTGTTTTGTAATTCAAGATGATGAAGGTTTTGACTGGAGCTCAATTTGTCCAGAAGAAGATCGTTTGGAGAATGTTCGAAAAACAGCTCATGGCAAAGCTATAATAGAGGAAAGAAAGTTTGTTTTTGTTGCTGAGATTCAAGATGAAAACAAAGACAAAGATACAGCTGAGATCAAAGTGAAAACCAGAGAAGAGATTCTGGAAGAAAAGACCTACAGAGAAAGAAACATTGTGTTGAACAGAATGGATGAAATGCAGGAAGAGTATCAGATTGCTGTCAGCAGCAAAAGATGGGATAAGAAGAGAGAATGTTACTTCAACAGAGAAGGAGAACCAGTTGTTCCAAAGAAAGACATAATTTTTGACGATGTTCTTCTCATAATTCCTTTGAGAGCTGAATACTATAGAAATGTGATGAAAGATGACACATATGCTAAAAGGCATGTCACACCCCGACCACGTAAAACAACAAATCATGGCGGAAACATTGGGGAGTGTTGTAACAGAATTATTGTTTCAAACCATGGATACAAGAGTTTCGTTTTATTGAATATTAAACATTGCCTTAAAGTTAAAAAAGCAATTCAAACATAGTTTATCATCGTTATTAAATCACTAAGGCCTCGTCCGGTCCTAAGTGAGCATGCATCCTATTTGCAATCAACAATAAGCAACATCACCTGAAACATATGTAAAAACAAAGTCAGCAAAGAAATGCTGGTGAGTACATAGTTTTTGTGTGAGTATCAGATTCATGGATCTTTTGTATGTTGAAACAACTTGTACAACTTCGTTAATTGATATTAGAAAACCTTGTTTTGTAAAATGTTTGTATTGTAAATGAATAACCAAGTTAAATTAGATTGGTCATAATTTATAACCCTTGCCATGAATCTTAACCAAAAACATTTGTTTATGTAAACCAAATCATAAATCGTTCTTATAATAAAACTCGTATGGTTTATATAGTTTCGTAAACATCGTTGTGTAATATTGTTTAACTCGTTCTCGTTATAGAACATCGTTCATTCGTTTAAATCGTTCCAAATCGTACAATTCATTCACTCGTTTAAATCGTTATCGTTTTAATTGTGAAAACTACTTTTGGTCGTCTTGCTAATAACATTCAAACCTTTGTGACTCGTTCATCGTTCCCAATCGTTCTCGCATTAACAAACCTCCAAAGGGTAAGTTAACAATCATCAGATCCAGTCGTTACCCACTTAACCCACACATAACCATGGGTCTAGTTGATAACGGGATTTGTCGGATCCTATGGTACCATAACCTAATACTGGTCGGTTTGGCCGAAATTAATGAATGTCATTCGTTATGTAATTACAGCCAACAAGCTCGTTCACATTATCGAAATCGTTATTAGTTTAGTATAAACCATCTCAATCGTTTTGAAACCATTGTTAAAAATATCGAAATCGTTTTGATACATATGAATCACCCCAAAACAATCGAAAACAGTAAAAAGATGGGATCTATGTACTCACATTATTTTGCAGGCGATTTCGAATACGCAAGTCAAGATTAAAGTGTCTGATAATAAGGAACTCAAAGTTGTCCTAATGAATCATACATGAACAAGAATAATGTATCAATATTGAGGTGGTATAGTGTTGACGGGATTTGTTGAGCATTTATTGTATTTGATAGTGTTTAGATTAACAGAAGGATCTTGTGAATTATATGTTTAGAGGGCTCGGAAAAATGATCATTATATAATGGAATTATTTATGAAAAATATTTATTTATCATAAATAATTAATGTACAATCGATTTAATATAAACATTTGAAATAATAAATCAAATATATTTAACTAGTATCCTAATTAAATATAATGATTATTGGCAAAATATTGTACAAGTGATATAATTAATTTATATCATAATAATTAAAAATAACATTTATAATTATTGAACTTGAATATTACTGATTTAATTATATAAATATTGAAATTATATAAAATATCAGTAGCAACATTATTTTTGTGAAGATCAGTATTTCAAATAATTAATCTGAAAATTTCAGATTTTAATTCCTAAGAATTGATTTATTATGAATTTATTTAGTAATAAACTGTTTTAATATCATAAAAATTAGTTTTATAAATAAATTGACTAATTTCACATTTTTAATAAAAGCAACATTGATTAATAATCTTATAAAAATTATTGAAATGTTGAAAATATTAAAAATTAATTGATTAAAAAGAAATGTAGACCCCTGGGTTCGAACCCGGGTCTGTATTGTAACCAAACAGAGTCTTAACCATTGGGCTAAGCTTCTGTTTGTGTTTGGTTTAGGACTGCTATACTTATAACCAAACATGGCCTGGTCATCTTCTCTAAAGAGAAGTCAAAGTCAGAAGACCCGGTTGTAACACCCTGAAAATGGGTTTGGTAATCAAACTCCATTAATACTAAAAGACTGGTAAAGTATCGTTAGTAGTAAAAGTGACCAGGTGAATATTTGGATTTAAATAAGAAATCCTAATAATAAATACAAACAAATCAAAGTTTTAAGGAAATTGAATCTATAAGAGCCCGAGTTAACGTGACTTAAAATAAAACGGGTTATAACTCCCGGGACCCACTAAATAACTAGGAATATCAACCTAGTTAGTCTAGTGTTTTAAAATAGTGAGGAACTTGATGTAGTAACCTTTATAAACTTGGGTAAAGTTGAGGGATTAGAATGGTTAAAGTGATAAAATGGTTTTTATTAATTAAAGTTAAAAAAAACACCAAAACACACACCTTGTGTGTGTGTTCTGGTCGTACAAACACAGGAGCCAGGAAGAGCTCTCAAGCTCAAACCCTAAAACACAGAAATTCATCAAATTGAAGGAGCAAATCAAGTCCAAATCAAAATCCGAGTATGAATTAGTGATCTCCATTGAAAAAGGAGTCACGAGGTATGTAAATTTCTTGGTAAATCTCTAGTTGAAATTCTGAGCAAACCTAGAGAATTCGAATCTAAGCTTGCATGTATGTTGTTTGGATGAATTAGGGATGAAACTATATCTAGTAGTAAACCCTAGCCATGTAATTGTTAAATTGATGTTCATTGTTGTGAATTCATAATCATACACTCATGTGTCAAGTGGGTTTTGATTATGTAGAAAAGATGATAATATAGTTGTGTTAGAAATCATCATAAGTGATAGTAGATGCAAGATACTTGAACAAATTGCAAGTTTGAGTATTTGATCATACATGATAATGGTTGAATCTTGATGTTAATCTTGGTAAAAATGACTAATTATGAACTAGTTAGCAAATGTGTAGAATCATGCCCATTAGGTGTTTGTTACAATGCCTAAATGAGAACTAAGTGTTGATAATGTGCCTAATTGAGTCTTGTGAACTTGATAGTGCAATCATATGTGTTAATTGGTGATTTGACTTTTAAATAGTCAAACCGACCATTAAGAAGATCGAATGGTATTTGTGATAGAAAATATGTAAGATGGAATAGTCATAATTAATGATGACTAATATAACCGTCTTACGAATTATGATGATAGTTTGACGCTTGACAAGCTAGGTGGAGGCTTGGAAAGGAAGCGGGTCAAACGAAGCAAGAATGTCGGAAAAGCATAATTCGGATGCAAGGTAAGTATAGCTTACACTAGTCTTAAATTGTGGAATGTTTTCTTATCATATAAATTATGAATGAGATCTAAACAATTGAAATATGATGTTCCGTCGTGTAGTCGAACGGAACAAGAAAATCAAAGATGATAGAAACCATAATAATGGTTAAAAAGAAGTAAATCGATAAATTGGTCATATTATGTCGAAAGAAATACACGGTTTATATTTAAAATTTCCGTACGGTGTTAAACGGGAAGAGTCATGTAGAGGAGATGATAATAAATATCATTTCGCAAAGTTAAATGGTCATTTCGGCCAAACGGGTCAAAAGGTGTAGACAACATCTTTTGACTATATAGACTAATGATTCTTTTGTCGAGTCATATGCTTACAGGAATAGATATCCAATGGATATTCGCATCGTTCTTAATTAGCGAATATAAAGCAAGGTATTAAAATCGGGTCTATTTGTTGATCCGAGCCAGGTACGCTTATTTATGATGTATGTAAAAGTGCTAATTTGGTCGAATAATTGGTGATAGCCCTTCATTGTAAAAGAAGGACCAAAATCGACCAAAACGCCCTTGTAGGCTAAATTGAACAAACAACTCTTAGAGGTTGTTTGGAAAGGAGTCTTATGATTAAACAAAAGTTTAGAACGAGTACGGGTAGTGAAAGATGTAATTCTTGGGCCAAAAGACTCCATATGAGTCTTTGCCGTAAAATGATATTTCAAGAAGTATAAATTTGGAACACATAGATATCTACTTTAAATCCAACGCACATTTAGGTTGTGATGGAAGAGTACTAGATAAGAGATATAGGTTATAACGCTAGATTAGAATGAAAGCGAAATTGAGCTTAAAAGTGCTTAAAATATCCTTAACGGGTCAAAATAAGCATACTAGTGAAAACGGGTTTAATTGGTGTAATAAACCTATGATTAGAACCTAATATGGTATATCACAATTATTTGATGAAGTGTATGAAATATAGGAATCAAATAAATACGTTTGTTTGATAAAATGCATAACCGGGTCAAAGTTTGGTATAAAGGGTAATAAGCCGAAGACTTAGAAGTCTTGAATTTTATCAAGCCGGATGTCGGATTTTAACTCCATATGATGGAGAATCAAATTACAAACATGTAGGAAGAAACGGTAGGTCAAACGGATAAGCGGTTTGAAAGATACGAAAGATTTCGTGTCAAATGTCACACCCTGGCTTTGCGGAAGCGTGGGTAATTTTGGTGTGACTTCTTAATACCATAGCTTAATCATACCAAAGCTATATGAGTTAAAAACATGCAAGATCATCCATTAAGTTTTGAAATTCAAACACAATACCATTGTTTTAACATACCCTGACAACATAATCGTGTTCAACAAACTTTACAAACATAACATAGACATGGTTTAAGGATTGTGTCTTGTCCAGGAAAGAGACACATCCCCTAAACCCCGGATGACCTTGGAAACTAGTGCAGCGGAAAACATGCCATACCGTGCCAGATCTCGTTAATTTCCTGAAATACATGTAAGTTGAAAAATCAACAATAATGTTGAGCGAGTTCATGCGTTTAGTATGTGCGCGCGAATAAACCTTTGTAATCATTGCAAGTATGAATGTTTTGTAAGCGCTGGTATGAAAGCAAATAAGGAAACATATCAGTTATTGTGTATCCACATGGTCCAACCTGCGGGCGCATGGGAGGGGATAGGACAAGGTCACCACATGGTCCAACCTGCGGGCGCATGGGTGGTGTTACGACAAAGTCACCACATGGTCCAACCTGCGGGCGCATGGGTGGTGTTAAGACGGGGTCACCACATGGTCCAACCTGCGGGCGCATGGGTGGTGTTAAGACAAGGTCACCACATGGTCCAACCTGCGGGCGCATGGGTGGTGTTTGTTATGCACAAATAGGCCTATCACTTGTATCCCTCGATCGTACTACGAGGACTAATGTTCTTAAGGTTTCACCTACCCAATCACATAACCTAACAGTTCCTTCCTTAGCTGACCATACCATGTAAGAACATTCGTAATCATAGTAACATGTATTTCACCCCCGCAGTTAAGAAAACTGAAAACAGTTAGAGAAAAGGGGGACATGAACTCACAGTCGGTGCGTCTCTACCAAGCGTCTCCAAATCTGAAAGCTGTGCGACGACCTACAAGTGCTAATTCTATTAGACGGACGGCCGTGCCTTAGCTTTATAGTTTAAGTTTTTGGGAAATAGTTAGACAACTATTTCGTGTTTACTTTTTGCATATACTTGGTAGTTAATCTTCTTCCCGAGGATGGGGGATACGATACATGTGCGTAAGTTACGTTTTAATAATCGAGTGGTAATATAATTACCGGTGTAACTCATATATTCATGTGAAAGCGTTTGTATTATTTTGGAATCGTTAACGCTTGTAAATATTATTTTTACTCCTAAAAATAATATTTATGTATTTTCACAAAGTAATCATAAACAGTGTGTGAAAAATATATATATTTATCACGTTAAATTTTGTGAAAATCCCACCTCCGAATATTTAGTAAATAAAGTCATGGCGAAATTTATATTTCGAAAACATGTCAAAAATAATTCTAACACTTGTGGTGTAAATAATTCTAAGTGTTAGGTTTTTAGAGAAATTTCGCCAGAGTTTCCTCTGTAACTGGAGGTGGCCACGCTTTCAAGCGTATCATTTTCTTTTTGAAAACAACCCATGATCATCAACAATCAACCCTTACATTTTAACACGCGAAACGCTACCCTTGTCGTTTCAGTTTCAATATGTGGAAACTGGACTGTTTTCGGACGACTAAATAAAATACTTAACCCTTTCCAAAAATTCCCTAATTTTTACGGGTCGTCCTAATCGACCCAAAAATGATTGTATAAAAATATCGGGGTCCAGTTTCTTATCAATAATTTATAGAAAATCGTTTACCGAACTGTGATCAGATTTGTCACATTCTGATCACAGTTTACGGAAAAATTCGTCAAAAATTCCTCGTATGTCCGTTTATCGAAATTCCAGTTTGAGGGTCACAAATACATCTGTGACCATCTTAGATAAAAGTTTCAGGGGCTGGTTCGGTTTGGGTTTTAAGTTGTGATCGAAAACGCACAGCCCAATTTACTGCAGTAACAAACAGCCTTAGCTGCTGTCACGAAAACAGGTTTTTAAAATAGTAACCGACATCAGAAAAATACGATTCCAGCGCCGTTTTCTTCGTTTTTCGTAATGACACGATTTAGGCTTTTGAAATTCCGTTTTTCGAGTTCTTAAAGTCCGTTTACAGCCTGATGAAGGCGGCTGAAACAGTGACTCAGCTTGCTGTTTTGTGGTTTAGATGTTATTAAATCGTGTTATAAGTGTCCGATTAGCGAGTTAAACAAGAAAACAACTTTTATACAAGTTAAAACATTTTTACACAAGTTCATGTTTCATGTGTGGTAGAGTTTCTCCTTTTACCCGTGTATCATTCGAAACAAGCTTATGTTAAGATCCATGACCTTACCAAACCGGGTTAAACGATGATCCGAGCTACCACATCATAGATCAGGTCTAAATAATCATACATTTCGAATACTACAACATTTACACAACTTATGAGTTATTAACCACCATTTTTAATGTTTTAGTAGACTTTTGTTCATCATTTAGCATTTTAACGAGATTTAACCGATACAAATCCTTTTTAACCACTTTAGATAAGCTCAAGATAGAGATTTAAACATTATACCTCTAGCTCAAGGCTAGGGAAGGATCTTGACGAAAAATGGGTGGATAAAAGCAAAGCAACGAGGTCCTTCGCGTTCCGTTAGCTCCAAGATTCCTAATACGTGACCCTTGAGGTTTGTATCACCTTGAAATGGCAAGATCAAGAACCGAAATATGATGGATGGGAGAGGGGTGTTTGGCCGTGAGCTAGATAGAGAGAAAGAGAGAGTTCTTGTTGTGTGTTGTGTGATGAAAAGTGGTGGTGGGTTAATGCATATACTTATAGACAAATCTAGTGTGTATTAACCAAAGGAAATTATGTCTAGATGATATTAGACAAGAAGATTTAAGTAAATCAAGTTAGTACAAAAGTGTGTCCTCCTAGTTTGGGGACGGTTAGGAATGGGGGGGGGGGGGTTTAGTCCATTTCCAACTAGTAGTTAGGCACATTAGTTGGATAATTAGGTTAAGTTAAGTGTTTAACTTGGTTACTAATGTGCAGTGTGCTATGACGGGTGTTAGGGTATACGGGGACCCTAACTGGCTCAGAAAAAGGTAAATAGTGTAAATGACAATATTTTCAGGTTTCGGGTAATGCCCGGTTATTCGGTTGGATAGTAATCCGTTAAAGTGTTAGCAAAGCTTTAAAGTGTCGTTATTACTCTCTTTAGTGACACAGCTTATTCCTGACACTTTGGAAAGTGTCTAGTGTTATTTTCTCATATTTTGGCACTTTATTAGTTAGCTAAAAGCTGAATTATTATGTAAAGTGCTGAGTTTTGTACTTTAAGTACGTTTTAGGCACATTCAATCAGTGTATCTTATTCCTAGAGACGCAGTTCCACAACCCTTATAACCCTACACTCACTACCAGTGTAGTCAGATATTTGAGGCTCTTAACAGGCCTTAGAGGCAGTGTCTGCCTGATGCTGGTTATATCAGCATGTTCACTGTGTATCCGTTTAGTGCTACTGTGCTTTTTGTGCATCATGTTTGTCACCAAGGTTCAGCATGTAAATAATGTAGTGACAGCAAATAAAGTATGATGCAAGTAAGTGCATGTATCAGTATGCAGGTAGCAGTTTATCAGCAATTCCAGTTAAGCACAGTAATTTAGCAGTAATTAGTCATTAATTAAGTCGTACGGATACCTGGTTTAGTGCGGGTTGTCACATTCTCCCCCCGTTAAATAAATTTCGTCCCGAAATTTAAGTTCTGCTTGTAGATGCAGAGTTCTTAGGAAATAAGTGGGGGTATTTCTCTTTCATCCGGTCCTCACGTTCCCAGGTGAATTCAGGACCATGTCTGGCATTCCAACGAACTTTGACGAGTTTGACACTACTCCGGCGGGTCTTGTTAACTTTCCAATCCGTGACCTCAACAGGTTCTTCAACAAAGTGGAGCGTGTCGTCAATATGAATCTCGTCGATGGGAATGGCAACGTCAACTTGAGTTGGACTTTTCTTTAGATTGGATACATGAAATGTATCGTGAACGCCATTTAGTTTAGCAGGTAGGTCCAACTTGTATGCTACTTGTCCTATTTTGTCCAAAATTCTGAAGGGACCAATGTAGCGCGGACTTAACTTCCCACGCTTACCAAAGCGTGCCACACCCTTCCAGGGTGATACTTTCAATAACACCATTTTTCCAACTTGGAAATCCACATGTTTCCGGTCTGGATCCGCATAGGCCTTTTGTCTGTGGCGAGCGGCTTCGATGCGTTTAAGTATTTGCGCAATCTTGTCTGTCGTCTCTTGGACGATCTCGGGACCAGCAAGTTGCCTATCACCTGCGTCAGCCCAACATAGTGGTGATCGGCACTTGCGTCCGTAGAGGGCTCCAAATGGCGCGACACCAATACTGGTGTGGTAGCTGTTGTTGTATGAGAATTCAACCAAAGGTAAGTGTTTATCCCAGCTACCGCCCAAATCCCTAACACGTGCCCTCAGCATGTCTTCCAAAGTTTGTATCGTTCGCTCGCTCTGGCCGTCAGTTTGCGGATGGAACGCAGTGCTCAGATTCAACTGTGAGCCAAAGGCTTCTTGGAAAGATTGCCATATTCTTGACACAAACCTTCCGTCTCTATCAGAGATGATTGAGAGAGGCACTCCATGACGTGCGACGATCTCTCTCATGTAAATTTCCGCAAGTTTACTAGTACTGTCTTTCTCCTTGATCGGCAGAAAGTGTGCGGACTTTGTTAGGCGGTCAACTATCACCCAAATCCTGTCATGGCCTCTTGGCGTTCTTGGCAATTTAGTAACAAAGTCCATGGAGATTTGTTCCCTTTTCCACTTGGGAATTTCTGGTTGTTGCAGTAGCCCTGAAGGCTTCTGGTATTCCGCCTTAACCTTAGCGCACGTTAAACATTTGCTCACGTAGATAGCAACATCGCCTTTCATCCTAGGCCACCAATAATATTCCTTGAGATCCTGGTACATCTTATCCGATCCAGGGTGGATAGAGTACCGTGACTTGTGCGCTTCGTCGAAAATAACTTTCCTTAGTCCACCAAACAGAGGAACCCAAACCCTTTTCTCAAAACATAATGTTCCTTCCTCGTTTGGTACCAAAAGCTCTTCCATCCCTCGGAGATATTCTTCTTCCAGGTTTCCTTCTTTGAGGGCTTCTTTCTGCGCGGCACGAATGCGCAAGGAAAGATCGGTTCGTATAATCATTTCCAAAGCCCGAACCCTTATGGGCTTGATTCTCTCTTTACGACTTAGGGCATCGGCGACTACATTCGCCTTCCCTGGGTGATACTTTATCTCGCAGTCGTAATCGTTCAGCAACTCAACCCATCGTCCTTGCCTCATATTCAACTCCTTCTGGTTAAATATATGCTGTAGGCTCTTGTGATCTGTAAAGATTGTACACTTCGTACCATAGAGGTAGTGTCTCCAGATCTTTAGTGCAAAAACCACTGCGTCGGGTTCCAAATCATGTGTGGTATAGTTCTTTTCGTGCACTTTTAATTGACGCGATGCGTAAGCAATAACCTTCTGGCGTTGCATCAACACACAACCTAATCCTTGACGCGATGCGTCGCAGTATACCACAAAATCATCAGTACCTTCCGGTAGTGCTAAGATTGGCGCATTGCAGAGCTTATCCTTCAATATCTGGAACGCTTCTTCCTGTTTGATTTCCCAATCAAACTTCTTATCTTTCTGTGTGAGGAGCGTCAATGGTTGAGCGATTTTTGAAAAATCCTCAATGAACCTTTGATAGTAGCCAGCCAAACCCAAGAATTGTCGAATCTAGGTTGGCGTCTTTGGCGTTTCCCAATTCTTGATCGCCTCGATCTTTGTGGGAGCAACATGGATTCCATTTACATTAACCACATGTCCAAGAAACTGGGCTTCGCGTAGCCAAAACTCGCACTTAGAGAATTTGGCGTACAGCTGTTCTTTCTTTAGCAGCTCCAAAATAGCTCTTAGATGCGGCTCGTGCTCCGCCGTTGTTCTTGAATAAATCAAGATGTCGTCGATAAGCACGATCACGAACTTGTCCCAGTACGGCTTTCAAACTCTATTCATCAAGTCCATAATGACTGCAGGTGCGTTTGTCAAACCAAACGGCATAACAAGGAACTCGTAGTGTCCATAACGAGTTCTGAAGGCTGTCTTTGGGATACTCTCCCCTTATCCTTAACTGATGGTATCCAGATCGAAGGTCGATCTTTGAATAAAAGCTTGAACCTTGCAGTTGGTCGGATAGATCACCAATCCTTGGCAGAGGATATCTATTCTTGATCGTCAGCTTGTTCAGCTCCCGGTAGTTGATGTTTGTTCGAAAATCATCATCCTTCTTTTTGACGGGTGGAAATGGGGTTACCCCAAAAAGGGAATTTTGGTCTGCTATCTTCCTTCTCTATCCATTGCTAACACTTCTCTGTCAATCCTTGCATCTCCGAAAATGTAAGTCGCTATGATGCATCGACTACGGGTGTAGTGCCTGGAATTTAGTCGACGTGGGATTCGACTAATCGTCGAGGAGACGATTCCGGCAAGTCTTCTTTGCCTGATAATCCGTAGGAGCGTGTCCTGCTCCATGAATCACCATCATTTCTCCGTTCGTCGTCGGGGCGCGGATGACAATCTCCGCCGGGTTATTCGACAACCAGTCCATCCCAATTATCATATCGAAGCTTTCGTTAGGCTTGTTCTATCGAGAACTGGGTATCTAGGTTACTTACTACTAAAACAACTATATTTTCTGAAGCTAAAATTTGGCAATACTGTCACATAGAGCATAGCATTGACTATTATGAGACGTACCGATATCCACGCTTGGATTCTATCCCCGCTATTGAGCTTTCATCCACTTGCCTGAGTGTTCTTAGGGCAATACTTCCTGAAATGCCCCACATCACCGCAATTAAAACATGCTTGGCCACAGCCTTGATTGTCACTATCCCTGCCTTGATAGTTGTTGTCGTCGTTACTTCCTCCGCGATTTCCGCTACCATCTTGACCTCTATTTCCATGTTTAGTACCTTGCCAACACGTTTCCTTGACATGTCCCACCTTGCCACAGTTACCACATTTTCCATATCTACACCGCCCATTATGGGGTCGTCGACAGTTGTCGCACTTTGGTAGGATACCCGTGTACTCTTTTCTCTTTTTGGCCTTGTCGTTGCTACTCGACTGGGTACCCTGTTTGAAATTTGCCAACCTCCTCTTGTTGTCCCCAGATGACTCTACATGAGTCTCCTTCTTCTCTTCAGAGGTTGAAAATTTGTTCATCCTGATTGCCTCTTCCGTCAAAGCTATACTTAGATTGATGGCCTCAGTGATTGTCGCAGGCTTGGAGGAGGTTACCATACTTATGATTTGAGGAGCTAAACCCCAAATGAAGCGCTCGATTCGCTTGTATTCTGGTGTAACCATGTAAGGAACGATACGCGATAGAACTTGGAACTTCTCCACATACTCGGCTATTTTTGGACCTTCCATCTTCAAGTTCCAGAACTCCGTTTCTACCTTCTGGCTTTCTGTTCTCGTACAGTACTTTTTATGCATTAGCTCTTTCAGCTCGTCCCATGATAAAGCATACGCAGCAGCCTCGCCCATTATCTGAACCTGAAGTTTCCACCATGATAGAGCCCCATCTCGGAACAGCCCAGAAATGTACGTGACCTGATCTCTTGGGGCGCATTTGCTCGCACGCAAAACAGTGTCCGTCTTCTCAATCCAGCGTACGAAGGTTACGGCACCCCCAGTGCCGTCAAAATGTAGGGGCTGGCAGCCTAAGAACTGCTTGTAAGTGCAGCCGTTGGGTGGATTACTTCCTGAGGTATCTCCGTTGTGCTCGGAGCGATGGGCCTCGTATTGTGCGATGACTGCAGCAATGATTCCCTGAAGTTCCGCCTCGTTGGTGGGTATGCGTACACCCCGTTTTGGAGGCATTTTCTGAAAGATGTTTCACGTAGGTTAGGTCATCGCAAATAAAATGCACGTATGCATTCAATGATATCAACACATAACATCTCATGCTATCAATAAATCGACCACATAACATCTCATGTTATAAACAAATTAGCCTCTGCAATGGTTGAGGGCTTCGAGGTAGTAACCATACCCCTGATCTGGGGTGCAAGTGTCCAAATGAATCGTTCAATCCTTTTGAACTCTGGTTTGACTAAGTAGGGGACGACCCTAGATAAGTCGTGTGATCGCTGGACAAGTTCAGGAATTTCTGGTTCGTCCATTTCAAATTCCTGAACTCCACTTCAAGCTTCTAAATTCCAGTCAACATTTCTTCTCAATCGTTTCCTTGAGCTCATCCCAGCTCAGTGCATAAGCAGTGTCTGTGCCAAGGGTCTGAACCTGGAGGTTCCATTAAGAGAGTGTGCCATCTAGAAATATCCCCGAGATATAGGTAACACTCTGTTGGGGCGAACAGTTACTCATTCTTAGAATGGAGTCGGTCTTTTCGGACCAACGGACAAATGCAACGGTGCCTCCTGTTTTATCAAAGTTCAAAGGCTTGCAGTTCAGGAACTGTTTATAGGTGCAGCCAGTTGGATGGTTATTTCCAGTAATGCCATCGTTGTACTTAGAGCGGAGGGCTTCATGTCGTGCATTTATCGGTGAGATGCGTTCTTGCAGCTCGGCTTCTGTCCTTGGCAACGTACTGGTGTTTGTGTCATGTTTAGGTGACATTCCCTTTTGTCGAAGTGGTGTGAAGCGGGTTAGACCATGTTTCAATTGTCTATGAGGTATATAGCAACATAATAATAGAATGAACTCGAGGCTACATCGCCTAGGTCATTCGTGTTTAAGTTGTTTCCTGCCGCATTGGTTATCATTAGCTTGACCTGCAGAGTCCACCAGGATTCCTGTGCACTACAATTCGTTATTACGTGGGCCCCCGTAATAATAAATTATCTTGCACAGTTACCCCAAATCTTCTCTCATCCAAGCAGATGATCAATCAAGGAACAACAGTAGGTGCATCGGCATGAACAGGGTCACGCTCTAATGCGGGGTCAGGAGCAACGCCTGGCTCAGGGGCCACGGCTAGCTCTGAATCAAAAACTCCATCTCAAAATCAGCTGGATCAACAAACACAGGGGTCGACAGGGGCTACAGGATCCCCCAAGGGCTGGTCCAAGTGCATGAACTCAATGTCATGGTCTGGATCAACACCAGGTGGTAAAACAAGATCAACCTCAATATCGTGATCAAACTCAAAGCTGTAGGCGGGATCCGGTGCAGCTGATGGTGCCATATCAAGGTCGGCGTCGTGTGAGTGGTGCTGCATTCCCTGTATGTGCGAAGATGCGGATGTCAGAAACTCAAATGAGTCTGGGATAGGGGAATGGTCATGAGTTTCCCCTACAGGAGCGTCCGCATGCAGTAGTCTAATACCAGCAGTAATAAGGCCCTGCCCTCGAATGGGTCCTCCTCCAGTAGATCGTTATCGTCGTCAGAGGCCACGTCGGGAGGGCATATCATCAACAGAATAAGCGGCAAGGGGGGCAAACTCCCAACAAGATGGCCATCAGTAGACTCTGCTACGACTTCAGGCGGCGCAAAAGGGCTGAAAGTCGTCATTGTCTGTGCCGGTAGTATCGAAAATGTACACCTCGTGCTTCGATGAAACTATGTCGTCTGATACTATGGCCATGGGATTCGTAGTGTCCATCTTTCTAGTACTTGATGTAACACAAACACATATACGTATAGTAATCAGTCATATAATCAGTTAATCACATAGTCACCAAGTAAGCATTTAAATCATTCTCCTAGTCTTACTAGCCAATCTCTCCCAGTCTCGAAGACTGCTATATCCTCCACCTTGACCTCTTAGATCGAGCCTATAATAAACCAACGTGCTCAACTACTTCGGTCACCTCGATCCTCCAGACCGATCCTCAGCCCTCCAGGCTGAGCCTATAATTGACAAAATGTGCTCAACATTTGTTTGTAAAAGTTTTGGATCTGGACTTAAGTGGTATGCAGTAAAATGTTTTCGTGAGAGCCCTAGTGATCATAGTCTAGACTCGAGAAAGAATCCTAGTTCGCTATGATCAGAGCTCTGATACCAAGCTGTCACACCCTGGCTTTGCGGAAGCGTGGGTAATTTTGGTGTGACTTCTTAATACCATAGCTTAATCATACCAAAGCTATATGAGTTAAAAACATGCAAGATCATCCATTAAGTTTTGAAATTCAAACACAATACCATTGTTTTAACATACCCTGACAACATAATCTTGTTCAACAAACTTTACAAACATAACATAGACATGGTTTAAGGATTGTGTCTTGTCCAGGAAAGAGACACATCCCCTAAACCCCGGATGACCTTGGAAACTAGTGCAGCGGAAAACATGCCATACCGTGCCAGATCTCGTTAATTTCCTGAAATACATGTAAGTTGAAAAATCAACAATAATGTTGAGCGAGTTCATGCGTTTAGTATGTGCGCGCGAATAAACCTTTGTAATCATTGCAAGTATGAATGTTTTGTAAGCGCTGGTATGAAAGCAAATAAGGAAACATATCAGTTATTGTGTATCCACATGGTCCAACCTGCGGGCGCATGGGAGGGGATAGGACAAGGTCACCACATGGTCCAACCTGCGGGCGCATGGGTGGTGTTACGACAAAGTCACCACATGGTCCAACCTGCGGGCGCATGGGTGGTGTTAAGACGGGGTCACCACATGGTCCAACCTGCGGGCGCATGGGTGGTGTTAAGACAAGGTCACCACATGGTCCAACCTGCGGGCGCATGGGTGGTGTTTGTTATGCACAAATAGGCCTATCACTTGTATCCCTCGATCGTACTACGAGGACTAATGTTCTTAAGGTTTCACCTACCCAATCACATAACCTAACAGTTCCTTCCTTAGCTGACCATACCATGTAAGAACATTCGTAATCATAGTAACATGTATTTCACCCCCGCAGTTAAGAAAACTGAAAACAGTTAGAGAAAAGGGGGACATGAACTCACAGTCGGTGCGTCTCTACCAAGCGTCTCCAAATCTGAAAGCTGTGCGACGACCTACAAGTGCTAATTCTATTAGACGGACGGCCGTGCCTTAGCTTTATAGTTTAAGTTTTTGGGAAATAGTTAGACAACTATTTCGTGTTTACTTTTTGCATATACTTGGTAGTTAATCTTCTTCCCGAGGATGGGGGATACGATACATGTGCGTAAGTTACGTTTTAATAATCGAGTGGTAATATAATTACCGGTGTAACTCATATATTCATGTGAAAGCGTTTGTATTATTTTGGAATCGTTAACGCTTGTAAATATTATTTTTACTCCTAAAAATAATATTTATGTATTTTCACAAAGTAATCATAAACAGTGTGTGAAAAATATATATATTTATCACGTTAAATTTTGTGAAAATCCCACCTCCGAATATTTAGTAAATAAAGTCATGGCGAAATTTATATTTCGAAAACATGTCAAAAATAATTCTAACACTTGTGGTGTAAATAATTCTAAGTGTTAGGTTTTTAGAGAAATTTCGCCAGAGTTTCCTCTGTAACTGGAGGTGGCCACGCTTTCAAGCGTATCATTTTCTTTTTGAAAACAACCCATGATCATCAACAATCAACCCTTACATTTTAACACGCGAAACGCTACCCTTGTCGTTTCAGTTTCAATATGTGGAAACTGGACTGTTTTCGGACGACTAAATAAAATACTTAACCCTTTCCAAAAATTCCCTAATTTTTACGGGTCGTCCTAATCGACCCAAAAATGATTGTATAAAAATATCGGGGTCCAGTTTCTTATCAATAATTTATAGAAAATCGTTTACCGAACTGTGATCAGATTTGTCACATTCTGATCACAGTTTACGGAAAAATTCGTCAAAAATTCCTCGTATGTCCGTTTATCGAAATTCCAGTTTGAGGGTCACAAATACATCTGTGACCATCTTAGATAAAAGTTTCAGGGGCTGGTTCGGTTCGGGTTTTAAGTTGTGATCGAAAACGCACAGCCCAATTTACTATAGTAACAAACAGCCTTAGCTGCTGTCACGAAAACAGGTTTTTAAAATAGTAACCGACATCAGAAAAATACGATTCCAGCGTCGTTTTCTTCGTTTTTCGAAATGACACGATTTAGGCTTTTGAAATTCCGTTTTTCGAGTTCTTAAAGTCCGTTTACAGCCTGATGAAGGCGGCTGAAACAGTGACTCAGCTTGCTGTTTTGTGGTTTAGATGTTATTAAATCGTGTTATAAGTGTCCGATTAGCGAGTTAAACAAGAAAACAACTTTTATACAAGTTAAAACATTTTTACACAAGTTCATGTTTCATGTGTGGTAGAGTTTCTCCTTTTACCCGTGTATCATTCGAAACAAGCTTATGTTAAGATCCATGACCTTACCAAACCGGGTTAAACGATGATCCGAGCTACCACATCATAGATCGGGTCTAAATAATCATACATTTCGAATACTACAACATTTACACAACTTATGAGTTATTAACCACCATTTTTAGTGTTTTAGTAGACTTTTGTTCATCATTTAGCATTTTAACGAGATTTAACCGATACAAATCCTTTTTAACCACTTTAGATAAGCTCAAGATAGAGATTTAAACATTATACCTCTAGCTCAAGGCTAGGGAAGGATCTTGACGAAAAATGGGTGGATAAAAGCAAAGCAACGAGGTCCTTCGCGTTCCGTTAGCTCCAAGATTTCTAATACGTGACCCTTGAGGTTTGTATCACCTTGAAATGGCAAGATCAAGAACCGAAATATGATGGATGGGAGAGGGGTGTTTGGCCGTGAGCTAGATAGAGAGAAAGAGAGAGTTCTTGTTGTGTGTTGTGTGATGAAAAGTGGTGGTGGGTTAATGCATATACTTATAGACAAATCTAGTGTGTATTAACCAAAGGAAATTATGTCTAGATGATATTAGACAAGAAGATTTAAGTAAATCAAGTTAGTACAAAAGTGTGTCCTCCTAGTTTGGGGACGGTTAGGAATGGGGGGGGGGGTTTAGTCCATTTCCAACTAGTAGTTAGGCACATTAGTTGGATAATTAGGTTAAGTTAAGTGTTTAACTTGGTTACTAATGTGCAGTGTGCTATGACGGGTGTTAGGGTATACGGGGACCCTAACTGGCTCAGAAAAAGGTAAATAGTGTAAATGACAATATTTTCAGGTTTCGGGTAATGCCCGGTTATTCGGTTGGATAGTAATCCGTTAAAGTGTTAGCAAAGCTTTAAAGTGTCGTTATTACTCTCTTTAGTGACACAGCTTATTCCTGACACTTTGGAAAGTGTCTAGTGTTATTTTCTCATATTTTGGCACTTTATTAGTTAGCTAAAAGCTGAATTATTATGTAAAGTGCTGAGTTTTGTACTTTAAGTACGTTTTAGGCACATTCAATCAGTGTATCTTATTCCTAGAGACGCAGTTCCACAACCCTTATAACCCTACACTCACTACCAGTGTAGTCAGATATTTGAGGCTCTTAACAGGCCTTAGAGGCAGTGTCTGCCTGATGCTGGTTATATCAGCATGTTCACTGTGTATCCGTTTAGTGCTACTGTGCTTTTTGTGCATCATGTTTGTCACCAAGGTTCAGCATGTAAATAATGTAGTGACAGCAAATAAAGTATGATGCAAGTAAGTGCATGTATCAGTATGGTGGTAGAAGTTTATCAGCAATTCCAGTTAAGCACAGTAATTTAGCAGTAATTAGTCATTAATTAAGTCGTACGGATACCTGGTTTAGTGCGGGTTGTCACATCAAATTACGGCAAAATGGAAAGGCTGAACCCAGGGTCCACCGTAATTTACGGTCCCACCGTAATTTACGGTGGAGATGAATTATTTACGGTGGTGACCCACTGATTTACGGTAGAAAAGCATGAATCCAGGGGCCACCGTAAATTACGGTCCCACCGTAATTTACGGTGGAGAATTTTTATATATTTTGTTTTTCATTTGAAAAATCAATTGTTTCCCCGGACATCGTTCGGACATGATTTAAACCCCGTATGACTAAAGCATTTCATGTTTTTATGAAATGTAGGTACATTTAGGATGCCGGAAGACGATCAAGCTCAGCGAAGAACCGAACACAATATTTATAGTCACGCTTCCGCACTTTGCCACGTTGTAAATGTTAAACAACGAACTCGATCACGATATGTAGAATAACTTATGATTCGTAAAATTTTTAATAAACCCGTATATTTATAGTATGTGTAGTCTTAACTACACATCTAATCGTCGGTATTTACATGTAAAACCGTTAAATAGAAACTAGGGTGTTACACCGGTCAAACTAAAAGTCAAACTCTTTCAATTCTACGGGAAAACTGTGTTATATTCAAATTAACTTTGGAGAAACATTGTATAAGCATAAAAGACTTAATTGAAACAATAAAAACGAACCGGTATTGAAAGGATGATCGGATTGAAAAATTCCGGCAAAAAAGTGAGTATTCCGGCGAGTTGCAGGTTTTAATCCGACGATTTCGGGTGTTTAAGTGTTTGTAAATGGCGTGGAATGTTGCTAGGAATGCAAGGGATTTAAATACACGAAGTTTAGATCACAAATTCAACAAAACTTAGTGGACTTGATCTACTTTTATTTTCTTTTTAATAAAAAGTTCCGATTCATAGTGGTTATAGCACTTTTTTTTAATAAAAAGTTCCGATTCATAGTGGTTATAGCACGAATTTGTGTCGTTTGAATGATTGGAACAAGTTGGGATGGGTTGGGTATCATGTGGGTAAGCTTTACAGATCAAAAGAATGAATAAAAATCGATTTTGGTGGGTTTTTGTTCAAATCCGCGAGTTAAAGTTGCTGTTTATAAATTTCAGCTCAAAAATTAAGGTGTATATAAATATAATACACTCTAGATTCTAACACAACCAAGCTGGTAGCCCAGCTGGTTGTGCGCATGTTTGTTCTTTGAGAGGTCGCGGGTTCGAATCCGTTTGTGGGCGAAACTTTGGAATTTAAATCCACTTTTTAATTTCTTAATAAAATTAATAATTTTAATATCTAGTAAGTATATAAAAGAATTAAGAATCAAAACATATCAGCTCTGAGACGGAGTATAAACTGGTTAAGTCGTTCGTGGTATAATCGCGAGGTACCGATTTCGAATCCCACACATGGCCGATCCGAAGGGCTTTAACCTTTTTTTGGCCGATTTTTGGGATATTTACACTTTGGTCCCTGTGGTTATATATATACATAAACAGTCCCTGTAATAGTCAGTTAAATATATTAACTGAGTTAATATTTAAAGGGTATATTTTATATAAGGACTTAACTCAGTTAGTGAAAATCAGTTAAATAAAGTTTAAAGTGGCAGGTTTTGGTCCCTATAGTTCAAGTTTGAAAGAAAGACTAAATGAACCTTGTACTTTTAAAACAAAAAATATATATTAATTTTCTTTATAAATAAGTTTCAAAAATGACCCAAAGAACCCTAAACTTGTAGTTTGAAGTAATTGCACTTTAACCCTTGTATTTATATAGTTTCAAAAATGACAATTTAGTCCTTAAACTTTGTACTTTCAATTAATGACGGTTTTAGTCCTTGAAATTTAAAAGTAATAATTTCAAACAAGTTTCAAAGAATGTCAAATAGGCCCCTCAAATTGTAGTTTCACGAAATGTAATAATAGGCCCTTATAGTTTATGTAGCCTTGTTTAATAGCATAAAACTCAACAAATTTGCAATTGTTTCACGTGTTTGTATTGGTATAAGCATTTATAAGCACAAAGCAAGTATGTTCAAATAAGTTTTATTCCAAATACGGTATTTGTTACAATGAAAGTCAAACAAATACGAGTGTGAAAACCAAGGTGGTCACAGTCTCCCCTACTTTAGGAAATTTCGTCCCGAAATTTTATTTAGAGGAATCTTGTGAAAACAAATGCGGATATTTCGCCTTCATCTGGTCCTTACGTTCCCAAGTAAACTCGGGGCCACGTTTGGATTCCCAGCGAACTTTGACCAAATGAATCCGTTTGTTCTTCAACTGTTTGTATGTACGTTCCACTATCTCCACAGGTTTCTCGACAAAGTGCATCGTTTCATCATTTTTGAATCTCGTCGAGAGGAATGTGAAGATCAGCATCAGCTAAACACTTTCGCAAATTGGACACGTGAAAAGTCGGATGAATATTTCCAAGCTCTGGAGGTAGTTCTAGTCGATAGGCAACCTTTCCAATTCTTTCAACAATCTTAAATGGTCCAACATATCGTGGTGCAAGTTTTCCTTTCTTTCCAAATCTCACCACTCCCTTCCAAGGTGAAACCTTGAGTAGGACACGGTCTCCGATTTGAAATTCCATGGGCTTGCGTCCCAAATCTGCATAAATCTTTTGACGGCTTCTAGCGGTCACAAGATTATCGCGGATTTTCTTGATTTTGTCTGTTGTTTCCAGAATGAGCTCAGGTCCAGTAAGCTGAGCTTCACCGATCTCATTCCAACAGACGGGTGAACGACATTTTCGACCGTAGAGAGCTTCGAATGGTGCCATCTTAATGCTAGCATGATAACTATTATTGTATGAGAACTCGATCAATGGAAGATGAGAATCCCAATTACCACCAAAGTCTATCACGCATGCTCTAAGCATATCCTCCAAAGTTTGAATCGTCCTCTCAGATTGACCATCTGTTTGGGGATGATAAGCAGTGCTTAGATTTAGTTGGGTCCCCAAAGCAGATTGCATGGTCTTCGAAAAATGAGACGAAAACCGAGCATCACGATCGGAAATGATATCTAAAGGAACACCATGTCGTGATACGATCTCGTCTACATAAATCTTTGCAAGCTTTTCAGCAGAGAAATCCTCACGGATTGGTAAGAAGTGGGCAGACTTTGTCAAACGATCAACTACTACCCAAATGGCATCATGACCTTTACTAGTACGCGGTAGTTTAGTAATGAGATCCATTGCGATGTTCTCCCACTTCCAAACCGGTATCTTTGGTTGTACAAGCAAACCAGAAGGTCGTTGATGTTCGGCCTTGACTTTGAGACAAGTTAGGCATTTCGATACATACAAGGCAACATCCTTCTTCATACCAGGCCACCAGAACATAGTACGAAGATCCTTGTACATTTTATCAGCACCAGGATGGATAGAATATCGAGACTAGTGAGATTCGTCCATTACTAAGGTGCGAAGATCGTCTTGATTCGGAATCCACAAACGATTCTCAAAATAGAGTAAACCATCGTCTTTCCTTTCGAGTTTAAGCTCAAGTTGAAGTGGTAGCTCATATTTCAATAAGTCATTGATCACACAAGATCGTTGAGTTTGAAGAACACGAGATTGAATATCAGATAGAGTTCGAACAGAATGAAGCTTGACTCATTCCTTTCGACTAAGCGCATCGGCTACGACATTCGCCTTACCAGGATGGTAGCGGATATCGCAATCATAATCGTTTAAGAGTTCAACCCAACATCGTTGCCTCATGTTCAGCTCCTTCTGATTGAAAATATGCTAGAGACTTTTGTGGTCTGTGAAAACCACACACTTCGTTCCATAGAGGTAGTGTCTCCAGATTTTAAGCGCAAAAACCACAGCTCCTAACTCAAGATCATGAGTCGTATAGTTCTTTTCATGAATTTTCAGTTGTCTAGACGCATAAGCTATGACTTTACCTCGTTGCATAAGAACGCCACCAAGTCCTAGATTCGAAGCGTCACAATAGACAACAAAATCATCGTTTCCCTCAGGTAGAGATAAAACAGGAGCGCCACAGAGCTTCCGTTTCAGCATTTGGAACGCTTCTTCTTGCTTAGGTCCCCACTCAAAAGGCTTATTCTTCTGAGTCAAAGCAGTGAGTGGAACCGCGATCTTTGAAAAGTTAGAAATAAACCGTCGATAATAACCAGCAAGACCAAGAAAGGAACGAACTTCTGTAGGTGTCGTCGGTGTATTCCAATCCTTAATTGCAACAATCTTGGATGGATCTACGTGAACACCCTGCTCATTGACAATATGACCCAAGAACTGAACTTCTTTAAGCCAGAATTCACACTTGGAGAATTTAGCAAAAAGTTGTTCCTTCTTTAGGAGTTCCAATGTCAGACGAAGGTGTTGCTCGTGATCGGCTCGAGACTTTGAATAAATGAGAATATCGTCGATGAACACAATGATGAACTTATCTAAATAAGGTTTACAAACCCTATTCATTAAGTCCATGAAGATAGCTGGGGCATTTGTCAAACCAAAAGGCATGACAGTGAACTCATAATGCCCATATCTTGTACGGAAAGCAGTTTTGGGAATATCTTCCCCGAGAACACGAAGTTGATGATACCCAGATCGCAGATCGATCTTGGAAAAGCATGAAGCACCTTGCAGCTGGTCGAAGAGATCATCAATTCTAGGTAGGGGATATCGATTCTTGATGGTAAGCTTATTAAGCACACGATAATCGATACACATTCGAAAAGATCCATCTTTATTTTTCACAAAGAGAACAGGAGCTCCCCAAGGCGAATAGCTCGGACGGATGAATCCTTTATCAGACAACTCTTGAAGCTGTTTTGATAACTCTTGCATCTCTGACGGTGTAAGACGATAAGGTGCTTTCTCAATCGGGTTGGCATTGGGTACAAGGTCAATATGAAACTTGACTTGACGAATTGGAGGCAAACCAGGCAGTTCATCAGGAAACACCTCTGGATAATCCCGAACAATCGGAATATCCTGAATACTCTTACTCTTGCCTTTCTCCTCGGTGACATGTGCCAGGAAAGCAACATATCCTTTTCGTAAATATCTTTGGGCCTTTGTACACGACATAAGCTTCAATCCACCAGATGGTTTTTCGCCACGAACTTCCAGAACATCGCCAGACGGAAGAGGAATACGAACAATCTTATCAAAACAAACCACCTCAGCATGATGTTTGGTTAAGCAATCCATCCCCACGATAATATCGAAACTCCCAAGTTGCATCGGTGTGAGGTCAATGGGAAAAAGATGGTTATCAAGGTTTAACTGACAATCATGAATGACAGAATCGAGAACAAGAGGTTTACCAGTAGCAACTTCGACAGATAAGGGTTTCCTCAGTTTAGTTCTAGGTATCGCAAGCAAAGGTTCAAAAGATAATGAAACAAAACTTCTATCGGTGCCAGAATCAAAAAGAATATATGCAGGTTGATTGTTAACAAGAAACGTACCATTAACCACCTCGTTGTCAGCCCTTGCTTTGTTAGCATTCAGATTGTATGCTCGCCCACGAGCGGGATTCGCATTTGCATTGACATTGACATTCACGTTTGGATTTACATTTGCATTTGCCAACCTCGGACAGTTATTGTGGTAGTGGCCAAGCTCTCCACAATTGAAACATGTACCCAATGGGAATCTAGCAGCATTCCCCTGAACTGGAGCTTGATTCCGAACAATCTGATTCTGACCCGAACGACAGACGTTGGCCAGATGCCCAAGCTTACCACACGTTGTGCATTGCCTACAAGCTTGTTGTGCAACATGATGACCGTTGCAGCGAGCACAATGAGGTGCGGTACCAGCATACGCTTTCTTCGCAGGAGGTTGAGCTGGCGGGTTCTGAGGGTTCTGAGCAGTTTGTGCAGTTACTGCAAAATTCTAAGCACCCTTTCGCTTTCTTGCCTTCTTCGATGACTCACCTTCTTTACCCTTACCCTTATTCTTGTCCTTCCCAGAATCAGTGGCCTTTTTTTTTATCACCATTGCGGGTGAGTTTACCCTTCCTGACTTGAGACTCAGTCAGGGTAGCAGACAACTCGATTGCTTGGTGAAGGGTGGTAGGATTAACACCGGTCACTATATCCAGAATAGAATCGGGTAGACCATCGATATACCTCTCTATCGCTTTCTCCAACGGGGTAACCATAGTAGGACACAAAAGACTGAGCTCCTCAAATCGATTTGTATACGCACGGTGTTCTCCCCCATCTTGTTTCAGATCGTCAAACTCTCGTTCCAAAGCTCGAATTTTGTGACGGGGACATAACTCTCTCATCATGAGAGCTCGAAGCTCTTCCCATGTTTGTGCCAACGCCACTTCGGCACCCCTGTCGCGCATCACTCCGTTCCACCACGTAAGAGCACGCTTCTCAAACACACTCGAAGCAAATTCAACCTTACTCCCATTCGGACATTGCACATGTCTAAATGTGTTCTCAATACTCTCGAACCATTGAAGGAGTGCAGTTGCTCCTTGTAACCCAGAAAACTTTAGCGGCTTAGCAGAATTGAAATTCTTGAAATTACACGGTGCATTATTGTTGTTGTTATTATTGTTGTTGTTGTTGTATATCTCATGGACTTGGGTCACAACACCGGGAAGCACAGCAGCCACTTGTTGAGAGACCAGGGCTGTGAGTTCTTCAATAGTAAAAGATTGTGCTTCACGTCGAGGAGGCATTGTCTAGTAAGGAAACAGGAGAATCGAGTGATATTGAAAATTAGGAAAAACAAAAGAGGTATCGACAAAACACAAGGAAGGCGATCATTTGTTTGTTACCTCGAACAAACAAACGACACGCAATGACTAATCAAAGTATTGAATCAAAATAATGTATCGCGAAGACATGCTCGCCTATAAGTGAACACTCACCCCAAGAGTTCCCAGGTAAGAGTGACGGGTCCGATTATGTGGATTTGTACGAACACTCTAGCCTTAGACAGAAAACTCAGGGTACAAGCATTCACTCTTCCAGTGTGTTCACATTATTTAGACCCAAACTCTGACGAGATTTTGAAAACTCAAAAGGCACTAAGCCAAAAATGAGTAAACCTAGAAGGGTTCAAAACCTTATAACAGAGGATTCAAAACCTAGTAATCAATCATCCTAGAACGGATGACTAATTTTCGAAGCAGATTCGGATTTTTTTTTTTTTTTTTAAATCTAAACGCAAATCAACTCGTGTTGGGGTCCTAGAAAGTTATAGTCTAGGTCAAAATTTTACTAATAACCTAATTCTCTATAACCATTGGCTCTGATACCAACTTTTCTGTCACACCCCGACCACGTAAAACAACAAATCGTGGCGGAAACGTCGGGGAGTGTTGTAACAGAATTATTGTTTCAAACCATGGATACAAGAGTTTCGTTTTATTGAATATGAAACATTGTCTTAAAGTTAAACAAGCAATTCAAACATAGTTTATCATCGTTATTAAATCACTAAGGCCTCGTCCGGTCCTAAGTGAGCATGCATCCTATTCGCAATCAACATTAAGCAACATTACCTGAAACATATGTAAAAACAAAGTCAGCAAAGAAATGCTGGCGAGTACATAGTTTTTGTGTGAGTATCAGATTCATGGCTCGTTTGTATGTTTAAACAACTTGTACAACTTCGTTAATTGATATTAGAAAACCTTGTTTTGTAAAATGTTTGTATTGTAAATGAATAACCAAGTTAAAATAGATTGGTCATAATTTATAACCCTTGCCATGAATCTTAACCCAAAACATTTGTTTATGTAAACCAAATCATAAATCGTTCTTATAATAAAACTCGTATGGTTTATATAGTTTCGTAAACATCGTTGTGTAATATTGTTTAACTCGTTCTCGTTATAGAACATCGTTCATTCGTTTAAATCGTTCCAAATCGTACAATTCATTCACTCGTTTAAATCGTTCTCGTTTTAATTGTGAAAACTACTTTTGGTCGTCTTGCTAATAACATTCAAACCTTTGTGACTCGTTCATCGTTCCCAATCGTTCTCGCATTAACAAACCTCCAAAGGGTAAGTTAACAATCATCAGATTCAGTCGTTACCCACTTAACCCACACATAACCATGGGTCTAGTTGATAACGGGATTTGTCGGATCCTATGGTACCATAACCTAATACTGGTCGGTTTGGCCGAAATTAATTAATGTCATTCGTTATGTAATTACAGCCAACAAGCTCGTTCACATTATCGAAATCGTTATTAGTTTAGTATAAACCATCTCAATCGTTTTGAAACCATTTTTAGAATATCGAAATCATTTTGATACATATGAATCACCCCAAAACAATCGAAAACAGTAAAAAGAGGGGATCTATGTACTCACATTATTTTGCAGGCGATTCCGAATACGCAAGTCAAGATTAAAGTGTCTGATAATAAGGAACTCAAAGTTGTCCTAATGAATCGTACATGAACAAGAATAATGTATCAATATTGAGGTCGTATAGTGTTGACGGGATTTGTTGAGCATTTATTGTATTTGATAGTGTTTAGATTAACAGAAGGATCTTGTGAATTGTATGTTTAGAGGGCTCGGAAAAATGATCATGATATAGAGGAATTATTTATGAAAAATATTTATTTATCATAAATAATTAATGTACAATCGATTTAATATAAACATTTGTAATAATAAATCAAATATATTTAACTAGTATCCTAATTAAATATAATGATTATTGGCAAAATATTGTACAAGTGATATAATTAATTTATATCATAATAATTAAAAATAACATTTTTAATTATTGAACTTGAATATTACTGATTTAATTATATAAATATTGAAATTATATAAAATACCATTAGTAACATTATTTTTGTGAAGACCAGTATTTCAAATAATTAATATGAAAATTTCAGATTTTAATTCCTAAGAATTGATTTATTATGAATTTATTTAGTAATAAAATGTTTTAATATCATAAAAATTAGTTTTATAAATAAATTGACTAATTTCACATTTTTAATAAAAGCAACATTGATTAATAATCTTATAAAAATTATTGGAATGTTGATAATATTAAAAATTAATTGATTAAAAAGAAATGCATAGCCCTGGGTTCAAACCCGGGTCTGTATTGTAACCAAACAGAGTCTTAACCACTGGGCTAAACTTCTGTTTGTGTTTGGTTTAGGACTGCTATACTTATAACCAAACAGGGCCTGGTCATCTTCTCCAAAGAGAAGTCAAAGTCAGAAGACCCGGTCAAACTAAAAGTCAAACTCTTTCAATTCTACGGGAAAACTGTGTTATATTCAAATTAACTTTGGAGAAACATTGTATAAGCATAAAAGAATTAATTGAAACAATAAAAACGAACCGGTATTGAAAGGATGATCGGATTGAAAAATTCCGGCGAAAAAGTGAGTATTCCGGCGAGTTGCAGGTTTTAATCCGACGATTTTGGGTGTTTAAGTGTTTGTAAATGGTGTGGAATGTTGCTAGGAATGCAAGGGACTTAAATACACGAAGTTTAGATCACTGATTCAACAAAACTTAGTGGACTTGATCTACTTTTATTTTCTTTTTTTTTTTAATAAAAAGTTCCAATTCATAGTGGTTATAGCACGAATTTGTGTCGTTTGAATGATTGGAACGAGTTGGGATGGGTTAGGTATCATGTGGGTAAGCTTTACAGATCAAAAGAATGAATAAAAATCGATTTTGGTGGGTTTTTGTTCAAATCCGCGAGTTAAAGTTGCTGTTTATAAATTTCAGCTCAAAAATTAAGGTGTATATAAATATAATACACTCTAGATTCAAACACAACCAAGCTGGTAGCCCTGCTGGTTGTGTGCGTGTTTGTTCTTTGAGAGGTCGCGGGTTCGAATCCGTTTGGGGGCAAAACTTTGGGATTTAAATCCCCTTTTTGATTTCTTAATAAAATTAATAATTATAATATCTAATAAGTATATAAAAGAATTAAGAATCAAAACATATCAGCTTTGAGACGAAGGATAAACTGGTTAAGTTGTTCCTGTTACAACCGCGAGGTCCCGAGTTTGAATCTCACACATGGCCGATCAGTAGGGGTTTTACCCTTTTTTGGCCGATTTTTGGGATATTTACACTTTGGTCCCTGTGGTTATATATATACATAAACAGTCCCTGTAATAGTCAGTTAAATATATTAACTGAGTTAATATTTAAAGGGTATATTTTATATAAGGACTTAACTCAGTTAGTGAAAATCAGTTAAATAAAGTTTAAAGTGGCAGGTTTTGGTCCCTATAGTTCAAGTTTGAAAGAAAGACTAAATGAACCTTGTACTTTTAAAACAAAATATATATATTAATTTTCTTTATAAATAAGTTTCAAAAATGACCCAAAGAAAGTTTGAAGTAATTGCACTTTAACCCTTGTATTTATATAGTTTCAAAAATGACAATTTAGTCCTTAAACTTTGTACTTTCAATTAATGACGGTTTTAGTCCTTGAAATTTAAAAGTAATAATTTCAAGCAAGTTTCAAAGAATGTCAAATAGGCCCCTCAAATTGTAGTTTCACGAAATGTCATAATAGGCCCTTATAGTTTATGTAGCCTTGTTTAATAGCATAAAACTCAACAAATTTGCAATTGTTTCACGTGTTTGTATTGGTATAAGCATGTATAAGCACAAAGCAAGTATGTTCAAATAAGTTTTATTCCAAATACGGTATTTGTTACAATGAAAGTCAAACGAATACGAGTGTGAAAACCAAGGTGGTCACAAAGCATGAAAAGGAGATCAGATATGCCATGATATCGTGTCTAAGAAAAAGGGATGAAGAGAGAATGAAGAAGAAGGTTGAAGAAATGGTGAACAATATGAAGAAAACTGTTGAAGAGGTTAAAGCTGAAGTGGTTGAAGTTGAAGTTGTGAAAGAGGAAGTTTTGAAAGTTGGTGAAACAGAAAAGATTGAAGAAAAAGTTGTTGTGAATGAAGAGGTTGAGAAAGCTGTTACTGAAGAACAGCAAATTAGAGAAGATGTGAAGAAAGCAGAAGAAAAAGTAAAGAATGAGAATTTGGAAGCTGGTAATGTTGGTGATGAAGTCGATGTTGAAGAAAATCAGAATGTTGCTGAGTTGAAACAGACAGAGTCAGCTGAAAACACCAAGGTGCAAATCACTGAGGTAAATTCTAATTCTAACATCTTGACTGAAACTGTTGAACAGTGCAAGAAATGCATGAAACCGTGCAGAGCTTGTACTAAAAAAGATGTGCAATTCAGAACAAGAAATTTTGAATTCACAAAAATAGAAAATATTTTCAAAGAAAAATGCAAAGAAATGCTAGAAAAAGAAAAAGTTTTGAAAGAAAATGATGAAAAACTTTCAGAAAAATGTAAAAAGATAGAAAAAGAAAATGAAGTTTTGAAAGAAAATGTTTCTAAAATGACAGAAGAATGTTCACAAAAAGAAATTGTTTGTCAAGAAATGAAGAAAGAATATGACTCAATGAAATTAGCATATCATATTACAAAAGAGTCATATGAAAAAGTGAAAGATGAAATGAAATTTGCTCAATGAAGAATGAATTATCTTTCTGAAACAACTAAAGAACTTAAACGAATGTATTCCATAAAACAAGATGTTGTTAATTCCTATATTGAGGATGTTGCTAAGCTAAAGCGACAGATTGCTGATTTAGAACAGGATAACAACAAGTTAAAAAGTTATCATGTGTCATCATATGTGCTTAAACGTATTTTCAATATAAAACCGGGAGATGGTGAATCTGAGCAAAACAAGAAAGGCATTGGCTCAGAATTTCATCAAGTTCCACCACCGGAAAAGTTTGCATTTTATGATGAGGAAAAGGTCGAAAAAGCTTTCAACCTGGTTGATCAATTGCCAGACAACATTGATGTAACCAATTCCAAATCTGATGATACTCATGATTCAGAGGTGGTAGGTAAAGTTGTTGAAAGTGTGTTGAAAGAAGAGTCAGTTGATACAGGTAAATCTGAATCACAAGATGAAAATGAAGGTAATTTTCATGATGAATATCTGAAAAACACAAAATCTGAGAAAAATTTGAATGATGATTCAAAAGGATTGGTTTATACCATGATTGGATCGGACAAATTGTTCCTAGATGTTGTATTCCCGATTCAGAATGTGATTTCAGAAAAGGTTGATAAAGTTTTCAAGATGGTTGAGATTGAGAAATCTGAGATTTCAAAGTGTGCTGGAAAAGGTCACAAAACTTTTTATAACAAACCTGGTTACAAAAAGAAAAACATGAAGGCTGGGTTGGGTTATAAGAAGAAACAAAGTTGGAAAAGAAATGAAACTCCAAATTTAAAGACAAAAATGAGTTTTGTTCAAGGAAAAAGTTTTGAAGAAGAGGAAAAACTTAAATTTAGACAACAGTCTAATGAAGAGTTTTGTGCTCAAAAGGAAAAGCAACAACCACAGGTCAAAGATGTGTCCAAGAGAACATGCTTCAAGTGTGATCAGGTAGGACATCTTGCACGAAAGTTTCCAAATCCGAAACCTGTGGATGCTGACAAAAAGGAGTATAAAGATGTTGAGAAACAGAAATCTGAGAATGTGAAACAAATGTCAACCAGATTTGATTCCAAACAAACTTGGAGGTATAATACAAACAAGTTTGCTTCGAATCAAAACTGGAAATCAAACCCGAACAGGTTCGATTTTAGACAGACCTGGAATTCTCACACACCCAGATTTAGAACAACACAAAGTTGGAAAACATCTGTTGATATGACAAAACCACAAGAGTTTTGGAAACCAAAAGTTGCTCAAAAACAAAATGTTCAAAAAGAGTCTCATTTTTATAAAAGAGGTACGCCGAAAGGTCAAACATGGTCTATTAAGAAACAAGTGACTTTGGTAAAAGATGAGACAGTTGAAGTCAAAGATGAAAAAGTCTTTGATGAAAAAGTTTTTCCGAAACTGCATGATACACATTGTGTAGAAATGCCTAAGGTCAAACAGACCTGGGCTAAATTGTTCAAGTAATCAAGTAGTCTGAATGTGCAGGTGCTCAACAAATCCGAAGATTGTGAAACTGGAAGTTGGAGCAGCCTGACACAACGAGGAGAGGAGGCTGCTGGATCCTGTGTTGGTTGAAACAGGAAGTTTATTTTCATTCTGTACATAAATAAACAATATTTTCAAAACCCTAAAAAATGAAAAATAAAAAAAATATATGTTTTTAGTTTGTTAAAAATTTGAAAAATCAAAAATATGTTTTTTTTATTTTTGTAAAAAAAAAAATAGAAAATTTCAAAAATATGTGTTGATTGAATACGCCGAAACCCTCACGGCTGAACAAACATGATTACTTTCACAAGATTGAAAAACGGTTTTCAAACTGTCGAAAATCAATGGGTTGTAAATCATGGGGGTACTTTATATTAGTTTTTTCTGCAAAACAGAGCACAGTTAGCAGAAAATGGATGGCGAGACAAAGCTATCAGCATCATGTTGTCAAATTTTCTTTAAATGGTTTTGCATTTTAGGGGGAGAAAGATTTGTTAGAAAATCCAAAAACATTTAAAAATTTGAAAATGACAAAAACATGATAAAAACCTATTGGCAAAAAGACAAAAACATTAAAAAATGAAAATTGACTTTTTGTGTAAAAAAAGGAAATGATAGTACGTCAGTAGACAGTTACAGTAAGCTAAAGAATTGAAATGTTAAAATGTGTTAAACGATTTCACCGTGGATATGTCGGTAGATTTTTATACATTTAGTAAACTTTTTCGGGATATAAACCTAAATTCAAACTTGCTTATTTCGTGGGGAACACTACTTGGATATATAGGTAACCCCTGAAATCTCGTTTGAAAGGTTCCTCTTTCTGAGATATTAGGTCTTTATACTCAGTGATATCTGGGGTATTATCCCGGGACTTCTGATTTTGCGGAAGCAATGGCCTAGTCCCCGGAGAATACTTTCTGCTTGCTTGAAATATAGCGCAACCCTCAGCAAGATGATGAGACAATAAAATTACTAATCAATGCTGTTGTAAAAAAGATCCTCTAAAGGGGACACACCAAAAGTTGAGTCGTGATCTCTCTGCTGAACGGTAGTTCTGACCTGAGCTCTCACGGTTCTTCATAATTTATTCCCCTTACAGATATCATCTAGGTATACTCACCTGTAAGACTGAATATTGGGATCTGGACACGGGAGTATATTCAAGAGGTGGGACACATGAATGGGTTTAAGTTCTTAATACACCTAATTCGTATCCTGAATCAGTTGAAATTTGTGTGAAAATTTAAGTGGATCAGTATATCGACAATCTAAGTGAATTGTTTAATTCTTAATGTGTAACTAAGCTCAACGGTACTTGTGACTTGTCAAAAACTGATATGATCCTCTAATGCATACTCAAACAAAAATATTGTCTGTAAATATATTTGTACATATTTCTTTACTGCTTTATATTTTCATAAAAATACATAAATATTTTTGATTCTGCTTTATTTTCGACAACCGATGTCTGAAATGCTGAGTTTCAAAATCTAAGTAAGCTGATTGTGTTTCTGAAAATAAAACAAGTTCATTAATTTGAAACTTGAATTAAAATCAGAAATTTCAAAAACAGTTTGTGATATCTCCAAGGTCATTAATTTGGACTTGGATGATTAACTGTGGGAGGTTTTGGATGTTTATATTGTTATAAAATTAGTTTCCGATTCGGTTCGCTGAAACTGCCAAATCAATGAAGTTTGTTGATAGGGGGAGTGAATTAGAGAATTTGATTGATAATATGAAAACATTGTATTTATAAATGTTTGAGTGATTGCAAATAGTCCAGATTACGATCCCGAGAGCAGAGTCTAAGGGGGAGTCTGAAGACAAGCTTGAAGCAAGGAGGAGCTTGTAGATGGATAGCTAGGTGTCTATCCCAAAGCACGGAAGCTTGATGAAAGGGGGAGCCTGAAGTTGATAGAAGAAGAGAAGGATTGATGGATGCTTATAATGTTACAATTTGGATGAGAAGGCAGAATGATCAAGACCGAAGATGTGTCATGCTGAAGACTAGACACTGAAGACTTCGTCAATATCCGAGGAGAAGTCTGTTAGTGCACTACGTCTATTGACTTCGTCTTGTATCATGTAATAGGATATGATAGGATTATCAGTGCCCAAGGTTTGAGAAACAGATTTTTAGGTTTAAGGTAGTGATTCCGCTTGAAATGATCAAGTACCATTTCAAGCGAAATCTGAACATTGTGAGTTTGCTTGAAATGAACTTGACCATTTCAAGCGAAACCCCTTGTAGTATAAATAGGGCAGTTGTTGATTCATTTGGTACGCATTCAGAATTTGTAATGAGGTGCTGCCAAAATTTGTCCAGGTTGTAATCTTTACTAAATCAATCACAGTGACAAACTAAAGAGTATCAAGTTGTTTCCACGTCCGTTTCACTGATTCCGCCTTTGAATCGGATTATAAGCTCTTCTGAACGACTCGGTTGGGTCCAACAACGATCCTACATTAGGAAGGGACCAAAATTGAAAATCTAAATTCCAGCTGTTCCCCTCATTTGCACATGGTTTTAATGAAACTAGGGGCTCCCATGGTTTCACAAAACCATGGGCACATGTGTACGGATGAGATCGAAGCTCGTTTTACGATGAACGATCTTCACGGTTGTGCGAAAACTATAAATACCCCATCCATATCATTGTTGCAACTCACATTTGATCTGATATTTCTCTAAGTTGAGGTGTTTTCACTTCATACCTGAGAATAATCGGGTCAAACTTCCGTTCTTGGACCTTTTGTAAGTCCTCTTTCGTTCTTTTTCGCGTGAAAGTCAAACTGTGTTTGACTTTCTGCTTTGACCAGTTTATGGTCAATATGATGTTCGTTTTAACTTCATAATGTGAGCGTAATCACGATGGTTTTAGTCTCTTGTGACTATACCTACTGATTACCAGGTTATCTAGGCATAGTGGCGAGTCGTAGTTTCGGCCAAAATGCGTATTCTTGTGTATTTTGTAACCAAACTACTTTTAGGTATCAAAACCGTTTGTTTTGATACCAAACCTGTTTTCAAACCTCGTTAAGCATGTTTTAACATGTTTAGCTCGTCACTTTAGGTTTAGTTCTTATGTAGGGTCGTAAGGTAAGCGGTCTAAACAACCTCTTATACTTTCGAACCCGACCCGTTTGGTCGATCTTTAGGATCTGACCAAACACATTAGGTGACCATAGTTGCATAGGGAATAACCTTCCGAGGTTATACCTTATGGTCACGTCGTTTAAATAGTTGTATGATAGGTAGTTTATATGCCTTAGGTAAATGACCAAAATGCCATTTTTACGCCAAAATTCATTTTAAGCATATGTAAACTGATTTGGCAACAATATTAGACATGTTAAGGCATATTTTACTTATCATATGACTAGTTAGGCGGTCCGAACGTGTTTTACGCGAATGACACGTTAAAGTGGCGTAAGCTACTTAAATGGGTCATAATGGGTCGTAAGCACTTAGGTTAGGTTTCATTTTAGTATGTAGGTTTTGTTAAACCATATTGCATGAGTTCCTATATTCATTTGGTTTACGAAACCTCATTCTATCCGATTTTCTGATTTAGGTCCGTTTATTTACATAATTACCTATATTAGGTGCCGTTTGATTCCGTGATCCCTCTAGCTTTGCTTGGTTGTTATTCAAGACTTCTAAGCATCCTCAAGTGAGTACATAGACCCCTCTTTTACTGTTTTCCAAACGTTTTTGGGTGAAACACATGTGCCTACTTGTTATTTTCATGCTTTCCATGTTTTCATATCATATACTTGCTATGTTCATTAGTAAACTATTAGTACATGATTTCATTATGTTTTGCTATGTATGTTCACTTAACATGCTAGCACAATTGTTTTACGTTTTGAACCATTTGAAATCATTAGATATATGTGAACCATTTGAAATCATTGGATGTATGTGAACCATTTGTAACCATTTGATGTATGTGAACCATTTGAAATCGTTGGATTTATGTGAACCGTTTGTAACCATTTGATTTATGTTAACCATTTGTAACTGTTTGAGCCATTGGGTTAGGGAAGTGATTAGGTAACGGGGCGGGTGTAATGTGTTAAAAGCATGGTGGATACGCCGCTGGTACTTCCTATATATAAGTGCTTTTAACACATTATATATCGTTGCGTTATCTAGATCACTTGGGTAAACGATTTCGAAACAATGTCACACAAGGATGTTTTCTGAATAATATAAAACATACGAGTTTTATTAACGAGTTTTTATGAGGTATTTTACAATTTGATTTAATAAAACAAATATTTTGGAGTTAAGAATCATGGCTACGAGATTTTGCAAATTATAACCAACTTGGTTTGTAAGATCGTTTTGTGACCCAAACGAGTCGTTCAGAAGAGATTTTATCAGTTTCAGATGCGGAAAATAAGAAACTGACTTTGAAACAGCTTGAATATCACTTTAATCTTATTGTGTATTGATTTAACACCGATTAGATTCACAAAATATACCGGCAGCACTTCGGTACAAGTTTTTGTCTCCTATCCTGTCCGCTTCAAATGAAAGCATATGACACATATATATACTATTTGCTAGATCGCTTGAAACATACATGACATGTTCAAGCGGTCAAACATCTAATTGACTTTCAAGCGAACATACAAAATTCTATTTCAAGCGAACTCATTATAATCTGCATTTAAACTAACTTTTGTCTCTTGTGAGCCTTGTAATGATGATGTCATATTATGATGTCATCATCAAGAATGATGACATCACTCTTGTTCAGATCTGCAACGAACCTGAGACTCGATATAAGACGAAGACGACAGATGAATGCACCAACAGACTCCCCCTCAGATGTTGACGAGTCTTAAGTGTTGAGTCTTCGCATCTTCAGTCTTTATCAGTCTCTTTTCTTTCTTAGCATATACCAGAATCTTCTCTTAGGCTCTAACCTCGTCAGACTCCCCCTCTCATCATGATGGGATCACTGTCTGGAATTAGCTATCACCTTGAGATCAATCCCTGGCTTTAACTCTGTTCAGCTCATCTACTGCACACATTTTCTCATCAAAAACATAAGTTTTTACTTAAATCAATAAGAAAAACTTACTAGTAATAGTTACATCAAGTTCAAATTAATGATCTCGATTAACTAATCTCCACTTCTTTCTGAAATCAAAATATATTTCAATTCAGCACACACACTCCCAAACCAGTTCATCATGTTCAGCACTTGGAATTTTGAATATCAGTTCTCCAATATCAGTTGTCGAAAATCTTTGGCTCAAACTTTCACATCTTGTGCGTAATCATGAATTAACAAATCCTGGAAAGTTTTAGAGCCAAAATCAGTTTAAATTTGATTAAAATTGGACTTTCGCTTGAAATTTGTTCAATTTTTGCTGATGTCATCAGCTTTCGCTTGACTATGTATGGTGTTCCGCTTGAATCTGGGCTTTCGCTTGAGTTTACATCGTGAGTCTCGCTTGAAACTGACACACCGCTTAAAAACGACCGTTTGAATCACCATTTCACGTGAAAGTGCATCGATTTGTGCTGAACATTTATTTAGTTGTCGGTAAAATCAGATTGCATGTGACTGTTGTTATTTCAAGACTTATCAGCTCATTCACGTGATAAAGCAAAGCCCAAGTGAATACATCTTATCATCATTAAAGTTGGTTGGGAAAAGAGATTGTCTAGAAAGTAACAATTCAAGTGACAATTATTAGTACATGTGCTGAATATATACGGTCCAATCAAATTGAAAGGTTACTTGAAAGTGTCGGCCACATTGTTTTGAAAGAGAATTAATATTGATATTGATCTATCCATGTGCTGAACATTAACGGCCCAATCATAGTCTTTTATCACATTGTTGTCGGTTTAGTGGATTAATTGGTCCAATCATCTAGTTCACTTGATCTTAATAACAGTTGTGAAATTCAAAATTCTCGGCCCAATCATATCAATTCGCATGTATTGATCGGCCCAATCACTTGATTCAATTGGATAGTTGTTTTGTTCTATAAAAGTCTTGGTTCAATCAACAACCAGTTTGCATGTGGATTTGAAACCCGAACAACATTTATCCGCAAATCTTCGACACAAGTCCTAGATTGATTCAATCGTCAATATATTTTTACGTATTCTATCCATTTAAACTGATTGTTTGTTTGTTTGTTTCAGGTGTTTCACGAGGTGAATCATTTCATTTGAAAGGGAATCTAGTTTGAATTTGATATTTCATTTTAACGGGACTATCTTGATAAACGTGTTTACGAATCATGGATATAAATTTCTTTAATATGACTAGTGAAACATTTAATAGAATAAATGTATTAAAGAAAGAGTTTGACTCGTTTTCAGGTTGTCCAGGAGAAAATACAAAGAGTATCATTGAGAGGTATAGCCATCTTGTTCGTTCATTGTCTGAGAAGGGTATTCAGAAAAGTCCAAATGAATGGGTTGATAAATTAGCCAATTCCTTACCTCAACAAGAATGGGGTACATATCTTTTGGATTTAAAAAGAACTGGAGAATACTCTAGATTGACAATTTGTCAATTCGTTAAGAAACTGGAAGAACAGATGGAGAGAAATGCTGAGAAGAAGAAAAGTCAAATTGGAAAATCAATATTAAAGAAGAGCAAGAGTAAAGGTGTTCAAGTGGGAGAGGAACAGACTGAAGAAATTTCAGTTTTGAAAGACGAGAAGAAAGCTGATAAGAAACAGATTTTTGATTTGCAGGAAAATTGTGAGAAGTTGAAATCAGAAAATGACAAACTGTTAAGTAATTTGAACAGTTTGACATTAGAAAACAACAACTTGAAAGGAAACAAAAAAGATTTTGAAAATGAAAAATTAAAAAATGAAAAAGATTTTCAAAGTCAAATGAAGATTTTAGAAGATGAGAAATTTGTTATCTTTAAAAATAATCTTGAAAAACAAATTGAAATAAATTCTCAACTTCAGAAAATCATTCGGCTTGAAAAAGAAGCTGAAAGTGCTCGGAATAAAATCAACGAGCTTGAAAAGAAATTGAAAGGTTTTGAGAAATCAGATTATCCATGTCCAAATCCGATCAATTCTGTTCCAATAAGTGACTATGTCACACACTTTGACAAAGTCAAGGTTGAAGATTGTGATGAGAAAACTGATGATGAAAATGAGGAGTTTTATTCAGCAGACGAGTCTGAGTCAGAGTCTGATGCTGAAAATGAGAAAAAGAAAATATTTTTGAAATTAAAAGAAAAATTTCAAGAAACTGTTCTGCAATCGACTGAAAAGGGAGAATGCTCTACGCAAAAACCTTTGAAGAAGAAAGTGGAACAGAAACAAAAAGTTAAAAATTCAGAAAATGGTCAAAACAAGAATAAAAGCTCATCAGTTCAATCATCCAATCGTTATAAAAAATCACAAAAAGTTGTAAACCAAAATTCAAAAACAGTTGGTAATGAGTGGTGCAGGTTTGACCACAGTGCTTCAAAGCCAAATCCAGTTTTTAGGAGGGATGATGATCATCACAAAGCCAGACAATGCTATGATCTGAGTGTTTGGTGTGATAGTGGTGAATGGTACGATAACAAAGTGTGTTACAACTGTGGTGTTCGAGGACACATTGCTGTTAACTGCCAGAATTGGAGTTATGAGACGAGAAGATGCTATAACTGCCAAATCAGAGGACACATTGCTAGAGATTGCCCAATGAGATCAAAGGGAAGATCGAGGATTGAATCTCAGAAAATGACAAAGAAACCAGTCAATGTCAAAGCAAAGCCCAAGGAACAGAAAGTTCAAAAACCTAAAGTTCAAGAACAGAAAGTTCTAAAACCGAAAGTGAAGCTTTCACAGGGGCAAAAAGACAGACTGAGGAAGAAGAGGAAGAAGGCAATAGAGTATCTCGAAAGGATTTTGTCCTCAGATACAACTAGTAAAACAGATAAAAGTTCTGATAAATCGTCTTGCTCGCCAAAGAATGACAATTCAAGCAAAACAGATTCATCAGATACAAATCTGAGGACAAAAGAGGGAAAGAAGAAGAAGAAAGTTTGTGGCAATGAATCTGTTTTTTCAGAAACAAAGGAGCCACGTGTTGGCGATTAATCTGGCTTATCAAAGTCAGACAAGCCACATTCAGGAAATGATTCTGGTTCATCAAAGCCAGAAGAGCCGGTTGTTGAGGTAAAATCTGAGAATTCTGGTCTAACAATGGATGATGCAAATTTTCCACCATTGTTAAACAAGAATTCAAAATCACCCAAGGATCGTCAGGCTTGGGTAAATCTGCTTAAATGAAAAACCTGACTTGCCGGAGTTCCCAGGTTGGTAAGCGTGGAACATGAATCGACATATTTCTTGAGAAATTCACGAAAGTGATTTCGATTTAAAAGTGGTAAATCAGGGACATTAAGTTGTACTTGATTTTCTACAAGTGATGTTTGTGGATTGATCTTAAAATGTTAAATCCTACAAGTGGTTAAAGAAAACAAGGTGATGAATGAAACCCCGAATTTGAGAATTGACACACAAAACTTATTTTCCAGAAAAACCATTTTGATTAAAACAAACTTTAGTGTTTTGAAATCACTATGGGAAAATAGTTTGTTGTCAGGGGGAGTTCTGATTGTTCATGTCAAGTGAATGGAGAATTGAAGTAATTCTCATTATGTTGTCACATTTCTTGTACAGTTCATTTTCAAATTTTCCCAAAAAATCAAAATTGAAATATTTTGATTTTAGGGGGAGTAAAAATTTAAAAAAATTAGAAAATTTGAAAATTCAAAAACATTGAAAAATGCAAAAATGAGTTTTGTTGTAAAAAGAGGAAATGATAGTAGATCAGTGTGACTGTCACAACATGCTAAAGAAATGGAAAGATATAATGTGATAAACGATCTTACTAAAGATGTGACGATAGGCTCAGCTAGACTAGTAGATTTGCGATAACGATACAAACTAAAATGAAAAAGCCTAATTCTAGTGGGAAACATGGTCAAAAGCATAGTACTTAGTTTTGTCCTTCTTGATTGTATGCCTACTCAGTAATCGCTGATTGTCGAAAGGCATAAAACTGGTTAAGTTTGTGAACTTTCACAACTTTGCTGAAAAGTCCCTGTGATTGTGCATTTCATTTTGCAAAGATTTAAACTTGTTTTATTTCTTTATTTTGTTTAAGCATCGGACATCCTCTGCGTATACGTGAGTATCGACCTGGATGTTGTTGCCTAAACGTTCTGCTTTATTTTCTTTGGTGTTTCGTTTAAGCTTCGGATCACCTCTGCGTATACGGAAGTATCGACCTGGTGGTTAAAGCCTAAACAATTTCAACTTGTTTTATTTTTCTTATTTTGTTTAAACATTGGACTTTCTCTGCGTATACGGAAGTATCGACCTGATTGTTAATGTTTAAACATTCTGCTTTATTTTCGCACAAATCACAGTTGATAAAAGTTTAAAGGCATTACTTGAGTTAGTGTATTGTATGATGAGGGGATATGCTGAGATCGTGGGGTCCATAAGAACTTAGTGCGAAATTAATATACTTTAACTTATCGGTAAGCATTTCGAAAGTTTTTAGATTGAGTTTAACATGATTTGAGTTGGTTAATTATGTCGCAATATTATACTTTTCAAAACAAGGTTTTAAATAAGTATTGCAACATGTAAAACGAGCCATGAATCTGACACTCATATAAAACCTATGTACTCGCCGACATTTTTATGCTGACGTATTTTCACATGTGTTTCAGGTACCATAGTTGATGATATTTGTGTACGCTCACATAGGAATGGACGAGGCCTTAGTGACTTAATAACAATGAAAGTCCATTTGATCATGTTTTGTTTTAAATTCCAATGCAATGTAATACATTTAATTCAATAAAACGAAATTGTTTAAATCCATGGTTGTGAAATAATGATTCTGTTACAACACTCCCCGACGTTTCCGCCACGATTTGTTGTTTTACGTGGTCGGGGTGTGACAGAAAAGTTGGTATCAGAGCCAATGGTTATAGGGAATTAGGTTATTAGTAATGCTTTGACCTAGACTATAACCTTCCTAGGACCCTAATGCGAGTTTACTTGCGTTTAGTCATAAAACAATATCGTTGCCTATCTTTAGGCAGCAACCACAATAAGAACACAAAATTCGAATCAGCTTTGAAAACTAATCATTTGTTCTAGGATGATTTATTATAAGGTTTCGAACCTTTAAATTTTTCAAATTCTCGTCAAAGTTTAGGGCTACATAATGTGAACACGTGCAAACTGGAAGGGTGGGCGCCTGTACCCTGAGCTTTCTGTCTAAGGCTAGAGTGTTCGTACAAATCCGCAGTATCGGACCAGTCACTCTTACCTGGGAACTCTTGGGGTGAGTGTCCACTTATAGGCGAGCATGTCTTCGCGATACATTATGAGGACCTATTTACTTTGATTCAGCCTTTGTGTGTCGTTTGTTTGCTTCTTGGTTTAAACAAATGACCATCACCCATGATTTTTGGTCAGTAATTGTAGCATCCTATTCTTACCCAATGCCATTTCATTTGTTTTCTCTCTTGTTTCCCCTTTTAGAATGCCTCCACGACGCGAAAATCAGGTACCTGTTGAAGAGCTGGCAGCTGTCATTACGCAGCAAATGACTGCTGCAATCCCAAACATCGTTGCTCAATGTAACCAAGCTCTCAACAACAATAATGCCCCCTGCAACTTCAAGACGTTCAACTCTGCTAAGCCATCAAAGTTTTCTGGGTCTCAAGGAGTGACTGCACTTCTGCAACGGTTCGAGAGTCTAGAGAGCACCTTCAGGCATGTTCAATGCCCAAATGAGCGAAAGGTAGAATTCGCATCTAGTGTCTTTGAGAAACGAGCTTTGACATGGTGGAATGGTGTGATGAGAGATAGGGGTGCCGATGTGGCACTGGCACATGGGAAGAGCTTCGAGCTCTGATGATGAAGGAATTATGTCCTCGTCACGAGATCAGGGCCTTGGAAAGGGAATTCGACGATCTTAAGCAAGATAGCTGTGAGCATCAAGCCTACATGGATCGTTATGAGGAGTTAAGTCTGTTATGCCCGAATATGGTTACGCCTTTGGATAAGGCAATTGAAACGTACATTGATGGCCTCCCTGACCCAGTACAAGACATTGTGACTGGTAGTAACCCCACTACGGTTAGGCAGGCCATTGAGCTATCTGCTACCTTGACTGAATCTCAAATCAGGAAAGGTAAACTTTTCCGAAAAGGTGATAAGAAACCAATCGAGGAATCGAAACTCAAATATGACCAGACTGAATCCTCCAAGAAGTCAAGGAAGCGAAAAGCTTCCCAGAACTTCGTCGTGGTTGCTCACAATGATCAAGCTGCCCCCAACCAACCAGCTCAACCCCCTGCTAGGAAGCCATACAACGGAACTGCACCCTTGTGCAACCAATGTAACCTTCATCATCATGCTAGTGTGAAGTGCCGCAAATGCCAAATTTGTGGACTTATAGGTCATACAACAAGAGTTTGCCAAGCTGCAGTTGCACCAAATCAAGCTGACAACAATCCTACTCAAGCTCGTTTTCCACCAGGTTCTTGCTACAACTGTGGTGAGATGGGTCATTTCCGAAGAAATTGCCCAAAGCTTGCTAATGCAAATCCAGCACAGGGATGAGCATCTGACCGACTAGAAGACAACACCGTTTAGAAATAATCACGTCTTATGTATTATTTTCTTTTGTTGTCAAGGTCCATGAAACAATTGTTATCGTTGTTTATAAATAAATCTTTTATTTACATTGCAATGTATTTATGTGGTTGCATGTATAAACAACATATCCCCTATAATACCGACAATCAGGGAATCGTATTCCTTGAAGAACAGACTACCCCCAAAATTCTTCCATTTTATGATCTCTTGCGTTTTCCACGAAAATCCTAAGTACCCGTTTCTTCCAAAGAAACGAAGTACAAGGCGTAAGTTACAACTCTGGATGAATACCCAAAGTACCACTATAAATCCTTAATAGGGTACCTAAGGGTATTTCCGTAAATCCTAAAATTTGTTGTGTACCTTAATTCGAATATTACGTTTCTTTGAAAACAAAATCGAATTTTCGGAAGATCATCCTATCTTCATAGATAGATTCTTGAAAATGATTAAAGTGCCAAATGAAATCCACGGATTGGATTCCTGGTGTGCTTTAAATATCCGTGTCCAAAGATAACAAATTAAAAGTCAAATTAAACAAATATGTGATTATGTGCTTATGTGTTCCCTTTTATGTTTTTGTGTGATCCAAGTTTTTGTTATCCAAATCCTCGTAGAATCTTCCTTATCTTCGTATAAGGGATTCATAGTATGATATCCAAAGGTACTACCTTAAATCCTTAATGGGCTTCTACGTAATAGTAAAGACCCTTGGATTATAATGTACTATTCCATAATTAGACCCCTTGAGTGGTCTAGTTAAACAGATTGATCCAAAAATCTGGTTAGGAATATCATGTGATGATATAGCTGAAAAGATTCCTTGGTGGTCTAATTAAAAAGATCATTTGTCGATCTAATAAAAAGGACCCTATGATAGTCTAGTCACACTCATCACAGGTTTGATTTTCTTCCCCTTCACATTACAAAACAAACTGTGCGGACTGTGCAAGGAATTACGTAATTATGGATGCATACATAATTATGGAATTCAGTGCACATAAACCACAACAAGTTTTGTCATGTGTCTAGAGTTGACTTAGTTCATTTCTGTTTCTGAAGAATACCCATTGAGGAAAATGACTCATTCCGTTCATTTTTGTTTCTGAAGAATATCCATCGAGGGAAATGAATATCCCTGATTTTTCTTTTTCCTTCATTTCCGTTTCTGAAGAATACCCATTGAGGAAAATGACTCATTCCGTTCATTTTCATTTCTGAAGAATATCCATCGAGGGAAATGAATATTCTTGATTTTTCCTTCATTTCCGTTTCTGAAGAATACCCATTGAGGAAAATGACTCATTCCATTCATTTTCGTTTCTGAAGAATATCCATCGAGGGAAATGAATATTCTTGATTTTTCGTTCATTTCCGTTCCTGAAGAATACCCATTGAGGAAAATGACTCATTCCGTTCATTTTCGTTTCTGAAGAATATCCATCGAGGGAAATGAATATTCTTGATTTTTCCTTCATTTCCGTTTCTGAAGAATACCCATTGAGGAAAATGACTCATTCCGTTCATTTTCGTTTCTGAAGAATATCCATCGAGGGAAATGAATATTCTTGATTATTCTTTCATTTTCGTTTCTGAAGAATACCCATTGAGTAAAATGACTCATTCCGTTCATTTTAGTTTCTGAAGAATATCCATCGAGGGAAATGAATATCCTTGATTTTTCCTTCATTTTCATTTTTAAAGATTGTCCGTTGAGAGAATTGACAGGATTATGCCTTGCATAATCTTTGATGGGTTATTCTACGCAAATAGATAAACACCCTAGATTTCATGCAAGGCAATTATTTAACACAGCGTCACAGACAGACTCCTACGAATAAATTTCGGGATGAAATTTCCTAAAGTAGGGGAGAATGTGACACCTTTGCCTCTGCGACCATCAAACAAATACCAAATTTATTAAATATTGTGTTTCATACTTGGGATTTGTAAAAATACGTGTATTGTTTGCACATATCAGTTCATGTTCGATTTCAACCTTTAAATCGCTTTCTGGAAGGTTATACGCGCACTGATGCGTAAATATAACCAGTTTAATGAAACGAACACTCCGGAAGAGTGAAATAGGCTTATCATACCTTAAATAACCTTTACATAACTTAGAAATAAGGTTTGGAGGGTTTGGTGTGGCGAAATCAAGTTTATTCGCTTACAGGGACTAATTTCGACAAACTGCGAAAGTATGCCGATTTGTATTGTAACGAACATTCCCGAACATGACCATAAGTTAAAAATACCCTAAATATCCTTTAAATAGCTTATAAATAGGCTTTGAGGGGTTCGGTGTGCTAAAATAAACTTTTTGGTCAGGGACTAAAAGCGTCAAAAAGTGCGTAAGTTTGCATTTTCGCGCATATCTTACGTTCTGAATACATCCGGACATCCAAAACTTTATGTAATCATTAAAACATTTTATTTTAGTGATTGGCATGATAAAATTCCATTCGTGGCGTAATTTGGATCGTTTTTCGCATTCGTTCGTGTTTCGTGATAATTAACCGAACAACGCAACCGTACGACCAAACGAACCGACATCCGAGATATTTTTGAGCATGTTTCATGTTCCCTATACTTTAACTTCATTTTAGATCCTTGAAATGGGATTAACGAGGATTAAACGTGTCAAAAATGCATCAAAAATCATGTTTTGCACATTCAGGAACAAAAATTGACAATCTGCCATAGTTATCTTAGGAAGGGACCAAAATTGAAAATCTAAATTCCAGCTTGTTCCAGCTGTTCCCCTCATTTGCACATGGTTTTAATGAAACTAGGGGATCCCAGGGTTTCACAAAACCATGGGCACATGTGTACGGATGAGATCGAAGCTTGTTTTACAATGAACGATCTTAACGGTTGTGCAAAAACTATAAATACCCCATCCATCTCATTGTTGCAACTCACATTTGATCTGATATTTCTCTAAGTTGAGGTGCTTTCACTTCATACCTGGGAATAATCGGGTCAAACTTCCGTTCTTGGACCTTTTGTAAGTCCTCTTTCGTTCTTTTTCATGTGAAAGTCAAACTGTGTTTGACTTTATGTTTTGACCAGTTTATGGTCAACATGAAGTTCGTTTAAACTTCATAACGTGAGCATAAGCACGATGGTTTTAGTCTCTTGTGACTATACCTACTGATTACCACGTTATCTAGGCATAGTGGCGAGTCGTAGTTTCGGCCAAAATGCGTATTCTTGTGTATTTTGTAACCAAACTACTTTTAGGTATCAAAACCGTTTGTTTTGATACCAAACCTGTTTTCAAACCTCGTTAAGCATGTTTTAACATGTTTAGTTCGTCACTTTAGGTTTAGTGCTTATGTAGGGTCGTAAGGTAAGCGGTCTAAACAACCGCTTATACTTTCGAACCCGACCCGTTTGGTCGATCTTTAGGATCCGACCAAGCACATTAGGTGACCATAGTTGCATAGGGAATAACCTTCCGAGGTTATACCCTATGGTCACGCCGTTTAAATAGTTGTATGATAGATAGTTTATATGCCTTAGGTAAATGACCAAAAAGCCATTTTTACGCCAAAATTCATTTTAAGCATATGTAACATAATTTTTGATATCTAAACTGATTTGGCAACAATATTAGACATGTTAAGGCATATTTTACTTATCATAGGACTAGTTAGGCGGTCCGAACGCGTTTTACACGAACGACGCGTTAAAGTGGCGTAAGCTACCTAAACGGGTCATAATGGGTCGTAAGCACTTAGGTTAGGTTTCATTTTAGTATGTAGGCTTTGTTGAACCATATTACATGAGTTCCTATACTCATTTGGTTTACGAAACCTCATTCTATCCGATTTTCCGATTTAGGTCCGTTTATTTACATAATTACCTATATTAGGTGTCGTTTGATTCTGTAATCCCTCTAGCTTTGCTTGGTTGTTATTCAAGACTTCTAAGCATCCTCAAGTGAGTACATAGACCCCTCTTTTACTGTTTTCCAAACGTTTTTGGGTGAAACACATGTGCCTACTTGTTATTTTCATGCTTTCCATGTTTTCATATCATATACTTGCTATGTTCATTAGTACACTATTAGTACATGATTTCATTATGTTTTGCTATGTATGTTCACTTAACATGCTATCACAATTGTTTTACGTTTTGAACCATTTGAAATCATTGGATGTATGTGAACCATTTGAAATCATTGGATGTATGTGAACCATTTGTAACCATTTGATGTATGTGAACCATTTGAAATCGTTGGATTTATGTGAACCGTTTGTAACCATTTGATTTATGTTAACCATTTGTAAGTGTTTGAGCCATTGGGTTAGGGAAGTGATTAGGTAACGGGGCGGGTGTAATGTGTTAAAAGCATGGTGGATACGCCGCTGGTACTTCCTATATATAAGTGCTTTTAACAAATTATATATCATTGCGTTATCTAGATCACTTGGGTAAACGATTTCGAAACAATGTCAAACAAGGATGTTTTCTGAATAATATAAACCATACGAGTTTTATTAACGAGTTTTTATGAGGTATTTTACAATTTGATTTAATAAAACAAATGTTTTGGAGTTAAGAATCATGGCTACGAGATTTTGCAAATTATAACCAACTTGATTTGAGTTGGTTAATTATATCGCAAGATTATACTTTTCAAAACTAGGTTTTAAATAAGTATTGCAACATGTAAAACGAGCCATGAATCTGATACTCATCTAAAACCTATGTACTCACCGGCATTTTTATGCTGACGTATTTTCACATGTGTTTCAGGTACCATAGTTGATGATATTTGTGTACGCTCACATAGGAATGGATGAGGCCTTAGTGACTTAATAACAATGAAAGTCTATTTGTTCATGTTTTGTTTCAAATTCCAATGTAATGTAATACATTTAATTCAATAAAACGAAATTGTTTAAATCCATGGTTGTGAAACAATGATTCTGTTACAACACTCCCTGACGTTTCCGCCACGATTTGTTGTTTTACGTGGTCGGGGTGTGACAACTATTGGCTAACTCTTTGCCTAGTAGTAACGCTTGACTAGTAGTGTATACAAAACCCCACATACTGACAGAAATTGTAGAATACAAAGACTCAATCACTGTGAGTATAATTGAAAATAATTGAGATTTTGTAACACAGTTTGGTAGAAAAAGAGAATGACTCACATTGTATGCCACACCCTGACCGCGTTAAAACAATGAAACCGCGGCGAAAACGTCAGGTAGTGGAGCAACAGAATTATTGTTTCACAACCATGGATTCAAAAAGTTTCGTTTTATTGATTCATTAGATAATTTACATTGTCTAAAAACAAACAAATAAGTTAAACATAGTCTATCATCGTTATTAAGTCACTAAGGCCTCGTCCAGTCCTAAGTGAGCATGCATCCTAGCAATCAACATTATTCAACAACACCTAAAACATATGTAAAAACAAAGTCAGCAAAGAAATGCTGGCGAGCACATAGGTTTTATGAGAGTGTTGGATTCATGGCTCGTTTTCATGTTGCAATACCTCATTAGACTACAAGAGTCAAAAGTTAAAAACCTTGTTTTGAAAAGTGTATAGTATTGCGACACAATTAACCAACTCAAATCAAGTTGGTTATTGTTTATAAAATCTCGTAGCCATGATTCTTAACCCAAAACATTTATTTAAGTAAACCGAATTTTAAATCACCTTGTTAGTAAAACTCGTATGGTTTATATTATTGAGAAAACATCGTTGTGTGACATCGTTTTAAAATCGTTTTCCCAAGTGAACTAAATATTGCCAGTGAATGTAATATGATAGAAACACTAATATATAAGAAGTACCAGCGGCGTATCTACCATGCTTCTATCATGTTACACCCGTCCCATTACCTAATCACTACCCAAAACCAATCGTTTGTCCAATTCGTTTAACTCGTTTAAATCGTTTCAATTGTTCAAAACCATTCTCGTTTTAATTGTGAAAACTACTTTTGGTCGTCTCGCTAAAAACATCCAAACCTTCGTAACTCGTTTATCGCTAATCTCGCATTAACAACCCACCAAAGGGTAAATTAACAATCACAGATTCAGTCGTTACCCACATAACCCCCACACATAACCATGGGTGCAGTTTGATAACGGGATTTGTCAGATCCTATGGTACCATAACCTAATACTGGTCGGTTCGGCCAAAAGTAATGAATGTTATATGTTATGTAATTACGTCCAATAAGTTTGTTCACATTATCGAAATCGTTATTAGTTTATATTAACCACATTAATCCTTTTTGAAACCATCGTTAAAAAACATCGAAATCATTTAACACATATGAATCACCCCAAAACAATTGAAAACAGTCAAATAGGGGAACTATGTACTCACTTAGTTACCACAAAACATGTAAAAAGAAGGGATCTATGTACTCACATTGAAGTGCAAAGTATCCTTGATCTAAAGAACTCAACAAGGCTTCAACAAACCAAAGAAATCAAGTAGCACCTAGTAATCGGATCACTAGGTTAATAAATCGACACCTAAATCGGAAGATCGGATAGAATGAGGTCTCGTAAACCAAATGAGTATTGGAACTCATGTGATATGGTTTAACAAAGCCTACATCCTAAAACAGAACCTAACCTAAGTGCTTTCGACCCTTTACGACCCATTAAGGTAGCTTACGCTACTTTAACGTGTCGTTCGCGCAATGCGCGTTCGAGTCGCCTAACTAGTCCTATGACAAGTATTATATGCCTAAACATGTTACATAATTAGTTTAAGTGACAAAACTTAAGTTACATATGCTTAAAATCCAATTATGCATAAAAAGGGCATTTTGGTCATTTACCTAAGGCATATAAACTACCTATCATACAACTAATTAAACTAAGTGACCATAAGGTATAACCTCGGAAGGTCATTCCCTATACAACTATGGTCACAAATATGCTTGGTCGGATCCTAACGATCGACCAAACGGGTCGGGTTCGAAAGTCTAAGCGGTTGTCGAGACCGCTTATCTTACGACCCTATACAAGCACTAGACTAAAAGTGACGAGTTAAACATGTTAAAACATGTTTAACTAAGTTAGAAAACAGGTTTTGATATCAAAACAAAGGGTTTTCATATCCAAGAATAGTTTGGTTGCAAAATACGCATAAATACGCATTTTGACCGAAACTATGACTCGTCACTACGCCTAATCAACGTGGTAATCAGTAGGTATAGTCATAAGGGACTATAACCATCGTGATTACGCTCACGTTGCAAAGTTCAAACGAACTTTGTGTTGACCAAAGACTGATCAAAGCAGAAAGTCAAACACTGTTTGACTTTTACGCTTAAAACGCATAAAAGCACGAAAGAATACTTATAAAGGGTCCAAGCTAGGAAGATCTTGATCCAAAATACTCAGGTATGAAGTTTTTGAACTTCAACTTAGAGCAATTCAGATCAAGTGTGAGCTGAAATGAATGAAAGTGTTGGGTATTTATAGATTTCCTAGAACCGTTAGGATCGTTTCTCGATAATTGAGCTTCAATCTTGGCCATACATGTGGGCACAAGGTTTTCATATACCATGGGACACTAAAAACAATCAAAATCCATCAAATGGTATTGCAAAACCATGAACAAAACCATCAAAAACAGGCTGGAAAGCCAGATTCAATATTTCTGACCTGACCGTCTATTGCGGGCCGCATAGAACCCAGACAAAGCTTGCGCGCCCCTCCTAGTAAGTATGGCAGATTGTCAGTTTTGGTCCCTGCAAGCCCAAAACTTGGTTTTCGATGCATTTTTGACACGTTTAAGCCCCGTTAACCCCATTTCAAGTCTCTAAAATGAAGTTAAAGTATAGGGAACTTAAAATGTGCTCAAAAACATCTCAGATGTCGGTTCGTTTGGTCGTACGGTTGCGTTATTCGATTAATTACGACGGAAGTCGTAACGGACGCAAAAACGATCCAATTTGCAATCCGTCGCGCAACTTTTCATTCCAATCACCAAAATGAAATTTTTTAATGATTACAAAAATTTTTGGATGTCCGGATATATTCAGAACGTAAGATATGCGCGAAAATGCAAATTTATGCACTTTTTAACGCTTTTAGTCCCTGGTGATCAAATAAGTTTATTTTTGCGTACCAAACACCTCAAAGCCCATTTCTAAGCTATGTAAAGGATATTTAGGGCATGTTTAACTTATGATCAAGTTCCGGAATGTTTGTTACAGAATGAAACGGCATACTTTCACAGTTTGACACAAATAGTCCCTGCGATCGAATAGACTTGTTTTCAACACACCAAACCATCCAAAACTTATTTCTATGTTATGTAAAGGTTATTTAAGGTATGTTAAGACTATGTCACTATTCCGGAGTGTTTTTCGTGTTAAACTGACTGCGTTTACGCACCAGTTTGCGTATAACTTTCCAGAAAGCGATTTTAAAGCTTGAAACCGAACTCGAATCAAAACGTAAAATCATCAAACACAAATACACATATAATAACATCAAAACACATTGTTTTATTAATAATTGATATTGTTTTACATTATACATCGATTACAGAGCACAGTTGTCACATTGTAGACTTAGGTTTTTATACGACTTCCTTTTAAGTTTCTTGATTATTTTCTATTAAAAACATACAATGCATACGTGTTAGTAAGATAACCCAAATCACATTAGCCACACAACATGAGACAGAACCCCAATGAACTTAGTCAGGAAGAGCCTCGACATGCGTTGGTGGGTCCTAAATCAATCGGGTAGGGTAACGAATTAGTGATCGGGGGTTAAAATACTTACAACGGGGTAGAGCTTCGTGTTTTAGGGGGTACAATAACTGCTATTTTCGAATTATAGCATAGAGAGAAAGAAGGTTTTGAGCATAGATTGAAAGTGTCATTGTTGCTCGATTTATAGTTGAAATCGAGGCCTGTCGCGCCCCACGACAGCCTCCCCTCATTCTTGTCGCGCCTCGTGAGAGGCCCCATAGCTACGGCTAGGGTTGCCGAGTTGCACCGTAGACTCGCCGTGTGTCGTGACACGTGGCACAAGGGGTAACCGGCAAGGAACAGGTCGTCGCACCCCATGACACCTTCGGGTGGTTCCTATCGCGGCCCGCGAGCGACTCAAATTAATTATTTTATTTGTTTCTTAATAAAATTAAGGTTATACGGGTTCGGTTTCGCACATACAGAGTATAATAGGTTGTTTTCGAGGGTTGTTATACCTAGCCATTATCCTACTTCAATAATTCTTGCAAAGAAGAATGCCCATGTTGTGGCAATTCCACTCAGAAGGTAATGGGTTACTCCTACATCACTTCCTTGTACAATGCCTAAGGCTCTCGGTTGGGTAGCAGGAGCAACTTTTAATTTATTATGAGCCCAAACAATGCATTCAATAAGTTCTTGCCAATAACCACGTTCACTGAATAAAACCATTAATCTAGATTACACTTTAATTCCTCATCTTTAACAAAATTATAGATAATTAGTTAGTAGTCACACTTTATCCCCTTATAAAAAACTAACTCCCCCTCCTGATTTTTAAACGGTCATAACTTTTTGGTACATATATAAACAAGTATTTTATTCTATTTAATTTAAGTATAGTATTGCTATAGTTTTTTTAATTAAAAAATTTGAAATGTTACGTGATTAACAGTGTCTAAGGGTGAGTAATAACTGAATCGTTAACCGAAATCAACCAAAACTGAATTAACTGAAAATTGATTAACTAAAACCTGAATTAACCAAAAACGATTATTGATTTTTGTACCTTCATTTAACCAAAAGTAATTGAAATTTTATGTATTTATACCTCCATTTCATGTACCTATAAATCCATTTCATGTATTTATACTTAAATTTCATGTATTTCTAATCAAAAGTTTTATCCTAAGTTTGGTTTTGGCTATTAACCGAAATTAAATTAATCAAACAAAAAACTATCAATCTAACTGAATAAATCAAACTGATTAACTTAAAACAGCTTGGCTAATAAAATAGATTAATCGATGATCTCGATTTCAGTTGAGGATAATAATCTAACCAACCGAACACTACAAACCGTGGCAATGTTTGTGTTTCCCGCCGCATCGCACACGCACCTATCGGTTTTTACCAAAATCAGTTGTCGGTGAGCGATAACTAAATCGTTAACCTAAACCAAACTGAAAACAGATGAAACCGAATCGAAATCAACCAAAAACTGAATTAACTGAAAACCGAATTAACCAAAAATCGGTTATTAATTTTTTTGTACTCTCATTTAACCAAAATTAGCTGAACTGAACGAAATCATTCATATTTTCATGTATTTATAGCTTTTATACCTTGAGTTCATATATTTCATATTTTATATCTCCAGTTCATACATTTATACTTTCAATTCATGTATTTATACCTCAATTTCATATATTACTAAGCAAAAGTTTTAGCCCGAGTTTAATTTTTGCTATTAACTGAAATTAAACGAACTAAACTAAAAACCGTCAATCTAACCGAATAAACCGAAGTGATTAACCGAAAACCGATTGGTTAATAAAGCATGCTAACCGATGACTTTGGTTTCGGCTTTGGTTGAGGATAATACCGAACTGACCGAACCATGCATAGCACAATAAAATGGATTACCCGAACCATGCTACAATAAATCTTATATGAATAAGAAAACTACCAAAAACAAGTATCGCAATACGATGTGTCGCTCCCGCCGCATCGCGTGAGCATCCTGCTAGTATGCGTTTAAAGATAAGAGATCATATATAAGGGAGGAATTTTGTACGAAGTGTAGAAGAGAATCATGACCATACATTTGTTTTTCTTAATTGAAGGAGGGAAGAGTATGATGGTCTTTTCTCCATTTAACTAGTTTCCTCCTTAATTTTCAAACGGCTATAATTTTTTCATACGTTGATATTTTTTTAAATAATACACCGTATTAACGGGACTTTCATTCTCTTTAATTCGAGCAGCCTATTGCTATAGTGTTCTTAAAAATAATGTACAGGACTTTGAATACTCATTACATGATTACGTGATTTTGAATACCCAGTACCCATTACGTGATTTTGAACATCGGTTCATGACTACGTGATTTTTTAATACCCGTTACATGATTACACATTCAACATAAATAAAATCCTGCAAATCTTTTTTAAGAAAAATATAGCAATAAGGTGTAACATCCATCAGAAATGGATTCCTGAAACCCGATTCGAGTTGTAATCCGAAACCAAAGTGTTTAATAAATGCAAAATTTTATTATTTTTATTGGTTGCAATCTTTAGGAAAATTAGTTTAAGTAAACTAAATGACGACGAACATAAAATATAAGTTTCATAAGTTATATTTATAAAAGAGAGCAACTAACTAAGTTAGATTCTCTAGGAGAAGCGAGTAAACTAGGTTAGTTGTTATTGTTAACTAAGTTAATTGTCATTTTTAACTAAACAAATTATTTCAATTGTTTATAAAAGTAAGGGGGCTAACAGGTCCTATTTCGAAAGTTAATTAGGAGGACTCGGTTGTAACATAGTGGAAGTTGGGGGACCTGATGTGCAAAGTTTTAAAAGTTAATTAAAAAAAAATAACGAATACTGAAAATGGGAGGTCGGGTTTCGAACCCGTGACCTCACCCGGAAACGAACTCAAACAACACAACATCAACCAACTGAGCTGCATATTAAGATATGTTGACTTCAGGGTCATGCTAGATATATACCTTATTGTCGCTACTTTTAAAACAAAAAAAAAGGTAAGGTGAGGCCCTGGGTTTCGAACCGGAGACCTCAACCGGTCGTATCAACGTAGCTGGATAGCCACCATCGCTGGGCTACAATGGACGGTGTGTGTCACATCCCGATATTTCCACATAACCCGGTGGGGAGTATCGTGACGTAAGTTGATATCATCATAGTCAATAAACACAGAATAGCACAGCGGAAGTCTTGGAATAAAATTACTATTACAAACCGATATGTTCAAAGTTCAAAATAATAAATACAGACGATTGTAATAAAAGATCCACAGGCGGATCAAATAAATGTACAAAAATGATGTTCAACAGACTTTAGGCATTCTAAGGATTTGCAAGATCCTCTTATCAATACGAAGCAGCTTCCAGCCTATTTTGTATAGTACCTTTAACTTAGTCTTTTGAAAATACGTAAGTTTACACTGGTAAATACAATTAACCGACACATTTTGAAAACATTTCCAAAATTGATTTAAGTGCACAAGGCACATGAAAATCTTTTATAACTTGGGATAATTAAGAATTTTAATCTTGTATATAGTTTTACATGTTTGTCAATACATATGCGGCCCAGTATAGAAACGAGACATGATTAACTGACTCGCCACTTATAAACCCACAAAGGAGTCACCCCCAACTTGTGGGTAAAAATATTTTAACATTTCACATCTGTCGGGTGTATGCCTACACCCCGTGCGTAGGTCATGGCCATTAGTAACTTAAAGGAGCCGAGGATATCCAAGACACGATCATTAACCCCCAATGTTTAAGTTATCAAACAAATTAAAACAGGTTATGCAGATTTGATAGCCACAATCCGGTTAAGTGATCGCATACCCGACCAAGCGGTAATAATTAACCGTATCCCAAGCCCGTAAAAGGGAAAATAAGTTAAAAGTATTTTCCTGAGCTATAACTCGATTCAATGCAAGATTTAAATAACTCAGTCATATAATTCACTAGACAAGTGTAGGTAGCTTTTACCGGAAGGCTCTAGTTTGGAATGATGGTAATATTAACCAATTAGAATGCTAACGGGTCCTATTTAAGTCATAGACTTAGACCGGCTAGCTTAAAGAATGAAATACGGTACAATGGGCTAGATTAAGCGATGACCGAATTAGAATGTAGTTAGACCCAACAAGTATGAAGACTTGTATAATATGGGTAAACTAATTACATTCTGGAAATTGAGGTTAAAAAGATAAGGTTAAACCTGTTTCGGTAAGCTTATGTAAACTAGTTACATAAGTCGAACCGAACACGTATGAGCATAAACGGGTAACCGGATGAGTCATATACAAGTTCCATATGTTATTATACTTAAAAAATATTATAATATCCATAGGATATAAACATGTATGCCCTTTAAGGTTTTAAAAATGAATTAAGCCTCATAAGGGCGTTTTGGTCATTTTACGACTTATAAAAGGATGCAAGTAAACTGATGTTTTGATCATAAACATTCTGGAAAAATAGTTAATTTGTGATATAATATCAGTAGGATATCAAATATATGTGTGGTTTATGCTTTAAGACCAAACTATGCACCGTAGGGGCATTTTGGTCATTTCACACATAGTTTTGAGAAATTATTTGGGATTTTGAGTTTACAAATTTTACCTACTGTAAAAATATTTAAAATGGTTTATAAAATTAGTAGGCATCAAGTCTTGGTTGACAAATATGGTTTAAAACCATATTATGCGCCTAAACGACGTTAAAGTCGTTAAATGACGATTTATGTGATGGTTTATGAAATCTGATATTATGATCAGGTTTAAATAATTAAAATATGTTATTTATCATAACATATTCGTAAGAAAAGGTTTGGTATGAACATTATGCTTAAAAACCATTTTAAGTGCCATAAGGGCATTATCGTCATTTAAGAGCATTATACAAGAATTTGTGCATAAACTCAGTATGTAATCTGACTTGACATCCCAAATAATGCTAAATATGATATTACATCAGTTTGTAATGAGTCTTGCCAAGAAATTATGTTTAAAACTCACTTTAGATGTAAAAGGGCTTTTTGGTCCTTTTAAAAGCATGCTTTACGATCTTATAAGCAAACTTAGTTTATGATCAGAATGTTAACATTAAAATGTGCTAAATATGTTAACATATCAGTACTTAATTCATTTGCATGCTTGTTTATGTTTAAAACCTTGTTTTTAATCAAAAGGGCATTTTAGTCAAAATTATGTATAATAAATGAACTCGCAAAATAAACCCAGATTACTAGATGACCATGTAATATAACTTCTGAGGGTTATACTACAATATAATACGGTCATAATGGAACCTTAAAACAAAATGAAACTATTCTAATTCGGGTCAGAACTGAAAGTCAAAGCAGAAGTCAAAATTCGTGACTTTCAGTTGCGAACCAACCCTAAACCTGGAATTGACAGGCTGAACATGTTTACACATGTTCTAATAATTATTACCAAGTTATTAAGGTGATAAAACATATTTTATAACTCTTACATTATCAGGTTTGAATTATTTTAAAAACTGACCCATTTGACTTTTTAATTTTAATAACTTTAACCCGTCAATTGACCAAGCAAACGTGATTCTTAGGAGGTGCCCTTTTGAGGGATTAAAACATACCTAATTACGATCACGTAACCATGTTCACCTCGAAAAATGGCTGGACCATAATGGTCTAAACCGAAAGTCAAAGCGTTTATCGAAAAACTTTGACTTTCGGCTTTTAAAAGCCTATAAACTTAAAAGGAGGAGTTAGGGACACTTACAAAGGGTCCTAGCTCGAAATTATAACTGAGGTGGAGTCTCCCTTCAGCTGGGAATCTCCTTAAGAGTGAGAATAGATGATTTTGAGAGGTGCAAGGAATTATGGCCACCAAGGACCTCTATTTATACTTGGATCTGGGTTTCTAAGATCAAGCCAGGTGTTTGAGGGGTTCCAAGATCACTCCAGGTGTCTAAGCAGGCGTTAAAAACCAGCAATGGATCCATGGTTTCGATTATGAGAGTGAAGGTGGTAAGATTGGTGAACAAGGCATGCAAACCTGCAGCTGGCAATTACATTCTGCGCAACAGGTACCGTCGCGTCACGCGACGATGATAGGGGGTGGTCGCGCGATGCCAAGCCTCCATCAGCTTTCAAGGTTTATTAATTTTAGTCCCTGGTCCCTAAAACTCTTATAAACTTCCATTTTTGACATATTTGGCCCCTTTAAGCCAGTATTAGGCACACCCGGGTGTATGACCGAACATTAATAAGCTCTGGGTTCGTTAAAAGGTAACTCAGAGGTATAATTAATCATGTTGACGCTTTTAACCCTTCGATTCGTAAACTTATGTTTTAAATCATAAACGGTTTCGTATGTCCAACATATGGCTCGTTAAAGGATACGAATACCGTAAAAGGTCATTCAGAGGCTTAGTTTAAGCATGTTGACACTTTTAATCCCTCCACATACATCTTTTCATTGTTTGGCAACAATAACCCATATTGTATCGTTTCCATGCTTAGTTTTAGGTAACTTGGTGATAAAATCCATCATTATCATTTCCCATTTCCATGTGGGAATTTCCAATTGTTGTAGAAGTCCTGACAGTTTTTGGTGTTCGGCTTTAACCTGCAAACACGTCATACACTTAGCTATATGTGTGGCTATGCACTTCTTCAAACCCATCCACCAGTAGTTTGCCTTCAGATCTTGATACATCTTGTCACCTCCAGGATGAACTGAGTATCTAGAATTATGCGCTTCCTGGAGGATTAGATCTCTATGTCCTCCAAATATCGGAACCCAGATTCGACCATTGAATCTAAGGATTCCGTCGTTCCCAGGTGACAAATGTTCAACAGTTCCACTTAATCCTTTACTTGGAAGGTTAGCTTCTAACATAGCTTCTTTCTGCACATTTAACAGTTTTTCATTCAAGCTGTTCTTTAATTCTATGCTTTTGGCGTTAATCCTTATAGGCTTAACCCTTTCTTTGCGACTAAGCGCATCAACGACTACATTCGCTTTACCAGGATGGTAGCGAATCTCGCAATCGTAATCAATCAACGTTTCCATTCATCGGCACTGTCGCATGTTCAGTTCTTTTTGATTGAACAGGTGTTGGAGACTTTTATGACCAGTGTATATAATACACTTTTTTCCGTATAGGTAATGCCTCCACAGTTTTAGTGCAAAAAAATGGCACCCAATTCCAAATCATGGGTGGTGTAATTCCTTTCGTGCACCTTTAGTTGTCGTGATGCATAGGCAATCACTTTGCCTCTTTACATAAGCACACAGCCCATGCCAGTGTGCGAAGCATCGCAGTAGACGACAAACTCTTCAATGCCTTCTGGTAGAGTTAGCACATGACAATTACTCAACTTGTGCTTAAGAATCCCAAAAGATTCTTGTTGTTTTGGACCCCAATTAAACTGAACATTCTTACAGGTCAAGGTAGTCAAAGGAGTGGCTATCCTTGAAAAGTTCTCAATGAAACTCCTATAATAACCAGCCAGACCTAAGAAACTACAAATCTCTGAGGGTGTCTTAGGTGCTTCCCAGTTCATGATTGCTTCAATATTAGCGGGATCCACTTGAATAACACTTAACACAAAACACTTTGCGCACAACTCCCCTGAAACGGCTCCATTTTGATGACCGTCGTAAGTGTCATGCAAAAAGCTAATTAACCTAGGTAGCTATGGTAAGCAGGGTATCGAATCCAGAGGAGTCTGGTGGAAAGTGTTATGAATTAAGTACTAAGAACTAATTGCAATAATGTAAAATCTGGTTGTTTATTTGTTTGATTTAACTAATGAATTACTAAATTGATTTGTAAACAGTTGGAGAAAATAATGGTTCCTCTGGATTTTAGATTCAAAGCAACAGTTGATTACGTGTTTAATCGTGACAATCACATAGACATGATTGTTTAATTTGATGAACAAGTTGTGATTACCTAAAGACTACTTACTTCAATTGTAAAACAATGGAAGGTTATCATATAAATAATCAACTGAAATTACCAACCCTAATCCATATCAAATATATCCCGATTACTAGAACTCTAGGGAATTGAATGAATTGGAACTCAAGTTTAAATAAAATCAGTCGGTTACAACTAGTCAATCAAATCAAGAGGTAAAAAAACATCAAATGCTTAGATTACCAAGTTCACAAACGACTAAAACACATAAAATATGTTCATTTACAAGAATCCTCCATCCAGAGGAAACCACTAAAAGATTAGCCGCTCATCTCGGTTGATTGATCTTCAAAAGCATGAAAAACGATTGAATTCATCTTCAGACTTGTGGATTTGGTGAGAGGAATGATGTTTTTTCGGTGAAAAGATGCTGAAAGTGTGGTCTTGTATCCCCAAAATTCGTCCAAGAGGTGAATGATGGCTTGGGGTTTCCAAAAACCCTTTTAAATTGAAAAGTAAAAAATATACGTGCTTGTTGTTCCCACCGTAGCTTATGGTATGCTGACCATAGGTTACGGTCTACACCTACTACCTCTTTTGTTTCACTAGACCGTAGCTTATGGTCGACTGGCTGTAACTTATGGTGCTCAAGCAACCATCAAAACCCATTCCATCACATCCCCACACTTGATCTTTCCTTGTCCTCAAGCAACCATCACAAACATTAATCGTCGTATTAACAAATCACTTTCTAAATCCCTTACCGATCTACAGTTTAAGGTCCCAGGTCATACCCATCCCATAGACTAACACAATTGAGGTTGACAATCTTACAAGTAAGTGATACGCATTTAACACAATTTAAGACTTGCATAACTAAAACTAACATGTTTATAATACTACACACATGCCAACTCATCCCTCACAATCAACTCTTCTCTCAGCTGTATCTGGACTAGCGTGTAATGTGCAATATATATCACTTAAAACATAATGAAACTCTTTACTCATAAGCTTGTATAGCAATCACACCTCCACTGTATCAAATAACATAGCACATATCAAAAGGACTTTTGGGTTTTGGGTTAGGGTAAAGGTAAGGAATTTTTGTTTTATTTGGCTAACGAAGAAGACAAACCAAACCATGAAAACTTTATTCACAACGAACACAATACTACTAACATATTTTCTCAGCCGCTTATTTTGATCGTTTGACCCATATATTTGGCTGCATTTTTTTGTTTTTTTTTCTTTCAAACATCTAAACACAAATTGTCATTCACGGTTGGTAATCAAATGGGTCACATGAGGTGTAACAAACGAAAGGTATAAGGCTCAAAATGGTTACTAAGGTGGGTCGAAGAACAAATAAAAGATATAACAGTGAAGGGATCCTAATGCCTTTATCATGTAGTGCATACGCTAAACCACAGTCTTGGCATGTATCAAACCACACAAGTTCTAAAACAGAGCAACATATGGCCTACATTCAACAAATGAACATTTATTGCAAATTCAACTAACCAATCTAGTGTCGCAACCCCAGACCCCTACCTCGGGAGTGGGAGCCGCGAACCAGTCAAGTGGTATCGGTGTTTATTAATTTGGCAGCGGAAATGAGAACATCAGGATCGTAGTTAGGAAATAAATTTTAGAGTTTCAAAACACCAAATTTTTATAATAAACAAATAGGATAAAACCCATATTTCATTCATAATACAATTATAGGGATAAACCTTAGTTGCTGAAAACATAAACTTTTATTTAGGTAACTTTTATAGCCACTTTCTTTAACCCTTCAGTGCTCCATAGCTGGCTTCTTATAGCTTCACATTAAGTTACCTGAAATGCGTTTTAAAAAACAATTTATCAGCAAGAAATACAGGCGAGTGCATCCCAGTTTAATCAAGATAAGCTTTTATAACTTTACAGTATTGAGAGCGATTACAATGCTTATATCTACCCAATTACTCATTTAGTATTTGTCACGTTGGCAGTTACAATGACCATGGTCATATTACTGTTGGCTAACTCTTTATCCAATAATAACGCTTGATTAGTAGTGTATACAAAACCCCACATACTGAATTACAGAATTATTATTTTCTGCCTCTTTAATAGTCTTGATAATATATGGCATGGCATCTATGATTCTTTGGGCTACGATGTGTTCGATAGCACTTTTATCCACTTGGTTCCCGTTATTATTGTTATTCTTGTCACACCCTGACTTTTGCGGAAGCGTGATTATGTGTGGCTTGCTTAATATCATTGCATTCAACCATAACAAACAACTATATGATAAAACCAAGATGTTCATCCATAGATAAGTTTCAAACATTACAAACAACATTGTTTTAAATCCAACCACAGACTTCATGTTCACAATACAACACCAACAAAGTTTAAGTTCCATACAGGACTTCACAAAAGACACTAATAAAAACTAGGCTTTGAACTATGTATCTTATCCAGGATAAGATACACAATCCAAACCCTTAGACACCGGATGACATCTTTTTATTTCAAACAACACTTGAAAACTTCCAACGCTCGCCAGATCCATATTTAGTTTCCTGAAATACATGTAGTTTGAAAACATCAACAAAAGTTAAGCGAGTTCATGTGTTTTGTATGTGAGCTCGTATGAACTTTGAAACCATTTTAAGTATGTATGTAATTGTAAACCCCGGTATGAAAGCAAACAAGGAAAACAGATCAATTACTGGTTTGCAAGGCCATTAATATGTGTGACGTGATGCAGGAAGGCTCAATCCTAGCGGATTTTATACCGGGCTTCCGGCTGTAAGACATAGTCACCTCATAGGCCAAATCCCGGTCCTCATGGGTGGGGCTCGCAACACCCAAATAGATCTATCACTCATGTCCCTCGGTCCTACTATGAGGATTAATGGTCTTAAGCGTTGTACCCACCACTCACATGATCTAGCAGTACATTCCTTAGCTAACCATATGTAAACGTTTGTAAACAATTTGTAACATGTACTTCACCCCCGAAGTTATAAAACTGAAAATAGTTAAGAGAAAAGGGGGACATGAACTCACAGTCTTGCGTTCTTCAATCCGATGTAACTCAAAGCTTCCTCTAGGGTGCACGACTACCTACAAACGTGCTAATGTTAATTAGACGGATGGGCCGTGCCTTGACCTTAGTCTTAATTAGTGTCTTTGAGTTACGTTTCATTGTGTCTTAATATTATTCCAAGTATATAATTATTTGTTAAAATAATAAATATTTTAACTTAAATTATATTTATTAAATTTTGGAATATTAGTTAAAATAATATATTTTAACTTGTCACTTATATACATTTGTACATGTATCTCCTTCCCAAGGATGGGTGTATTTATACTTGTATTCTTGAACTTGTATATTTTTGCCAAGTATCTGTGGCGTATTTCGATGTGTTTATACGTATGAGAATACATATTTTGATTGTGTTTATTAAGTATTCTTATACTTAATTTTCATATTAACTTTTCCGGAATAATATTTCTAATAAAAATCCACCAATATATATTCTCAAAATGTATATTTTAAGAAATCTTACATAGAAAATTATTTATAATTTTTTCCTTGGCAAAAATAATCGTATTTTCATTTAAACCTCAAAAATAATATATTTTCAAGTTTAACTTAGAAAATATATATAAATCCATTTTTCACCCAAAGATAATGTATTTCATATTTATTTAAGAAAATATATATTTTCTCCCAAAAATAATATATCTTCTAATAATTTAAAGAAAACATATATATTTTTTCCCAAAAATAATATATTTTCTTCTGGTAAAAAATATGATATATCTTGTAATATTTATAAAAATCATATTTTTGTTCTCTTCGTGTCCAAAATACCATTTACCAAAATATACTTGTGGATTAAATTCCGGAATATTTTTGTGAGTTATATTCCTTGTTCGGTTTCTCCAATATTTTGGGTATAAATTATATATTCATTTCTTGGAATTTTGGTAATATTTTGTATTGTAATTTCTTGGTATTTTGGTGAGTTATATTATTTCAAGTCCTAAAATAATATAACTAATGCACATAATATACAAATAATCACACACATGGTGACATCTAAATATATATTTCCTAAATACATATTTAGTCACTTTTATTATAAAAAAACCAACCTCCAATATTTATAATTTTTATAACAAAAATTATGGCAAACTTTATATGAATAATCATGGTTAAAAATATACTTGTAAATATTTGTTTAAAAATATTTTTCTAAGTGTTAAATTTCTAGAAAATTTTTGCCATAGTTTCCCCTTAAAAATGGAGGTTTCCATGCTTTCAAAGCATATCATTTTCTTTTATAAACCATCACAATCATCAACAAATCAACCAATACTTACCAATTTGCCAAAATCAAGCTATAATCACTACTTCATGAACTTGAAAATTTATAAAAATTTGTAGTAACTTACTAGTGTGTTAGTAAGCTTAGTTACCCCTTTAAAGTGTGGTTATTTATTTGAAAACATCACTCTTGAAGGATTTAGATGTTTACAACTTGTAAATCATTTTTCTAAAAATATTTCTTCTTGAGTTTTTCTTGTTAAACACATGATCCTACACTTAATTAACCACTAAAAATGTGATTAATTTCTTTAAGAACCAAGTTTATGTAAATATTGTATTCTAACTTGGTTTCTTGAGAAAATCATTCTTAAAATCATATGTTTACAAGACTTATATCACACTTTGATCATCATACTTCAAGAAAAACATTAAATCTTTCAAGTTCATGCTTTACATAAGGATGATCACTTTGATCTAGAACATAATCATCCTCTCATCTTGCTAGATTAAGTCTTTAATCACCATCTAGCAAGATCATATGATGCTTAACATCATAAACACAAATAATCAACCATCAAGAAGCATAATAACACTTAACAACATGTATTCTTATGATTTTAAGTTTATGTTTAAGTTTCATGTTCTTGATTCATAGTGTTCTTCATGTTAAGTTACTTGTATCATTCTTTAACCAACTAAATAAGATGTAAAATGGAGTGTAGAATGATCTTACTACTAGCTCAAGGCTAGGGATGATCACAAGATGAAGATGAGGTGGTTAAAAGCTTGTATGAGAGGTCCTTCAACTTCCAAGAGTTCCTAGCTTCCTTGTATGGCTTCTTACACCTTTGTATATGTAGAGAATGGATGGAAATTGATTGATGAAGGTGGTGGTGTGTGGTGTAGGTTACGGCCGAGAGGAAGAGAGGAGAGGAGAGTGTGTGTGTGTTGGTGAGTTTGTGATAAAATGAAAGTTATGTTTCTTGTGGTTAAACTTATAACATTCCAACATCTAATTCTCTAATGGTTAATATGTCATCAAAAGTTCAAGACACGATCCAATTTAATAATCAAAGAAATCCAAGGTGGGGCCACCTTGTCTAGCCGAGTTCATGAGGGGGGGGGGGGGTCTTGGTTAGGGTGTAATGTCTAGTTAGATTATCTAGTTAAAATCCAAGTGTTTAGTTAGGGTGTTTAGTTATTAGGATGTTATATAGTGTGTTATGATGTTCGGGGACCATAACTAGCTCAGAAATGTTAAAACAATGCTTCTAGTGAAAATTTGGTGTTTCGGGTAGTGTCCGGTTGTTCGGTTGGTTACCGGTTCGTTAAGGTGCTAAACTATGCAGTTTAGTATGCTTTATGTTACCTTTTGTGACAGTTTTGATTCCCGACACTTAGGAAAGCATTCTTGACCATTTAACCATATTTCTGCATAATATTAAGTAGTTTAAATGCTGAATTTTGCTGAATTCTGCATAATTCTGCAGTTTGTGTGACTTTTAGGCACTTTCCGGTACTTAAACTATCTCTAGGAATGTAGTTTTATGATCCTTACTTTCTTACACACTATACTAGTGTAACTCTTGGTTTCTGGCTCATTCGGTGTCCCAATACCATGTCTGTCTATGTACTCAACTCCGTCAGCATTTTTCTGATTTGTCTAGTAACTGTGCTAACTTTGTTTCGTGCATCATTTGAATCAATAAAGTTTGCATGCAATAATGATATGACATTATGCAATATGTGATGCACATATATGTATGATAACAATAATCAGAAGGCAATTCAAGTCATTAATTGTAAATCAGCACAGTCATTAAGTATTAATCATTGTCTAATTATTGTATGGATACATGCAAATTTGACAATTGTCACAATTCTGGTTTTCCTGATTTACTTTGTTTGACATCTGAATTGTAAACATTTATCGGGTATTAATATCACAAAATAAAATTAATACAAACAAACACTCAAGCAGCTTGAATCAAAAACGTCGATCATTGCGACTTACTCTTTTCATATATCTATATATGCATCTATTACAAATTACAACTGGAATTTAAATACTAGTAACTATGCATCGATATATATATATATATATAGATGATATATATCAGTTTATCTATTTTAGTTGATGATTTTTTTAATCAAAGTATCAAAATACACACACACACACACACACACACATATATATATATATATTAGGTGTTGGCTTTTCTAGTACTGCATTTCACGCTCGTCATATTTCTAGACGAGTTTTTCTTCTATGTGGCAAATCTGATTTCCCTCCTCAACTAACTCTTCACCATACTGGCGAAGTTCTTCCACATTCTCTTGATTCATTGGTGGTAGTGGGGTTGGCACTGGTTCAGGGTAACGTGGTATTGGTTATCCGTAAGGATATAGGTTATTCAATATTTCCATAATAGACCAGTTGTCATCCCACCACAGATCATAGTCTAAAGGTTTGGTGCGGGAATTCTAGGTATCTAATTTAGATCAAAGGCTGAGATTGGAAGTTGGTTCTCCTGGTTTTGTTCTAGTTCCATGGGTTGGTCGGGAAATAATGGTAGAAGTTGTGGCTCTGCTACTTGGTTGAGATTAATTCCTCCTTCAACATTTCCAAACTCTACATTTCCAAACATGTGAAAGTCAGCTAGTTGCCTATCCAATTCTTCCTCCGATAAGGGTCTAGCTTCCTGGTTTTGGGTATTTCTTTCTCTATTCACTATTCTTTGTTGTTGAAATTTTCTCATTCTTTTTCTCATCTCTGATTTGGCTCTACAAAACTAACCTCTCTTTTTAGGAGGAAAAGGTTCTTCGGAATTGGCTTTGAAACAAAGACATCCTCAGAATCTGTAGTGTATCTTGGGTTTGGCTGGGATGTTCCTTCATTCATTGGCGAATGAGGTAATTGACGGTAAGCGTCAGAAGTACCCTGATCACTCTACTGTAAACTAGAAAATTGTCAAAATAACAATAAAATAATAATATGTATATTCACACAGAACAACACATAAGTTATTTCCTAACACAATTGGTTAAAATTTAGGTATTAAAAGAACAACTAAATGGCTTAAACCAGTGGCTCTGATACCACCTTCTGTCCCAACCCCGGACCCCTACCCTGAGAGCGGGAGCCGAAACCCAGTCAAGTGGAATTGGTGTTTATTAATTTGGCAGCGGAAATGAGAACATCAGGATCGTAGTTAGGAAATAAATTTTAGAGTTTCAAAACACTAAATTTTTATAATAAACAAATGGGATAAACCCCATATTTCATTCATAATACATTTATAGGGATAAACCCTAGTTGCTGAAAACATAAACTTTTATTTAGGTAACTTTTATAGCCACTTTCTTTAAGCCTTTAGTGCTCCATAGCTGGCTTCTTATAGCTTCACATTAAGTTATCTGAAACGCGTTTTAAAAAATAACTTATCAACAAGAAATACAAGCGAGTGCATCCCAGTTTAATCAAAATAAGCTTTTATAACTTTACAGTATTGAGAGCGATTACAATGCTTATATCTACCCAATTACTCGTTCAGTATTTGTCACGTTGGCAGTTACAATGACCGTGGTCATATTACTATTGGCTAACTCTTTGGCCAATAGTAACGCTTGATTAGTAGTGTATACAAAACCCCACATACTGACAGTAATTGTAGAATACAAAGACTCAATCACTTGTAAATATATTTGAAAATATTTGAGATTTTGTAACACAGTTTGGAAGAAAAAAGAGAATGACTCACAAACTGTGAGAAAAAGAGAATGACTCACAAACTGTGAGAAAAAGAGAATGACTCATGTTGTAGACTTATGTATTTCTACAGCTTCCTCTTGATTTTCCTGATTATTTTCTATTAAAAACATACAATGCACATCTGTTAGTAAGAGAACCCAAATCATATTAGCCATACAACACGAGACAGAACCTCAACGAACTTAGTCAGGCAGAGCCTCAACATGCGTTGGTGGGCCCTAAATCAATCGGGTAGGGTAATGAATTAGTGATTGGGGTTAAAGTACTTACAACGAGGCAGAGCTTCGTGTTTTAGGGGTATAATATCGAGCTATTATATTTGCACTATAGGGACAGAGAGAAAGAAAAGAGATGAACAATTGTGAAAGGCAGACTGAAGTTCAATTTATAGTGAATTCGTGCCTCTCTCGCACCCCGCGACCCCCTGCCCCTGATCCTCTCGCGCCCCGCGATGGCACCCTAGCTACGGCTAGGGTTGCCTAGTAATGACCCTAGCCTCACCATGTTACGGGACACGTGGCACCAAAGGTGACCGGCAAGCAAAGGCGGGTCGCGCCACGCGACAGACACCCCTATCCCTGTCACGGCCCGCGAGAATTCAAAAATCAGGATTTTGTTTGATTTTTAATAAAATTAGGGTTATACGGGTTCGGTTATGTGCATACAGGGTTTAAGTAGGGTGTTTTTCTAGGGTTGTTATATCTAGTAGGCTCAACATCTCACAGAATGAAAGGATAAAACGGTTACCGACATGTAGCATATGTAATTCCTAAAGCATGTTACCCCTACTTAGGCATCTCTTTTTAGTTCTTCTCTAAAACACTTGTCAGATATACTCTCATGAAACTTAAAGGGACAACCATGACTGGGGATCTAGGTTAGCTTAATATCAGTATGAACCCTTTAGCGATTAAAAATTTTGGTTTTCATGTCGTTTAAGCATACTTGAGACAAAAAAATTCACATTTTTCATTTTATTTTCTCTTTTTCAACCACTTTCAATCATTCAAGTGTTTTCAATCACCAATCCCCCTCGGGTAACCACATCCCCACACTTGGGATACATTGTCCTCAATGTATGGTGTATTTCAAAACCTTACCTGAGATCTACCCTACACCTCAACAAGCAACCAATAACCCACAAGTAAAACACCACTCCTAAACACAAAAGCTCACACCACCAAATGCACAAAAATAAAAACAAAATGCAAGATAGATAGACATATGGACCTGATCAGTCAATCAACAAGTGTCGGTAATGGTGCGGATGCTGCGAGCTAACAGGGACGTAAGCATCTCTTGGATTCTTTGATATCTCACCGGGGATGTTGCCAAACATCCCCACACTTGAATCATTGCATCCGCGGGAATTGAAATGTAGTAACCTGCTAAAACATAATACACACCAAAACAAAATAAAACAAAACAATACAATACAATACTCTACATCCTCGGGCTGCCTCCCGAGAGCGTTAAGTTTTAGGTCTTCAGCCAGACCGTACCTGCTGGCCTCAGGGGGGTTCAGATGACTGCTTGCCTCCCCACTTCTCTACATATAATTCCATCCAGTTATGTGGGAGGTTCGCAACTTCACGCCAGTTGGGGTCAATTTCAGCTTCATTGCCCCATTCAATCCCACCATCAGGTGGTTTCCCTCTTCAGCTCGCCTTCTCACACCTACCTTATTTGCCTGATTTCCACTCGTCTCACCCTTTGACCTGTAAAGTTCACCACCACGCACATCTATCGTTCCCTTGCTCACATGTGACACAGATTCGTTAGTAGCAATAGTATGACTCAAATCATCAGTAATATCGTAAATAATGGCTTTTGACAAAATATTAAAACATAAATTACGATTCTTGTAGCTCATGGTGGCCAATCCATTTCTGCAATCAATCTGGGCACTTGCTGTATACAAGAATGGATAACCCAAAACTACATGTGGCTGCTCGTATGTCTACGATGGTGCATAGTCTATCACCATGAAGTCCACTAGGTAGTAAAATTTTCCAAGCTGTATCATTAAATTCTTCACAACCCCTCGGGGTTGTTTCCAACTTGCATCAGCAAACATTTCCATACCTTGGACCGTATGTAGAAGACCAAAGTCATGCTGGTCATACAAGCTATCTAGGAGGACACTCATCCCCGCTCCATAATCCAACAACGCCATGTGGATTTTGAATTTCCCAACTCGGATTGGGATAACCGGTTCCCCTGGATCGCTTCTACTGCTTCCCTCACTTGTTTCAGTCACACCTGCAATCACTTGAGAGACAGAAGAAGTTAAACAATTATTATGTAAAGCATTTTTAGGAACTACAATTAACCCACTGATTGGTATATTCTTTACACTCTTGTGGTTTGGTTGTGTGTCACTTGGCAACTTCCCGTTTTGTTGCTTCAACGCAGCTACCTCACTAGCCAGCTACCCCATCTGTGTCGTCAATGATTGGATGGTCTTATCACGAATCTCATCCTTTTGCGTTCTAGCTTCATCCAATTGGTTGCTCTTCTGCATTTCTTGCTGCATGGCTTTTGGTATTTCCATGACCTCACTATTTCTATTAGCATACCCTAACGGTAGCTTCTATGATATCACACCCTAAAAACGTCGCAACGGAAATACAAACGTGGCGGTGATGGAGGTTGGTACCCATATAAGTCTTAGTGGTCGATGCTTTAGTTTATTTAGACATTTTGTTATTTTAAAAACATAGTTTTTAAGATTACCACATCATCACAAGCAAGTCATAGTAGTTTGACCCTTAGGGGTCTTATTACAAACATGGTCCCATAATTTAAAAAGTGTCCAACATAGTTTTGTTACACAAGCATCATACTACCATATGACAACGCTAGCCAAAATCCTCTGAAGCCGAACTCATGTACCTATAGAACACGCTTAAATCAAGTGTCAACACAAAGGAGGGTGAGTTCACATATAATTTCTGTAATATTTTATTTAAGGAAAAACTTCCTTATTTGACCCTTAGTGGTCTGAAAACCATTACATATTTAAAAACATTTATATATGTTTTAAAAATATAACATTCATTTTAATAAAATGATGTTGTTGTAATGTTAATGAACAAATTACAAATTATCATAAACTGAAGCAGAATGAACATCAGAAAGTACAATACACATCGTCTGTGTATGTGGAGGATGAAGTTAGACTTGAACATATTTAAATTACCTTTATTGCAGAACGTGGCCATTGAACATATTTACCACGAGCATCACCTAAATCTGTAACCTCGTCATAACATGACTGGAGGGAGAGGACTGCTCTCGAATTTTGGATCGATGATATCTACTTTGACTTTCACATAGCCATCCTCCATTTGAACCTCATCTAATAACCTATCTATTGTAGGATACACAAGCCCCGAACCGACTACTTTTTCTTTCATAGAAGGGCCCGGGAATAACAATTCACATTTAGCAAGCTCCTACAAGATGAGACAACATTTATAAAACCAACATTATACATAAAACAATGTATAAATATAAGTACCTCTATAGGTGGATAAAGAATATGGGATCCACCAACAACACGCGTGCTACGGATACTAGGGCTCGAGCCCACCCCTCTATAATCGCAAACCACCGCTAACCTTTTAGTGGTAGACACGTCTGTTTGACTTTGTTGTCTAGCACCTTGAAATAATCCTCCCTTAGCCTTTGTGCGTCCTTTAATCAACATTTAACCACAAGTAGTAAATCCAAAAACTCATTATATATTTATCTATATAATAATATAATATTACCTATAATATTAGAAATAGTACGTAATCGCCCTCCATGTTCCGGTCCAAGTAGCTTACTTAGTGGATCCTCCACCCCGGAAAAATAACTGCCATCTGCCTTCATTTCTAATTCGTATTCGGACTATGTAATATATACAATTGTTAAGAAGTTTGACTTTAACACATATATATAAAAATATACATTCACTTACTAGTTTAATAGACTCTATTCGCGCATCTTTTGCAAGTTCATACTTCTTAGTTTTCTTGTTTTGTTTTGCTCTAGCTGAAATCCACCTTTTAGAGCGCCAGTCTTGAATAGTTTTGAGGTGTTTATACACCAGCACAAGTTGAGACCATATGAGCGGAACAAGAGGCTCCAAAGCCGCATACCCGAAACGTCCTAACCAAGTATGGAATACGTTCTTCTTGGCACTTTTTGTCGCGTTTTCACTTTTTTCTTCACATAAATAAACAAATTGTAATGCATTAATAGTTATAAACATATAACAATAGCATACATAATAATAATATAACTAAAAATTCGCATATACCATAAATTCCTTGCTACTCCTTTGGGCAACAAAGTTTTCCCAATGTTGTGATTCAAGATTCTTATATGCCTTGAAAGGAGTTTTATTCTTCCTTACATAGGTTGTTGTAAGATAACTTTGCCAATTTGTATGACGCTTTTTTGCATTTTTTAAGTACCGCTTCTTTGAGCACAATGTTATTAACTTTCCATAGTTCCTTGCATATTTATAAAACAAGAAAGTTTAACAAATATTATTCATGTTTCTATAAAATTACAAACAAAAATATATAATACCTGAATATCCTTCCATAAATGTTCCCATTTTTGTTCTTCAAATTTATCTTGCGGAATATGGTAAGAAAATTCGGCTTTTAGCTTCACTCCTAACCATGAAGTATAATCAGTAGTCGCATTCTTGCCAATCGGTTGATTATCATGGTTAAACTCAATTGTATAGTCACAGTCTTTCTTTGAGAAAGTCGCAGGCCTACGTTTCCCTCTCCCAAGTTTAGACATTTTACACACTAAAATAAAATTAAAAAATAACAAATTAACAAACACCATATAAAAACACTAAACAATATAATCCAAATCGGTAGATTTCATAGAAAGTTTCAACTAAAAACTTAACATATATATATATATATATATATATAATAGGGGACCACATGTGATACACATAAACCACTCAAAAAGTATATTGAATCTGACATGAGGGCCACACATGGAATCATATATATCTAGCAAAATCCAACATATATCCAACTTAATAACTAATTGTATTCAAAATTTTGCACTGATATAAAGAATTTAAGAAGATACTTGATAAAACTAGGGTTTCTTACCAAGGGGTTTTGGAACAAGAATTGAAGGCGACGATTTTGTATGAAATCTGAAGGGGTTTTGTTTCTCTGGATGATACGGGGATGCTACGATCATACCACACATCGATTGTTATACGGGATGTTACGATCATACACACATTGATTGTTACAGGAACTAAAGCTAAGCAACAACTACACACTCGATGGCCAGAAGCGGTGGTTTTGGAAGAAGAATTGAAGGCGCGCACGTGATAGTGAAAAGTAATGGCAGGGTTTTGGGGGTAGGTCGAATTGAAGAGGATTAAATTGAAGGCCAGAAGCGGTCGTTTCTCTTTTTTTGGGGGGTAGGGTTATATAATTTGGGCTTTGTTTGGATTTTTTTATTAAAACTTTTCTAAACCAGATTAAAATATTTGCATATGAAGGAAGTGAATAGTTAGTATGGATATTCGAGTACAGTCCTCCAGACCTCAAATGTGATAAATATGTTGGTTATTGTTCATATGAAATTGTTAAATATAAATGTGAATGAATAATTTACACAGGGAAGTCTTCGATTTGACCTAGCTATAATAAAAAGATCACTAAAAAATGTTATGTATATAATACCATTTGTATAAGGAAAGATAACGTATAAACCAAACAAAAACAAACTCCCAAAGCTCATAAGATACATACTAAAAAGTTATATTTAGTGTTGGTAAGCTTTTTATTTTTATTTACTTCTAAATAAAATATTTGAAAAGTATTTTTTAGAAATTTACCTCGTTTACTTTTAAATAAAACTAGTATTAAGCACCATGCGTCGCGGCGGGGTCAACAACACTGAACTTACGGCGTGTTAATGCGAATAAATTAGACCGAAACGTAAAACATAGAAAAAAAGAACTAAGTTGACCTGGGACTCGTGCGTTGCAACGAACCTATCAAACTGGAAAAAATAGACAACGTAAAAATGTTGAACCGTGCACACCTTGCGTCGTGTTAACTCACAGAATTTAAAACAGAACTATAGTATGGAAATATAATTTTTTATTATTATTATTATTATTATTATTATTATTATTATTCTTTTTGTAGTTAGGTAATATAATCAATTCTACCAGAAAATTCTTCATGTTCTTACGACTTAAACCACAACTAGCCTAAAAGTAAGCATGTTTAGTACATATTATTGAGCTCGAGTCGGATCACGATCCTATTAATGAGAATTTTAAACAAAAACTTCAAAAATAATACTAAAAAATACATAAAAAATATTTGTCAATTTCATAGCATAAACTTGAGGCACATCTTCTATAATGCCTTATAGATCTTGAGCCACATCTTGATTCATAATCCTACAGTTAATTAAAAAGTTAATATATAAAAATTGTGACACTTAATATATATATATAAACACACCAAACCTTGATCATCTAGTTTGACGTGGTGGATCAACGTATATCCCATCCGTGTGGTCAAATCGTAAGTATGTGGGGTAATCAGTTTGATCCTCTAATGGTTAAATTTCTAACGGTTAAATACCAACAGAAAATGGTGGTAAGTCATCAAAGTGGTCATATTCTTCCTCGTCGATGACATTATCAACACCAAGGATATGTCGTTTACCTTGCAATACGATGTGGTATCTTGGTTTGCTCGGGTCTTTTACAAAGAACACTTGTGTGCAATGTAAAGCGAGGATAAATGGTTCAGATGCATAGCCATTTATTGCAAGGTCGACAAGTGTAAATCCATATTTGTCAACTTGAATACATGTACTGTTGTTCACCCACTTACATTTGAACACATGGATAATGATAGTTCTGTAATTCAGCTCCCAAATTTATTCGATAACACCATAATAAGACTCCTTAGCGATTTCCAATCTTATATTGTGATTTATCCAGTCGAATTTGTTTGTTGATGCTATTACTGTAAGTCCACTATTCTGCATTGTACTTTTCTCATCTTGATCTTTTGTGTAAAAAGTATACCCGTTAATGTCATACCCTTGGTAAGATTTTACTCTACATTCTGGACCTCGCCCCAATTATTCCACAATTTTATTAACAACCGCCTGACCACCGGTTACCTTCTCTTTCATCCATGAAGAAAACTCTTTATTATGCTTAGTTTCATGCCACATTTTGCTCTTATTCGGGTAGGATGATTGTAATAACTTCAAGTGTTCATTGACATACGGAGCAAGACAAGTCATGTGTTATAGGACATAGAAATGTGCAAGTTCTAAACTATCCTTACTTGGGTTTAACATTTTCATACTGACACCTCCTTCCCCTTGAAGTTTGCTGGAGTGACGAGATTGTGGCAGACCAATACTTTTAGCACCTTCTACATATCCCGTACAGAATTCAATTACCTCCTCGGAAGCATATCCTGTTACAATACTACCCTCATGCTAATAATGAGTTCTTACATAAGCTTTTAAGAAACCCATCTATCTTTCAAAAGGGTACATGTAACGCAAAAATATCGGACCACAAGCATTGATTTCTTCTAGGCCTGTAAATGAACCGAACGAACACGAACATGAACATATAATCGAATGCATTTTTTTTGTTCGTGTTCGTTCACTAATAAATCAGGCATGTACATATTTGTTTATGCTCGTTTGTTTAAAGCCTAAATGAACAGTTCACGAACATAAACGAACATAAACAAAAAACAACTAAACATATTTGAATAAACATAAACAAACATAAATTAACATGATTGAACAAACATAAACGAACACAATTGAACGTAATTGAACAAATATAAACAAACATAATTTAACATTAGTGAACATAAACAAACAAGTCTAATATATTACTGTTAATCCGAAAACACATCTAAATTAGGGTTCATAGATACTGAAATTAAGTAGTTTTTATATAAATATTAAGTGATCAGTTACGCTACAAGAAAAAGTTTAAAATTGCATTTTTTATCACTAGAAAACCCAATTACTAGTTAGTTATATTTATATAATTAGTTAGAAAACCTAATATTTATATAAATATAACTATTTATGTATTTACTAAAATTTAAGCGAACATAAACGAACGAACACAAGGTGTGTTCATGTTTGTTCATCTAATTAAACGAACAAAAATTTTTGTTCGTGTTCGTTCGTTTATTAAATAAACGAACATAAACGAACTTCCCGCCGAACAAGTTCATAGACAGTTCATGAACGTTCGGTTCATTTACAGGACTAATTTCTTCAATGATATGAATCACCAGGTGAACCATCACATCAAAAAAGGATGGCGGGAAGTACTTCTCTAGTTCACATAGTGTGATTATGATTCTTTTTGCCATGCATCCAATTCCTGGGGATCAATAACTTTTGAGTGAATCATGTCAAAAAATAAACAAACTTTTGTGATTGTGTGTCGTGTACTCTCTGGTAGTAATCCACGGACAACAATAGGAATCATATGTGTCATCAAAACATGTTAGGCCACGCACGGAATATGTTCTAAGTCGTAGAACGTAGCTGAATAAATCAGTGGCGAGGTGCGGAATCCCTCGACACCGTCTGAGAATCACTAACAACAGTTTCAACGCTTAACATGTCTGATTTCATTGATTGATGGTGAAAATACAACAGTTCCTAATGAAAGTCAGACAGACAGAGCTTCGCTACAATGATCAGCAAAAGGTACTAAACAACTAGCACTAACCAGCTATTTATAGGCAATCAGGGAAGGAGATAGTGTCACCAGGTAGGATGGTCATCCGATCGGATGGCCATCCGTTCGGATGACACAAATCGTCCGATGGATTTCACTTTAACAGTTAAGCACCGTTCCCTGATATGTCTAGACACAAACATACATATACAAAAATGCATACACAGCACAAAATACATAAGACTCGATGCAGACGGAAGCTACAGACATATGTACTAACAGACTCCCCCTTGGATGTAGCTGTAGTTCCTTCCTGCATAGTCTTCAATCAGTCTTCCTGCTGCGTCTTCTCGCCTTAGCTTTCTGTCTTCTTTGTTCATCTCTCTCAGCAAGCATCTTCCTCCTTAACGGCCTACCAACTTCATTCCAGTACTTTCTATACTCAAGATCACCATCGCGCTTTCTATCCCACCTTGGGATCTTGTTTTATTCTTTCTCGATTGGTGTCTGGTCTGTTAGTGGTGGTCTCATTAACTTTCTTCTTCCAACAATAGCTGCTCTATCAGCAATCTCCTTGAATCTTTGACTGCGCTTATATTTCTTTAAGAATTCATCTATCTCAAGATCTCTGAACTTTGACTTCCAGTATCTGCCAGATTTGATATCTTTCGCATAGCACAAGTTCACTAACTTTTGATACTGTTGAGCTTGAACTTTATCTGGCTTTGCATACACTATCTTGTTGTAGAATAGGCAATCAATATCCTTTTTGGAGCAATTCACTAACCACATAGGCTCCAACACGCTGATCCTCCTCGATTCTCCAGTCTTTTTATCAAATAAAGAAATCACCGCTTCCGCTGTGCTCTGGTTGTACATCCAACCCTGAAAATCTTCATAGAAATCCTTCTCCATAGCACGTAGCGGCATGTTTTTCAGACATCTCGGCTGCTTTATAATCAAAGTAATATCCTTTTCTTTTGTCATTGGATTAATCTTGATATCTTGCTTTGGATATTGTGGTTTCCAGTCAGGAAATCTGTTCTTTGCCTGCAACTTAATGTAGTTCCACAAATGTTGATCATGCTGCTTCACGTCTAAGCCATAGTAGAACTGTTTGATGTTCTTTGTTTGCACTAACTCCTCAACATCCCACCATAGGAGGGTTTGAATATCTGACAGAAATTCAAAGTACTGAACCCCCAGTTCCCGTCTGATAGCATAAACTTGTAGATCCTCAAGATAGCCCCATGATAAGATATCTCCCAGAGATTTATCCTTATGATCTGTGAAATACTGCAAAGGTCTTCTGAACTTCCTCTCCTTTGGCATCACTTTGAACCAATTCTTCTTTCCTTCTATCAAAGTTTCTTGCGGAACTGTTTGAGGAATACCTTCAGTTGTTATCTTTTCCACAACTTTCCTTCTTGATTCATCTTCATTTTGTTCCTTAAACATCTCGGCAAGAGTTGGGAATGAATCATCAACACCAGAGTAGTGAAAGGGTGTATCTTCTTCAGACGTATCTGACCCTTCTTCAACTAACACATCGTTGAAATTATCAGCTTCATGTGCATACTTGAACTCATATTCTTTTTCTGGAGATGATGGGATTTCGTCTTCAATATCAAACTTAAAATTCCCTTCTTCTAACCCCAATTCCTCCAACATCTCAGCCCTTACCTCTAACTCCCCTTCAACTAGAGCATTTAAGTAAATAACAGTTGGTTGTGTGAGGAATACCTGATCAGAATGTTGTGTTCCAGAAGAAGAAGACTCCTGATGCTGATCCTCCTCCTGTTCATTGATCTCGTCATTCAGAAAATCATCAAGCTTTTGTTGAACAGAGGGGTTCACAATCAACAACCCAGTTGATCCTTGATCATCATCATCATCATCTTTATCATTTAGCGGATCATAGATTTCAATCTCATTCAACCAATATTCCATCTCTTGATCCTCTTCCTCTTCTTTTTCTTCTTCTTTCCAACATAACAACTTCACTTCTGGTTCTCTCGCCTTCCTTTTACGTTGTACAACTTGCACAAGGCGAATTATATCGTCAAAACTATATGATAGACAAGCTGTATCACCAACAAGAACAAACCCTTGATCTTCTTTAACATTCACTGCATCTGGCATTTCAACGTCACCTTCTGGTTGACTCGAAGAGCCAAGTGTCTCTTTTGTATCAATAACCAATCCTTTCCTTTTCTGAATTGCTTCTTCAGCCAACTCCTTTTCTTTCTGAGCTCTTCTTTCCTCAACCCTCTAAATCTCTATGTTGTTGTAGATAGATTGAACATTAATGCCAAGATGATGTTCCATCATGGTGTATAACATGTTAAGTTGCTCATCTTTTACTGTTTTATCTGCTCTAAGTGCTTCAATCTCCAGCTTTATTACTTTAATTTCATTTGCAGACGCTTCGTGAAGTTCATCTAGCATCTGATGTAGTGTCTGATTAGTATCATTCATGTTCTTGTACTTCACATTCAATTCAGAAATCTCTGCAGATAGTTGCTCAAAGAGCTTAGCATTATCATCCACATCTTCAACCAAAGTCTTTATATTTTTGGCATGTTTAGTCACGACAGTTTTCATTTCTTCATTAACTTTAGTAATCTTCTCAAGCTGCTCTTTTAGCTCATCACGTTCTGCTTCAGCTTTTGCTTTCTCTTTTTCTAGAAGACTTACTTTCTTTTTTAAGATCTTGAACTGTTGCGTCATGAAACATATCAAATTCTTCATCAGGGAGAATATCATCTTTGAGTTCACCATGAATGTTGGGAAAACCTTCAAATGGATCAGGAAGAGTAGTTTTCTTTTGCTTTGACGATTCTGCATCATCTTTCTTTTCTACTCTCTTATATTCAGGCCTTTGTGGAGCTTTTTCTTTCTTTGCCACAGGCTTTTCAACACTTTGAACCTATGGAGCCTCAGGAACTTCAACATTTTGATCTTTAACAGCTTCATGAACCTTTGATGTTGTAATGTGCTTCTCATTTTTGCCGCTTTGAACTTCGGGCATAGTAGCACCTCCTTTCTTTGCCCTGACTCTTCTTGGAATAACTCCAGATTGAACTGCTTTACGCTTTAGAACGCCTTTCGTTTTCTCAACCTGTGGTGTAGGAACATAAGTCTCATCTTCGTCGTATGAGCCTTTCTTCTTCTTTTTATGAGGTTTCTTCTTCAAAGTAACCTTTCCAAGACCAATCTTTGACATATCAATCTCTGGCTTTGTATCAGTCGATTCATCATCAGCATCACTTGAATCTTCATGAACAACACCTCAGGTTCTTTCCCTTTAACACTTTCAGGTTGAACATGCTTTTCAGATCCATCAATCTTTTCAGCACTTGAGCCTTGAGCAACAGTAGCTTCTTCATTTTTCTTTAGAAAACTTTCAAGTGTATCCTTTAACAGACCAATTCCTTGTTGAAGAACATCAGCAGATTCAAGCACAGGCTCATCAACCAACCTTGGTGGTGATTTCTTTGAAGGCCCTGCAAAATAATCATTAAAACATTCATTAGTCAAATATAACAATTAATAATCTAACTTTTCTTATGACTCCCCCTTTCAACTATACCCTTAACAACGATCTTTGGTGTCGAAACTTTAGGAGCAGATACAGCTAGGGAGGCCTTTGGTGTTCTCTTTCTTTTTCCGTCCTTCACAAACCAGTATCTTAACTTCTTCTCATGCATGTCTCTTAGACTATTTGTTTCATCTTCAGAGTTGTTATTCTCATGCCTCTAAGCGTCATTCTCGGGAGCTACATAGTTTCTATTGTTAATCTTACAGATCATATGCTTTGCCATTGGCTCTTTTTCATCTTTCTTCAGCTTATATTGAGTTAGTCTATTCAAAGTCTCAGCTGTCATATGTCGTAGACCTAACTCATCTTCAGGATCCTTCACAAGATCTTGCACTTGATCATCTATCATCATTTGTATGAACCTAGGGTACATAATGTACTTCTCACCCAAGATATTATCCACCATATGATCAAATATCACTTGAGATACATTGTATGGCCTGTTAAGCACCAAACAAGTGATTATATTCATGATATAGTCGGATGGTTCATCATAAGCTCCCTTCCTGTGAGATAGAGCATGTATTATGTAATGGACCAGAAACTTGTAAGGTCGGATAAACATGGACTTGAGATATTTTCCGTTTACTTGTCCTACAAAACCCATTCTAAACCATAGACCTTTGCATAATCGTTCAGGAACAATGGTAGGGTCATTATTATTATCTTCAAAGTCCAATACACGTCTCACATCTCCTACATCAAACTTAATCTCTATATCGACATCCTTATCATTCTCATCTTTCTTTTGAACTGTCGAATGTATCATCTTTATACTCTCATCATACCTTGCCGATTTCCAAAACATTCTAACATGAGATTCGTACACCTTTGTTCTATCAGTCAACGCCTTATTGATTTTACTTTCTCTTAAGAACTTCGCCATATCACGAAATGGCTCCATATTAGCATAGTTCTCCTTCAAAATACAATAAATGTTGTGAGATTTGTCCCAATCTGATGCTCTTGTCTGCAAGAATAATCGACGTTAGCATTTGCACAAAGTTCGAGACAAGAAGTGAAAAGTGTCAAAATTTTAAGATTTTCAACAATTTTCTAACTTTGGAACTATCACTCTATACAGTACTGAGGATCGGATGGCTATCCGATCGGATTGCCATCCGATCAGATGAACCATCATATGTAAGAATCAAACAAGTCATGTGCATATGGATCGGATTGTCACTTGATCCATGTGACAAATAGTTCAGCACCTTTGACAAGTCAACTCAGTGAGTGAATGGTATGGATCGGATGGTTATCCGACCGGATTATCATCCGATCGGATTGCCAATCGAACAATGACAAGTTTGCATAGTGATGAACAGGTATGACATTATGTGATTTGGATCGGATGGCTATCCGATCGAATTGCCATCCGATCGGATTGTCACTCGATCATTGGCATGAGACAAACAGTCATATAAATGTGTGTTTTGGATTAGATGACTATCCGATTGGATTGCCATCCGATCGAGATGCCATTCTATCCAAACCAACTTGTTAACAGGTAAGGCACAATTTTCAAGACAACACTTAGTAAAATATCAAAGAAATAAAGTGTATTGGATCGGATGGCCATCCGATCAAACTGCCACTCGATCACCTGACAATGAAGAACACTATGAATATCCTATAAACATCAAAATTTTCTAACTTTTTCTCAAAATTGAACACACTTTTACGTAGAGATTTCGTCGATGATCAAAACCCTATGTTCAGATTTTTCTAAAACTCAACCATTTGGGTTTAATTTATCAAAATGTGCACCTATAGCCGGTACCCTCTAACCTTCAATTCATCAAATCTAAACTGTTTTTGTACAAATTGAGACGGTAAACCTATAGATCTAAGGCCCGTGAACAAAACCCTATGTTTGGTTTGAATCAAAACATCATAATTAAGCCTAGATCTAAGTTTATCAAGTCTAACAGTCGCCGACATCAAGAAATATCATCAATGTCTTCAAATTTAACACTCAAAGTTAGAAATCTTACCTTTCCCATAGTGAAGATTGTGCAAGCCAATAATCTTATGAAACATGGAAAGCAAGAGTGTGAAACAAGATCAAGAAAAGTGAGAGTGTTTGGGTGAGTGTCGGATGGTCGCTCGATCGAAGAAGGTTTGACTGAAGACCATTGACCACTATATATTGGCATGACCAAGTATCGGATGGCCATCCGATCGGATCGCCATTTGATCCAAACACCTCTCTTTTGACTTTGATGTTCTATCAGATTTAGTCAGTTTTTAGAAATCCACATAAGTATCTAGATCCAAGTTAATGACCCAAGCACTTAATTTGTCTACCAAGTCCAAGTTAATGACCTTGGTTGATCCGAAACGAAACAATTGACAATTTATTCAAACTTTTCAAACACATTTTCATGAAAAATTTTACAAGTGTCAACTTAATGAACTTGTTTTGACTTTGAATTTTCAAACCTTTCAAGATTAGCTCCCAACCCTGTTGTCCAGTTCAAAAACTTCTTGCTCTGCTTCATGACTGCGAGTCTGAAGATCAGCTTTCTACCTTGGCTTGTCGAAAAACTAAAGTAGAGATGTAAAATCTTTTTGGGATTTTATGAAAGTTTAAACTGAAACACTATGAAATATTTTTGAGTTTTGGAGCTAAACAGAAATGAAATGAAATTCAGTAAAGGAAACAATTTACAAACATATTTTTGGTGAGCGTGTAAGAGTATCATACCAGTTGCTTGACAAGTTAAAAGTACCATTGAGCTTGATTACACACTAAGTATTAAACAATTCACTTAGATTGTCGATATACTAATCCTTTTAAATTTTCACACAAATTTCAACTTATTCAGGATACGAATTAGTGTTTTTAAGAACTTAACTTATACGCGTGTCCCACCTCAGAATATACTCTCATATCTAGATCTCTATATTCAGTCTTACAGGTGAACGTATAATAATGATATGTGTAAAGGGTAGTGCGAGGCCATGAGAGCTCAGGTTAGAACTTCCGTTCAGACAAAGAGATGATGGCTCGACTTTCGGTGTGTTCCGTTTAGGGATCTTTTCTTCAACAGCACATGATTAGCATTTTGCAATATTTCATCATTTTTTATGCTGAGGGGAGGCTTTAAATATTAAAGCAGTGTAGAGTATTATACGAGGACTAGGCTATTGCTTCCACAAAATCAGAAGTCCTAGTATAATACCCCAGATATCATCATGCACATAGACCTAGTATGTCAGAAATAGAAAATCTTTCAAACAAGATTTCAGGGGTTATCTATATATCCGAGAGATGTTCCCCACAAAATAAGCAAGAAATGATTTTTAGGTTTATATCCTGAACAAATCTACTAAATGTGTAAAAACCTATCGGTATATCATCAGCGAGATTGCTTAACGCCTTTAAACATTACATTTCCTTAGCATACTGTAACTGTCTAGCTGATGTACTATGATTTCCTCTTTTTACACAAACTCTTTCCGGTTTTCTATTGTTTTGGATTTTATCATTTTTATTGTTTTTGAATTTTCTGAAAATATATCTATCTCCCCCTAAATACCAAAACAACTAAAAATACGACAAACGAGTGCAGTCTGCTTCTCAACATCATCTGCAGTGGTTTTCTCATCAACGCCAACTATTTCCTCCGCATCCGACAACAGTTTCATACCATTCAATTTTAAAAGATATTGAAAACAAGATTTATCAAAAACTTTGGTATGTAAGTCTGCTTTTTGTTCGTCGGTGTGGATTTTGTCTATTCGTATCAACTTCTTTTCATAACAATCACGTATGAAGTGATGACGAATTTCTATATGTTTAGTTTTAGCGTGATGCACCGGATTTTTCGTTATGTTGATTGTTGCCTCATTATCAACAAATATAGGAGAAGTAAGAAATTACAAACCGTAATCGCGCATCTGTTGCTGAATCCACAAGATCTACGAGCAGCAGCTGCTGGCGGATACATACTCTGCTTCACATGTTGATAAAGCAATAGAGGTTTGCTTCTTACACTGCCATGTGACCAGTCGGGGTCCAAAAAATTGGCATCCTGCGGTTGTTGATTTTACGTTAAGTTTGCAGCAACCGAAGTCAGAATCTGAGTATCCTTCAAGCATGAAGTCACCGTCTTTGGGATACCACAACCCCAGTGTTGGGGTTCCTCTCAGGTAGCGTAGGATCCTCTTGACGATAGACATGTGCGAAGCTCTAGGACTCGACTGATATTGGGCTGCGAGGCATGTTGGATACATGATGTCGGGTCTGGATGTTGTCAAGTATATCAGCGAACCGATCATTGAGCGATATAGTGTCTCGTCCACCTTCTCTCCGGTGAGATCAGGGTTGATACCATGATTGGTTGCTAAAGGGGTGGATATTGGAGCCGTATCAGACATCCCAAATTTCTCCAGAACATCATAAACGTACTTCGTTTGATGAATGAAAGTTCCCTCAGGCATTTGGTCGACTTGCAGCCCTAAGAAGAATTTCATCTCACCCATTGACGACATCTCGAACTTCTGCTTCATCACTTTTTCAAAATCTTTGCAGAGTTCTTCGTTTGTTGACCCGAAAATAATGTCATCAACATATATTTGGACGATCAGCAGATGACCAGCGACTTCCTTAGTGAAGAGAGTAGCGTCCACCTTGCCTCGGATAAAGCCGTTGGTAAACAAGTGTTGAGAGAGCGTCTCGTACCAAGCTCTCGGGGCCTGATGCAAACCATACAGCGCTTTGTCCAGCAGGTAAACCTTATCTTTGTGGATTGGGTCAGTAAAGCCCGGTGGCTGACCAACATATACCTCTTCTTTCACTTTTCCGTAAAGGAATGCCGACTTGACATCTAGCTGGTATACTTTAAAACCTTTCCATGAAGAAAAAGCAAGGAATATTTTGATGGCTTCAAGTCGAGCAACTGGAGCGTAAACCTCTATGAAGTCTATCCTCTCTTGCTGACTAAAACCCTGGACTACGAGTCGAGCTTTGTTTCTGACAATCACTCCTCTGTCATCTCTTTTGCACTTGAAAACCCATTTTGTGTTTATCTTTCGGTGTCCGTCAGGTAGATCCACAAGCTTCCATACGCCAAGTTTCTCAAATTGACTCAGCTCCTCTTGCATTGCAATAACCCATGATTCTTCCGTCAGTGCTTCCTTGTAAGTTCGCAGTTCAATCTGTGAAATAAAGCAACTGAGTGAGAATTCAGTTTGTAATGGAGCAATTTTAGTATAAAAGCAAGTAAGGCTATGGTCAATCTGGCTTCTGGTGAGAACTCTTGATTGTAGCTCTCATATTATCAACTCCTCTGGATGGTATGAAAGAGTCATTGGCATAACTTCGCCAGGAACATCCACCTCGCCTTCCAAATTAGTGACATTCTGGTTTGCAACTTGTTCATTGTCAAGAACTATCTGAACTGAAGATTGGATTTGTCCCCCCCCCCCCTCAGATTCTGAATCACCACGATCAAATGTTGGTCTATCATCAGATTCTGAATTACCATCATTAACTGTCGTCTGATTTTCTGGAGCAGACTCGCGTTCCGAAGTAGTCGGAGTTTGCTGAACTTCATCATTCTCTCCAGTGTTACTTGGACCAGCTTCATCATCGTTGGAAGTTTGTTGTTGACGTGTAGAAGACCTTGTTGGAAATATTCCCTGAGATGCTTCATATTCTCGTAAAATATCCAAATCATCAAAGAACTCTGGCTCTTCTTCTAACTCAAATGAATCCCATAAGGCATTGTAGTTGAATCGCCATGAGTCTGCGGGCTTCTGTGGAGGCATAGTATAGCCTTGACATTCAACATGCTGTGCTTCGATGATCCGCTTGAGACTTGGAACAAAGACGTGTCTGAGTGGACTTGAATACCCCACGAAGATACCTTCTATGCCCTTTGAACCAAATTTGCCATCGGGATCTAGAACTGTGCAGGGAGACCCGAACGGTTCTAAATACTCGAGATTAGGCTTGCGATTGTTGATCAACTCAAAACATGTCTTGTTGTGCTTCTTCATAGTAAGTACCCGGTTGAGAGTATAGCAAGCTGCTGATACTGCTTCTGCCCAGAAATTAATCGGTAACTTAGAATCAGCTAGCATCGTTCTCGCCGTTTCGATCAGCGTTCTGTTCTTTCTTTCTGCGACTCCATTCTGTTGCAGAGTATAAGGTGCATTGAACTCTTGCAATATACCTCGTCGATCACAGGATTCCTCCATTTTGTTGTTTTTGAATTATGTACCATTGTCGCTTCTTAGTCTTTGAATGCGTGTTCGGTACAAATTCTCTATCTTCCTAAATAACCTCAGCAAACTCTCAAATGTCTCGTCTTTCGTCTTCAGGAACGTCACCCACGAGAATCTTGAATAGTCATCAGTGACTACTAGGCAATAAAGATCACCAGTAATACTCTTGACATTCACAGGACCGAAGAGATCCATGTGATGTCTCTCTAGTGGCTTCGAGAAAGAGTTCATCTTTTTGCCAGGATGGGATTTCTTCCATTGCTTTCCTTTTATACAACTGATACACTCCCCCTCAAGATGAAAACTCTTCAAGTGAACACCTTTTACTAGATCATTATGCACCAGGTAGTTCATCTTGCGTAGGTGAATGTGGCCCATCTTTCAGTGCCACAGTTCTGACTCCTTTTCAGTAGCTCTTGACACGAAACACCGAGGTTGACCCGTGGTAGTCGTAGCAATGCTCATATCCAACACGTACAAATCATTAACCCTAGGTGCTCGCATGATAATCCATTCCTCGGGGATGACAAACCCCAACTTCAGGATCAGACATTCCTTGTCAGTGAAATGTGTTGAATACATTCGATCACAAATCTGAGAAATGCTAAGTAAGTTATTCTCCAGCTCTGCTATATAATTGACTCTTTCAAATGTGATTACACCATTTGATAATGTTCCTTCACCAATAATACGTCCTCCTTGATTCCCTGCGAAACCGACGTATCCATCGCTGAAACCTCGAACATCATATAACAGTGTTTTTCTCCCTGTCATGTACCGGGATGCTCCACTATCCATAATCCACCTTGAGATAGATCTCGGGAGCTCCTGCACATTTCACAAACATTTAGTTATATTTTGAAGCAACCCAAGCCTCCTTCGACTCGGGTAGCTTGACGTTAAGGTGAGATTTTATTGTTTATAATGGTGAGAAATTCTTGTCATTCATTTTTAAACTCTCTTCAGACCCAACTTCAACCTCTTTATATAAAAAGAAATCGTTTTTCGGAGGTTGACCAGATGGTTGATCTTTCTTTGGAACATACTTCTTCCCTGGTGGGGTCGAAGTTTGTTTTTCCAGTTCCTTGTAAAAATCCAAAGGTATATTCATCTTAACCGGTTTGGTTGAAGATGATTGTTTTGCAGAATCAGAAACCTTTGATTTTGAAACATTTGATGTCTTTGCCTCAGATTTTGGCTTCCAAGTTTGTTGTGGAGAAGCAACCCATTTGTAAAATTTATCAGTTTTCTTTACCGACTGTTTTACGGGTTCAGGTTTGACTTTGATGTTTTCATTTTTCAAAATCTTCTTCTCAACAAACATTGGTTCTTTGCCTTTGACATCATTTTTCTTTCTCGGATTCTCAACAACCACAGACTTAGGTTTTGAGTTGGTGCACTTTCGTGCAATGTGTCCAACTTCGTTGCATTTGAAGCATGTGCGGGTGTCAACAACCCGACTTTTCCCTTCATTCTGAGGCTGTGAGGCCTTCTTTGCAAAAAATTCTTCATTTGATTTCGAAAAGATTTCCGATTCTTGCTCGAAAAGTGAACTTGAACTTTTCACAAACACTTTCTTTTCGACAAACTTTTTGTTTTGAAAGTTCCTCTTTTGATTGTTCTTACCACCCTGATAACCAACCGACCATCTGTTTTGGTTGTTATTGTTAAAACGTGGTGGTACTACAGGTTTTCTATAGTAAGATTTGTCCTTTTCAAAGTTTTAAAATCTTTTGGAACTTTTCATCCCTTCAATCTCAGAAACATCAATTTCCACAAGTTTGAAAACCTTTTTCAGCTTATCAACATTCACATTCTCAATTGGGAACTCAATATCCGAGTACAACTTATCTGAACCAGACATCTTGTACATGACAAGAGTAGGTTCGTCACTTGAGTTGTTCTGGGATTTTTATTTCGGAATGTAGTTGTTCAGAAAACACTTTCATCTTCAGTCGAATCACTATCAGATTTTAAAACATTTTCAACAACATTTTTTACGACTTCGGATTGAACACTATCTTCATCAGATGAGGAAGTGAATATGACATCAATTGTATCTGGAAGTTTTTCAGCTTCTGTTTTCTCACTTGTTTCACAAATTTTATCCAACCAGGATTGTTTCTTTGAAAAATTGTTTAGCACAGGCAGTGGAACTTGATGATAACCCACCTCCGTTCCATCCGAGTAGACATCTTCACCATCTTTGTTCTTCCCAATTGGTTTGGGAACGATGTGTTGAAGAACAAAGCTAGCGGAGCTGTAACTGTTCAATTTCAAATTGATTCGTTCATTTTCAATCTTAGCTTCCTGGAACTGAAGCTTAAGACTTGCGATCTCGTCCAATTGCTGGTTAATTTGTCTTTCTTTTGCCTGAAGAACTCCAGACAAATGAACATTTTCTTTGTAAGTTTTACCATTTCGTTCGTCAGAATCTTTAACTGTTCTTTTCAATTTTTCATAATTTTCTGAAATGGTTCTGTTTTCAAGAATCTCATTTTCTTTCTTAAAACATTCAACATCAGTTTTATATTTTTCAATCCTTTCTGTTAATTCTTTTATTCTCTCATTTGAAGCCTTAAGCAGTTTATCTCTATTTAAAAATTGTTTTTCAACCATTTCGATTTTCTCAACCAGATCTTGGGTCTTTTTCATTGTGAGATACGTATGTGTGCTGCAAACTTTGCATTCTTTCATGCAATTTTTGAAATCACTCTCTGTTTTAGCGCAATCAGTCTTACCTGATTCATTGTTTGAACCACTATTACTGACCTTGCTTGTTGACTCAGACGCGGATTTTGAATCTACCTCTAGTACTTTTGCCATAAGCACTTTGTAGGCCATTTTTGTTAGGTTTTCTGCAGTCACCTCCTTTGTAGTATCGATTATCCCATCGTCTACCTTCATTGACTTTAACCTTTCTTCTTCGGCTTTCTTTGCAGCATCTCTCTCTCTCTCTCTCTCTGTTCATCTTCTTGCTTTAAAGATTCTATGAGAGTTTCGACTTTGACTGATGAGGGTTCTGCAATTATGTTGCCTTACGGATCCAAATAGCACTCATGATCCAGATCCCATCTATTTGCTCTTTTGGCTTCTTTCCAAGCTGCGTAGATCTTATCCTTCATATGTAATGCTATCATCTTTTGATAGTTGTATATTTGCTCTTCAGTTCGTGTATCTTCTTTTGGATGAATTTGTGCCATGAATGCAAAGCTAACTGCATCATCTTCTGGCAATAACTCACTCCAATCGAAACCTTCATCATCTTGAATCACAGCTAAAGCTCTCGACTTCTCCTTTGGAGTCTCCTCAATATGCTTCATTCTGGGCGGCTCTTCACGATTTCGGTGATAAACAGCTTTCTTTTAGTAGTCATCATGAAAAGGATTAGCTGTTTCATCCGCTGCTGAGTTTCTACATTCCTGCTTGAAGTGCCCCTTTTGTTTACATTTGAAGCACGTCACTTTAGATTTATCAAAACCCAGTTTTGTCGAAGGCCCTCCAATGGAATTTCTTCCAGTGATCTCCATGAATCGTTGTGCTCTTCGAATTACGCTAGCCATACACCAACGTATATCGATTAATTCCATCTCTTCAGGATCAATCTGGTCATAATCTTCTTTTGTCAGATTTGTATTTCCAATTTTTCTGGCGACCAGACTTTCGTATGATTCTAAGATCGAAGCAAGAAACACCATTTGTTGTTTCGTTGTCTCTTCATTAAAGTTTTGAGCGTTGTTTAGGTTCACAGTGATGTTACATTGAAACACATTTTTGGGAACATTTTGTTGTTGCTGATTCCCTGGAACAGACGAAGAAGAACCTCCATGATAACCACTGCTGGGTGATGAGCTGCTGCTTTGCTTTTCTTGAGTCACCGTGTTTGAACTCTCAGCAGAAAATGTGGTTTTCAGTGAAGTGGTTTTCGGAATCATACTACCCCTGTAGTAGAGATCGACATTCTGTTGATATGGGGTGTTGTTTACTTTGTTCATTTTCTTGATTTCCAACTCATGACTCTCAAATCTTTCAATCAACCAGTCAACTGTCATTTCTGACATTGCTTTTGTGTTTTTCAGAACCAGACCATAGTATTGCCAATCTTTCTCATCTGGCAAAGATTCCAATAACTTTTTAACCATCTCTTCTTCGGTAATTGTGATCCCATGTCTGACAAGTTCTTTCTTTAGATGGCAAAACCGCTCAATCATCTTTAATACATTTTCATTCTTCATACATGCAAATAAGTCAAACTCCTTTTTCAGCAGTCGTTTCTTATTTTTCACAATCTCTTCTCCTCCAATACACTTCTTTTCTAGCTTGGCCAACAAATCCTTTGAATTATCGTAGCTAATCAAAGAAATAATATCATCTCTGACGGATTGATGTAACAGGGCTATACACTTTTGTTCAGCAATAAACATCTCTTGTTCATTGTCAGCCAAGTTTTCATAGTCTTTTCTTCCAATATCGTAACCATTCTTCATACACTTCCAACTCAGGTAAGCAAAAGCTTTCAACCATCCATCAAATCTGTTTGCCCAACGGTTGTAGTCTTCAATTGCCATCAGCTTTGGCGGCTTGTTATACGTTCCATAGGCATTGTCGACGCTTAAAGAATCTGTGATCGCCTTTTTCGGATTTGTGTTAGTATTGTTGTTTGTATTTGTCGATGTTTCTCCAGTGTTGTATGCGAAGATGTCGCTGAATGGGTTCAGAAAGTCGTCTCTCATCTTGAAAAACCTGGAAAGTCAAGCACTTAGAAAATTTTCACAACTTTCAAAAATTCTCAAACTATTGCACTTGGATCGAATGGTGATCCGATCAAATGGCGATTCGATCGGATGACACAAATGACCAAGGAAACAAGTGCACAAGTGTCGGACGGGAACAAGTGTCGAATGGCTATCCGATCGGATGGTGATCCGATCGGATGGTCGTTCGATCGAGTGACACAAGAACCTTTAAAACACTTAAACCACAAAGCCAATCCGATCGGATGGTGATCCGATCGAACGAGCACTGACGTCAGCAGGAGATAAGATCATAATCTAGTCCAATCTGATCGGATGAATGACGTCATCTTGTGCGAAGAACTCGACATAGTTTTTGATCAAGTTGATTAAGTTTTAGTCTGAATTTTTCAATGAAACTTTGTAGGATTGTTTTATGATCAATTCCGATCCGATTGATATCAAATTTACTCAATATTTCGTCTGTGAAATCTTGCTTAATTTTGAGTTTTTCCGGTTTTAAGGTGTGAAAATGTAAAAACTGTAAGAAATGTAGGAGAAGATGAACAAATTGTCAAAATCTCCGGTGAGATTTGACTAAAATCTGCAGCAAATGACTGAAATTCCTGTGAAATATTGTTGTTATCTCTGATCCGGCTTTCGGTAGCTTTGATACCACTTGTTAGGCCACGCACGAGATCTGTTCTAAGTCGTAGAACGTAGCGGAATCGATCAGTGGCGAGGTGCGGAATCCCTCGACACCGTCTGAGAATCACTAACAACAGTTCCAACGCTTAACATGTCTGATTTCATTGATTGATGGTGAAAATACAACAGTTCCTGATGAAAGTCAGATAGACAGAGCTTCGCTACAATAATCAGCAAAAGGTTCTAAACAACTAGCACTAACCAGCTATTTATAGGCAATCAGGGAAGGAGATAGTGTCACCCGGTCGGATGGTCACTGACGGGTGGTCCATAGGACAACCCTTAAGGTTTTTAAATAGATTAAAATCTCATGCTTTATCCGGTTAATTGCTTGAATTTGGTAACCACTAAATGATGTGATGTTACAGATGTTAAAGTGTTCAAAATGCGGGAATTAGGAAGCTTAGATGGATGTGGGAAGTTGGCATAATCAAGATGAGAAGAAATCAAGTTTCCATGAAGAAATGAGGAAAAAGAAGGGTACAGACGGCTCCCACACATTGTGCTAATATGTCTGCCGTAAGGCAGTATACAAGTGTCGTAAGGGTATAATAGGTGTTGTAAGCTACGGTGCCTGGCATAGCTTACGGCACCCTGCGTTGACTCCTGAAATCCTTTGACCGCCGTAAGCTACGGGCGCCGACCATACCCACATGTAACTTATCGCATTTAATGGCCAATTGAAGATGTTTTAAGGGGTCTTATCATATGGTTTTCGGTTACACCTGGCTTAGACACGAATTTGGTTGCATCTTTGGAGATTTTAGGAGCTTGAAAGACAATCTTGAATCTAGTTTTTATGTTGGTGATTCCTTTGAACATTGAAACTTGTATGATGATGTTGATTCAAGCCATGAGTGGCTAAACACTTTGTGATTATCTTTGGTGGAAGGTTTTGTAAGACTTTATGCTTGAATTCCTTATTTCTAAAATAGCAATCTCTATCTTTATTGAATTGCTTGCTATGGTATGTGATTGTTTGTTAGTAACTTGTTAATTCTTGCGTTGAACTAATTAGAAACCATACGTTCTTGGTGCCGTTGGCAATCGAGATATCATGGGTATAGTTAGGCTTGGGTAAGGGTTGATTGATCATCGGGTAACAACCTCACGTTCTAGGAATCTGAGTACTTAGTTCCCTTTCATCACTGCAATTAATCATACATGAACTATGTCTATGTAGTTCTTTCTAGTGGAATGATAGCATAAATGTCAAAGCGAACCGGAAACTGAAGATAATCATTTGTCTCTAATTTGCTTACAACCACAACTTTCATCTTTGCAATTATATTAGTAATTTTAGTTTTAAAACCAATTCACTCAAATCAACTCTTGAAATTTACTTTCATTGCAATTAGTTTAATTCTAGTTAATATAGATAAATCTTGAAATAACACATATTCCACAAACTCCCTGTGTTCGATACCCACTTGCCACTAACTATTTCGTAGTAATTGGATTAAATTTGATTGTGACCACAATATCACGTCAAATTTTGGCGCCGCTGCCGGGGAGTAGTGCGCAACGTGTGTTATTTTTTATCTCTTTTAGTTTGTTATTTTTCTGGTTTACGCTGGGTGTGTTAGTGTGCAGGTATTCACAGGTGCATGCGTACTAGAAGCTCTCACAAGCTATCACCATTGGCATTTGATCCGGAAATTGAGCGAACTTTGAGAGGAAACAGAATTTTACTAAGGGAAAACAGAATCAGTGGTTCACCAACTACACCAATCACACCACTTTGATACATGGATCCACCACCACCACCACCCACTACGGGTGAACTTATACCACCTTTTATACCATCATCCACTCAACCTTCACCAAACACTACCATGCCAAACACCACTACCAACCCTATTTCACCTCATGATGTAACACCAACTAACACCACCCAACCCATTACCACTCAAGAAGAACCTACACTCACTTTTAATCCTTCTACTACAATTCCATCATATTCCCATTTTTTTCCAGGTGCGGGTCAGTCATCTTCAACTTACTCAATAGCACCAAACTCAACCATTGTCCATGCTACTTCTACATTTGGACCATCGAACCAGTCGGGTTTTCAATATTCGACTCTTCCATTTGGGCAATCTTCGGGTATAGGGGGAGATGGATATGAAGAAGGATATGAAGATTTTGAGGGATATGAGGAAGAAGGATATGCTTATGGGGGTGATGGGGAACAAGGAGAACTTACTTACGTGCAAGGGCAAACTCAAAGAATGCCAAGTGTTGGTGGATTTCAACAACAACAGATTATACCACAACATATTCGGCCAAGGCCACAAGGACCACAATTGCAACGTCCTATACCATTGCAACAAGTTCGTCCGCAAAACCTACAACATCAGTTCCAAAGGCCGATTCAACACCCACCGATGCCACAACAACAATTTTAACCACATGTACCACAAGGGCCTATGCAAAGGCCAATGGGTCCTATTCGTCCAATGGGTCGGTTGGGTGTACCAAGAAGACATCTTAGAGAACATGTGAGGGGCATTGAAGTGCATTTTAGGCCAATAATTACTCACAATCCTTCACCGGTAGTTATTCCTCACAATAATCAAGGGAGGACGTTCAAAGTGAGAACCAATTCATTGCAAAGTTTGCCGAAGTATAAGGGTCTAGCAACGGAGGAGCCTTATTTTCACTTGGAAGCTTATGACTCGATTTGCAACACTCTTGGGAGTCAAGGATTTTCGTCCGATGATGTAAAATTGGTTTTATTCCAATTTTCTCTAGAAGACAAGGCAAAGAAGTGGTTTTACACTCTACCTTCGGCATCTATTTATACATGGGCGGAGATGCAGCAAATATTTTTAGATGAATTTTACACCGCCCAAAAGACCAATGATGCTAGGAAGGGATTGAGGAGCTTTCAACAACAACAAGGTGAAATATTTCATGAGGCCTTTGAGTGTTTCAACATGATGATCAAGAATTATCCTCACCATGGGATTGAACTTTGGGAATTGATGAACGCTTTCCACGAGGGGTTGAGTGCCGAAGATGCTCGCAATTTAATGTCTATTACCAATGGCTCTTTTGGTACGAATTATGAGCAAGACGATTGGGATTTTTTGGAGCAAATGGCAATTACATCAAAAAGAAAAGCTCAAGCATCAAGGAGAGCATGACCGGCCATTACCCGAACCCAAGTGCATGCGGTAGACGATGGTAATGCTCAAACCTCTAACCAAATTTATGATGTTTGTGCTATTTGCAATGAAATAGGACATGCGGCTGAAAATTGCCAAGGAGGTGAGGGGCAATATAAAGAGGTGCATGCGGTGCAAGGTCAAGGAGGGGGTGGTAGAAACCTCAATAGGAATTCTAACACTTACCACCCCGGGTTGAGAAACCACCCAAATTTTCGATACGGGAATCCCTCAAATCAAGCCAACCCGAATTTTCAAGGAAGTCAAGGTAACTTTGGTTCGCGCCAACCTTATAACAATCAAAGTGAATATTGGGGTGGGAACAATCAAGGCTACCAAAGGCAATATCAAACGGGTCAAGAGCAAGGGGGTCTTCGGGTGGAAACGAGATGATGGAAATGTTAAAAAGCATGCAAGCGGAGATGCAAAAGAGAAATCAAATGGACGACGCGCGTATACAAAAGGATGAGGCCCGAGACGAAGCAATTCAAACTTTGACCACCTAAATGGGTCAACTCGCAACCGAAGTGGCGGACTTGAAGAAAACTAAAGGTCAATTACCAAGCGACACTAAGGTAAACCCGTCTCATAATACTTCTAGAGGTAACAATGTTAATATTCATCATGTAAGTGTTTTGAGAAGTGGGAAAGAGTATAAAACCAATCCTTCACCGGATTTGGTTGATGGGGTGGTTGAAGACATAACGGGTCAAGAGAGTGAGGAAGAAAATGAAACACCTAAAAGTTTTTCTAAAAAACCCAATTTTGAAAAACCCGAAATTAATAAAGAAAAAGAAAATAAAAATGAGGATGGGGGATCTAGTCAAGTACCATTTCCCTTGGCTTTATTGGATCCGGGTAAGAAAAATTTTATTTCAAAACGGGCTCCATAAAAGGAAGAAATGTGGGAGGTGTTTAAACAGGTTAAAATCAATCTTCCTTTACTTGAAGCAATAAAACAGGTACCCGCTTACGCCAAGTTTTTAAAAGAATTATGTACCCAAAAGAGGCAACAAAAAGTGCCTAAACTGGTTGACTTGACGGAGCGGGTAAGCGCGGTCTTGAAAGGAGATCTTCCTCCTAAGCTACAAGATCCGGGAACGCCTCTCATAAACATTCAAGTAGGAAATTTTCAAACTGCAAGGGCGTTACTAGATCTTGGAGCCGGAGTAAGTATCCTACCGGGGGGGTTATATGACCAATACGATTTTGGTCCATTGAAACGGGTTGAGACAACGGTGGTATTAGCGATTTGTCTCATAAACTTCCTCGGGGGATTGTACGGGATGTGATAGTTAAAGTTAATGAGTTTTATTATCCCGTGGATTTTATTGTGTTAGATTACTCATCTGCGGACCCAATTCAACAACAAAATGTTATCTTGGGTCGGCCATTTTTGAACACCGCACAAGCCGTTATTGATTGTCGATATGGTACGGTCGACATGACTTTCGGTAATAGGAAAATGAGATTAAATGTTTTTACTAATGGTGCTAACATTTATGGTGATGAGTGTTTTCTAGCAGATTTCATAGATGGATACGACCCAAAGGAGTTCGAGGAAGAGATTTTGGGTTCGTGTGTTTGTGATGTGTCTTTGCAAGTTCATGCATGTGAGTTGGAAATGGAAGAGAAGGAGCAAGAGGCTCTTGCGGTGAAAGAAGGAAGACCGCCATGGACCCACCAAACAGAGACTTTTCCGGTGGGAATTGATTCAGGTACAAAACCTTCATTGGAGTGTCCACCGAATGTGGAACTGAAAGAGCTACCGAAACATCTTAAATATGCATTCTTGGGGGAGAATGACACCTTACCGGTGATCATTGCTTCTAATTTGGCGGTAGCTCAAGAAGAGGATTTGATACGGGTTTTGAAGGCTAATAAGGCGGCAATTGGATGGACGATAGCCGACTTGAAAGGTATTAGTCCATCCATTGTAATGCATAAAATCATTACAAGCGAAGATGCGAAGCCAACCCGTGAAACACAAAGAAGGTTGAACCCGAATTTGAGAGAAGTGGCCAAGAAAGAAGTAATCAAGTGGTTGGATGCGGGGATCATTTATCCCATCTCGGACAGTGCGTGGGTAAGTCCAACTCAGGTAGTACCTAAAAAGTCCGGCATCCAGGTAATAAAAGATGAACAAGGTGAGCAAATTTCCACCCGACCGGTCTCCGGGTGGCGAGTTTGCATTGATTATAGAAAATTAAACGCCGCTACCTCCAAAGACCATTTCCCGTTACCCTTCATTGACCAAATAATTGAAAAACTTTCGGGTCAAAAATACTATTGTTTTTTGGATGGGTACTCGGGTTATAACCAAATTTCTATTCACCCGGATGACCAACACAAAACCACGTTTACATGTCCATATGGTACATTTGCTTTTCGGCGAATGCCATTCAGACTATGTAACGTGTCACACCCCGACCGCGTAAAACAACAAATCGCGGCGAAAAAATCGGGGAGTGTCACACCCCGACCACGTAGAACATACAAAACGTGGCGGAAACATCGAGGCGTGTTGTAACAGAATTAATGTTTCATAACCATGGATACCAAAGAGTGTTTCGTTTTATTAAACATTGAATAATTACATCGTCTTGAAATCTAAATACACTATTTAAACATAGTCTATCATTGTTATTGAGTCACTAAGGCCTTGTCCAGTCCTATGTGAGCATGCATCATATCAATCGATATCATCCAACAATACCTGAAACATATGTGAAAACGAGGTCAGCAAAGAAATGCTGGCGAGATACATAGGTTTTGTGAAAATAAGATTCATGACTTCTGTTTTAAGAAAATGTTTAGTCATGAACCTTGTAATTTGCTTTGTCTTTGTAAATCATTTGAAAAATAATAAGTTCAGATGATATGTATAAATAAGAAAATAATGCATGATTATATGAATAACCATGAAAAATGAGTTTGTGTAAGATAAGTTATTTGCAAATCAATGTCTTGTGAAAAGTATGTTACTTGTATAAAATGTTCTATTCCTCAAACTGAAATGATTCAAATAACGCTATGACATGTAATACCATACAAACACTTATATATAGGAAGTACCAGCGGCGTATCCACCATGCTTGTATCATATTACACACACATCGTTACTTAATCACTTAATCAAACCAAACCAAACAATGTAAAATGTCTATGTTTAAATCAATTGTCAAATGTATTGTATAATATGTCAAAGTATTCATGTCAAGATGTAAATCATGTCAAAATGTCTATGTCAAATATCCATGTCAAATATCCATGTCAAATGTCTATGTCAAATATCCATGTCAAATGTCTATGTCAAATATCCATGTATGGCAAGTGAAATGTCTCAACTAAACCATGTGCACAAAAACAAAGTATTGAAGTAAAACTTGGTTTAAATCAAAGTTATGTTTTGTGGGGAATACATGATCAAATGTCAATCATGTCCCAATGTTTACCCAATCGTTAACCCATTTTGTAATATCGTTCTAGTCGTTCTTGTTTTAATTGTGAAACTACTTTATGGTCGATTCTCTAATAACATTCAAACCTTCTTGACGCGTTCCTCGTTCCAACTCGCTCTCGTTCTCGTTCTTAATAAACCCTTACCAAAGGGTAAATTAATAATTACAGATTCAGTCGTTACCCAAAATACCCACACATAACCATGGGTATAGAGAATAACGGGATTTGTCAGATCCTATGGTACCATAACCTAATACTGGTCGGCTTGATCATTGCTAATGAATGTCATTTGGTTATGTAACTATAACCAACAAGTTTGTTCACTTTTTGAAATTTGTAATTAGTTTTTGAACCATTGAAATCGTTCTTGAAACCCTTGTTATTGTTCTTGAAACTACATTGTAATTGTTATTGAAATTATTGTAATCGTTCTTGAAACCACATTGTAATTGTTATTGAAATCATTGATAAAGCATTTAGCACATATGAGTCACCCCAAAACAGTTGAAAACAGTAAAAGAGGGGAATAATGTACTCGCCTGAGAATGCTTAGAGGTCTTGAACAACAACCAAACAAAGCTTGAGGGAGCACGGAATCAGTCGGCAAATCTAAACTATATAAATAAACCGGACTTAAATCGGGAGATCGGATAGGATGAGGCTTGGCAAACCAAATGAGTATTGGAACTCATATGATATGGTTTAACAAGGCCTACATACTACAATGAGACTAACCTAAGTGCTTTCGACCCATCGCGACCCATTAAGGTAACTTATGCTACTTTAACGCGTCGTGCGCGTGAAACGCGTTCGGACCGTCTAACTAGTCCTATGACAAGTGTTATATGCCTAAACATGTTACATAATCAGTTATGTGACAAAAGTTTAGGTTACATATGCTTAATTACCAATTATACATGAAAAGGGTATTCTGGTAATTTACCTAAGGCATATAAACTACCTATCATACAACTACTTAAACGATGTGACCATAGGGTATAACCTCGGAAGGTTATGCCCTATACTAGGGTCACCTAATGTATTTGGTCGGATCCTAATGATCGACCAAACTGGGTCGGGTTCGAAGGTATAGGCGATTTATTAGATCGCCTACCCTACGACCCTAGACAACGTGCTAATCAGTAGGCATAGTCCCAAGGGACTATAACCAACGTGATTACACTCACGTTGCGAAGTTCAAACGAACTTCGCATTGACCATTACTGGTCAACGCTGAAAGTCAAACAAAGTTTGACTTTCTGACTCGAAAAGCAGTAAAATAAGGAAAAGAACGAAAGAATACTTACGAAGGGTCCCCGAATGCTAATCCCGAGTCAAGAATCTCAGGTATGAAACAATGGTTTCAACTTAGAGGTTCTCAATTCAGAATTCTAGTGATTTTAGCAATGGGGGTGTTGGGGTATTTATAGGAATACCCGAACCGTTAAGATCGTTTCATGGAAAACGTGCCTTAATCCCATCCGTACATGTGTTGCAAAGTTATGGTGCTTAGGTGCTTAAATTCCATCCATACATGTGTTGCAAAGTTATGGTGCTTAGGTGCTTAAATTCCTTCCATACATGTGTTGCAAGGTTATGGTGCCTAAGTTCCATCCTTATCCGCTGACTAAGCAAGTTTAGAATGTGTGGTTGTGAATTAAACAACGGCTAATACATCGAATCTGGTCCCGAATATGCAAAACTGAGTTTTCTGCATGTTTTCTGTCCAGCATAGGCAGTCGCGTAGCGCGACTGGTAAAGCCTATAGGGCTCGCGCTACGCTAGCCCTCCTCTGATTCAGAAATGTTTCAAAGTTTGGCAGAAATGGTCCCTGTTGTGTTTTAAGGCCTTTTTCGATGCGTTTGAACCCCGTTAACCTCATTTTAAGGCTTTAAAATGAAGTTAAAGTATAGGGAACTCAAAACATGCTCAAAAATATGCCGGAGGTTGGTTCGTTTGGCCGTACGAACGCGATGTTCGCTTAATTACGACGGAATGCGCATAAGCGCGAAAAACGATCCAAATGACGTGACGAATGGATTTTTCTTATGGCGAACACTAAAATATAATATAGTCATGCTTACATAAATTTTTGGATGTCCGGATGTATTCAGAACGTAAGTTATGCGCGAAAATGCAAACTTGTGCACTTTTTGACACTTTTAGTCCCTGAATGACCCAAAAGTTTATTTTAGCATACCGAACCCCTCAAAGCCTATTTCTAAGCTATGTAAAGGATATTTATGGTATGTTTAACTTATGGTCATGTTCCGGAATGTCTGTTACAGTTCAAATTGGCATACTTTCGTAGTTTGTCAAGTTTAGTCCCTGTAAGCGAATTAACTTGTTTTTGCCATACCAAAGCCTTCAAAACTTATTTCTAAGTTATGTAAAGGTTATTTAAGGTATGTTAAGCCTATATCACTATTCCGGAGCGTTTGTTGCGTTAAACTGGTTATATTTACGCATCGGTGCGCGTATAACCTTCCAGAAAGCGATTTAAAACTTGAAATTGAACAAGAGTTGATATGTGTAAACGATACACATATTTTTACAAATCCCAAGTATGAAATACAATATTTCATTGGTTTGGCATTTGCTTGATGGCCGTGGAGGCACAGGTGTTACAGTCTCCCCTACTTTAGGAAATTTCGTCCCGAAATTTATTTAGAGGAAACTTGTGAGAGCTTGAAACATAAAGTTGAAAAGATCGAACAATATTAGTTAGGGTTCTTGAACTTCTAGTAACCTTAATAACATCATGATTGCAATGTAAGAGGGATACTTATATACTAGTATATGAAGCGTCATTGGTGCGTCCACCGTACCTCCATTACATCGTTGTCATTTCGTTATTGTTGTCACTATCGGTTCTTACACATAACAAATCTTACTGGGTGTCTGTGCACTAAATTTCTTAATTAAGTACGCGTCCATAATTAGACAATTCCTTGCACAGTTCACACAGTCTATTTTATAACGTGTAGGGTAAAACCAAATGAACATTCCTGTGATGAGTGTGACTAGACCGCCATAGAGTCCTTTTAGTTAAATCAATAAATGATCTAAAGAGACTATCAAGGAGTCTGTTCAGCTACATCACTAGATGTCATTCTTTAACCAGATTGTGAATCAATCTCTTTTTTTTTTACTAGACCACTTAAGGTCTCTTAAGAATCATGGAGTGGTACTATATAATCCAAGGGTCTTAACTACTACGTAGAAGCCCATAAGGATTTAAGGTAGTACCTTTTGAATATCCTACTACGAATCCCTCATATGAAGATATAAAAGATTCTATGAGGATTTGAAAATCGGATCACACAAAAACATAGAGGAGAACACATAAACACATATCACATAATCGCATAATTGTTTAATTTGACCTTTAAATTTGTTATCTTTGGACACGGGTATTTAAAGCATACAAGGAATCAAATCCTTAATTGCAGTAATTTGGATTGATCCATATGAATACCCTGCTTGTTGACTACATGACCAAAAAAAAACTGAACTTCTTTAAGCCAAAATTTCCTCTTGGAGGATTTAGCGAAAAGTTTGTTCTTTCTTTAAGGGTTCCAGTGTCAATGAAAGTGTTGATCGTTATCAGCTCGGGATATGAATAGATCAAGATGTCATTAATAACAATGACGAACTGATCCAAATAAGGCTTGCAGACTTTATTTATTAAGTCCTTGAAGATGGCTGGAGTATTTGTCAACCTAAAAGGCATGACTGTAAACTCGTAATGGCCATACTTCATGCAGAGAACCGTTTTGGGAATATCTTCTTCGAGAATACAAAGTTGATGATACCCAAAACGCAAATCGATCTTGGAAAAAGCATGAAACGCTATGCAGTTGATCGGAGAATTCGTTGATTCAAGGTAGGGGGATATCGATTCTTGATGGTAAGCTTACTAGGCTTACGTTAATTGATGTACATTCGAAAAGATCCATTCTTCTTTTCACAAGGAGAACAGAAGCTTCTCCAAGGTGAAAAGTTCGGACGGATGAATCCTTTATCAGACAACTCTTGAAGCTGTTTTGATAATTCTTGCATCTCGAACGGTGCAAGACGATAAGATACTTTAGATTTAAAAGAAACAAGTGTTTGAGGTTCTTAGGGAGATCACAAGTGATCATAAAAATGACAGAACCACACAAGTAGTTTTGTCTTTGTGTTGACATCATAAGGTTGAATCAAACATTCATACAATTGCATTAGTTAAAAATAAAACCACAAATTTTATTTATATAACAACCGCATTGTCTTTAAATGTTACAAGATACCAACCAGAGGAAAAACAAAATACTAATTGTTCACTCCTTCATCATTGAGTGCCTCATTGATGTTAAACACTCGACCGCGTGCTGGATTTACATTGACGTTGACGTTCGCATTCGGGTTTGCGTTAGCATTTGCATTCATCAGTCTCGGGCAGTTGTGACGGAAATGACCAATCTCTCCGCAGTTGAAACATGAACCCAGTGGAAATCTCACAGCATTCCCTTGAACCGGAGCTTGAACCTGAGCAGCCTGATTTTGTCCCAAACGACAAACCTTGGCCAAATGCCCAAGTTTACCACACGTCGTGCATTGCCAGCAAGCTTGTTGTACTGCGTGATGACCGTTGCAGCGTGCACAATAAGGTGCGGTACCGGCATATGCTTTCTTTGCAGGTGGCTGAGCTGGTGGGTTCCGCGGATTCTGAGCAGTCTGTGCTGTAACAGCAAAGTTCTGACCACCCTTTCGCTTTCTTGATTTCTTTGACGTCTCACCTTCCTTTCCCTTCTCGTTTTGACCTTTCTTGCTATCTCCCTTGTCAGACCCCTGCTTCTTACCCTTGTCACCCTTTCTGTGTAACTTATTCTTCCGAATCTTCGACTCAGTCAATGTCGCAGATAACTCAATCGCCTGACGGAGTGTGGCAGGGCTACTACCAGTAAGGATGTCTTGTACCGAGTCAGGTAGGCCGTCGATGTACCTTTCGATAGCTATGTCAAGTGGGGTAACCATTGTCGGGAAAAGCAGACTCAGCTCCTCAAACCTATCAGTATACGCCCTGTGCTCACCACTATCTTGCTTCAACTCATCAAATTCCTTCTCCAAAGCTCGCTGCTCATGACGAGGACAGAATTCCCTCATCATCAGGGCCCTAAGTTCAGCCCATGTCTGTGCGAGAGCAACTTCCGCACCTCGGTCTCTCATTACCCCATTCCACCATGTAAGAGCCCTCTTCTGAAACACGCTCGAGGAGAACTCGACCTTGCGATTATCAGGACACTGCACGTGGCGGAAAGTATTCTCAATGCTCTCGAACCATTGAAGAAGCCCAGTCGCTCCTTCAGAACCACTAAACTTGAGGGGTTTAGCCTGGTTAAAATCCTTGTATTTGCATAGCACATTGTTGTTGTTGTTGGCTTGGTTCCATTGAGCAAAGAGGTTTGGGAATTGAGCAGCCATTTGCTGCGCAATGATTTCTGCCAGCTCGGCAGTCTCTATCTGGCTTTCGCGTCGAGGAGGCATTCTGAAAGAGGAAACATGAAAAGAAACGAGAGAGAGAATTAGACGAAAAGAATGAGATGGAACAAATCTGATGAAAGCAAGGATAGTGGTCATTTGTTTGTTACTACAAAGCAACAAACGACACACAGTGACTGATCAAAGTAAATGGGTCAAAAATAATGTATCGCGAAGACATGCTCGCCTATAAGTGAACACTCATCCCAAGAATTCCCAGGTAAGCACAACTGGTCTCGCGTCTGATGAGATGTATACGAAGTGCTTGCCTAGACAGAAAACCCAGAATACAGGCATTCACCATTCCAGTTTGCACGTGTTCACATTATATAAAACCCAAAACCTTGTCGAGATTTTGAAAATTTAAAAGGGGTTCAAAACCATATAACAGAGGGTTCAAAACCTTGTAATCAATCATCCTAGAACAGATGATTAGCTTTCAAAGCGGTCTTGAAATTTATGTTTTTGTTGTGGTCGTCACTTAAGGATAGGTGACGGTATTTGTTTTATGACTAAACGCAAGTAAACTCGCGTTAGGGTCCTAAGAAGGTTATAGACTAGGTCAAAGCATTACTAATAACCTAATTCCCTATAACCATTGGCTCTGATACCATCTTTTCTGTCACACCTCGACCACGTAGAACATACAAAACGCGGCGGAAACATCGAGGCGTGTTGTAACAGAATTAATGTTTCATAACCATGGATACCAAAGAGTGTTTCGTTTTATTAAACATTGAATAATTACATCGTCTTGAAATCTAAATACACTATTTAAACATAGTCTATCATTGTTATTGAGTCACTAAGGCCTTGTCCAGTCCTATGTGAGCATGCATCATATCAATCGATATCATCCAACAATACCTGAAACATATGTGAAAACGAGGTCAGCAAAGAAATGCTGGCGAGATACATAGGTTTTGTGAAAATAAGATTCATGACTTCTGTTTTAAGAAAATGTTTAGTCATGAACCTTGTAATTTGCTTTGTCTTTGTAAATCATTTGAAAAATAATAAGTTCAGATGATATGTATAAATAAGAAAATAATGCATGATTATATGAATAACCATGAAAAATGAGTTTGTGTAAGATAAGTTATTTGCAAATCAATGTCTTGTGAAAAGTATGTTACTTGTATAAAATGTTCTATTTCTCAAACTGAAATGATTCAAATAACGCTATGACATGTAATACCATACAAACACTTATATATAGGAAGTACCAGCGGCGTATCCACCATGCTTGTATCATATTACACACACATCGTTACTTAATCACTTAATCAAACCAAACCAAACAATGTAAAATGTCTAGGTTTAAATCAATTGTCAAATGTATTGTATAATATGTCAAAGTATTCATGTCAAGATGTAAATCATGTCAAAATGTTTACGTCAAATATCCATGTCAAATGTCTATGTCAAATATCCATGTCAAATGTCTATGTCAAATATCCATGTATGGCAAGTGAAATGTCTCAACTAAACCATGTGCACAAAAACAAAGTATTGAAGTAAAACTTGGTTTAAATCAAAGTTATGTTTTGTGGGGAATACATGATCAAATGTCAATCATGTCCCAATGTTTACCCAATCGTTAACCCATTTTGTAATATCGTTCTAGTCGTTCTTGTTTTAATTGTGAAACTACTTTATGGTCGATTCTCTAATAACATTCAAACCTTCTTGACGCGTTCCTCGTTCCAACTCGCTCTCGTTCTCGTTCTTAATAAACCCTTACCAAAGGGTAAATTAATAATTACAGATTCAGTCGTTACCCAAAATACCCACACATAACCATGGGTATAGAGAATAACGGGATTTGTCAGATCCTATGGTACCATAACTTAATACTGGTCGGCTAGATCATTGCTAATGAATGTCATTTGGTTATGTAACTATAACCAACAAGTTTGTTCACTTTTTGAAATTTGTAATTAGTTTTTGAACCATTGAAATCGTTCTTGAAACCCTTGTTATTGTTCTTGAAACTACATTGTAATTGTTATTGAAATTATTGTAATCGTTCTTGAAACCACATTGTAATTGTTATTGAAATCATTGATAAAGCATTTAGCACATATGAGTCACCCCAAAACAGTTGAAAACAGTAAAAGAGGGGAATAATGTACTCGCCTGAGAATGCTTAGAGGTCTTGAACAACAACCAAACAAAGCTTGAGGGAGCACGGAATCAGTCGGCAAATCTAAACTATATAAATAAACCGGACTTAAATCGGGAGATCGGATAGGATGAGGCTTGGCAAACCAAATGAGTATTGGAACTCATATGATATGGTTTAACAAGGCCTACATACTACAATGAGACTAACCTAAGTGCTTTCGACCCATCGCGACCCATTAAGGTAACTTATGCTACTTTAACGCGTCGTGCGCGTGAAACGCGTTCGGACCGTCTAACTAGTCCTATGACAAGTGTTATATGCCTAAACATGTTACATAATCAGTTATGTGACAAAAGTTTAGGTTACATATGCTTAATTACCAATTATACATGAAAAGGGTATTCTGGTAATTTACCTAAGGCATATAAACTACCTATCATACAACTACTTAAACGATGTGACCATAGGGTATAACCTCGGAAGGTTATGCCCTATACTAGGGTCACCTAATGTATTTGGTCGGATCCTAATGATCGACCAAACTGGGTCGGGTTCGAAGGTATAGGCGATTTATTAGATCGCCTACCCTACGACCCTAGACAACGTGGTAATCAGTAGGCATAGTCCCAAGGGACTATAACCAACGTGATTACACTCACGTTGCGAAGTTCAAACGAACTTCGCATTGACCATTACTGGTCAACGCTGAAAGTCAAACAAAGTTTGACTTTCTGACTCGAAAAGCAGTAAAATAAGGAAAAGAACGAAAGAATACTTACGAAGGGTCCCCGAATGCTAATCCCGAGTCAAGAATCTCAGGTATGAAACAATGGTTTCAATTTAGAGGTTCTCAATTCAGAATTCTAGTGATTTTAGCAATGGGGGTGTTGGGGTATTTATAGGAATACCCGAACCGTTAAGATCGTTTCATGGAAAACGTGCCTTAATCCCATCCGTACATGTGTTGCAAAGTTATGGTGCTTAGGTGCTTAAATTCCATCCATACATGTGTTGCAAAGTTATGGTGCTTAGGTGCTTAAATTCCTTCCATACATGTGTTGCAAGGTTATGGTGCCTAAGTTCCATCCTTATCCGCTGACTAAGCAAGTTTAGAATGTGTGGTTGTGAATTAAACAACGGCTAATACATCGAATCTGGTCCCGAATATGCAAAACTGAGTTTTCTGCATGTTTTCTGTCCAGCATAGGCAGTCGCGTAGCGCGACTGGTAAAGCCTATAGGGCTCGCGCTACGCTAGCCCTCCTCTGATTCAGAAATGTTTCAAAGTTTGGCAGAAATGGTCCCTGTTGTGTTTTAAGGCCTTTTTCGATGCGTTTGAACCCCGTTAACCTCATTTTAAGGCTTTAAAATGAAGTTAAAGTATAGGGAACTCAAAACATGCTCAAAAATATGCCGGAGGTTGGTTCGTTTGGCCGTACGAACGCGATGTTCGCTTAATTACAACGGAATGCGCATAAGCGCGAAAAACGATCCAAATGACGTGACGAATGGATTTTTCTTATGGAGAACACTAAAATATAATATAGTCATGCTTACATAAATTTTTGGATGTCCGGATGTATTCAGAACGTAAGTTATGCGCGAAAATGCAAACTTGTGCACTTTTTGACACTTTTAGTCCCTGAATGACCCAAAAGTTTATTTTAGCATACCGAACCCCTCAAAGCCTATTTCTAAGCTATGTAAATGATATGTATGGTATGTTTAACTTATGGTCATGTTCCGGAATGTCTGTTACAGTTCAAATTGGCATACTTTCGCAGTTTGTCAAGTTTAGTCCCTGTAAGCGAATTAACTTGTTTTTGCCATACCAAAGCCTTCAAAACTTATTTCTAAGTTATGTAAAGGTTATTTAAGGTATGTTAAGCCTATATCACTATTCCGGAGCTTTTGTTGCGTTAAACTGGTTATATTTACGCATCGGTGCGCGTATAACCTTCCAGAAAGCGATTTAAAACTTGAAATTAAACAAGAGTTGATATGTGTAAACGATACACATATTTTTACAAATCCCAAGTATGAAATACAATATTTCATTGGTTTGGCATTTGCTTGATGGCCGTGGAGGCACAGGTGTTACAGGGAGTGTTGTAGCAGAATCATTGTTTCAAAACACACGGAAATTTGAAGTTTCGTTTTATTAAACATTAAATATTTACATCGTCTGGAAATCTAAATAAACAAGATAACATAGTCTATCATTGTTATTAAGTAACTAAGGCCTCGTCCAATCCTATGTGAGCATGCATCCTAGCAATCAACATCATTCAACAACACCTGAAACATATGTGAAAACAAAGTCAGCAAAGAAATGCTGGCGAGTACATTGGTTTTTGAGAGTGTCGGATTCATGGCTAGTTTACATGTTGCAATACTTAATTAAAAACCTTGTTTTGAAAATTATAGTATTGCAACATAATTAACCAACTCAAATCAAGTTGGTTATAATTTATAAAATCTCGTAGCCATGATTCTTAACCCAAAACATTTATTTAATTAAATGAAATTGTAAAACATCTCGTAAAAACTTGTTAATAAATCTCGTTTATAAAATTCGTTAATAAAACTCGTATGGTTTATATCATTTCGAAAACCTCGTTTGTGTGACATCGTTTCAAAATCGTTTACCCAAGTGTTGGTGCACTTGTGTCTGTACTTTGTCTGTATTTTGTAATGATATAAAACGATGTCTTTTGTAGTCGTGTTACGTCTTAGATGTGTTTATGTGTGTGCTTAATGTAAGTTTGACCAGTCAACCATCCTCCTGGTTTGACTTGGTCAAACAGTTAGAAAAAGGTTTGTAAGTTGTGTGGGTCGAAGGATGAGTCATCGAAGGATTGTTTATATCCTTCGATGAGCTCGAAAGATAACCTTCGACGGATATAGATGGACCTCGAAGGATGCCAATCCTTCGAGGTATATGTGGATCCTTCGATAGGCTGTATCTCGATAGATGATCTTTCGATCAGTCTAATTGATCCTTCGACCAGACGAGCTGTGAAGGTTATATATACTGTTGTAATGTGTTCACTTCATTATGTGAGTGAACCTAGTCTTGTAGAGAGCGTATTTTCAGTTTGGTCAAGGGCTGTAACCGTGTCCACTGAAATACAAGAGAAAACTTTGATATCTTGTGTGTCTACCTTTCTCTTTGTAGCTTGTGTTCTCATTATAAACTACCGGTTTGCATTCTAGCTTGGATTCCGCACTTGCTAGTGTGTTAAACTTAACAAGGATAAGGTTTAACCTCAACCTCCGAGGGACCTACAAGTGGTATCAGAGCCGTGGCTCTTTTCCTTGTTAAAAACCGAGTTTATACAAGACTTTGGAGTGTTTTGGACAAAAAAAAAACTCACATGGTTTAGCACCCGTTTTTAGTGTTTTTTTTCTTGGATTTCTAGACGTAAAAACGTGTTCTAAACTAACCGAGTGTGTTAAAGGACGGGTTGGGTATCTTAAAAACTTGTTTTTAAAAGGTTTTGGTTATTTCCGGCCAAAATTCCGGCTTATCCGGTCACCGGTTTCTGGATAAGATCTTTCTGTTTTTGGGCAATATTTTATCAAGTCAAATCTGGGTTGGCAGAAAGTATGGTCTGAACATACCTTTCTGCCGAAAACTTTTCACCAACCAATCACCTTTTCACCAACCTGTCAACTTTTGTCAATTGTGTCAGAGCAGATCGAAGGATATCCTTCGAAGTCGAAAGATCATCTTTCGATCAAAGGAGGTTCGATAGATAATCATCCTTCGAACATCCTTCGAAGTCTGTGACTTATCTTTCGATCCAAGGAATCTTTTCGAAGGATATATCTGTCGATCTACAGGTCTCATTCGAAAGACAAGGATCCTTCGATTGGAGAGTCTTTCGAAGTCATCGTTCGAAACTCAACAGTGATCTTTCGAACACTGTTGATCTTTCAAACAAGTTCTGTCTTTCGATCCTAATCTGTTTAAGTGTAACAAGTTTGTGTTTTTCAGGTCTTTCGATCAAGGATCCTTCGGCTGTTTGTCATCCTTCGAGATATTAACATAGTTTGTGAAAATTAAATTTTAAAAGGGGAAAACTTGTTTTTCAAATTTTTAAATTATATTTTCACTTAATATATTAATTTTCTTTATAAAATGGGAACAAACGGTCAGTGGGATCCAACCGCGTGGACTCAAACAACTTTGACTCCACAATCATCAGATACGCAATCATCAGCTACGCAATCTCAGTCAGATTTCAACAAAAATGCATGGATGCAGGCTATTGCCCCACCTCAAGCTGCAATGATAACTGCAAATCAATGGGCATTGGTCACAAATCAAAGCAACAGCATTCAAGCTATGATGCAGAACGACAGTGAAACTGGTACAAGCACAAAACCGCCAAAGCTAAATCACATCAATGATTGGGGATGGTGGAAAGAAAGGCTGAGAACTTATGTTCAGGGGCAAGGTCAAGATCTATGGATGTGCTTCTTCACCGCATTTGACAATGATTTGGAAGTTGCAGGATCTAATCCAGAAACTTACAGCACTATGTCTGATGATGATAAGAAGAAATTTGAGTTAGAAAAGAAGGCATTCATGATTCTCACACAAGCTCTTCACAAAGACATTTACCACCAGTTTGTTTACTGCACGACTACTAAAAGCTTGTGGGATATGCTCACGTTACGATGTGAAGGAAATGCTCAATCTAGAAAGATCAAGCAAGAATTACTGAAGAAAGAGTTTGAAGGTTTCACGTGTATGGAGAATGAGACTTTGGCAGATTTATCTACAAGGTTCCATCACTTGTTGAGCGAGATGTTTGCTTTCAGAGTCACTGCCACTCCACAAGAAATGGTGAAGAGATTCGCTGATAGCTTACCAGCAAAGTGGAGCAGTTATCTTGAAATTCTCAAAGAAAATGGTGTTCTAGACACAATCACCGTTTATGAGTTAATTCAAAGATTGGAGAACAAGGATGTAGTAGAAAAGCTTAAGGCAAAAAGAACACTAACTCCTCAAAATCCAGAGATGTACTATGGGATTGCAGGAGGTATCAGTGGAGAAAAACCAGTGTCTCAACATGCGAAGCTTCAAACAGCTTTCATCTCAAACACCGGACCTTCCACAACAAATCAGTTTGATCCTTCAGTGTACACGATGATGTATTCAAGACCAGATTCTTCTTCCCTACAACAGAATGTGCAACCGACAGCTCAGCAATTTACACCACCGACTTTCTTAGATCCAAGCAGAGCACAGCAGCAACAACCGCAACAGCAAGGGTTTTATGGAAGCTCTTCAAACTTTCAAGCCACTTCCAATCCGAACACAGTCAGATTAGACACTTCCAACTTCTCCAAAGTCAGTGTCGAAATAGCCAAGGAGCATATGGAGATGTTGAACACCTTGGTTAGTGCTTATTGTGGATTGGTCGCAGGTCAGATTGGGAATATCAATCTTACCAATGAAGACTACCAGCAAGTGGATAGAGAAGAGTTTGAAATGATGGATATCAAATGGGCTCTTGCTAGTGCAATTCGAAGAGCAAAGGAGTTTATGGAAAGGACGGGGAGAACCAACTTGAATAGCAACAACAACACCAAGTATGGTTTTGATAAGAATGCTGTCACTTGCTTCAATTGTGGTGAAAAGGGTCACTTCAAGCGGGAGTGTCAGAAGCCACCTAAGCAAGGAAATCAGAATCCCTTCAGGAATCAAGGACATCCACAACAGCAACCGAACAACAATTCTGACAGATCAATAGTTCCCGTTGGAGGAAATGCATCTGGATCCACAAACACTAATCCCCACAGAGGATTGGTTGTTCAAGCTGATGAAATCTGCAATTGGAATCTTCAGCTTGGAGAAGGAGGAAATGGTGGAACAGCATGTTATGCTAAAGTGATTGAGAAGGTCGTAGAACCCGTGTCTGCTGGTGAATCTTCAGAAGATGAAGATAGTTCGGGTTATAGTGGGAGCTTGGATGGGGAATCACTTGATGCTGGTGATTTATCAAGTGATGCTTTAGATTTGGAAGTTGATGAGCTTTTGGCCGAAGCTGAAGCATTATGCAAGAGGAGATCTATTCTTTGCCAGAAATCTGCTGGAACTTCCGAGAAGCTTGCTCAGTTCTTCTCTGAAGATGGATCTTTTTCTTTCCATTCAGCCTTTATGGCTAATGTCGACAGTTCATCAAGTCAGGTATGTGTCGATGAACCCACTGTAGTTAGTTGTGAAAATTGTGATAGCTTAAATGTTAAATATGCTGAAAAGGAAAGTCAGTTTGAAATCACATACAAACACAATCAAGAATTGATTGTAGATCTTTCTAAAGCAACTGAAGCTAACTTGTTTTTGACCAGAAATGAAAAGGAATTTAAAGCAACAATTGCGTCATTAAAACATGATGTTTCAGAATTACAAAAGGATGTTTTGAGAAAACAACATGCTAACAATAATCTTATTGACACAATTGAAAAGCAAATGGTAGAGTTGGCAACAGCTCGATGTGAATGTGAAACAATTAAGCAGAAACTGGAAAGCTATTCCAATTCCCGCTTTGTATTGGATCACATCATTGACGTTCAAAAGAGAAAGAAAAAGGGGGATAAACCATGTATTGGATTCAAATCATGTCCTCCCCCAATGAATCACAATTACTCCAAATTGCCTGATGACGAGGATATGCCCCGTTTTGAACCTACTGTGCCACTCGGTCTAGATGACTTTGCAGCAGGCCTCGGGTTCACAACTGGTACATCATCCTCGGGTCAATCAGAATCTGAGAATGTGACGGATTCATCGTGTGTTAAGGAACAGAGTCCTCCCATTGTTGAGGATGCTGATTCTTCGGATGATGAATCTGAAGAAATTGTGAAACAACAGTCTAACTCGGTTACAGCAGATATCCCAATCGAGAATCACATCCTGTGTGATCCACCAGTGAAACCGAGTAAGACTGAAACGTCAAAAGCAATGGAGTCCCTTGTATCTAGCTGTGAAGGGAATAACTTGTTGTACACGCTCAAAGGAGATGACAAAATCTACTCTAACAAAGATTTTCCAATTAAAAATGTAAATCAATATTTAATTGAGCAAATTTTTGAAGGATGCACTGATAAGTTTTTGGGGAACAAAAGTGGAAAAGTTACCGTCACTCAATGTGATCCAATTCCGTGTGAACAAATTAGAAAACAATACGGAAACCAAAAACCACCAATTAAGCGAAAACAACAAGTCAACTCCGGAAAGGGTAAGGTACAGGGAAAGAAAGCTCAGAACAAGAATGTTCAAGCACCTAAAGTTCAGCAACCTAAGACTGAACAACCAAAGGTTCAACAACCTAAAGTTGAACAGTCTAAGGCTACTCAAACTAAGGCTGCACAACCTAAAATTCAACAATCAAAGGTTGAGCAACCTAAGGTTCAACAACAAAAGGTGCAAAACAAAAGAGCTCCTGTTAAGAAACGAGGACCGAAAATGAACTTTGTTGGATCCACGGGTTCAGACAAACTTGAAACATTTCAGGATAAATCTAACCTTGAGTTTATTAAACAATTTAGAATTTTAAAACGAGATGATCAGAATAATTACACCCAACACACCAACGCATGTGATTTAGGTCCAAGCACGTCTAGATCACAAAGTTCATTGTCTGGTTCTCCGTCTGGTCATCAACATGTTTCTCCGAAGTTTGTAGAGCGGAGAACATGTTTTGAATGTGGGACAGTTGGGCATATTGTAAGATATTGTCCATACTTGCAAAAGCTGAAGTCAACAACGAGTGCTCCCCAAGAAATCGATTACCGAAAACGATCAGTTTCCCCGAAACAAGACCCACATGTCTTGAAAGAAAGGGAAAAGAAGTTAAAGCAAAAGAATCAAAAGGTAATTGAAAAGGCCTTAAAATCAGAGGTCAAAGAAGAAAAACCTGTACAAGCAAAATCTGAAACTGTAAAACCAGTAAATGCTAAAACAATAAATTCAAATACTGGTAAAGGACAAACAGCTTGGAAGCAAAAGCAGGTAATTCAATCAGGGGGAGCACCACAGGTTCTTTTTCCTAATCATCAAGTGATTGAAATCACTTTCCTTGATGATCAAGGACGACCCAAGTCCACAAAGGCTTGGGTCCCCCTCTCAAACTGATAAGTTAATTGTACGTGCAGGCGGCTCCAGGAGGAACTATTAATAGTCATTGGATTGTTGATAGTGGGGCTTCCAGGCACATGACGGGCGACTACCGTCTTCTTTTCGATGTGCGAAGTATAAGAGGAGGATATGTTGCATTTGCTGGAGACAAAGGAGGGTATATCACCGGCGAGGGAATGATCTCAAATGGAGTTGTGAGTTTCGACAAAATCAATTATGTGCAGCAACTGGATCACAATCTCCTGAGTGTTTCTCAGATCTGCGACAAGAAGTTCACCGTGCATTTTGATGATGCCGGTTGTTATGTGCTGAAGCCAGGATTCAAGATTCCCGAAGAATGGATTCTCTTATCAGCACCAAGAGTTAATGATTTGTATGTCCTCGATATGAGCCAAGCAATAACCAAGTCCAAACAAGTTACTTGTTTTATTTCAAAAGCCACTGAAAAGGAGACGATCTCTTGGCACAGACGGATGGGTCACATTCACCTCAGAAAAATGAATCACCTTGTCAAAAACAATCTGGTGAGAGGTGTCAATGTGAAGAATTTTCAACTTCAAGATGTCTGTGTGCCGTGTCAGAAAGGGAAGCAGATCAAGAAATCACATCCATTGAAGAAGGTTAACACTGTAAACATGCCACTCGAACGTCTGCATATGGACCTTTTCGGCCCAGTCAAACACAAGAGTGTGCACGGGGAAGTTTTCTGCTTGGTAGTCACTGATGACTATTCAAGATTTTCATGGGTTGATTTCATGGTCCACAAGAGCGAGACTCCAGAAATTCTAAAGAATTTGATCACCTTGTTGGAAAATCTTTATAATCTAAAGGTGAGGCGAATTCGAAGCGACAACGGAACCGAGTTCAAAAACAGGGTTATGGATGAATTTTGCACTGCAAAAGGAATCCTTCATGAATATAGCTCTCGGTACACGCCACAACAAAACGGAGTCGCTGAAAGAAAGAACAGAACCTTAATTGAGACTGCAAGAACCATGTTGGTTGAGTCTCAGCTTCCAGTTCGATTCTGGACTGAAGCTGTTGCCTCGGCTTGCTACACGTTAAACAGGGTTCTCACAGTGAAAAGACATGGCAAAACATGCTTCGAACTTCTACACAAGAACACTCCTGATTTAGAATATCTAGAACCTTTTGGTGCACCATGTACCATGATTGAGCCTGACGGGAAGTTTGGTGCCAAAGCTATCGAAGGTTACTTCCTTGGGTATGCTACTCCTAATCTGCGAGTATGGAACCTGACTACCAAAAGGATTGAAGAGTGGGGTGAAGTAAGAGTTCAAAGATATTCTAATCCACCGAAGCCTTCTGGAGATCCATGGATGTTCGATTATGATGGTCTGTTCAACTCATTCAATCTGCCGACATTTGATGATGACAATGCAATTGCTCAAATGTTGTCTGAAAGCGAGAATGCGACTGGCTCTCAGTTAGCTCGCCCAATCATTGTTGACTCACAAGCATCTTCTTCTGTCAACAATCTCGCTTCAAATGAGGTGTTTAATGATGCTGTCGACTACAATTTGTCATCGGAAGATGAGGAGTATGTTGATGCAAATGATGGTGAAGCACGGGGTCCGGTTCAAGGTACTTCAGAAGCAACGGATCCAGTGTCTGCGCCAATTGTCCAAGAAGAAAATGCATCATCGTCTACAACTCAACAGCTTCAGAATGATATCGGGAATTTAAATATCAATAACTTGAGGAACAATGTTGAAATTCCTCTAGTTCCTGAAACCCGAATTCATAACATTCATCCTCAGCATAATATTATAGGTGATGTTCTCAGTGGTGTTAGGACAAGAAATCAAATCAGAAATAACGAAAATGCTGGCTTGTATGCTGAGATACGAGAATCGGGACAACAAAATGATTGGTCTTTCGCCTGCTATGTTAGCCAAGAAGAGCCTAGATCTTGGAAGGAGGCATTGAAAGATGATTCCTGGGTGGAAGCCATGCAAGAAGAACTTCAGCAGTTCGAGAAGTTGGGCGTATGGAAATTGGTTGATAGGCCCGACAACTACAAGAAGATCGGAACTCGTTGGGTGTTTAAGTGCAAGAAAGATGACCGTGGAATTGTTGTCCGAAACAAAGCAAGGTTAGTTGTTCAAGGCTTCAGTCAGATAGAAGGTATTGACTACAATGAAGTGTATGCTCCTGTTGCACGTCTGGAGGCTATTAGAATCATTCTAGCCTACGCATCCTTCAAGAAATTCAAGGTGTACCAGATGGATGTTAAGAGTGCATTTCTACACGGAGTAGTCGAAGAGGAAGTATATGTCGAGCAACCACCGGGGTTTGAAGATCCATTACATCCTGACAGAGTTTTACTACTTAACAAAGCGTTATATGGTCTTCATCAAGCACCTCGAGCCTGGTATGAGACACTGTCTACCTACCTACTGAACAACAGGTTTAGACGGGGTTTGATCGACTGTACCCTCTTCATCAAAGAAAAAGGTGAAGATCTTCTGTTGGTACAGGTATATGTCGATGACATTATCTTTGGTTCTACCGATGATAATTTATGCAAGGAATTTGAGAAAGTGATGCAAGATCGATTCGAGATGAGTGCGATGGGTGAAATGACGTTCTTTTTGGGTTTGCAAGTTAATCAGTCCGAATCTGGAATTTTTATCCATCAAACCAAGTACGTCGGAGACATCTTGAGCCGGTTCCAGATGTCCGATTCAAAGCCAATTTCTACTCCTCTTCCGCAGAATCACGGGATTACTCCGGATGAAAAAGGGGAAGCTGTGGATTCTTCACTCTATCGTGCTATGATTGGATCTTTAATGTATCTCACTGCATCAAGACCCGACATTATGTATCCAACGTGCCTTCTCGCCAGATACCAAGCAAATCCGAAGGTCTCTCACTATGCTGCTGTCAAAAGGATTTTTCGTTATCTGAAGGGTTGCCCTGACACCGGGTTATGGTACCCTAAGGATGATAACTTCGATCTCAAAGCTTACAGTGATTCTGATTTCGGCGGCTGCAAGAAAGATGGAAAATCAACTACAGCAGGATGTCAGTTCTTAGGCAATCGCCTAGTCACTTGGCAGTGCAAGAAGCAGACATGTGTGGCTACGTCTACATGTGAAGCGGAATACATTGCTGCGTCTAGTTGTTGCTCCCAGGTTCTATGGATCCAACAACAGATGCGGGACTATGGTTTTGAATTCCTAACTACTCCTATTTATGTTGATAATGAAGCTGCTTTACAGATCACTAGAAATCCTGTACAGCACTCAAAAACGAAGCACATCGATATTAAATATCACTTCATACGTGATTGCTTTGAAAAGAGACTTATCGATGTGGTTCACATTCATACCGATCACCAACGTGCCGACCTTTTTACCAAAGCATTTGATAAATCAAGATTCGATTATTTACTTTTGGTAAACGGCATAAAGGTGAAGCAAGAGTAACCGACATCGGAAAATCGTTTTTGTAAATATTTTTTTCTTAAAAAAAATGTCTTTATTTTCTTTGTTTTTAAATTTTAGGGGGAGAAAATTTCAGAAAAATTCAAAAACATTGAAAAACCGCAAAAATACAAAAATATGTCTTTACTTTATTTACTTTCTGCATTTAAGGGGGAGAAAATTCAGAAAAACACAAAAACAATAGAAAAACAAAAATGAGTTTCTTGGCAAGATAAGAGAAAATGATATTACATCAGAGGTCGGTCAAAACATGTTTCTAGAAATCAAAAGAAAAGAAAAAGATAAGTAGCTCTACTAATGATGTACCGGTAGACTCACGATCATTTTAAAGTATGCAGGAGATATAAACATAACGAACTGAAAACCGCGTGGGAACCGCTCATTGGCATATGGTCTTGGTACCGAAATTTCGTTTGATAGATTGCCGAGGTTCTGAGATATTTGGGGTTTATGCTGTTTATCATCTGGGTATCATGGTTGTATCTTTTACCGAAAAAAAAATAATAATAATAATAACGGGGACGCAAGTCTAGATCTTCCATGATACTATACATACGTGTACATATTGCATTCGACCGCAATAAGTGATAAACAATCACATGTCCCAAAATAAGTGATAATATATCACATTCATCCGGGAGTCAAGTTCGTCTCTCTGTTGTACGAAAGTACTGACCTGTTCACGGACTTGCTCTTGTGCCTTCATGCATCTGAAAATCAAGTTCCTCATCAATAAGTGATTCTATCACATAGGGCTTGTTTTCAAATCAAATAAGTGACTTGTTCACATTTTATATACGTTAAAAACGGATGATAAATGGTATACTCCCCAGTAAGATGAACTCTCGTGCATACCTTGATACGGGAATGTGTCGTGAGTGGATGAACACCGGTCGGTAAGTATAAATCATACCTTAAATGTATCTCTATGTATTATGATTACACTTGATCGCTGAGTTTAAGTGGATAACAATATCGGTAATTGTGGTAGAATACTTATTCACTTCTGTAAAAGAATATTAAAAGGAAATGTGTTTTGACAAAAGACCGCAAACTGATATGATTCTCTTCGCCAGAAACTCGCAAAAATATTGTTGTGTTTGTACATATTTATTTACTGCTTAACTTTAGTGATTAACTTTTATTGTCTTTTTAAACAGTTTTTGTCGTTTGGTGCATATCAGCACGACATTAGCGGTGATGTCGTTTGATAACATTCAAAGGATTCTAAAATTGTTGTCTTTTATTGTTGTCTTTTATTTTATCAAAATCCAAAAAGATTTTCAATTTAATCTTATTTTTTGATTAACCGATGTTGGTACTCGATCAGATATCTGACAAGCCGAAATACTTCATAAAACTAACCTTTGCAGAACTTCATAACGGACAATTTTTCAAAACGGTCATTTCTGAAAGCTTTTAAGAATTTGAAGGGCTTAAATTGAAAATTCCCAAAAATCCAAAGTGTTGGTGGAAATCTGATCCTTCGAGGAAGCAATGGCCCTCGAAAGATCAGAAGGTCAATGAAAGTCAATCATCTCAGTCGAAAGATGAATTGGTCAACAGACCTTTATGAAAGATGGATAAGGTCGAAAGATATCCTTCGAGGATTCCCACAAATATCTGGTATCTTTCGATCCAGATAGGGATCCTTCGACCCATAGCTGATCTTTCGAAACACCTTTTCATCTTTCGAAAGGTCATCTATCCTTCGAGACGGTTCGACTTTCGAGGTCAGAGTATAAAAGGGTGTCTTCTTCTTCACTTCATCATAACTGTTCAACTTCACTGTTTCAAAATCGTCTGATCCTACCGAAACTCTGCCAAAATTTGAACAAAAAGTTAGTGTATCAGGATTCCATCTACAAATCTCGGTAGGATAATCCGAATGCACTAATCAAACAACGACATAAACACTTCATTTGATCATGTGTCTTTATGCAATGTGAATATGTGTGTTGTAGGTTTTGATGTTTATAATGTTATATCTTGACTGATGTTTTATGTTTCAGAGTCTTTGGTTTGAACTTTAATGGTCTGAAAGCCTTTGTGTGTTCTTGATTGATTGGTTCATGTGTATGAGGTTGTATCCGGGTTGGGGTTTTGTGTCCGGTGTTGGGTTTGATATTGTTTTGTCTGTTTTAAGTGTCTTGTTAGTAATGTTTTAAATGGTTTGATGTTTGATGTACCTAAATGATCTGAAACCACTTAAAACACACTTAATACTGTCACCGAAAAACGATGAACAGTGTCGCCGGAAAATCGCCGATGAACAGTGTCACCGGATCATCCTTCGATCTCGAAAGATGATGTCTTAACCTCGAAAGATGGACTGCAAAATATCCTTCGAACTGAGGATCAAAGGATACTAAGCCTTTCGAAGGATCATCCTTCGGTTGATCAGATCTTTCGATTGATCAAATATCTTTCAAAATTTTTATCTTTCGAAAGTTGATCTTTCGATAAGGCCTGTCATCTTTCGAAGCATATAACATCTTTCGATCAATGTGTCATCCTTCGATGCCTAAATGGGATCTTTCGAGACAGAACACTTAGAAATTTTTCAAGAAATTGAAATCTTTCTAATTGTGAAATCCTTGTTGACTGTTGATTGTTTCTCATTACGTGTCTGTGTTTTCATGAACAGAAATGGCACCGAAAGAAAAGAAGGAACGGGCAAAACCAACCAAGAAAGAAAAATCGGAAGTTGAATCTATGTCGGAGCCACGACAAAACATGGCCGCGTATTTGCAACCGGAAGACAAAATCAGTCCGGAATTTACGGGAATAATGGAGTATCTTCATCGCACTCGTATCAACTATGCAATCACTACACAGCACACTGCTTATCAGTCTCATATCAAGGAGTTCTGGAATTCGGCTGTGGTTGAAACAGTGGATAACAAGGAAGTGATTAGTGGATCAGTTGCTGAGAAACCCGTGGTGATTACAGAAAACACTATCAGAGCACGTCTGCAACTAGGAGATCAACCAGAAGATTCTACTTCTATTGATTTACAATGTCAGCGGGGCTTGCTGATGAGGTTACGGTACAGCGATAACGTTCTTGCAAATCAGATCAACAAAAAGTTTATGCCGCTTCGATACAAGTTCTTATTGCATATCCTTATTCACTGCCTGAGCAACAAACGATCTGGATATGATCTGTCGCCGATTGATTTAACGGGATTGTTTACGGCTTTGATTCTGAACAAGCCTTTCAACATATCACGCTATATTTTCGACAATCTGAAAGAAAATGCTCGAAGGCCACTCCCGTCAGCAACTCAACGAACATCTACCAAGTTTTGGCTATATCCTAGATTCCTGCAGATGATGATTGATGATCAGATTCCTGATCTTCCTAAAGCTGAAGCAGATGTTCTACCTGTCAATCCGATGAATGAGCGTACACTGCTGATTTTCAAATCCATGTCCATCTATAAAGAATCGGATCCAATTAGAAAGCTTATTGGTCATCTCGATGTTCCGGCCTACGAGGCACCGCAGAACAACAAATGGCGTCGAGATGCGAGTGATTCTGATGATGAAGAGCCAAGGTTAATCACTTTGGCTACCACGCAGCTCGGGGCTAAGCATGGTATTAAAGCATCGAGCAGGAAGTCTGCTGGCAGTTCAAGTGTTGCAGCACATGTTGAAGTCGATGTGAATGTTGCTGCAGAAGAAGTTCAGGGAGTGTTTGTCGATCCTGATGCTCGTGTTAGTGCAGGTGGAGCTGGTGATCCTGCTAGTCAGTCAGGTAATGTTGCGGCTGACAGAGGTAAAAGTAAGGTGGACGAGCCGAGGAGGTTGGCCGATGAAAGCAGTTCGTCTTCTGATGCTGAAGGAGATGCTGGTAATGATGATTCATCTTCTGAGGATGATAATCCTCCTCCTCCAGGGATGCGTAAGGCTTATGATCAGCGAGGGAATTTTCGTGGTTTTGAACTTATTGAGAAACCGGTGAATGTCGCAGAATCTGATAAAGATGATGATTATATTCCTGCTGCTCCTGGATTACTCAGAAGGAAGAGACAAGCAAGAAGAGAGGGTACTCGTGCTTCTAAGAGATCAAGGGGCGGATCAAAGCCAACAGGTGAAACGGCTGGTGATGTCACTACACCTGATCCGATTCAGCATTCAACGCCTCCGGAGCAACAGCTGCCTCCTATCAGTGAACAATTAACTACATCAGAGATGCTGGATCTGATCTCTTCTCCACAGACGTCTTCTGGGGCACGCACGGCGCCTGTTGATCAACAGCCGCCTGCAACCCCTGTCTCAGGTACACATCCACGTCCTCCTCTTGTTATTCCTGGTCCAACAGGTACTTCTGGTCCATCTGGCCAGACTGGTTTTTCAGGACCTGAGCCCTCACGGCCTACTCTAGCAGAAACATTATATGGGTTGTCTGATGCTGAGAAAATTCAATTCCTGATTGAACAAGTCAGTGAACTGGGTACCTTAGTCGGTCGGAATACAAGAAAGATTGAAGAATACCGTGTACAGAGAACACGAGATGCTGAGGCTCACAACAAGCTGGTCTCACTTGTTAGTGCTCAGAATGTCAAGATAAGAGAACAAGCTCAAGAGATAGAAAGACTGAAAGAAGCTAACAAGGCTCGTGACAGAGAGGTTTAGATTATGAAGGGGCATAGTACTGTGTTGGAGAATGAGGCAAAGGCGTTAAAACAGAAGCACACAGAGCTGTCGGATCGATATAAAAATCGTGATGATCGATTAATAGAAGCCTTCAAGCCTATCCAATCAAACTTCAAGAAATTTGATCACAAAGTGGTTACCCTTTGGAATGAACGGTGCAAAGCTTTGGGCATCGCTCCTTCAAGGCGTGGCGATGATAAGGATGATGATGCAGCAAATCCTGATCAACCAGCTGCCACAGGTTCTGGTGCAACTGCATCTGGTGCTGCAGGTGGGTCTGGTACATCTCAAGATGCTCCTTCTGCTCCTCCAACAGCTACTGGTCCTTCTGAGCAAACTGAAACATTGGAAGCTTCAGCAGTTTTTGAACATATTAGTCTTGAGCCGGAAGCGTTCACCGATCTCCCTGAATCCTCAACTGTTCAACAGTATCATCCAGTCACGGGTGAACTATTAGAAGAGGGAGAACATGTTACTGAGATGTCTGATGAATGTGTGTTAGCTCTAACAGCAATGGATGAAGTTGATGTGACCACGATCGATGCTACTCCGTTGGTTCCGGACGAAACCGATTTCTCTACGATTGAAGAAATCTTCATCGGTTCGGATCCGGAACGTCCCGTTTATGTTAGTCAAGATAATGTGGAGCTTAATTCGCTTGATGATGATTTTGTGGAAGCAAAGACAGCAGAATCTTCTAATCCTTCTTCAGATTCTCCTTCAGTTCAAGAAAATCGTGAGAAGACAGTGAAAGAATGGCGAGCGGATTTCCTAGCTAGGAATCCTCCTCCGCTCCCTCCGTTGGATCAGGCCAACTACATGATTCTGGAAAGAAATCAGGCTAGGGGTCGTATTATCAGCTGGATGTTCATCAAGGAGCTTCATTGCATGGTTGTGAAGCGAGAATGCGGCCTTCAGTACTTCAGGACTCTTCTCAGCATTCTCTCACTTCCTTATTATGATGTTGCGGTTTTGGCTCAGCTGGAGGTAATTAATCGAGTCAAAGACAAGATGGTGGATTTGTTTGCGAAGAAGATCAGATTGGAACGAAGAAGAGGTTGGGAGGATCCGCTATACAAGCCGCAGTTTCCTCGATACGAGCAAATCAGGTTCACGCTCGATCCAGAGACAAATACTGCTCGTTATCGATTGGTTTATGATCCTCCAAAGTTGATGAAGAAGATACCTTTGTTGAAAATGAAGACAGACTTTCTGGGAAACTTTCGTTGCTGGGTTTATGATGCAGATACTGGAGAAGCCGTGATCTTATTCCGAGATAGTCAGGAAAACTTTCGAATGATAGATCCGATGTGGATTACTAACATGTCCAGGTCGGATATTATTGTTCTTAAGGATCACGAGATCAATTACTTGGTTAGAGATCGTGAATAAGCAATGAAGTTTCAGAAGATGGCCCGGTATTGCTTCAACCTACTGGTGAATGCGGGAAGTGCATGGTCTACGCATCACTTAACGGTTGAAAGGACGTCAGAGACTTGAAGACACAAAGATCGAGACAAAGCTACAGCCAAGGGGGAGTTTGTTGGTGCACTTGTGTCTGTACTTTGTCTGTATTTTGTAATGATATAAAACGATGTCTTTTGTAGTCGTGTTACGTCTTAGATGTGTTTATGTGTGTGCTTAATGTAAGTTTGACCAGTCAACCATCCTCCTGGTTTGACTTGGTCAAACAGTTAGAAAAAGGTTTGTAAGTTGTGTGGGTCGAAGGATGAGTCATCGAAGGATTGTTTATATCCTTCGATGAGCTCGAAAGATAACCTTCGACGGATATAGATGGACCTCGAAGGATGCCAATCCTTCGAGGTATATGTGGATCCTTCGATAGGCTGTATCTCGATAGATGATCTTTCGATCAGTCTAATTGATCCTTCGACCAGACGAGCTGTGAAGGTTATATATACTGTTGTAATGTGTTCACTTCATTATGTGAGTGAACCTAGTCTTGTAGAGAGCATATTTTCAGTTTGGTCAAGGGCTGTAACCGTGTCCACTGAAATACAAGAGAAAACTTTGATATCTTGTGTGTCTACCTTTCTCTTTGTAGCTTGTGTTCTCATTATAAACTACCGGTTTGCATTCTAGCTTGGATTCCGCACTTGCTAGTGTGTTAAACTTAACAAGGATAAGGTTTAACCTCAACCTCCGAGGGACCTACACCAAGTGAACTAAATAACGCCACGGTATGTAATACGATGAAAACACTTATATATAGGAAGTACCAGCTGCGTATCCACCATGCTTTCATCACATTACACCCGTCCCGTTATCTAAACACGAACCAAAAACCAATCGTTTACCCAAATTGTTTAACTCATTGAAAATCGCTTCAGTCGTTTAAATCATTCTCGTTTTAATTGTGAACTACTTTTGATTGTCTCGCTAATAACATCCAAACCTTCGCAACTCGCCTATCGCTTCTCGCATTAATAAACTACCAAAGGGTAAATTAACAATCACAGATTCAGTCGTTACCCACCTAACCCACACATAACCTTGGGTGCTGTCTGATAACGGGATTTGTCAGATCCTATGGTACCATAACCTAATACTAGTCGGTTCGGCCAAAACTAATGAATGTTATTCGTTATGTAAATACAACCAACAAGTTTGTTTACTTTATCAAAATCGTTATTTATTTTGTATAAACCATATCATTTATTTTTGAAACCATCATTAAAACCTCGAAAACATTTAGCACATATGAATCACCCCAAAACAATTGAAAACAGTAAAAAATAGGGGAACTATGTACTCACCTGAGAATGCTTAGAAGTCTTGAACAACAACCAAGCAAAGCTAGAGGGAGCACAGAATCAATCGGCAACCTAATAACTATATAAATAAACCGGACCTAAGTCGGAAGATCGGATAGGATGAGGTTTTGTAAACCAAATGAGTATTGGAACTCATATGACATGGTTTAACAAAGCCTACATTCTAAATCGAAACCTAACCTAAGTGCTTTCGACCCATTGCGACCCATTAAGGTAGCTTACGCTACTTTAACGTGTCGTTCGCGCAAAGCGCGTTCGAGACGTCTAACTAGTCCTATGACAAGTATTATATGCCTAAACATGTTGCATAATCAATTAAGTGACAAAAGTTTGTGTTACATATGCTTAATTACCAATTATGCATGAAAAGGGCATTTTGGTCATTTAGCTAAGGCATATAAACTACCTATCATACAACTACTTAAACGAAGTGACCATAAGGTATAACCTCGGAAGGTTATTCCCTATGCAACTATGGTCACCTAATGTGTTTGGTCGGATCCTAATGATCGACCAAACGGGTCGGGTTCGAAAGTATAAGCTGTTGTTTACACCGCTTACCTTACGACCCTATATAAGCACTAAACCTAAAGTGACGAGCTAAACATGTTAAAACATGTTTAACGAATTTAGAAAAAACAGGTTTGGTATCAAAACAAACGGTTTTGATACCTAAAAGTAGTTTGGTTACAAAATACGCAAGAATACGCATTTTGGCCGAAACTACGACTCGTCACTATGCCTAGATAACGTGGTAATCAGTAGGTATAGTCACAAGAGACTAAAACCATCATGATTACGCTCACATTATGAAGTTCAAACGAACTTCGTATTGACCATAAACTCCATAAACTGGTCAATGCAGAAAGTCAAACGTAGTTTGACTTTCACGATAAAAACGAATGAAAAGAACGAAGGAATACTTACAAAGGGTCCCCGCAAGCTTTGATCCGATTTACCCTCAGGTATGAAGTGCAAACTCCAACTTAGAGGGCCAAAATCAGATCAATGTGGGTTTTGCAAGTGAATGGGGTGGGCTATTTATAGGAAATCTAGAACCGTTAGGATCGTTCCTCGATTCCCGAGCTTTAATCTCAGCAGTACACCTCAAGCCCACATATTTACAAAACCATGGGAGCCCATAGATTCGAAAATTCCATGTACAAGAGTGCCCAACAGCTGGAACAGCTGAATAAAACAATCTGTGCAGATCTGGGGGTCGCTCGCGGCCCGCGTAGCAGGCTTACGCGGCCCGCGACCGCCCAGGATGACAGCAACAGTTTCTTATATTGCAGTTTCAGTCCATGTTGGTGTTTTAAGCCCATTTCAACCCTTTTAAGGCGCATCAAGCCAAATTTAAGTCCCTAAAATGATGCCTAAACATTGTGGACATGAAACATGCTCAAAAATATGCCGGATGTCGGTTCGTTTGGTCGTATGATCGCGTTATTCGCTTAATTACGACGGAAGTCGTAACGAACGCATAAACGATCCAAATTAAGAGACGAATGGAATTTTATCATGCCAATCACTAAAATAAAATATTTTAATGATTACATAAATTTTTGGATGTCCAGATATATTCAGAACGTAAGATATGCGCGAAAATGCAAACTTGTGCACTTTTTGACGCTTTTAGTCCCTATTGATCAATAAAGTTTATTTTAGCATACTGAACCCCTCAAAGCCTATTTCTAAGCTATGTAAATGATATTTAGGGTATGTTTAACTTATGATCAAGTTCCGGAATGTTCGTTACTATACAAATCGGTATAGTTTCACAGTTTGACACAATTAGTCCCTGTGATCGAACAAACTTGATTTCGACACACCAAACCATCCAATACTTATTTCTAAGTTATGTGAAGGTTATTTAAGGTATGTTAAGCCTATGTCACTATTCTGGAGTGTTTTTTGCATTAAACTGACTGCGTTTACGCACCAGTTTGCGTATAACCGTCTAGAAAGCGATTTAAAGCTCGAAATCGAACGAGAATTGATATGTGCAAATGATACACATATTTATACAAATCCCAAGTATGAAATACAATATTTCGTTGATTTGGTATTTGTTTGATGGCCGTGGAGGCATAGATGTCACAGTCTCCCCTACTTTAGGAAATTTTGTCCCGAAATTTATTTAGAGGAAACTTGTGAGAGCTTGAAACATGAAGTCGAAAAGATAAAACAAAACTGGTTAGAGTTCTGAACTTCTAGTAAATTTAAATAACATCATGCTTGCAATGTAAGAGGGACACCTATATACAAGTATATGAAGCGCCATTGGTCCGTCCACCGTACCTCCATTACATTGTTCACGTTTCGTTATTGTTGTCACTATCGGTTCTTACACATGATAAACCTTACTGGGGTTCCTGTGCACTGAATTTCATAATTATGTACGCGTCCATAATTACGTAATTCCTTGCATAGTCCACACAGTGCATTTGATAATGTGTAGGGGAAAACCAAATGAACGAACCTGTGATGAGTGTGACTGGACCACCATAGGGTCCTTTCAGCTATATCATCACATGCCATTCTTAACCAGATTCTGAATCAATCTTTTAACTAGACCACTCAAGGGGTCTGCTTCGAATCATGGAATGGTACTATATATTCCAAGGGTCTTAACTACCACGTAGAAGCCCATTAAGGATTTAGGGTAGTACCTTTTGAATATCCTACTATGAATCCCTCATATGAAGATATGGAAGATTCTACGAAGATTTGGATAACGAAAATCAGATCACACAATAAAAGAGAACATATAAACACATAATCGCATAATCGTTTAACTTGACCTTTAATTTGTTATCTTTGGACGCGGGTATTTAAAGCATACCAGGAATCCAATCCGTGGATTTCATTTGGCACTTTAAATATTTTCAAGAATCTAACTATGAAGATAGGAATATCTTAATAGGAATTCGGTTTGTCCTTATTGAATTGTAATGTACGTATTAAGGTGTACAAGGAATCCAATCAGGGCTCCGATTTGGGCGATAATCATCCTCAAGGATCTAATTGTGAAGATAAGAAGATCCTATAGGGATTTTGGAATTCGAAGAGCGGGAGACGCTTCGAAACCGTGCACTAGACGTGCTTAAGCCGATACACGAGGTAGAATGCTCATGAAGTTGAGGTGCGAGATATGCCAAGGCGGCATATGAAGCAGAATTTGAAGGTTGGGTAATATGAGCAGAATGCTTTTCGAAAATTATGCAGGGGGTTCTTTTCAAAAATATGTTTAATGTTGTTGAAATCTTACATAATACTTTTGAAATCATAAAGTAGGCGTATTAGGTAAGTATATTTATAAAATGTTTTAAAATCATGCGAGGTAAATTTTGAAATTATGCATAAGGATTTTGAAAATATGGATAAAGCCTTTGAAATTATGCATTTGATACATTAAGTAAATATACTGTGTTAAAAATCGTTTTCAAACTATATGAAATATTTTGAAATTATGAGGGTCGTTTTGAAAACTTATACTATGTATGTTGTTATGAAAAAAAAATCAGAATGAAATGATATGAGATTGAAGAAAGGTATCCTTAGTTATCTAACCAAGGAATTAAAGTGATTACTCAAATTGTCACTTCGTTTCTTGGAATGAAACGAGCACTTAGAATTTTCGTAGAAATCATGAGCGATCATATGAACGAGAGAACTACAAATACGGTTCTTTGGTGTAGGTATCGTAGGGGTATGCCATACACACATGGAACTATATTTGTACATCAGAATTGCAAATAAAGATTTATTTATAAACAAAATCGATTGTTTCCAAGTTCAAAGGAAAACACTAGAAACATAAACATAAGATTCGGATTATTCAAAGCAGCAGCTTCTTCTAATCAGCCAAATGCTCATCCGTGGGTCGGATTTGCATTGAAAATCTTTGGGTATTTGTCCCTAACATAACCCGTCTCACCATAGGTGTAGCAAGTACCAGGAGGAAAACGAGCCTGTGCTGGATCTGCTTGAAATTGAACGGGGTTCTGAAAAGCTTGGTTTAGCATAGTGACTGAACGACAGTCTCGTGCCAAATGACCAATGAGTCCACTGTTGAAACATCTTCGGCATTTGACACTGGCATGGTGGTGGAGGTTACATTGATTGCACAAAGGAGCAGTTCCTAAGTACGGCTTCTTGGCTGGTGGTGCTGCCACCTGGCTAGGTTTTGCTTGATTTGGTGTAACGGCTACGAGATCCTTTGGAGCTTTACGCTTCTTTGACTTTTTCGAAGGCTTGGCTTCTGCTTCTTTCGATGCTTCCTGGGTGGCTTCATTATTGAGACGAGACATGGCGACAACTAAATCCAAAGTCTTCAGGATTACTTCGCCTATTCTCTGGGCAAATTTGGCAGTTTGCTCGGACATTTGAGTGTCGTTGCGATGAAGAGACATTCTAGAGGAAATGAAGGACATAGGAGAAAACAAGTGAAATGTTATCGGATAATTAAAACAGAACAACAACATATAGAAATTGCGATCATTTGTATGTTACCTTGTAAGACCCAACTTAAAATAACAGGATTTATGACATTTATCATGCATTTAGTACCTTGCAAAAACTTCATGGTTTTAAGATCCTACTTGATCTTAACATTCAAGCCTACATTTTGCTAGATAAACTTTCAAAACATAATTTCAAATGTTTACATGTCACTAAAACATAATAGACAAAATGTGGAAGCTTTGTTCGGTGTGTTCGGTTCTTGACATGGCTTGATCATCCTCCGCGGTCTTAAGAGCATCTTTACCTATCATACAATTTCATTTAAAAGATTAGAAATCAAGGCATTTGAACAAAATAATCAAATACAAGAAATTATATATTTTGTTTTCAGCCCCTTCACCCGGCCGTGTCAAAAGATCACCCGGCCGTGTCAGCTTAACATATATTTTTCACAGCCCCTTCACCCGGCCGTGTCAAAAGTTCACCCGCCCGTGTTAACTCTGCACATTTATTTTTCATCAAATTTGCATCCAAACCTATCCAAGCTCATTTTAATTGCTTGGGGTTCGTTTCTTAACATGTCTAAGCTATCATCCATTACCCGGATCCACTATTCATATAGTTTACGCTCCCGTTACCCGGTTTACGTTTTTCTTTATTACACTTAAGCCAACATTTTACCAACTACTTTATTTTGACCCGTTTAGAAGTTTTCATGCATTTAAGCATCAAACTCGCATTTCTCTTTGTACACTTCGTATTTCCATTTTTAAATAGCTTCTTATATTCCACAACAACTATTTTGTAGTGGATTTAACATAACGGACCGTTATCCTTAATATTACCCTTTGGATAGTCATTCTACGTAATTGACCCGTTCTTAGGCATTTGACTCTCAAGGTTTATACTTACAACTCTTACATATATCTAAGAGTTGCATAATCATAATACTAGTATCTAAACGACATCTAAGGGTCATTTGCCCGATTTACAAATCATGGACGTTTTGGTCATTTTTAGTCCCTCATTTACGACGAAGGACTCTCGCTAATTATTTGACCCATATTTGCATGTTTAACTAGCAACTTAACTATGCGTACCTGGCTCGAGTCATGGAATTGACCCATTTACATACCTTTTTGCTATTAATTTCTAATCAATAGCAATGCGAACCATGGGTTAAATTCCTACGATTACAAAACTCAATACTCGATCATAAGATATTATTGTCAAATGGTGTTAACAGCACCATTTGACCCGTTTATTCGAAACGACCAATTATAATTATGAGATGGTATTTAATTACCATTTCATCCCTTTAACCTATTTCGATTTACTCTTTGAATTCATCTTGCTTAAAAGTCGTTTCTTGCTTTGTTTGACCCATTTTGACTTATGCCAAATGGTGTCCTTTCAAATCCTTTTTATTTATTCGTTAACCCATGTTCGGATTACCATTCTACCATTTTTGCCCTTTACGATTCACCCCATAACGTATTGTTCAAAATCCCCTATTTACTAGTCTTCACCCGACTAGTTTACCCTTTTACCCCTTATTACCATATCTTATGGTTTCTCGCCAGTTTTACTTATTCCGACTTGCATAGTATCATGTCGGACTTCATATTTCAAATACTTAACATAATTCACAATCAATGTTCACAAGTAAATGTAATGTAATTAAAAAGGGGGTGTAAGGTTAACTTACCTTGCATCCGAAGTACGCTTTCCCTTTACACTTGATTCGTTTGACCCGCTTCCTTTCCAAGCCTCCATCTAGCTTGTCAAGCGTCAAACTATCATCATGATTCGTAAGACGGTTAGATTAGTCATAATCATTTATGGCTATTCCATCCTACGGGTTTTATGTCGGAATTATCATTCGATCATATCAAAATTATCATTCGATCTAATCATTGGTCGGTTTGACTTTTTTTAAAAGTCAATTGACTTATCAACATATTCATATGCACATTTGGTTCATTGAACTCACTTAGGCATATTTCATCCGAACTCTTAACGAAATCAAATTTTTACATACTAACTAGTAAGCCGTGATTTCATTTAGGCATTTCATATCACTGAAAATGGGTTGTTTTTGGTGACTTGTTTAACCTGTTTACGTGTCTTCAAAAATTATGATTTTTTTTGTATGGCGTACCTCTCGGAGGTTTAGCCATTGTGTTAAAATTTCAAGATCTAACTCTTTACCAAAAATTCGTAAAAATTCATTTACTAAGCTGCAATCAGATTCGTCACTTCTGACTGCAGCTTACGAAGAAATTCATTTAAAATTCCTCGTTTATCCGATTGACGAAATTCCAATTGGCGATTCTTTTAATCAATTAAAACTTTCTACTGTAGGAATTTGAGATCATAACTCAATTCCTAAATTGAGTTATGACATTCGTAATGGGCTGCAAATTCTGCCAGAAAACGCAGCTTGAACCTTTGATACGGAAAAATTCATAAAACGCTCAATTTTCGCCGAAAAAATGTGATTCCAGTGGGGTTTTAAAGATATTTCCTGGAATTACATTTTAGACTCAAGAAACACATGATTTTATCACGTTTTGTTCAGGTTACAGCCAATACAAATCGGCTGTAAATTCTGATCAAGAATCGTTTGAATTCAGCTTTCAATTTAAGCTTGTTCTTGACATCATAACACTATTTTTTTGCAATCAAAACCCTAAAAACATCTCATACATGAATTTAGTATCAACAAAAACTTGAGCTAAGCATGATTTCAACATATACTTGTCTAGGGTTTACTCTTAGACACTACTATGTTCCTATTCTATCCATATAACAAACATGCAACCATCAATTTCGAATTTTCTAAGATCACCCAGAAATTCAACTAGAGATTTCTCATGAAATTCACATACCTTATGACTCCTTTTTCAGTGGAGATCACTATTTCGTGCTCGGATTTCGTTTTGAAACAGGATTTGGCCTTCAATTTGGACAATTTGCATGAACTAGGGTTTGGTGGAGGATGTTTGGTCGCCCCCTGCGTTCTTGATCGAACCAGACACAAGTTTGGTGTTTTAAATTTTGTTTTAATAATATTAGTTTCAAACTTAACACCTTTGGTCCCCAAAATATTATTAGGTTCTTATTTTAGGTGTTTTTAACCTTCTAACATATTACTACAAGGCTTCTTTCTAACTAGGTTATTTTTATTCCTAGTTATTTTAATGGGTTCGGGAAATTATAACCCGTTTTATTTTAAGTCCCGTTAACTCGGGCCTTATATATATACTTTGTTTCCTCAACAGCCTTTATTCCTTTTTATTTAATACTAGGTTTCTTTATTTAATCCCTAATATTTACCGGGTTAACTTCACCACTAACGGTACTTTACCCGTTCGTAAATATTAACGTGGTTTGATTACCAAACCCGTTTTCTGGGTGTTACATACCTAAGGCAAACAAATGAGACGGTGATTAATCAAAGTAAACGGGTCATATTAATGTATCACTGAAGACATGCTCGCCTATAAGTGAACACTCACCCCAAGAGTTCCCAGGTAAGAGTGACTGGTCCGATACTGCGGATTTGTACGAACACTCTAGCCTTAGATAGAAAACTCAGGGTACAGGCATTCACCCTTCTAGTTTACACGTGTTCACATTATAAGACCCAAACTTTGACGAGATTTTGAAAACTTAGAGGGTTCAAAACCTAGTAATCAATCATCCTAGAACAGATGATTGGTTTTCGAAGCGGATTCAAAATTCGTGTTCTTGTTGTGGTTGTCACCTAAGGATAGGTGACGGTATTGTTTTATGACTAAACGCAAGTAAACTCGCGTTGGGGTCCAAGGAAGGTTATAGACTAGGTCAAAGCATTACTAATAACCTAATTCCCTATAAACATGAGCTCTGATACCAACTTTTCTGTCACACCCCGACCACGTAAAACAACAAATCGCGGCAGAAACGTCGGGGAGTGTTGTAACAGAATCATTGTTTCAAAACACACGGAAATTTGAAGTTTCGTTTTATTAAACATTAAATATTTACATCGTCTGGAAATCTAAATAAACAAGTTAAACATAGTCTATCATTGTTATTAAGTCACTAAGGCCTCATCCAGTCCTATGTGAGCATGCATCCTAGCAATCAACATCATTCAACAACACCTGAAACATATGTGAAAACAAAGTCAGCAAAGAAATGCTGGCGAGTACATAGGTTTTTGAGAGTGTCGAATTCATGGCTAGTTTACATGTTGCAATACTTAATTAAAAACCTTGTTTTGAAAAGTATAGTATTGCGACATAATTAACCAACTCAAATAAAGTTGGTTATAATTTATAAAATCTCGTAGCCATGATTCTTAACCCAAAACATTTATTTAATTAAATCAAATTGTAAAACATCTCGTAATAAATTGTTAATAAATCTCGTTTATAAAATTCGTTAATAAAACTCGTATGGTTTATATCATTTCAAAAACCTCGTTTGTGTGACATCGTTTCAAAATCGTTTACCCAAGTGAACTAAATAACGCCACGGTATGTAATACGATGAAAACACTTATATATAGGATGTACCAGCGGCGTATCCACCATGCTTTCATCACATTACACCCGTCCCGTTATCTAAACACTAACCAAAAACCAATTGTTTACCCAAATCGTTTAACTCATTGAAAATCGCTTCAGTCGTTTAAATCATTCTCGTTTTAATTGTGAACTACTTTTGATTGTCTCGCTAATAACATCCAAACCTTCGTAACTCGCCTATCGCTTCTCGCATTAATAAACCACCAAAGGGTAAATTAACAATCACAGATTCAGTCGTTACCCACCTAACCCACACATAACCATGGGTGTTGTCTGATAACGGGATTTGTCAGATCCTATGGTACCATAACCTAATACTGGTCGGTTCGGCCAAAACTAATGAATGTTATTCGTTATGTAAATACAACCAACAAGTTTGTTTACTTTATCAAAATCGTTATTTATTTTGTATAAACCATATCATTTATTTTTGAAACCATCGTTAAAACCTCGAAAACATTTAGCACATATGAATCACCCCAAAACAATTGAAAACAGTAAAATAGGGGAACTATGTACTCACCTGAGAATGCTTAGAAGTCTTGAACAACAACCAAGCAAAGCTAGAGGGAGCACGGAATCAATCGGCAACCTAATAACTATATAAATAAACCAGACCTAAGTCGGAAGATCGGATAGGATGAGGTTTTGTAAACCAAATGAGTATTGGAACTCATATGACATGGTTTAACAAAGCCTACATTCTAAATCGAAACCTAACCTAAGTGCTTTCGACCCATTGCGACCCATTAAGGTAGCTTACGCTACTTTAACGTGTCGTTCGCGTAAAGCGCGTTCGAGACGTCTAACTAGTCCTATGACAAGTATTATATGCCTAAACATGTTGCATAATCAATTAAGTGAAAAAAGTTTGTGTTACATATGCTTAATTACCAATTATGCATGAAAAAGGCATTTTGGTCATTTACCTAAGGCATATAAACTACCTATCATAAAACTACTTAAACGAAGTGACCATAAGGTATAACCTCGGAAGGTTACTACCTATGCAACTATGGTCACCTAATGTGTTTGGTCGGATCCTAATGATCGACCTAACGGGTCGGGTTCGAAAGTATAAGCGGTTGTTTAGACCGCTTACCTTACGACCCTATATAAGCACTAAACCTAAAGTGACGAGCTAAACATGTTAAAACATGTTTACCGAATTTAGAAAAACAAGTTTGGTATCAAAACAAACGGTTTTGATACCTAAAAGTAGTTTGGTTACAAAATACGCAAGAATACGCATTTTGGCTGAAACTACGACTCGTCACTATGCCTAGATAACGTGGAAATCAGTAGGTATAGTCACAAGAGACTAAAACCATCATGATTATGCTCACGTTATGAAGTTCAGACGAACTTCGTATTGACCATAAACTGGTCAATGCAGAAAGTCAAACGTAGTTTGACTTTCACGATAAAAACGAATGAAAAGAACGAAGGAATACTTACAAAGGGTCCCCCCCCAAGCTTTGATCTGATTTACCCTCAGGTATGAAGTGTAAACTCCCACTTAGAGGGCCAATATCAGATCAATGTGGGTTTTGCAAGTGAATGGGGTGGGCTATTTATAGGAAATCTAGGACCGTTAGGATCGTTCCTCGATTCCCGAGCTTTAATCTCAGCCGTACACCTCAAGCCCACTGATTTACAAAACCATAGGAGCCCATAGATTCGAAAATTCCATGTACAAGAGTGCCCAACAGCTGGAACAGCTGGAAATAGCTGAATAAAACAATCTGTGCAGATCTGGGGGTCGCTCGTGCCCCGCGTAGCAGGCTTACGCGGCCCGCGACCGCCCAGGATGACAGCAAATGTTTCTGATATTGCAGTTTTAGTCCCTGTTGGTGTTTTAAGGCCATTTCAACCCTTTTAAGGCCCTAAAATGATGCCTAAACATTGTGGGCTTGAAACATGCTCAAAAATATGCCGGATGTCGGTTCGTTTGGTCGTATGATCGCGTTATTCGCTTAATTACGACGGAAGTCGTAACGAACGCATAAACGATCCAAATTAAGCGAAGAATGGAATTTTATCATGCCAATCACTAAAATAAAATATTTTAATGAATACATAAATTTTTGGATGTCCGGATATATTCAGAACGTAAGATATGCGCGAAAATGCAAACTTGTGCACTTTTTGACGCTTTTAGTCCCTATTGATCAATAAAGTTTATTTTAGCATACCGAACCCCTCAAAGCCTATTTCTAAGCTATGTAATGGATATTTAGGGTATGTTTAACTTATGATCAAGTTCCAGAATGTTCGTTACTATACAAACCGGTATAGTTTCACAGTTTGACACAATTAGTCCCTGTAATCGAACAAACTTGATTTCGACACACCAAACCATCCAAAACTTATTTCTAAGTTATGTGAAGGTTATTTAAGGTATTTTAAGACTATGTCACTATTCCAGAGTGTTTGTTGCGTTAAATTGACTGCGTTTACGCACCAGTTTGCGTATAACCTTCCAGAAAGCGATTTAAAGCTCGAAATCGAACGAGAATTGATATGTGCAAATGATACACATATTTATACAAATCCCAAGTATGAAATACAATATTTCGTTGATTTGGTATTTGTTTGATGGCCGTGGAGGCACAGATGTCACATAACGCCCCGGCCACATTTCAAAGATGTATGATGAGTATATTTTCAGACATGGTCGGGGAATCTATTGAAGTGTTTATGGATGATTTTTCCATCTTTGGCCCAAGTTTCGATTCTTGTCTTGATGAATTAGAAAAAGTTTTAAAAAGATGTGTTGAGACAAACTTGGTGTTAAGTTGGGAAAAAGGCCATTTTATGGTTCAAGAGGGTATTGTGTTGGGACATGTGATATCGGACCGGGGAATGGAGGTAGACAAAGCAAAAATTCGGGTAATTTCATCGCTACCCCCACCAAAGAATGTTAAGGGGGTGAGATCATTTTTCGGACATACGGGGTTTTATAGAAGATTCATCAAGGGTTTTAGTGTAATAACAAAACCTTTATGTAACTTATTATTGAAAGATGTCCCATTTGATTTTACTGACGAATGTTTGCAAGCGTTTCGTGTTTTGCAGGAACAGTTGGTGAAAGCTCCTATCTTGCAACCACCGGATTGGTCGAAGCCGTTTGAGATTATGTGTGATTCTAGTGACACGACCATTGGAGCGGTTTTGGGTCAAAGAGTTGACAAGAAGCCGGTGGTAATTTATTATGCAAGTAAAACTTTGTCCGAGGCGCAACTGAATTACACCACGACCGAAAAAGAATTATTAGCGGTGGTGTATGCCTTGGACAAGTTTAGATCCTACATTTGGGGGAGCAAGGTGATCGTGTATTCGGATCATAGCGCGGTCCGATATTTAATGGAAAAGAAGGATGCAAAGCCCCGGTTGATTCTTTGGGTGCTTTTATTGCAAGAGTTTGATCTAGAGATTCGGGACAAAAAGGGGTGTGAAAATGTTGTTGCGGATCATTTGTCCCGGATCCCATTGGAAGGTGTTGATGACCCGAGTGAAATTAATGAACGGTTTCCCGATGATCAATTGTTAGCCGTTTCTAGTTTCGTTGCACCTTGGTATGCCCACTACGTGAATTATTTGGCCAAGGGTGCAATTCCGAATCATTGGACGAAGAAGAGACGACAACAATTTCTAAGTCAAGTAAAATAATACATTTGGGATGAACCGGATTTGTTCAAAATCGGACCCGATCAAGTGATGAGAAGGTGTGTTCCCGAAACTGAAGTTCTAGAGATTTTGACCCATGCTCATTCATCGGCATGTGGAGGGCATTTTAGTGGGAACAAGACGGGTTATCGGGTGTTGTCATGTGGGTTTTATTGGCCCACAGTTTTCAAAGATTCTTGTGAGTTCGCCCGGAATTGTATCAATTGTCAAAAAGTTGGAAGCATATCGAAGCGGGGTGAAATGCCTTTACAACCAATTTTGGTGGTTGAGGTGTTTGATGTGTGGGGAATAGATTTCATGGGTCCGTTTCCTAACTCGAATGGGTTCTTGTACATTCTGGTTGCGGTTGACTATGTTACGAAGTGGATAGAAGCCATCGCTACAAGGACCAATGATCATTCTGTTGTATGTAAGTTTGTGCAATCCAACATCTTCACTCGATTCGGTGTGCCAAGGGTGATAATAAGTGATGGCGGTTCACATTTCAAGAACTTTAATTTTGGGAAATTGTTAAAAAGATACAATGTGAACCACCGAGTGGCGACACCGTACCATCCGCAAATAAGTGGACAAGTTGAAGTGTCCAACCGTCAAATTAAAGAGATCCTCATGAAGACGGTAAGAACGGATAGAAAAGATTGGTCAAGTAAACTTGACGATGCGTTGTGGGCATATCGGACGGCCTACAAAACTCCAATTGGTACCACCCCTTATCGGATGGTGTATGGAAAGGGGTGCCATTTACCCATGGAGTTAGCACATCGAGCGCATTGGGCCATCAAAACTGTTAATGCGGATTATGACGAAGCGGGTCGAGTGCGGAAGTTGCAATTGAATGAGATTGAGGAAATTAGTGATGAAGCCTACGAATGCGCATCCGCATACAAAGACAAACTAAAGAAAGTTCATGATGCAAAGCTAAGGAAGAAGAACTTCAAAGTGGGTCAAAAGGTGTGGTTGTACAATTCGAGATTGAAAATGTTCGCGGGAAAACTCAAAAGCAAGTGGATGGGTCCTTACGTCATCCGAAAAGTGGGAAGATTTGGTGATGTCGATATACAAGACGAACAAACCAATAAACAACAAACGGTGAATGGGCATCGGCTCAAACCGTATTTGGAAGGCAACGACATCAACAATCTTGAGCTTGACAAAATGGGTTACATTTTACGCCCATTGGATGACGAGGAAGCATGAGAGTCCCAGGTTTGATGTTTGTACATATTTAGTTTAGTTTGTTTCGGTTTGAATAAAGTCCCGTTTGAAGCTTGTGTTCGAAACAAGTGTGGGGAAATTCTTACGAATTTCCCGAACATCGGGTTGAGGACAACACGGGTTTTTAACGGGGGGGTAGGGAATTGTCATGTTTTCAAAAATTTATAAACTCATAAAAATTATAAAGTTTAGAAAAGCTTAAAAAAACAAAAACATAAAACATAAAAATTTTTCAAGTTAAAAAAGGTTTTTGGCAACCCCCCCCCCCCCCAAGCCCAGTACCCGTCGTAAGCTACGGTGGGGGGGCGTAGCTTACGGAGGCTGTCAAGCAAAAACAAACCTTACGGCAATGAGCTACTGACCTACGGCGCTTTATTTTAACCCAGATGTCGCCGTAACCTACGGCGGGTGCCGTAGGCTACGGCACCGAGCTGAAATGTATGGTGGTCTCTTGTCGGCGGTTTCAATAAAAAAAACCCGAAAATAATAAAATAATATTAATAATCATCCATTTAATAAAACACAATTCACCCCAGCCACACAATCCCTTCAATCGATCAACTCACCCCAACCACATACCACAACCTTTCTTCTTCTCCATCTTTCTTCTTCTAAGAACCCTAGTTTCCATTACCTTCAAACTTCATATCTCCTTCAAAACTTGTCCGATTTTAGTGATTCTTGAGTCCATTTTGGGTGAAATTTCACAAGGAATCTAGATTTATACTCATATCTCGAAGATTCTTTTGTTTGGTGGTCGGATTTGGGCATAGGGGGAGCCAAAATTTTGGGGGGTTTTGTGTGAACTTGAAGAGTTGGTTATTTTCATCATCTACAACACTAAGGTATGCAACTTCTTGTCATTCTTTGAAGTACATTGAGGTTTGTAAGATCTCATTATTGTTTTTGCTTACACACCTGCTTGTATATGATAGATGATAGGACTTTGTTGAACTATTGAATGTTTGGGTATGAATGTATTTGATGTCTAGTGAAAATATTTTGGAAAAATTCTGAATTGTAGGGACATCATGCCGAATTTTTGTTTGAAAAGATGAATCTTTGGTTTTTGTACATTTATACCAATAACATAAAGCAAGTGTGGGGAAGTTTATGGAGTTAAACTTACTTGATTGTTGTGTTTGGTTTATGAATGTGTATAGGTATGGTGCGAACGAAGGATAAAGCGGGTGCAAGTTCGTCTAAACAACCTCAAGTGGAAGAAGAGCAACCAAAGAGGAGGAGGTTGACACAGGTTGGTGAGCCGGATTCGGAGGAGAATGCGCCTCCAAGGGGTCCAAAGCCGGATTGGACATCCGGTTCATTACTAGACCAACTCGCGGAATGGAGAGAGGACTTGTTTCATGAGCAAATGAACAAGTTGAAGCACGGGCTGAGGCATTTATTTGTGAAAAGGAGATCCGGGAAGCTGATTTTGGGCCGTTCGGGATAACGGCAAAGTTTAAAGAATTGGGTTGGGGGCAGCTTTGCAGTGTTACGATGGCGAGGTGAAGAAGATGTATGACTCTCAGATTCAAGAGTGGATGGCTACACTCGAATGTCCCCCGTTTAAGGCCCCACAAAAGATGAAGCTCGTTGGATGGTGTAATGGGGTAAAGGTCGAAATGTCTTATGATTCATTGCGCTGAATAGCGAAGTTTGACGACCAACCATCCAATCAATATATCTACCCAAGCCTCAAAGATCTCTACCATGAGCCTGACCAGCATCCTCAATGGCAAAACATGTTGGATTACCTTTTCCTTCCGGGTACTACACACGAAAAATTGTTCAGACGAAACTTGAGAATGGAGGCGAAGTTGTTGGTGGTATTGTGTACATACAATGTCATCCCGCGGCGGGGTGACAAGATGGAGGTTCGGTTTCAAGAGGTGCCAATCTTGTATATGTTGATGAATGGTTCTCCCAAGGTTCCCTTCCGATTTCTAGTGTTGAACAACATTTGGTTGAGCGGGAATAGTGGGGAAAGAAAAATTGTACCCCATTGCTGATTGATCACGGCATTGTTAAAGAAATATGGGGCAATTGAAGGCAATGAAAAAGGTTCTTATAAGAGGTTTAAGCTGTTTGACTTAAAGAATTTGGGACCAGGATGGGAGTACAAGGAAACAGAAAGGTATCACAAATTGAAGACCGATGGGCGAAGGTGGAGAGTGTTGAAAGCGAATGCGAGACCGTTACGACCGGGCGAGGCTGATGAGCCCGAAACGACTGATGAAGAAGTTAGTGGTGATGAGGACTACCGTGAAGACACGTTTATGGTTGATGCTCAGGTAGGGGGCGCTGGCCCAGGTGGAGTTCAGGGAGTAGGTGTACAGTCAAGATATGTGGGTAGTGCATTCGACTATGCACAACAGGCCTATGATCCCTATTGGGCTCATTCGGGGAATATGGGCCAGATTATTGAACAAAGGCGACCACCCACTTTTGGCGAATGGACTGAACCGAATCATATGCTCTTCGATCAACAAACTTTTATGGGGGCGAGTATGGAGAGAGCTCTGAAGCAGAGCTATGACATAAATGAGCAATGGAATCGTGCTCATATGTATGCCCGAGAAGAAGAGATGAATAATCGCTACCTAGACGACAGCCAGAGACGCTTGCATGATCAGTGACATGCGGGCCAACCACTCAAAGCGGACCCGCCAGTTGTGGATTATACCACATTGCCACCATATGATGGTAGTGTGTCGTATCCCACCCCACCATTACATCATTCTCAATGGGTGGATCCACATGCTATGAGTTATCAGCAGGCGGGTCAAAGTGGCGATCAAGGAAGCAGCAGCAGTAGCGGAGCGTTTGGGTTTGGAGAGTGGAACGACATGATGACATCCATCTTCGGGCCCCCACAGCCAAAGTACTATTAGCCAGGTCGTATCTTGCTCCTTTGTATATTTGTGTATATTTTTATCTCATATGTTCATGTTTATGGTTGGGAGGTAGGGTGGTGTTTTGATGTTGATGTGATTTTTGTGGTGTGTTAGTGGTGGTGTGTTTGAATTTTCATTAAAATAAAAAATACAAAAAGAAAGTTGGGATTTGAGAATATTAGCGAAAGCTAATGTTGTTGGTTAAAAGCGATCTTTCCCTCAAAACCATACATTAGGACAATGTATCCCAAGTGTGGGGATGGGGGGGATTTTTTAGAATTTAAAAATTTTTGTAAATCCAAGTGAAAATTTTCAAAATTTGAAAACTTGATATTGTTCCACTTAACACACCGACACCCATTCCTCGTCTTTTCTTGGTGAGAATTTGAGCCACATATGGTTATTATATATATTTCTTTGTTTGAGTGGTGGTGTGTGTCTTGTGTTAATAGAACTTGTGTATGAATTCTTGTTAAATCCTAGAGTTAGTATGCTTTTGAAAATGATAAGGGACTTTTAGGAAGCCTCGTCTAGATGTGTGAGAGTGCGGGATTGGTGGGTTGGACCTCATACTTTACATATATGAGCTTGGTATTGTGTGGGGTGGGGGTTTGGTCTTTAGAAAGCCATGTTTGAGCCTTAAACCATTCGGTTGTGACCCAAACCTACTTCCTTCAAAACTTTACCTATTGAGATGACCCGGTTTAGGAGTTTAGTTTGTGATTATTGATGTTCTTGTATATATTGTTGAGTTTTATGTCTTAAAAAAATGAGAAAAAAATGAGAAAAATACAAAAAGAGAAATTGAGCTGTGATAGTAGTTGAGAAGTTGTGTATATAGATGATGTTTGCATTATTTAGTAGTAGAAATAAAACCGGGTCAAATCAATTAGCTCTTTCATATGTATCTTACCATGTTCCTACCTTTGCACTTAGCCCCGTTACAACCTGTAAGTCCTTTTGATTCATAAGCATGCTAGATATTTGTTAGGAGGAGACTTGATTCTTATACAAGCTTATTATCGTACAAACACACACACGCATTGAGTGGTTTAGCACTATGTGTTAATATTTCTTGTCACCGAGAGTTTTTGTGAGGGGTGTGTCTTGTGGTATGATTGAAAGTTAGTAAAAGGACGGCATATTTTAGCTTGGTTTGCATGATTGATCGCTTGTGGTTATGAATAGTTTTGAATGGGTTGCTTGGGACAAGCAACGGGTAAGTGTGGGGATGTGACGGGTGGTCCATAGGACAACCCTTAAGGTTTTTAAATAGATTAAAATCTCATGCTTTATCCGGTTAATTGCTTGAATTTGGTAACCACTAGATGATGTGATGTTGCAGGTGTTAAAGTGCTCAAAATGCGGGAATTAGGAAGCTTAGATGGATGTGGGAAGTTGGCATAATCAAGATGAGAATAAATCAAGTTTCCATGAAGAAATGAGGAAAAAGAAGGGTACAGCACCGTAACCTACGGCTTCTGCCGTAGGTTACGGCTCCCACACATTGTGCTAATATGTCTGCCGTAAGGCAGTATACAAGTGTCGTAAGGGTATAATAGGTGTCGTAAGCTACAGTGCCTGACGTAGCTTACGGCACCCTGCGTTGACTCCTGAAATCCTTTGACCGCCGTAAGCTACGGCGGCTGCCGTAGCTTACGGCGCCGACCATACCCACATGTAACTTATCGCATTTAATGGCCAATTAAAGATGTTTTAAGGGGTCTTATCATATGGTTTTCGGTTACACCTGGCTTAGACACGAATTTGGTTGCATCTTTGGAGATTTTGGGAGCTTGAAAGACAATCTTGAATCTAGTTTTTATGTTGGTGATTCCTTTGAACATTGAAACTTGTATGATGATGTTGATTCAAGCCATGAGTGGCTAAACACTTTGTGATTATCTTTGGTGGAAGGTTTTGTAAGACTTTATGCTTGAATTCCTTATTTCTAGAATAGCAATCTCTATCTTTATTGAATTGCTTGCTATGGTGTGTGATTGTTTGTTAGTAACTTGTTAATTCTTGCGTTGAACTAATTAGAAACCATACGTTCTTGGTGCCGTTGGCAATCGAGATATCATGGGTATAGTTAGGCTTGGGTAAGGGTTGATTGATCATCGGGTAACAACCTCACGTTCTAGGAATCTGAGTACTTAGTTCCCTTTCATCACTGCAATTAATCATACATGACCTATGTCTATGTAGTTCTTTCTAGTGGAATGATAGCATAAATGTCAAAGCGAACCGGAAACTGAAGATAATCATTTGTCTCTAATTTGCTTACAACCACAACTTTCATCTTTGCAATTATATTAGTAATTTTAGTTTTAAAACCAATTCACTCAAATCAACTCTTGAAATTTACTTTCATTGCAATTAGTTTAATTCTAGTTAATTTAGATAAATCTTGAAATAACACATATTCCACAAACTCCCTGTGTTCGATACCCACTTGCCACTAACTATTTAGTAGTAATTGGATTAAATTTGATTGTGACCACGACATCAGGTCAGTCACCCGGTCGGATGGTCACCCGGTCGGATGGCCATCCGTTCGGATGACACAAGTCGTCCGACGGATTTCACTTTAACAGTTAAGCACTGTTCCCTGATATGTCTAGACACAAACATACATATACAAAAATACATACACAGCACCAAATACATAAGACTCAATGCAGACGGAAGCTACAGACATATGTACTAACAAAACATGACAATCATAAGACTTCATACCAAGCAGTTTACAATCTTTCATCGACACCAACCTTTTAATGTTTGCGGAATAACAAGATTGAACTTTAATATCATGAAAACATTTACAAAACTTTTTTTCTCTTCCTTTGACATTGTGTAACATGCAGGTCGCAAATAAATACGATTACCATTTTCAACAGGGGCAAGCTCTTTACGTATTCCCATTTCTTCCATGTCTTTATGGGCATTGACACCATCTTTAGTTTTTCCGGGAATGTCTAACAATAAGCCTAGCAAGCTATCATATACATTTTTCTCGATATGCATAACATCTAGGCAATGTCGAACTTGTAAATGCCTCCAGTATGGTAAGTCCCAAAAGATTGACCTTTTTTTCCAATTAGCTACTTTCTCAACACAAGTAGTACGAGTTTCTTTGCGAGTTCTTTTTCCCAAAACGGTATTTAGATTTTCAACTCATGAAAATGCATCAAAGTTCTTTGGTTTCCTTCTGGTCTCGGTATTTCCATTAAAGTCCTCTGTGTTATTTCGAAAACTATGACCAGTTGGAAGGAATCTTCGGTGTCCCATGTATACGGTTTTTCTGCAATGATTTAACCATATTGAAGTTGTCTCATCTTCACAAACAGGACAAGCTTTCTTACCTTTCGTGATATATCCAGATAAATTAGCGTACGCCAGGAAATCACTTAAGGTGCAAAAAATATGGCACGCAAGTCAAAATATTCCTTCTTATAAGCATCATACTGTAACACCTCGAAAATTTACGTCCTATAAGGTCTTGACACGTGTCATAATGTTTGAACGTGTGAAAGATTGCTCTTGGAGGACCAAAGTTGACAAACAGTGAAACTATGTAAATAGAAGGGTTCAAAGTGTCAACAATGAATAATTACACTTTGCAATAACCCTACATGATGTTTATAACCTTAAACGAATAGATCATGGATCATACGAGGCGAATTGTGAAAGAAGGTGAGAGATTACAAACTACAGGGGTTAAATGTGCCAACATGTTTAAATTATACCTCTGAGTGACCTTTTGACAAACCCGAAGCTTTGTAACGATTAATTATGCTCACTAGAATGTACCATAAAAATTTCACCAAGTTTCGTTATCGTATGAGCAAGTTGTGATAAAATTCGTGTGCAAGGGTTAGAATCGTCAACGTGGAAATTTAGGGCTTTTCGGGTGATCACAAAGTTACCCGAGGACTTGACAAAGTGGGAATAAGTCTTAAAGCCCCAAATATTAAATATCAAAGCTTCTTATGCAAGATTGGACTTGAAAACGACCTTTCGGGGGACTAGGGACCAAAATGCAATTCAAGAAAACAAGTTAACCTGATCAGGGGGCCCAAGCGGCCCGCATCAGGATCAACAAAACCCAAAGCGGGCCGCATTCGACCTGCAGATGCAGAAAATGACCTGCTGCATGGGCAGGTGTCTGTTCGTGCCTTATAACCGACTTATATTGATGGTTTTCGATACTAGGGGCTGGTATACATTAGTATACAACTTATAAAAGCCATATACATTCATCATTGATCATCATTCACCCATTTGGAATCAAAGAAGAAAGATCAAAGTCCTTGTCGATAGTCTCGTGTTCAACATACAAACACATATCAACTTCTGGACATCAAAGGAGCTTACGGGTCATTCACAAGACTTCCATATCATCCATTAGACTTGTGTAAGTGCTCTTAATCCTTCTCGATTCAGTTTTACATCGTTTATAGCCTAGAAATCAAACCGTCGTAACTACGGTTTGACTTGGCGATAAAACACAAACGATCCAGAGATTTGTCGAAACGAAAGTTGTTACGAGTTGGTAATTATATGAGTATTAAAACCCTAAAAGGGCTCTCACTGATTTTAATCCTAACTATGTCGTTTGTCGAGTCAAAGGTTACCCGAAAAGTCAACAGAAATGATAATCGCATATTTAATGATACGGAGGGCGTGTAATCTGTTTTAACACTCATATAAACTGAAAATAAGTATAAAAACTTGTCTACGCTTGTTTGATTCGACAACTTTCTATTTAGAACCGATTCGGAGCCGAAAGACGCAAAAGTTTGACTTTTGCGTTGACCTCAGTTCTGACCCGATTCTTATAGGTTTAGACATGCCTTAAGGTTCCTTTAGGACCTAGATACACGTGTGTATAAACCTCTGCGTTTATACCACTCGAATCCCTAATCGTCCGATGTTTCCGTTAATCGCCTAAATAGTGACCGTAATGCCCTTATGACCATAAAACGAGATTTTGGGAAAAGTGGAAATGCCATAATCTTAGTTATTGATTATTATGCATGTCCCGAAAATTTCACGATAATCGGAGGTCTAGATTAGGACTTATGCTTAATGACGTAATTATGGCGATTCTTAATACATAAATGACGTCATTAGCGTAAAGCCTATCTAAACCCAATTTTTGACACCAAACCTTTTACTCACTGATGTAATATAATATTTTGGGATTTTTGAAGATTTTTAATTATTTTTAAACTGATCATAAGCTTGGATTAGCGCCTTAATTCGGTTAATACCGAATATACCCTTTTCGGCCATAAAATGAGTTTTACAAATCCTATTAACGCCAATCCAATTGCTACTGATTTTAAATATTAATTAGAGTGTTTTGAACCTGTTTAACTGATCAGGAAACTCAGAATCGTATTTTAAACCGTACGTCGCTTAAAACGGCTTTATACGCGTATTATACGCATAGTTTGGGTTTAAAACTATTTTAACATATAAGACTTATAACCAAATGTTATAACCTGTTAATATAAGCTATTTTACTGATGTAATCAGACCCGGTTCATAGAAACCTAATTTAATCCTTTTATAATCTTTAAAATGACCAAAATACCCCTACGGGACTTATTAAGAGATTAAACTCGTTTTGGGCATCATGGGTGATATCCTACTGATATCACAACTTATTTAAGGTGTATTAACTTAGGGAACCTGTTTAGGACTCTTACGGATACCCGTTACGCTTTATGCGCGTTCGGTTCGGTTTATGTAACTAGTTTACATAAATTAGCCGAAACGGGTCAAACCTTATCGGTTTATTCTCAAAATCCAGAATGTGTATCATATACCCATATTAAACAAGTCTTCAAACTTGTCGGGTCTAAATCACATTCTATCCGGTCTTCGCTTAATCGTGCGTACGAACCGTATCTTTAAAACTAACCGGTCTAAGCGTAAGCTTAACTAAAGACCCGTTAGGATTCTAATAGGTTATTATAAACCTTCATTCCAGATTAGGAGAACCAGTAAAAGATACCCGCACTCGCTGATTTTGAACTATACTTGCTCAGGTAAATACTTTTAACTTATTTCCCTATACGGGCTTGGGTACGGTATATAAAATACCGCTTGGTCGGGCGTTGAATATTTAATCTTATTATGGTTAAATTATTGAGATGTCTCTGTTTAATTTGTTTTGTTGCTTAAAGCCTTTGGGGGGTTAATGACCGTGTCCCGGATATCCCTGGCATCATTTTACGAAATGGCCACGACCTTAGCACTCTGGTGTAGGCGTACACCTGTAGTGTCTCATAATTTAAGTGGTGTGTTAATTGATCTTTAACCCGGCTCGATCCGGGCTACTGAACGCATAAGGAACATGTAAATCCTTTACAAGTTTATATATTTAAATAAGTATCCCAAGTTATAAAATATTATTTGTGCCTTGTGCCTTAAATGCATTTTCTTAAACTCTTTTCAAAATGAGTCGGTTGATTGTATTTACCAGTGTAAACTGACGTATTTTTCTTAAAAAGGTTAAGTGCAGGTACTACGCGAAATAGGCTGGCCTGTCTCCTAGCATCCACATTAAGTCTCGCCAGCTTGGATGTCATAAACTGTTGAACATTTGTTTTCCTTTTTATTTGATCTACCTGTGGATTTATATTCGACTAATTGTGATACTTAATATTACAATATCGTTTGGTTGAATTAAATCTATACTTTGCTTCCGCTGTGCATTTAAATATTGTGTTGTTTGACTATTATGTTGCCAACCACGTCACGATACTCCCCTACCGGGCCCACCGGTAACACGTGGAAATTCGGGGTGTGACAGGTTGGTATCAGAGCCAACTCTGAGTGAATTAAACACTAACCTTTTGTGTTTAATCTCAGTTACACAATTGCACATTCCTAAATCTTCGAGTCTAGACAAAGAACTTAGGAATAATCCAAATTGTTCAAATTTTTAGTTAATTAAATTTTTGTCCTTTATTTTTCCTTGTTATTATCTTGTGTATTTTAACAGGTACAATAATGCCGCCAAGAATTAGACGAGGTAGTCGAGGAAAGGAGCCAGCTAGTGCCCCTAACGACCATGAGGCAGGGCCTTCATATCGACGAACTTCTTCTACAAGGAATGATGAAACGAGGGAGCTATGGAGGACCTATGAAGACGATGCCAGGCGATCTTTTTCGCACGCCTCAACGCCTCCATATCATGACTCCTATGGGCCTCAGTCAGAGAACGAACCCCACAACCCGCAACATTTCTTCGGCGACCCTACTCCTGTATTTCAGGGTCAGTTTAACCCAGCAGAGTACCTACCTGAAAACGTGGGCTTTAACCCACTAGGGCCGGAGGATCACTTTTCTGGTGATCAAGATATGGACGAGGACACAGATCCTGTCGAAGCTTCAACTGGATCCCGGAACCATCCTTTTTCAATCTCTGATGGTTCATCTTACCACGGACCACCCTACGAAGGTCCGGATAGTCACATGGCACGGTTCGAACGGTGTGAGTGGTATTATACCCCATCTGAACACTCATCGTCTCACCATACACCATCTCACCATACACCGTCTCACCATACACCGTCTCACCATACACCGTCTCATTCAGCATCTCATCAGCAACAGCAGCAACAAGATCCCTCTGGGGATCCCCATTTCGAGGCAGTCACGCCACCGCCTCCACCGCCGCCAGTTTATGTAGAGCCTCCAGAACCGCCGAGGCGTAGGAGGACTGGCCCGCGGATGTCAGTACGACCAGTGGGAGTTCATATCACCACTCCTCAACACTCTAGCGGTAGCCATTATCCGACTACTCATGGAGACCCACAGATGGGGGGACCTTCTGTCCCAGTTTCGGAGGTGAATTCAGCACCTATTGTACCGCCATCACCGGGTTTTGGCCACGCAATACCTGCTTATACTGCTCCGGCAGCTTACAACCCTTATGGACCACCAGCATACCATAATTATAACTATGCCGAGGCCGACCCCTACCTAGTGGCTGCAAACTACTATACCCAAAACCCTGAGGGACCATATGGAACCCCTTGGGGAATGGGACATCCAGCTCATGGATATCAAGTACCAACTCAGCCACCATTTCAGCATCAGCCGCCACGGGTTCCTCCTCCTGGGCAGGTTGAGCTCCGTAATAGGTTGGATCGGGTTGAGCGAGACCTCCAGAGAGAGCGTAAGAAGAACCAAGGATTCATGAGTGGTTTAGCAGATTTGCTGAAGGGGAAGAAGAAAAGGGATCGTTAAATCCCCATATATATATATTGTTGTAGTTCCTTGTTTAAATCAAGTCCCTACGTGGACATTTATTTATGTGTGTATGTAGTCCCTGCGCGGACATCTATCTTGTACTTAGTCCCTACGAGGACTTGTCTCTAGTAGTCCCTGCGTGGACATTTACTTTTGTAGACCGTCCCTGTGAGGACATGTATTATAAGTATAGCTCCTGTGTGGGCATCTGTTTCTGTGAAAAGTCCCGTTTAGGGCAAAATGTACTACTTTTAGTTTAATGGAATGTAAGTTTATAAATTTCATATTTGCCATGTTATGCATAATTAAAAGATATATGAAATAAATAAATCAAAAATCATTCCTTTTAAAAGTCAATCTGCCTATGTTATTTAAGGATCTTAAAAGTATAACCTAGCCTGCATGTCATTTTAAAGACCTGGCCCAGATGGTAAAACTAGTTAAAAAGATTCAAATCCTTGTTAACATCTGAAAACATGTTAACATTCCTGGCAGACACGATTCGTGTTATTATTATATATGAATCTTTTCAAAGATTCTAAACCCAAATAAATGATCTCTGAATCATGGGTTAAATCATTAATAAATATGATAAGTTCTTTTACCATCCATTGGTAATGGAATGCCTACGGGCCCTTCTCATTTTCATGTGAGACAAAAGACAGTATTAGTCTGTGACCCTGTCTGATAAAGGTAATGAACCTTGTTCAAACCTTTATGCTTTGATTCTCTGAAATCATAGCTTATAATCTAAAGTGTCCCAGTGACTAGGCCTTATGTGCTAATAAATACTGTTATTAATTATATTTAGGATAAATTATATTATGAATCCTAAAATAATGTGAGTAATAAATTAACCATAGTTGGTCTACGTTTACCACGGTTAACAAATTTCCATAGAAGACAATTTTATAATAAACTCACCAATAAATTATTGTCGATATGTTACAGTTCTAGATACATGGCAGACTCAAACGAGGTCAACAGTCACCCAGGGATAGTGAATGAAAATGCCCAAGTTAACGTAGCAGGTCCAGAGTTGCAAGCTATGATAAATAATGCGGTTAATATAGCTATGGGTAGACAGCACCATGGATCAAGTGGTACCCATACGAGGACCCATTCTGCATCACACACTAGAACACCCTCCAGAACCCACACTGCTCACAACAGTAATTCTCACCACTCCTCGAATCAAAGGAGTAATCCATCCCAAAGAGCAGTACAGCACCAAGAACCTCGTAATAGGGGTTGCACCTATAAATACTTCGTGTCATGCAAACCCAGAGACTTCAATGGGGAAAAAGGAGCTGTTGATTGCATGACGTGGATGGATGAAATGGATACTGTGGTGGACATTAGTGGCTGCCATAATCGGGATATTGTGAAGTTTGTCTCACAGTCTTTCAAAGGAGAAGCCTTAGCCTGGTGGAGATCTTTGATCCAGGCCACAGGGAAAGTTCCGTTATACAACATGACATGGGAAGAGTTCATGGCACTAATCAAAGAAAATTTCTGCCCTCAACACGAGGTTGAGAGAATTGAATCTGATTTCATAGCACTGGTCATGAAGAACCTGGACTGTCAGGCCTACCTTACCACTTTCAATACTTTATCAAGGTTGGTCCCTTATTTGGTGACTCCGGAGCCTAAACGTATAGCTCGTTTTATCGGGGGTTTGGAACCAGAGATCAAAGCTAGTGTAAAGGCCTCCAGACCAACCACTTTTCGGTCAGTAACGGACATATCGTTATCTCTAACCTCAGATGCTGTCAGGCTGAGGTCACTGAGGAAAACTGATACGGAGAAAAGAAAGCGTGAGGATGACAACTCACGGCGTTCAGATAAGAAGCAGAAGGGAAACAATGACTCTAAGAAGGGGTCAGGATTCAAGAGAGATGGTCAGCAGTCGGGTGAAAAACCCAAATGCAAAATCTGCAAGAGGCAGCACTTTGGAAAGTGCAGGTTTGAATCCAACTCACAATCACAATCGAAGCCTTTTGCTTGTGGGTTATGCAAATCCAGGGAACACAAAACCCTGGATTGCAAGAAGATAAAGGATGCGACCTGCTATGGTTGCAATGAAAAGGGGCATATCAAGTCCAACTGCCCAAAATCTGCAAGGAAGAATGAAGAGGGGAAGAAGACCAATGCTAGGGTCTTCAGAATGGATGCTAAGGAAGCCGTCAAGGACGACAACGTGATAACAGGTACCTTTCTCGTAAATGATGTTTATGCGAGAGTGTTATTTGATTCGGGCGCTGATAAGTCGTTTGTAGATAATAAGTTTTGTGAATTGTTGAAACTACCTGTTAGAACATTAAGTGTGAAGTATGAGGTGGAACTAGCAGATGGCACTTTAGAAACCGCTTCAACTTTATTAGATGGATGTTTTATATCCATTAGGAATCACTCTTTTCCTTTGTCCTTACTTCCCTTTAAGTTAGCCGGCTTTGACATAGTATTGGGTATGGACTGGTTATCTCATAACCAGGCCCAGATTGTTTGCAATAAGAAGCAAGTGATGATCAAGACTCCGTCTGGAGAATCACTTACTATCCAGGGAGATACCCAGTATGGGCTGCCCGAGAAAATGTCCATACTCAAAGACTCCAAGTGTTTGAAGAAAGGTTGTGTCATCTACATGGCGCAAGTGATTATTGATGAACCGAAACCCAAGATTGGAGAGATCCCAGTCATTTCTGAATACCCCGAAGTATTTCCTGAAGAACTACCTGGTTTGCCACCAGATAGACAAGTGGAATTCAGAATCGACATTATTCCTGGATCAGCACCAGTTGCACGGGCGCCTTATAGGTTGGCACCAACGGAGATGAAGGAATTGAGGACGCAGCTAGATGAATTGCTAGCCAAAGGTTTCATCAAACCTAGTTCGTCTCCTTGGGGAGCACCGGTTTTATTTGTTAAGAAGAAGGATGGATCGATGCGTCTGTGCATCGACTACCGTGAGCTTAATAAGGTTACTATCAAGAATAGGTATCCTTTGCCCAGAATCGACGATCTGTTCGATCAACTTCAAGGGGCAAGTTTCTTCTCGAAGATTGACTTGAGGTCAGGCTACCATCAATTGAAGGTTAGAGATGAAGATGTGCACAAAACAGCATTTAGGACTCGTTATGGTCATTACGAGTTCTTAGTGATGCCTTTTGGGCTCACTAATGCACCGGCCGCATTCATGGATCTCATGAATCGCGTTTGCAAGCCGCACTTAGACAAATTCGTCATCGTCTTCATCGACGACATTCTCATCTACTCAAAGAGCCAAGCTGACCATGAGAAGCATCTTCACTGCATACTGGAACTACTTCATAAAGAGAAGCTCTATGCCAAGTTCTCAAAGTGTGAATTCTGGCTTCGAGCAGTCCAATTTCTTGGACATGTAGTTAGTGAGCGTGGTATCCAAGTAGATCCCGCTAAAGTTGAATCTGTCATGAATTGGCATGAGCCCAAGACGCCTACGGAAATTCGTAGCTTCCTAGGTTTGGCAGGATACTATAGACGATTCATAGAAAACTTTTCAAGGATTGCTGCACCCCTGACTTCGCTGACATGTAAGAAGATTAAGTTTGACTGGGGTCCTAAGCAGCAGGAATCCTTCGATATTCTGAAACAAAAGTTGAGCAATGCTCCGGTACTAACATTGCCTGATGGAATAGAGGAGTTTGTAGTTTATTGTGATGCATCACACACTGGGATGGGATGTGTGCTTATGCAGAAGGGCAAAGTCATTGCCTATGCTTCACGTCAGTTAAAGGTGCACGAAAAGAATTACACCACCCACGACTTGGAGTTGGGTGCCGTTGTATTTGCACTAAAACTGTGGAGGCACTATTTGTATGGAATCAAATGTGTGATCTATTCTGATCACAAAAGCCTTCAACATATGTTCAACCAGAAGGACTTGAACATGAGGCAACGTCGTTGGATGGAAACTCTGAATGATTACGATTGTGAAATAAGATACCATCCCGGCAAGGCGAATGTAGTCGCCGATGCCTTGAGTCGGAAAGAAAAGGTGAAACCCATCCGAATCAATGCCAAGAGCATGAAATTAAAGAACAGCTTGATAGAAAGGTTGTTAGCTGCACAGAAAGAAGCTGTGTTGGAAGCTAATTATCCTAACGAAAAGCTAGGAGTAACTGAGGAGCAGTTATCTCTTAGTAAGGATGGAATTCTTAGATTGAATGGACGGATTTGGGTTCCAATTTATGGAGGACTCCGAGATGTTATTCTCCAGGAAGCCCACAACTCTAAATATTCTGTTCATCCTGGAGCTGATAAAATGTACCATGATCTTAGAGCAAATTATTGGTGGATAGGCTTGAAGAAGTCTGTAGCTACCTATGTAGCTAAATGCTTGACGTGTGCGCAAGTCAAGGCAGAACATCAAAAACCGTCAGGTTTGCTACAACAACCTGAACTTCCTACTTGGAAGTGGGAAATGGTAACTATGGATTTTATCACCAAGTTACCCAAGACAAGGAAAGGAAATGACACCATCTGGGTGATAGTTGACCGACTGACTAAGTCAGCACATTTCCTACCTATTAAGGAGACCTACAGCTCCGATATGTTAGCCCAACTGTACGTTGATAAGATTGTAGCCTTACACGGCATACCTCTAGCTATTATCTCTGACCGGGATACTAGGTACACGTCTCATTTCTGGAAAAGTTTCCAACAATCTTTGGGCACACGTTTGAACTTTAGTACGGCTTACCATCCACAGACTGACGGTCAGAGTGAGCGTACTATTCAAACGTTGGAAGACATGCTACGTGCATGTGCGATCGATTTGGGAGGTAGCTGGGATAAGAACCTGCCATTAATCGAATTCTCCTACAACAATAGCTACCATACCAGCATCAAGACTGCGCCTTTTGAGGCATTATACGGTAGAAAGTGTAGATCACCAGTTTGTTGGGCGAAAGTTGGAGAAGTCCAGTTATCAGGACCAGAGATAGTGTTCGAAACGACGGACAAGATTGTCCAGATTCGAAACAATCTCCAAGCTGCCCGGAATAGGCAGAAGATTTATGCTGATCCAAATCGTAAGGATCTTCACTTCGAAGTAGGTGAAAAAGTCCTACTTAAAGTGTCACCCTGGAAAGGAGTGATGCGATTTGGTAAGAAGGGTAAGCTAAGCCCGAGATACATAGGACCTTTCGAGGTTATCGAACGTGTCGGGTCAGTTGCCTACAAGTTAAACTTACCTGAAGAGCTCAGTAGTATACACAATGTGTTCCACACCTGCAATCTGAAGAAGTGTTTCGCTGACTCCGCTAACGAATCAGTGATTATACCCTATACAGATGTGCATATCGATGAGAGCTTGAAATTTGTTGAAAAACCTATGTCGATTGAAGATCGACAGGTAAGGAAGCTTCGAAGGAAGCATATACCTTTTGTAAAGGTCAAATGGGATGCCCGAAGAGGTCCCGAATTCACGTGGGAAGTTGAATCCACGATGAAAGAAAAGTACCCTTACTTGTTTCAGTAAATCTCGGGTCGAGATTTATTTTAAGGGGGTGAGGATGTAACACCTCGAAAATTTACGTCCTATAAGGTCTTGACACGTGTCATAATGTTTGAACGTGTGAAAGATTGCTCTTGGAGGACCAAAGTTGACAAACAGTGAAACTGTGTAAATAGAAGGGTTCAAAGTGTCAACAATGAATAATTACACTTTGCAATAACCCTACATGATGTTTATAACCTTAAACGAATAGATCATGGATCATACGAGGCGAATTGTGAAAGAAGGTGAGAGATTACAAACTACAGGGGTTAAATGTGCCAACATGTTTAAATTATACCTCTGAGTGACCTTTTGACAAACCCGAAGCTTTGTAACGATTAATTATGCTCACTAGAATGTACCATAAAAATTTCACCAAGTTTCGTTATCGTATGAGCAAGTTGTGATAAAATTCGTGTGCAAGGGTTAGAATCGTCAACGTGGAAATTTAGGGCTTTTCGGGTGATCACAAAGTTACCCGAGGACTTGACAAAGTGGGAATAAGTCTTAAAGCCCCAAATATTAAATATCAAAGCTTCTTATGCAAGATTGGACTTGAAAACGACCTTTCGGGGGACTAGGGACCAAAATGCAATTCAAGAAAACAAGTTAACCTGATCAGGGGGCCCAAGCGGCCCGCATCAGGATCAACAAAACCCAAAGCGGGCCGCATTCGACCTGCAGATGCAGAAAATGACCTGCTGCATGGGCAGGTGTCTGTTCGTGCCTTATAACTGACTTATATTGATGGTTTTCGATACTAGGGGCTGGTATACATTAGTATACAACTTATAAAAGCCATATACATTCATCATTGATCATCATTCACCCATTTGGAATCAAAGAAGAAAGATCAAAGTCCTTGTCGATAGTCTCGTGTTCAACATACAAACACATATCAACTTCTGGACATCAAAGGAGCTTACGGGTCATTCACAAGACTTCCATATCATCCATTAGACTTGTGTAAGTGCTCTTAATCCTTCTCGATTCAGTTTTACATCGTTTATAGCCTAGAAATCAAACCGTCGTAACTACGGTTTGACTTGGCGATAAAACACAAACGATCCAGAGATTTGTCGAAACGAAAGTTGTTACGAGTTGGTAATTATATGAGTATTAAAACCCTAAAAGGGCTCTCACTGATTTTAATCCTAACTATGTCGTTTGTCGAGTCAAAGGTTACCCGAAAAGTCAACAGAAATGATAATCGCATATTTAATGATACGGAGGGCGTGTAATCTGTTTTAACACTCATATAAACTGAAAATAAGTATAAAAACTTGTCTACGCTTGTTTGATTCGACAACTTTCTATTTAGAACCGATTCGGAGCCGAAAGACGCAAAAGTTTGACTTTTGCGTTGACCTCAGTTCTGACCCGATTCTTATAGGTTTAGACATGCCTTAAGGTTCCTTTAGGACCTAGATACACGTGTGTATAAACCTCTGCGTTTATACCACTCGAATCCCTAATCGTCCGATGTTTCCGTTAATCGCCTAAATAGTGACCGTAATGCCCTTATGACCATAAAACGAGATTTTGGGAAAAGTGGAAATGCCATAATCTTAGTTATTGATTATTATGCATGTCCCGAAAATTTCACGATAATCGGAGGTCTAGATTAGGACTTATGCTTAATGACGTAATTATGGCGATTCTTAATACATAAATGACGTCATTAGCGTAAAGCCTATCTAAACCCAATTTTTGACACCAAACCTTTTACTCACTGATGTAATATAATATTTTGGGATTTTTGAAGATTTTTAATTATTTTTAAACTGATCATAAGCTTGGATTAGCGCCTTAATTCGGTTAATACCGAATATACCCTTTTCGGCCATAAAATGAGTTTTACAAATCCTATTAACGCCAATCCAATTGCTACTGATTTTAAATATTAATTAGAGTGTTTTGAACCTGTTTAACTGATCAGGAAACTCAGAATCGTATTTTAAACCGTACGTCGCTTAAAACGGCTTTATACGCGTATTATACGCATAGTTTGGGTTTAAAACTATTTTAACATATAAGACTTATAACCAAATGTTATAACCTGTTAATATAAGCTATTTTACTGATGTAATCAGACCCGGTTCATAGAAACCTAATTTAATCCTTTTATAATCTTTAAAATGACCAAAATACCCCTACGGGACTTATTAAGAGATTAAACTCGTTTTGGGCATCATGGGTGATATCCTACTGATATCACAACTTATTTAAGGTGTATTAACTTAGGGAACCTGTTTAGGACTCTTACGGATACCCGTTACGCTTTATGCGCGTTCGGTTCGGTTTATGTAACTAGTTTACATAAATTAGCCGAAACGGGTCAAACCTTATTGGTTTATTCTCAAAATCCAGAATGTGTATCATATACCCATATTAAACAAGTCTTCAAACTTGTCGGGTCTAAATCACATTCTATCCGGTCTTCGCTTAATCGTGCGTACGAACCGTATCTTTAAAACTAACCGGTCTAAGCGTAAGCTTAACTAAAGACCCGTTAGGATTCTAATAGGTTATTATAAACCTTCGTTCCAGATTAGGAGAACCAGTAAAAGATACCCGCACTCGCTGATTTTGAACTATACTTGCTCAGGTAAATACTTTTAACTTATTTCCCTATACGGGCTTGGGTACGGTATATAAAATACCGCTTGGTCGGGCGTTGAATATTTAATCTTATTATGGTTAAATTATTGAGATGTCTCCGTTTAATTTGTTTTGTTGCTTAAAGCCTTTGGGGGGTTAATGACCGTGTCCCGGATATCCCTGGCATCATTTTACGAAATGGCCACGACCTTAGCACTCTGGTGTAGGCGTACACCTGTAGTGTCTCATAATTTAAGTGGTGTGTTAATTGATCTTTAACCCAGCTCGATCCGGGCTACTGAACGCATAAGGAACATGTAAATCCTTTACAAGTTTATATATTTAAATAAGTATCCCAAGTTATAAAATATTATTTGTGCCTTGTGCCTTAAATGCATTTTCTTAAACTCTTTTCAAAATGAGTCGGTTGATTGTATTTACCAGTGTAAACTGACGTATTTTTCTTAAAAAGGTTAAGTGCAGGTACTACGCGAAATAGGCTGGCCTGTCTCCTAGCATCCACATTAAGTCTCGCCAGCTTGGATGTCATAAACTGTTGAACATTTGTTTTCCTTTTTATTTGATCTACCTGTGGATTTATATTCGACTAATTGTGATACTTAATATTACAATATCGTTTGGTTGAATTAAATCTATACTTTGCTTCCGCTGTGCATTTAAATATTGTGTTGTTTGACTATTATGTTGCCAACCACGTCACGATACTCCCCTACCGGGCCCACCGGTAACACGTCGAAATTCGGGGTGTGACACATACACATTTACACCAGAATCCTATAGAGTTTTTAGGTCATCAATCAACGAGGACATATAAACATTGATGTTATTATTGGGTTGTTTCGGACCATGAATTAACAACGACATCATTATATATTTTCGTTTCATACATAACCATGGTGGAAGATTGTAGATGCAAAGAAGAACCGGCCACGTACTATGACAACTACTAGTGTTTCCAAAAGGATTGATTCCAGCGAAGCTAAGCCCAAACCTTATGTTCCTAACCTTATTACCAAATTCTGGATATTTTCTATTAATATTTCTCCATTGTGGAGAATCCGCCACAGGTCTTAATTTTCCATCCTTTATACGCTCATCTGAATGCCAGCGTAATAATTTTGCTTCTTTCTCGTTTGAAAATAATCGTTTTAGTCTCGGTATAATAGGAAGATACCACATTACTTTAGCCAGTGGTCCATTTTTCTTCACATCATTATCTTACTCGCCAGTTTTTCTTTTTCTCGTGTACCTTGATTCACCACAGTTGACACATTCATGACAATTCGCATACTCATTTCTATACAAGATGCAATTATTTGGACATGCATGGATTCTTTCAACTTCCAATCCCATGGGATTCATCATTTTTTTGCTTGGTAAAATGAAATTGGTAACTCATTACTATTCGAAAGCATGTCATGCAAAACTACTAATAAATCTGTGAAACTTGTATCACTCCATCTGTTTTTTGCTTTCAAGTTAAACAATATCAAAACAGCTTCAAATTTTGAAATCTCACAACCATTATATAATGGTTTTTGTGCATCTTCAAGTAGATGTAATTTTACTCTATCATCATCGTCAATATCATCATTCTCCAAATCATTAAACATGTCATCTAAATTGTTATCATTTAGATTGTCCTTATTTAAATTGACATCATTTAAATTTTCCTCGTTTAAATTGTCACCGTATAAGAAATTATCATGTTCCACATTCTCTAAATTAACCGATGTCGTGGCACCGTCAATCCGTGATTCGCCATGCTTTGTCCAACAAGTGTAACTAGGCATAAAACCATTTGCAATCAAATGATACTCTATATCTCTAATATTTTCATGTTTATGAAAGGTTTTACAAATCCTACAAGGACACCAAATATCTTTAGAGCCAACATTCCTCCGATTAGCTTCAGCAACCTTAAGAAAAGTGGAAACGCCTTTTGTATATATTTCAGAAGTAGGCAGACTATGGTACATCCAATATTCTCTGTCTTCCATCTGAAAATTAAAATAATCAAATAAGTAATATGCAATTAAACATGTACATGTTGTTAATATAGTACTCTAGGGTGGTGGATCCTAACCCACTTTTTAAATATTCTATCTCGAATGTATATATTTTAACGTGTTAACTATTTAAGAAAAAAACGACAACATTTCCCCTTAACTCCCCAAGTATGTGGATAAACCACAAACCAGGAGTGGGGGAAACGCTGCCGAATTTTTCTTAATAGTTAATGTGACAGCTGTGTTCTGTAATCATCGTATAATGTAAAACAATGTCAATTATCAATAAAACAATGTGCTTTGGTGTTATTATATGTGTATTTGTGTTTGATGATTTTACAATTTGATTCCGATTTCAAGCTTTAATCGCTTTCTGGAAGGTTATACGCAAACTGGTGAGTAAACGCAATCAGTTTAACGCGACGTACACTCCGGAACAGTGACATAAGCCAAACATACCCTAAATACCCCTTTACATAACTTAGAAATAAGTTTCGAAGGATTCGGTATGGCAAAAACATGTTTATTCAAACTTTAGAACTATTTACGACAAAACTGCGAAACGAACGTTGGTGACCGCCCGGATAATATTTAAATCCCAAAAATATTCTGTTATGATTAAAATTTTATTTTTAATCAGGTTCGTGTTGAAAAATAAATTAAAACGCTTAAAACGTTATTTTTCAAGTTTAAGCGCGTACCGCATGTCACTGCGTGACACAGTGCTTCTATTGCAAAACACAGACAACACAGCCAGTCTCGGCAACTGAAATTTATTTCAGTAATATTTTGGCGAGTTTATTTTTATAGAATAATAAAAATAATTTAGAACGCCATAAACCGGGATTTAAACGCTAGATAAAAAACCCGGTATCCAGTAAATACCTGTTTTTATCTAATTTACCAAACAAACTTACACTTTACCCCCCCCCCCCTTCCATTTTCACGGTTACAATATGCGTGGCCCCCACCAAATTTTTGCTAGATCTTGCAAATATTTATTTGATCTTTGTTGGACAAGTGTATCGATTATCGTGAGCTTAATAAGCTTACCATCAAGAATTGATATCCCCTACCTAGAATTGATGATCTCTTCGACCAGATGCAAGGTGCTTCATGCTTTTCCAAGATCGATCTGCGATCTGGGTATCATCAACTTCGTGTACTCGAAGAAGATATTCCCAAAACTGCTTTCCGTACAAGATATGGGCATTACGAGTTCACTGTCATGCCTTTTGCTTTGACGAATGCCCCAGCTATCTTCATGGACTTAATGAATAGGGTCTGTAAACCTTATTTAGAAAAGTTCATCATTGTGTTCATCGACGATATTCTCATTTATTCGAAATCTCGAGCCGACCACGAGCAACACCTTCGTTTGACATTGGAACTCCTAAAGAAGGAACAATTTTTTGCTAAATTCTCCAAGTGTGAATTTTGGATTAGAGAAGTTCAGTTTTTGGGTCATATAGTCAACGAGCAGGGTATTCATGTAGATCCATCCAAGATAGCTGCTATTAAGGATTGGAATACACCGACGACACCTACAGAGATTCGATCATTTCTTGGTCTTGCTAGTTATTATCGTCGATTCATTTCTAATTTCGCAAAGATCGCAGTTCCACTCACTGCTTTGACTCAGAAAAATAAGCCTTTTGAGTGGGGACCTAAGCAAGAAGAAGCGTTCCAAACGCTGAAACAGAAGCTCTGTGATGCTCCTGTTTTATCTCTACCTGAGGGAAACGATGATTTTGTTGTCTATTGTGACGCGTCGAATCAAGGACTTGGTTGCGTTCTTATGCAACAAGGTAAAGTCATAGCTTATGCGTCTAGACAGCTGAAAATTCACGAGAAGAACTATACGACTCATAATCTTGAATTAGGAGCTGTGGTTTTCGCACTTAAAATCTGGAGACACTACCTCTATGGAACGAAGTGTGTGGTTTTCACATATCACAAAAGTCTCCAGCATATTCTCAATCAGAAGGAGCTGAACATGAGGCAACGACATTGGGTTGAACTCTTAAACGATTATGATTGCGAGATCCGCTACCATCCTGGTAAGGCGAATGTCGTAGCCGATGCGCTTAGTCGAAAGGAACGATTCAAGCTTCATTCTATTCAGACTTTAACTGATATTCAATCTCGTGTCCTTCAAGCTCAACGATCTTGTGTGATCAAAGACTTATTGAAATATGAGCTACCGCTTCAACTCAAACTTAAACTCGAAACGAAGGACGATGGGTTGCTATATTTCAAGGATCGTTTGTAGATTCCGAAACAAGACGATCTTCGCACCTTGATAATGAACGAATCTCACAAGTATTGATATTCTATCCATCCTCGTGCTGATAAAATGTACAAGGATCTTCGTACTCGGTTCTGGTGGCCTGGTATGAAGAAGGATGTTGCCTTGTATGTATCGAAATGCCTAACTTGTCTCAAAGTCAAGGCTGAACATCAACGACCTTTTGGTTTGCTTGTACAACCAGAGATACCGGTTTGAAAGTGGGAGAACATTGCAATGGATCTCATCACTAAGTTACCGCGTACATCTAAAGGTCACGATGCTATTTGGGTTGTTATTGATCGATTAACGAAATCAGCTCATTTTATTCCGATTCGCGAGGATCTATCTGCTGATAAACTTGCAAAGATTTATATTGATGAGATTATATCACGACATGGTGTTCCTTTGGATATCATTTCCGATCGTGATGCTAGGTTTTCATCTCATTTTTGGAAGACCATGCAATCTGCGTTAGGAACCCAACTGAATCTAAGCACTGCTTATCATCCCCAAACAGATGGACAATCTGAGAGAATGATTCAAACTTTGGAGGATATGCTTAGGGCATGCGTGATAGACTTTGGTGGTAATTGGGATTCTCATCTTCCAATAATCGAGTTCTCTTACAACAACAGTTATCATGCTAGTATTAATATGGCACCATTTGAAGCTCTCTACGGTCGAAAATGTCGTTCACCTGTCTGTTGGAATGAGATCGGCGAAGCTCAGCTTACTGGACCTGAACTCATTCTGGAAACAACAGACAAAATCAAGAAAATCCGTGATAATCTTATGACAGCTCGAAGCCGTCAAAAGAGTTATGCGGATATGCGACGCAAGCCCTTAGAATTTCAAATCGGAGACCGTGTCCAACTCAAGGTGTCACCTTGGAAGGGAGTGGTGAGATTTGGAAAGAAAGGGAAACTTGCACCCCGATATGTTGGACCATTTAAGATTGTTGAAAGAATTGGAAAGGTTGCCTATCGACTGGAGCTACCTCGGGAGCTTGGAAATATTCATCCGACTTTTCACGTGTCCAATTTGCGAAAATGTTTAGCTGATGTTGATCTTCACATTCCTCTCGATGAGATTCAAATCGATGAAACGATGCACTTTGTCGAGAAACCTGTGGAGATAGTGGACCGTACATTCAAACAGTTGAAGAACAAATGAATTCGATTGGTCAAAGTTCGCTGGGAATCCAAACGTGGCCCCGAGTTTACTTGGGAACGTGAGGACCAGATGAAGACGAAATATCCGCATTTGTTTTCACAAGTTTCCTCTAAATAAAATTTCGGGACGAAATTTCCTAAAGTAGGGGAGACTGTGACAACTGTGTTCTATAATCATCGTATAATGTAAAACAATGTCAATTATCAATAAAACAATGTGCTTTGGTGTTATTATTATATGTGTATTTGTGTTTGATGATTTTACAATTTGATTCCGATTTCAAGCTTTAATCGCTTTCTGGAAGGTTATACGCAAACCGGTGCGTAAACGCAATCAGTTTAACGCGACGTACACTCCGGAACTGTGACATAAGCCAAACATACCCTAAATACCCCTTTACATAACTTAGAAATAAGTTTCGAAGGATTCGGTATGGCAAAAACATGTTTATTCAAACTTTAGAACTATTTACGACAAAACTGCGAAACGAACGTTGGTGACCGCCCGGATAATATTTAAATCCCAAAAATATTCTGTTATGATTAAAATTTTATTTTTAATCAGGTTCGTGTTTAAAAATAAATTAAAACTCTTAAAAACGTTATTTTTCAAGTTTAAGCGTGTACCGCATGTTACTGCTTGACACAGTGCTTCTACTGCAAAACACAGACAACACAGCCAGTCTCGGCAACTGAAATTTATTTCAGTGATATTTTGGCGAGTTTATTTTTATAGAATAATAAAAATAATTTAGAACGCTATAAACTGGGATTTAAACGCTAGATAAAATACCTGATATCCAGTAAATACCTGTTTTTATCTAATTTACCAAACAAACTTACACTTTACCCCCCCCCCCTTCCATTTTCACGGTTACAATATGTGTGGCCCCCACCAAATTTTTGCTAGATCTTGCAAATATTTATTTGATCTTTGTTGGACAAGTGTAAGTGCATGCTATCCTCCATATCTCTTCATATCCTTCAAATCTCTACATATAATCGTTCCTAGATCACAATCTTACCAAGATCACTCAATATCCTCACTCTCTCTCCCTCCTAAAACCGTAACCCCCACCTTCATCACCATCTTCATCTTTTGCAACCTTGTTCTTGATAATCAAGCTCCATTTCAAGCTAAATTCAAGTGGTTGTGAAAACCCAAAGGTGTTTCCAAGGTGCTTTCAAGTGATTTCAAGCTCCATATCATCAAAACCTCATCCAACAACTTACTTGAATCTTGAAGGTATAACATTTATGTTTAAATCATACTCTTGATTCTTGGTTGTTCTTGATGATTTGAAGTTTCTCTTGAATCTTGGAATTCTCACAAACTTGAAATTTAAAATGAAATGGGTCTTGATACAAATAAAAATGGTGATGTTTATGTGTGTATATAACCGTATACATATATATATGTGTGTATGAGCCTTGAAGTTTGATTTCTTGATAAGTACTTGTTTAAGTTGTTACATGTTCTTGAATTATAGTTAAAATGCAAGTGTTGGATGATTTGTGTAAGATATGATAAATGTTCAAACACATCAGCAAATAAACATGAATACGTTGCATACTTGATGCATCTAAACTCATATGAAATGTTGATGATATGATAGTATGCTTTAGACACTTGTACATGAGGATACATGTTGATTTAAAGCTCAAGAAGTGATAAAAAATGGTTATATGACCAAAATGTTTTAGAACAGATTATAAACACTAAAAATAACATTATTTGGTATCTTACAATGGCATGAAACTTTGACATAGGTTTGATAGCTTTGCATGTTGTACATATAGCTTAAAAATTGGTAAAATATGTGAAATTTGCATGATTTATGTGCTTTATGTGAGACCTGCACTATCATGAGTATAACCACTATTTTATTCAGTAAATAACATGGGTTATGTTAAAATATCAAGTTGTTTCGATTTGGGATGGTTCGGGTAACGTTTGATGCAAAACTATGCGGTAAAACGGTTAAAAATCGGCTTTTCGGAGGATTTTTATAAAACTGTTTTAGATCAGTAACCAAACTGATATTTTTGCTATAAAAATAAGTATTTTAACTTATATTAAGTTTACTTGGTGTTTGGTTAGTCATACGTGACTTCCGACGGCTAAAAATGTTACCGAATCGCTAAAATACTTGTTTTTCAATGTACACTAGAATGGGTTGTTCATGGGTAAATTTTATGTGTTACAATGTGCTATGTGTTTTAGAATAGGTGTATGATGATGTGTTTAATGTTAACAATATTATGTGTATTACGCTTGAGTATATATATACAAATACACCAATGTAATAAAAAATAATAACTTTTCGAGAAATCTCAAAGTTATGTGAAAATTCTAAGTATCGGAGAAACTTATGTATTTTTGTGGGTTTTTGATTATTAAATCATTCTTATTTAATTTAGGACGAATAAACAATTTGAGGGATTGTGTTAACATATAAAAACGCACCCAAAGGTGAGTACATAGATCCCCTCTTTTACATGTTTTCGATTGTTTTGGGGTGATTCATATGTATCAAAACGATTTCGATATTTTACGATGATTTCAAAAACGATTATGATGGTTTATATTAAATTAATAACGATTTCGACAATGTGAACGAACTTGTTGGTTGTATTTACATAACGAATGACATTCATTAATTTTGGCCAAACCGACCAGTATTAGGTTATGGTACCATAGGATCCGACAAATCCCGTTATCAGACTGCACCCATGGTTATGTGTGGGTTAGGTGGGTAACGACTGAACCTGATGATTGTTAACTTACCCTTTGGTGGTTTGTTAATACGAGTTGAACGATGGACGAGTTACGAAGGTTTGAATGTTATTAGCGAGACGACCAAAAGTAGTTTTCACAATTAAAACGAGAACGAGTTGAACGAGAACGATTGAACGATACGAGAACGATTGAACGATTTAAACGATTCAACGATTTGGAAACGATATAAACGAGTTAACGATTTTGAAACGATGTCACTTAACGATGTTTTCGAAAGGATATAAACCATACGAGTTATTTTACGAGAATGATATACGATTTGGTTTACTTAAACAAATGTTTTGGGTTAAGATTCATGGCAACGAGATATTTTTTTTTAAAACTATAACCAATTGTTTTAAGTTGGTTAATCATTTTTTTATACAAACATTTTACAAAACAAGGTTTTCTACTATCGAACAACGAAGTTGTACGAGTTATTTTAACATATAAACGAGCCATGAATTTGACACTCACACAAAAACCTATGTGCTCGCCAGCATTTCTTTGCTGACTTTGTTTTTACATATGTTTCAGGTGAAGTTGCTTGATGTTGATTGCTAGGATGCATGAGTCACATAGGATCTAAACGAGGCCTTAGTGACATAATAATAATGATAGCTGATTTATAACTTGCTTGTTCAGTTTCAAAGACAATGTTAATGTTTAATATTTAATAAAACGAAACTCTTTTGTATCCATGGTTTCGAAACAATAATTCTGTTACAACACTCCCAGACGTTTCCGCCACGATTTGTTGTTTTACGTGGTCGGGGTGTGAGAGTTAACACGCTAATATATATATATATATATATATATATATATATATATATATATATATATATATATATATATATATATATATATATATATAGGACAAAGATCCGTTAGGAACCACCCCTTATTGCGAGAACCGCGAGAACCAGTGTGAACACAAACAGTAATTCCTAAAAAAATCTAAAAAACACCCAAAAAATTTTTTTTTTATTTTTTTACTATTTTTTTTGAAAAAATCGCAATATTTTGTTAATAAAAAAAATTTTCAAAAAAAAAAAAAAAAATTCGAGTAACAGTTATCCATGCACATGTGCATATGTATCGTTTCTTTGTCAAATTCCGTAATTCATTACAAATAATAGTCAATTGCACTTTCATTTACACTACCACGTGTAATACACTACTTTTTACGTTAACAATGTTAGAAATGCACATGTGCATTTATATGTATTAACAGGAAATAAGGTGTTTTGGTACACTACTTTCTCTTTCATCTATCATTCCATCCATAATACACAAGCATGCACATGTGCATTTTTGTCATTTCTTTGACAAATTCCGTAATTCATTACACATATTAGACAATTGCACTTTATTTACACTACCATATGTAATACACTACTTTTTACATTACCAATATTAGAAATGCACATGTGCATTTATATGTATCAACATTAAATAAGGTGTTTTGGTACACCACTTTGAATACACTTTCCTTTTTCATCTATCATACCATCCATAATACACTACCATTACCTCATACCATCCATAATACAATACCATTACCTCCTACCATCCATAATACAATACCATTAACAATATTTTCACTTTATTACATGTATGTAAACACCATTTATACCATCCAATCAACATATTACATAAAAAATTGACAACTATAACCAAACCATCAACCACTAGATATAACTAACCAAAAAACATGTATATGGGTCTACTTCTCCATTCAAAATCACAAACTTTTTGTACCAAAATACGTTATATCATGGTTATACCTAATTATGCACATGTGCATTTTGAATATTGGTAATGTAAAAAGTAGTGTATTACTAATGGTATTGTAAATTAAAGTGCAATTGTCTATTCCTGATAATGTATTACCGAATTTGTTGAAGTAATGATACATATGCACATGTGCATGGATAACTGTTACTCGAAAAAAAAAAGTTTTTTTTTTTTTTTTTTATGGTAACGAAATATAGCGATTTTTTAGGTGTGTTCACATTGGTTCTCGCGGTTCTCGCAATAAGAGGTGGTTCTCGCATGATCTTCTCCCTATATATATATATATATATATATATCCTAATGAGATAGAATATTTAAAAACCAGTCCCAAATGGGGACAAACTAAAATTTATCTCTATTAGATAAATTTTAGACGGGTAAGCTCTAAAAGGTTATTATCAATGCATGTATATTCATATATATATATATATGACACACATGCGCATGCATATTATATACATCTTTAGTGACGGCATATGTATAAATATCATATATACATGTATACATACATATTATGCATAAAAAAAATAAAATACATCAACAACAAAAAAGATAATAAAAACAAAAGTTCATACCTTTAACTTTTGATTTGATATAATGAAGAATAAAAGCTAGAATAATTCAATTTCTATCTACAAACAAATAACAAGAAATAATTAATTAATACATATAGATCAAACAATATATGTATATACAAGAATACATATGATATATACCTGTTACTAAAGTAATGTTTGAATAGAATGAATTGAATGAAAAAGTGGCTAGGGTTTGCAGAGAGAAAAAAATAGAGAGATAGGAAGAAAATCTAATAATAATCCGTAGATTTTTTATTAAGAAATATGATAAAAACCCTTTATTTGAGCTAGGTTGTTATGCACGCACAAAAAAAGCTATTTTTTAGCCATAATTTACAACAGCCAAAAAACCATTTTTTTAGCCAAACAACTCAAAAAATGTGCGTGTAAATTTATTTGTGCTAATTTTTGGGCGGTTTATGTATGTAACCGCCTAATATAATATTTTTTGATCTCAGAAAAAACATAATTTGTACTAGTGTTGTTTGGTGGTGATGTTCAGAATCATGTGTTGGCCGACCTAGGTGCTAGTATTAATTTGATGGCATATTTGTTTTATGAAAAACTAGGTGTCACACCCCGATATTTCCACGTATTACCGGTGGGCCCGGTGGGGAGTACCGTGACGTAGTTGATATCATCATAGTCAAACAACACAATTTAATGCACAGCGGAAGCAAAAGATGAATATATTACAAACCGATATAAAGTAATATCAAAATATTACAAACGGAATGTAAAGGATCCACAGGCGGATCAAGTAAAAGATAATTGTATAACAGATTTTAACATCTAAGCTTGCAAGACTCTTTAATGATGCTAGGAATAGCCAGCCTATTCCGTCTAGTACCTGCACTTAGCCTTTTTGGAAAATACGTCAGTTTACACTGGTAAATACAATTAACTGACTCATTTTGAAAACATTTATGAAAAATTGATTTGAATGCACGTGGCACAAAACTTTTTATAACTTGGGATAATTATTTATATATAATCTTGTAAAAGAATTACATGTTTCTTATACGTTCAGTAGCCCGGGTTGACACCGGGTTAAAGATTAATAGACATACCACAGGTATAATGCCCACAAGGTTGATTCCTTTAAGTGGATTACCAGTTTTTACATATGCAGCTGTCAGGTGTATGCCTACACCCCGTCTTTAGGTCGTGGCCATTTTTATGAATGATGCCAAGGATATCCAGGACATGGTCATTAACCCCCCAAAGGTTTTTAAGCAAACAAAACAGATTAAACGGGTCATTTCAATGCATTAACCTTCATACGATTAACAATTCAATGCCCGACCAAGCGGTATTTTATATACCGTACCCCAAGCCCGTATAGGGAAAATAAGTTAAAAGTATTTACCTGAGCAAATTATTCAATTTATCTCAACCGTATTCAATCAGCAAATGCAGATAGCTTTTACTGGGCTCCTAAATCTGGAACGAAGGTTTTTAATAACCTATTAGATTCCTAATGGGTCTTTAATTAAGCCTAAACTTAGACCGGTTAGTTTTAAAGGAAGATATACGGTCCAAAACGCACAATTAAGCGAAGACCGGATTGGAATGTGGTTTAGACCCGACAAGTTTGAAGACTTGTATAATATGGGTAAACTAAACACATTCTGGATTTTGAGATAAAAATGATAAGGTTTGACCCGTTTCGGTTAGTTTATGTAAACTAGTTACATAAACTGCACCGAACACGAATAATGCGTAACGGGTAATCAAATGAGTCATGACAGGTTTCCTAAGTTAATATTCCTTTAATATGTTGTGATATCAGTAAGATACCTTCCATTATGCCCAAAACGAATTTAAACTCAAATTTAACCCCGAAGGGGTATTTTGGTCATTTTAAAGGTCATAAAAGAGTTTATATATTAATCTGAGGTTTAGGTCTGATATAATCAGTAAAAATACTTAATTTAATAAGTTATATCAGTATAGTATTGCACATATGTGAAATTTATCATTTATAACCAAACTATGCACCGAAGGGGCATTTTGGTAATTTCACATAGGCTTTAAAGGTCAAAACTGGAAATCTGAGTTTAAAAATTTTGCTTACTGTTAGAATATAAAAATTTACTAAAAATATCAGTAGGTGTCAAGTCTTATATATTTAAAATAGTTTTAATACATACTATGCGTTTAAAACGCGTAAAAAGGTGGTTTTAAGCGATTTCCGGGTTTTATAATGAAAGCTGATATTTTTATTATTCCAGAAGGTTTAAAATATTTTATTTATCATATAAGACCAGTAGAAAAAGGTTTGGTATCAAAATGATTTGTAAAACTCATTTTATAGGCCAAAAGGGCAAAACCGACAATAACCGAATCAAAGCTAGAACCCTATGTTATGCTCAGCCTAAAAATAAATAAAAATCTTCAAAAATACCAAAATATTATTTTATATCATTGGGTAAAAATTTTGGTATCAAAAATTGGGTTTAGATAGGCTTTATGCTAATTACGCCGTTTAATTAATAAAAAGCTTTCTAATTACGCTATTGAGCATAACTCCTAATCTAGACCTCAAACTGATGTGAAAAATTAAGGACATGTTTATAATTCAGTAACAAAGGTTATTGTCCTTTCACATTTTCAAAATTCTTGTTTTAAGGTAAAAAGGGCATTAGGGTCAACATTTAGGCATTTAACGTAAACATGCAATTAACTAGGATTTCTATGGAACCAAGTTGTATAACTTCAGAGGGTTATACTAACCTATAATATGGTCCTAATGGAATCCTAAGGCATATCTAAATTAAGCTAAATCGGGTCAGAACTGAAAGTCAAAGAAAAAGTCAACTTTTGCGACTTTCGGTTCCGAACCGAGCCTAAACTCAGAATTGTCGGGTTGAACATGCTTAGACATGTTCAATTAATATTTACCAAGTTATTAAAGTGACAAAACTGCTTTTATTGCTTTTATATTATCAGTTATGAATTTTTATTTAAAAACGACTCCTTTGACTTTTATTCTAATAACTTTGACCCGACAATTAACTAAGCAACCGTGGTAATTTGGAGGTGCCCTTTTGAGGGTTTAACACCTACCTAATTACGGTCACGTAGCCATGTTCGCTGCGAACAACGGCTCAACCGTTTAAAAGTCAAAGTGTTTATCGAAAACGCTTGACTTTTCGGCTAAAACGCCAAACAATTTAAACTAAGCACTAAAGGACACTTACAAAGGGTCTAAGCAAGGAGGTTTTGATCCTAAATTCTCTGGTATGAAGTGCAAGGACTCCAACTTAGAGAATTCAGAATCAAGTGTGGGTTTGGCAAGAAATGAAATGGGGTATTTATAGACTTCGGGTGACTGTTAAGATCGTTTCTCGATAAATGAGCCTCAATCTGGACCGTACACATCTTACCCCCTGTTTTTCAATACTATGGGTGCCCAAAGATTGAAGAAATACCATTTGCAAGTGATTAAAACAGCTGGAATAGCTGGGAAATTAGTTTTGCAGCTCTGGCATGCTCACACGGGCCGCGTAAGGTTCAAGGGGAGCTTACGCGGGTCGCCTGAGATCCCTGGTTCAGCAACAAGTTTCTGAAATTGCAGTTTTGGTCCCTGCATGCTTCTAAGCCCCTTTCTGATGCGTTTGAGGCCCGTTAAACCATTTTTAAGGCTCTACAAGGATGCCTAAACATGAGGGACATGAAACATGCTCAAGAACATGTCGGATGTTGGTTCGTTTAGTCGTACGGTCACGTTGTTCGACTAATTACGACGAAACACGAACGGACGCTAAAAACGATCCAAATTACGCGACGAATTGAATTTTATCATGCCGAACACTAAAATAAAATATTTTAATGCTTACATAAATTTTTGGATCTCCGGATATATTCAGAACGTAAGATACGCGCGAAAATGCAAACTTGTGCACTTTTTGACACTTTTAGTCCCTCCTTGACTTAAAAGTTTATTTTTGCGCACCAAACACCTATAAGCCTATATCTAAGCTATGTAAAGGATAATTAGGGCATGTTTAACTTACGATCATATTCCGGAAGGTCCGATACCATACAAATCGACATACTTTTGCAGTTTGACGCAAATAGTCCTTTAATCGCACAAGGTAGCGCGAAATGTCGTTTAATGATATCCAAGCCTTCCAAGGCCCATAATGGGAATTCCCAAGCATGAGTTTAGTTATTGCTACGCTCTTGATCGCTTAATGGTCACCAAAAGGCGTAGATTCAAAAGTTGACGCTTTAGGTCCCTCTAATGCGCAAACTTGCGCATATCATCGTTTAATAGCATCGAAGCCTCATCTAATTCATATTAGGCATTCTTTAGAGTATTATTAAACATCACGATGCTTCGGGTTCACTAAAAGGTCATTCAGAGGTATAATTAAACATATTGACACTTTTAGTCCCTTTAACTTGCAAAGTTGCGCGTAACTTTACTTTTAGGCATAAAAACCTTAGACGGCCAATAATTGGCATTCCCGAGAGTATAATTAAATATCATGAAGCTCCCGGTTTGTTAAAAGGTCACTCAGAGGTAAGAATCAACATGTTGACACTTTTAACCCTTCATTGTGCAATCTTTCCATTAATTACGCAATCGGCTACACTCGCTCAACAAGTGGCTCATTTGTGAACATAAATACTGTGAGAGGTTATTCAGAAACTTATTTTAAGTATGGTAATACTTCCAGTCCTTTCATAATCAAAGTTTTCGATTTTTCGAAAAATTAGTCACTTAAATTCAATGTTTGACTTCATTAGGGTAAATTTATTACACGTGTCACTACATCATTGGGCGTGATTTTACGAGGTGTTACACTAGGCCTTGGTGACCTTAAACCAACTCGCATGACCTTAGGCTTAGGAGACAAAATCGTTAAGTATCCTCGGGAGAATAGTTGAAAATCTGCTCATAAAAGTCGACAAATTTGTTTTCCCGATGGATTTCTTAGTGCTAGATATCGAAGCGGATGAAAATGTGCCTTTAAGTTTAGAACGTCCATTTTTGTGCATTGCGAAAGCCCCCATAGATGTTTTCTTAGGTACTATTACGCTAAGAGCGGGTTAGGAGACGGTAGTCTTTAACGTTAATAAGGTGAGAGGTTCGAGTGCTAATGTGGAGGCAGTAGCGTCAGTTAGGGAGAGTGAAAAAGATGAGAGAGAAGAAAACGGGGGTGAGTGATCCTAGTCTAGAGGAGGTGATAGAACCCAAGTATAGGGATCCACTAGATAGGAGAGTTGAGGAATTAGAGAAAAGAATGGAAAGGTTAGAATCTAAGACAGAAACACTGAAGTGTCGGGATGGATATATCTTGAATACATAGGTTCAAACCGCCCGATGATGAATTAAGTTGTTGTGGGATATGGAAAGATTCGTTTATTCGTAGGTATGATAGTGCTACAGCACGAGAGTTAGGGTACGGAGGTGAGCTGGGTCTACATGATCCTCCGTAAGTATTAAAGAAGTTGAGAAATTAGGGTGAAATTCCCGTTGTAGAGCTTGTAGAGTTTAAGTCATATTCGTATTTTAGGTAGTTTTGTGTTTTCATGTTTTAAGTTGTTTTGTAGGTGATCATGTCCGTGGAGGAGTTAAGAATGCGAAGAAACGAAGTTCCAAGATGGTTTCTAGTAAAAAAATTGTCTTAGAAAGTGTTTTGGACGAGTTGGAAAGAATTTGGAAAATTTTCTAAGGCATGGAGGCAACAAAAGTCAGAAACTTTATGTGAAAATAGGCCCTTCGAGTCACGCGAAGGGTACAGGGTGCTTGGTTCGCGTAGCGCGAAGATAAAAGAATTAAAAATGATTTTTATGCTCATCGCGGCACGCGGAGGAGGTAGATGGAACTCGTCACGTAGCGCGACGAGTGTATTTCCCAGCTGAGTTGTTTTCCGGTTTGACAGTTTCTAGCATATGGTTCTTATCCGGTATGTGTTTATTTGTATTTAGTAGTTTTGAGTCCATCTTTTGTGTCGAGTCGGTATTGCTTTGGTTTTTGCTTGTTTTTGTTTATGCAGGTTTGAATCGTACCACCCATATGCAATCTCCATTCGGGTGATTTTGAAGCTGCTTTTCAAATTTCAAGGAATTTACCAAGTATGCCAGTCAGAGTTGTAGCCGATCGCGAATGAAATGCTATACGATCGAGCTGGATTGGACGAAACTTCGGGAACTTACGCGATTATTTAACCAGCTAAGTCCTTTCCATTTTTGCCCTTAGTATTTTTATTTTTTATTTATTTTAGTCTTTTGAGTTGGTTTCCATCCTACATTGAGGGCAATGTAGAGTTTAAGTGTGGGGATGAGAAACTATCGTTTAGTGTCTAGTTAGTAGATTCTTGAGTCATAAAATTTGAAAAATACAAAAAAATTAAAAAAATCAAAAAACCAAAAAAAATAAAAAAATAGAAAATGTCCTTGTTTAGAAGTTTTGCAAATAAAAACGGAAAATGATAGAAAAGTCGAGCATATTTGGGTTTCAAATAATAATAATATGAGAATAAAGTTAAACTCGTGTCTAGCTTGGGATATGTTTGTAGGCTCGACCCGGTTTCTAGGTTCCTTTGATATTAAATATACCTTAATTGTTAGTCTGCTAGTGGGTTCTCATATAGGAAAAGTAGGAAGCCGAAACCGTCGATAATAGTGTAAGAAATTTCGTAATAAGCTAAAATTGTTAGAATTTTTTATTAAAAGGAAAAAAATAGAATAAGGAGCTAGATTGAGAAAAACGAGGCCTGTGTAATCTTCATTGGGGATGGTGACTCTGACTTAGATTGCCTCTAGGTTAAGTTATAAAAAATATGCGAAAAAATTACCGACGCTCACGTTGTCGCTCTCGGGGATGGTGACTCTAGTTGAGACAGCTTCTGGGTTAGGTATGCAAAATCTAGTGCTCAAAAGAAAAAGAAAAAAAAAGGGAAAATTTGATGTTAAATTCTCTTAATTTTGGTATAAAACGGTTAGGAAAGAATCCAGTGATTCGTTCCTTTTGTTTCATGAGCTTGAGGCGGGATTAGGTGAAACTGCGGCTTCTAGTGTGAGACCTAGGTAGATTGACTGAACGTAAATCTAAATTGCATGATAAGGGCATGGAACTGGGCTTGGGTTTAAGTGGACACGTATATTTGTAATCACGGTTAATACGGGTTTTAATATTTAAAGTAATATAAATTTTGAACCTGGATTTTTGTTTGACTATGATTCCGTTTGCATAGATCTTTTTTGAGGACGAAAAAAGAGTAAGTGTGGGGATATTTGATGTATTGCAAAATACATCTATTTATCATGTATAGTTTGTATTGTTTTCTCTTCGTATTCGTTAGTTTTTATTTATGTTTCATTTATGTTTACGGGCCTTGGTTGATGAAATAAGCTGAAAAGATAGAAAAAAAGAGCTAAATAATGTCAACACCAAGTGCCGAAACGTGGGGAGCTCGACAGTTGAAAAGAAAGAAAAAATGGAAGTTTAATGCCTGTCGCCTGTCGCGACAGGATTGGTTGCAGCTGTCGCGTGTCGCGAAGAACCAAACGTTGACCGGTTGACCATTTAAGCGTCACGTGACGCGGAGCACGGAACAAGACCCCTTTCGCGTGCCGCGAAGGGGTATAATACGCGGACGAGTTTGTTTTGGGCCAAGATTGTTATTTTTATGCATATTTAAACACCTTAAACACAATGTTTTAAATACCGGTATGAACCGGCTGATTATACCGGTTAAACCGGATATCGGACATGGGACCGGTACGATAAAGGCCGGTAAAACCCAAAAACGGTTTGTTTAATGTACCGCCTGTAAATCCGGTTCTATCGGCTCAATCCATTGAACCGGTTTGCATTATCTTAAAATTTAATTTTTTGATTATAATAAAATACGATATTGTTGGTAATTAACCTAGTGCCTTTCATTCCAATATTGCATCGCTATTGAGTCTATTACCCACATCGTCTAATGAAAATTGTTTATAAGTAATAAAAATGTTCTTAAAATACATAACATTTTACAAGAAAATAGTTGTTTTTAGATTAAATCATAATCAGTTATATAAATCTTAATTGAGATTGGATTATTTTTTAGATGAATTTGTATTTTTTGGAATTATAGTGTTGACTAGTAACCCGTTGAATCGCCTGGTACAACCTGATTCAACCGGTTAAACCATTTTAGAGCCTAACCCGATATGAATAAAAAACCGGTTTTAAAACACTGCTTAAACATCCCAAAAAACCCTATTCATGAATTATCATTGATTGGAGACGAAATCAACAGCAAGTTTGGAGCTTTTAGAGCCGTTTTAAGGGGTTGAAGCTGTAGTTCGAAGATTAGGAGCTGAGGCGGTCATCCGGGCAAGATTTCCATTATTCGGGTTTCTCTATCTTTGTTTCTTAGTTTTTAATCATGTCTCTCGCAATTAAAATTACTCTTGTTTTTACGTTTTCACTGACCTTGCTTGGCTAATTCCTGTTACTGCCTAGACTGTGATGATGGATTTATAAGTTTTGATTGTTATTATGTTTAATTAGTTGTTTATTGATTGTTTATAAAAGTAGTCGATTTGTTATTATGGTTTAATATACATGCATGCCTTAAATTGTTTTATTGTCTTTTGTTGTTTCGTATGAATTTTGGTGAATGTCTATATCACGGAATATATTCATACTAGGTTATAAGTTTTGGTGAGTGTCTATATCACGGAATAAATTTATAATCTTTAGGGTTAATCGCGCGATTTACCTTAGAAGTAATAATTCGTAATTTAATAATTTTTAGTGTTTAACTAATTTCAATAGATGTGAGGTGCAAAATTATTGTTAGATCTTCGTCATTAAATTGCTAGGTAGGATATCTGTGAGGAGTCTGAACTAGTTTCCTTAGTGATAGTTGTCTAACGAGTTTAACTGAAATTCCAAACTTATCCTAGGTTTATAACCCGTGAGGGAGTGAATCGTATTAGGGTACTTTTGCAAACCTAGATAACCTGTGAAGGAGTCTAGTAACCGGTAATCATAACAACCTATTTAGAGTTCCATAAGTGTCTCCTTGAGAAGGGTCGATGGTCTTGTTCGGTATCTCGGTAGGTTTAGTATATAAAGATCTCGGTTCCATAATAACTAATAAACATAGTAAAGTCATTACTAAGGGTGGAGGGAGTGGTCAATCACTGGTGAGTGTTTAAATTATTTTCTAGCCAATAATATCATGCCATGTCAAGTCCCCACTCCACTTCCCATTTTGCACTCAATCACTGAAAATGGTCAAACACATGGAGAGTGGTAAAGAATTAAAAAAATATGATTGGTTGAAAGGGGTTGGGACCCACCATTAAACCCCCCCTCTCCTCCTTCCCTTCTCTTCATGCATCGGTGTATACTCATCGCCGAAGCCTCTCCCCGCTCAACGATCCAACACCGGCATCCCTTCCCCGTGCGGCAACCCCACTCCCCGAGACCACTTCCCGAAACCATACCGTCCCCCGTAAAATAAATCAAGAATTCAGTCTAGGCAGTCGTTTCCATCAACTAAGTTAAAACCCAAGTTAATTCATGCTATTAATTTAATTTAATTTAATTTAATTTGCAATTTTAGGATATTTAGACCCCCCTCCCTCCTTAAATATAAAAATGGTTAGTTTCGTGTCCGTGTCAGTCTAGGTCTAGATAGAGTTTAATTAACATAATTAGAGAGTCTCGTGGGTTCGATACTCGGACTTACTTTAGCTATACTGCATTGATCGGTACACTTGCCGGTTGTGTGGTTTAGGTTTAGATCGAGTCTTAGTTTATAAATTTAAAGCTTAGAGTGTCTAATTTAGGTTAATTTAGTTTATTTTTATTTGACCACATTTAGAGGGTGTTTGAGGTTAAGTTTTGAAGGAGATTTTTAGATTATTGAGTTTTGAAATCGTAAATAATCAGTTTTGAGTGTTTAGGTAAAAAAAATTGATTATTTGCGTTTAGAAAATTACAAAACGCAGTTTTCCAAAAGCAGCTCCCCCCTACTGCAACAAAACGCAGTTTTCCAAAAATTGATTATTTGCGTTTAGAAAAGGATTTTCACTTGTTTATTTTTTTAAATATATATTTGCCAAACACTCAAATAGTTGATTATCTGATTATTGTGATATCAAGCAACATAATCAAATACAAACACTATCTTTCAACATCACGTTTTGTTACAGTTAATTATCTTAATTATCTGATTCTGATTATTCAAAACGCATAATCTATTTTCAAAACTCAACCCCAAACACCTTCTTAGCACATCAATGATAGAGATAAAAAAATGTGTTTTTTTTACACATTTATATTTTTATGATGGATTGTTTTATAAAAATTATATTACCAAAAACTACACAAATTATATGTATACATAAGTGTATGTATATATATATAATTTTCATCGCATCTTAAAATTCTAAAATTCGACTTAATCGGTATAACTCGTAGAATTTCTAGAATATAAATTTAAATGTTATGGCTAGATTTATCGCGATATAAAAACTTATTTAGACTAGGGAATCTCAGTGTATTCTTAATAACTATGTCACGAAATATAGTTAGTCTTAGTTTATAAATGGTAAGATTTGTTTATAAATTCGTATAAGAATAAGTATCTATAAATAGCGATATATTATGATACATTCTAATTAGGTTATTTTTCTATTTGTGATATTTAGTATTTTATTTTATATATATTAGGGTGACTGTTCGTCTTTTAAGTTTTTCCAAATCGTGCGGTGCTACACAAGACCAAGCAGGAACGCAACCAGTGAGTCAATTCGATACTCTTTTTTCCCTTTTTGCCATTAACTATTTTTGGGGTGTATTTCGTGTTTTATTCCAAATTTATTTCAAGTTGATATCATGCTTTTCTATGTGTTACTACGTGCCACATGTTAAATTCTATTTTTTATCTATTAGTGCATCTATGTGTTACTCGCTTTGTGTCACAGGTTTCGCATGGATCCACTTGGCTGACCGGTTCCCCATGGCCATATGTCAAACTCGGTATCGCCATCATTGTTTCACATATTCGTCTTTCGGGGCTTGAATCTCTATGTGTCTATAATTACTATTTTTGTTATCTTTGTGTTGCTTATAACATATGTGTTGAAGTCTTGTTATGTTGGAGAACATAGTTTCACATGGGATAATGCATGTTAATATAGAATGTTTTCTTAAATAATAAAACAAAGAAACGTTTTTAAATAAAAACCGAATTTATTCACCAACATGTTTGTTGACCCAAAGCTCTTTTACGCGTGATACAGGTACATAAGGGTGGGCAGATTTTGAGTAGAAGACATGTAGGACTGCCTTAGTAATAAACCAGATATGTTATGTTTCTTTTATTTATTTGAATTTGTAACTTGGTGTTAATATTTGAATTCTATGTTATGTGTGACAATTTGATATTGATGCTTTAACTATTTCAACTTTTTAATAGTTGTTATAGGCTTTGAGCAATCAATCATGCCACGCACCATTCCGCATGGTGTGACATAAGTTGCTCGAATTAAAGAGAATGAAATGCTCGTTAATATGGTGTAATTTTTATAAAAAAAAATATTAACGTATGAAAAAGTTATAGCCGTTTGAAAATTAAGGGAAAATGGATTATGAGTCAACAATATTTGATTTTTGGAAAAATTACAAGTTTTGTCCTTTATCTTTATAGTACTTTACAGGCGGTGTCCTTTTTTTCAAATGTTGACAGGCGGTGTCCTTTATAGGGAATTTTGTTGCAAGTTTTGTCCTTTGAGCCTAACCCAGTTAGATTTTTTTGTTAAATCTGATTACCCAAGGGTATTTTAGTCTTTTTACTTATTTAAAGGACAAAACTTGTAATTTATTCTTTAAATATCTTGTAATTTATTCTTTAAAAAATATTTCAAAAAAAAATTATATACATATATATGTGTATAACAATGAACACAGATATTCAACCCCATTCTGTTTCAATCAGTAAACCATATAAAAGCCACATTACACTTTAGTCATCCCAAAATTAAACCCTAAACCCCAACTTGCTACCATAAACAAAACACTAAAAGTAAGATCATACTATAATGTCATTACCGGTCTGCAATCATAAATCCTAACTACAACTTATAACTTATAACCAATCAATCATGACACATGTCTTGTAACTAGCTAAATAACTTGCTAAACAAGTTTCAAATTAAAATCAGTTATCATCTTGCCTCTTTAAACCTATCAAACAGCACATCAGCATCTTCATCAACATGAACAAGCAACTGAACAATCTTCGCGAAATAATGCAAATAAATCACCAACGCGGTCCCGTGAGCCGCCGCAGCGACCGATCCAACCACCATAAGCACCCAATCAACCCTATCAGCATACACAAACAGTTTCGAAAACGGCACAGCAGCCGGAGGCGGCTCGATCTCCTCCATATCCTCCAATTCCTCCTCCGCTTCAACCGGTACCGCATCGTTACCTACGTCCGCGTACGGCGACGGCGACTCCGGCGGCTCTGACACCTCCGATACCGGCGTTAACGGCTGTACGTGCGGCGGCGACCACCCGAACAGCCCTCTGGACACCATCATGTTGACAAAATTCACAAATTCGCAAATCTGGAACTCAAAACCCTAAATTAGAAGGTGAAACTCACTCAAAACCCTAAAATAACCGTTAACATTGAAATTGAGAGTGAAATGATCGAATCGATGAGGTGAATTGTGGAATTAGTGTACAGTTGAGTGTGAATTTGAGTTGGAGATTTTGTATTTTGTTGATGAATGATGATTTGTGTTGCAGACGATTGGGGGTGTGTGTATGAAGAATGGGTGAACTGGTGAAGACGGTGGTGGTGGTGGCAACATATGGTGGTGATGGTAGGTGAACTGGTGGGGGGATAAATATCTGTGTTCATTGTTATATACATATATATGTATATAATTTTTTTTTGAAATATTTTTTAAAGAATAAATTACAAGATATTTAAAGAATAAATTACAAGTTTTGTCCTTTAAATAAGTAAAAAGACTAAAATACCCTTGAGTAATCAGATTTAACAAAAAAATCTAACTGGGTTAAGCTCAAAGGACAAAACTTGCAACAAAATTCCCTATAAAGGACACCGCCTGTCAACATTTGAAAAAAAGGACACCGCCTGTAAAGTACTATAAAGATAAAGGACAAAACTTGTAATTTTTCCTTGATTTTTCTATTTTACCCTTTTCTCTACTTATACCCTTTTTTTTAATTATATGAATTTTATATTTGAGGACCACTTAATCTCAACCATTGATAGTGCAAATCAAGGGCCAAACTTTTCTCCTACACTTCGTATACTTCTTTACTCTTGTACGATAACCTTTCTCTGTGTTTAAATACCATAATTTATTATTTTCAAAATGTTCTCAACAAGCGTCTTAGGCTATGGGGTATACTTTCACGCCCCTTAACTACACGTAGGCACAACATCACCTACTTGACTCTCTTTCACTTTACCGCACACCAAGGAAATGGTTTAACCCCATTAACGCCCCTTAAAATTAACTAAAATACATATATGTATGTATAGGGTAAGGTTCATGCGATAACCACCTTTATTGAGAGAACCGCGAGAACCAATGTGAACACAACCAAAAATACCTAAAAAAACCTAACCCCATCCCCCAAGCTAAATGCTAAAAACTAACCCCCCCCAAGCTAAAATGCTTAAAAACTAAACCCCCAAAAAACCTAAAAAAATAAAAAAAACACACAATTTTTTTAATATTTTTTACATTAAAATCGCTACTTTTAGTAGCGATTTTTTTTAAAATTTTTTTGCTACTAAAAGTAGTGATTTTTGTATAAAAAAATATTTAAAAAAAATTTTGTGTGTGTTTTTTTAGGTATTTTTTGTTGTGTTCACATTGGTTCTCGCGGTTCTCGCAATAAATGGTGATTGCTAACGGATCCTTGTCATATATATATATAGCATGTTGTTGTGCGTGTGTAAATTTTGTAATGCTTGATTCTCTCCCTCTCTCTCTCTCCTAGTTAACTTATTAACATGTGAAACTTTTAATGCCTTTTAACATCCTTCAAGAGTGGTTTAGCAGGTGTTAACGGATGACAACTAGGATTAACACCTATAGGTGTTAGAGTATACCAGGTGGCCTTAAAACCCATAGAAAATTTCTTTAGTATTCGTTTCAAACGTATTATATAGTAGTATATAAACGTATTATATAGTAGTATACATATAGATATAGCTAAATTAAAATTTCAAGAAAAAATCTCATTAGTGGAAGATGGTTGTAACATTCCAATTTTACAATATAATATTTGAAGATACTTTATTCCACTTAAAAATGACAAATTTTCATCTAAATACGTCGGTGCAAAATTATTTAAAACGTTGACAAATTGACTTAAAAGTGTACAAAAGTCAAAATTGGGTCACCATCACTCAACTCTTGTGTTTAATACCAAATAATTGATCATAAGGGGCCATGTATGTCATTTCTCAAATTCACATCCCATAGAAAATTATGCAAAACATAGGTCAGTTTTAACAAACGAAGAAAAAGCAGAAATATCCTCATGTGTGTGTGTGATCCAACAACCCATAAAGAACCAATAATCGAGTACAAAATCAGAGGCGAAATCAAAGATTTGCTTCTAATTTCAATACCCTTAAGTGAATTGAAGTGATAACAATCGGTAAGTGTTCTTTCAATTATTTCCAAAAACAGAAGCTTTTAATTAGGTTTTGAATAAAGTATGAATTTTGCAGAAATTTGCAGAAATTGGAGTTGTATGTGGTATTGTATAGCTTAGAAACATTGTATATGATTGTTAGAATATGTTGTTAGGTTTAAATTTGATAAAGTAGCTTTATTATGGGTACTGGTGTATTGGTCTTAAGCAAGTTGACCAATTTTGACTTGTGAGTGGAATTTCAAATTTATGAAAGTTTATGTTGTAAAGTTCAGTTCTGTGATAAAAAGTTTCTATCTTTATCAATATTAGTGATATAAATTCTTGTTTGATGTAGATAGAGAAAAGAGTTTATTCATGAATTGGAAGTGGATGTGGATGTCCTGCTGATATAGTTGGATAAGTCGCTAGACGCGATTTCCTTGAGATATGAAGCTAGTTTTCGTACTTCTTGTGTTGGGAAATTTGTGTTTAGTTGCGCCGGATGCTCAAGGTATATGCTCCTTCTTGTGCTTGTGCTTTATAGGTTAATAATTAGCATGTTCAGTAGTTTTGTATGGCGATTCCAATCTGTTTACTAATGAATGGGTCGTATCGGGTTGGGTATATTGCAAAGAGGTCAAATGAGTCGATCTTTGAATATGGCTAAAAGTGGGAACAAGTCAAACGGGCCGTAGATAACCCAAAGTCTATTTTTAATGCATGTAACCACTTAAAGCATAATTTTCAAAGATTCAGTTTAGTATTGCAGTACTATCTTTTTTTTGCAACCATAATTAAGATATTCATTATTTGTAAGGATTTTATGAAAATGGACAAATAAGTGTCGGAAATTCCCCGAATGCGGTTTGTTTCTCCGTTTACTTAAAAATGGCCAACTTTAACCCGAACCTGTGTTGACCCGTTCCCTAAATTTTGACCCTTGAGAATATGAAATGATTTTTTTTTTTTGGCAGGAGATGCTCTCATTGATCTGAGAACCTCACTTAAGGCTTCACCCGATCAGCTCACAGACTGGAACCAGAATCAAGTTAATCCATGCACTTGGTCTAAAGTTACGTGTGATCCCAATAACAATGTTTTGTCCGTGTAAGTGACCGTGATATCCGTTTCCACTTATCTGCAACGTTGTAGATATGTTACTGATTTTAGGGTTTTCTAGTATAATTTTGGATTTGTTTTTACTTGCAGATCTATGTCTTTCATGGGATTCACAGGATCCTTGTCACCAAGAATACAAGCTCTTTCAAAACTTAACATACTGTATGTATAAAATAATCAGAAATTTTTATTTTTTATCATTGTTGGTATAGGAAAATTTGCAAAGAAAGTCATGCTTTCATATCCCAATTTATCAATTTATGGATGTGCGTTAAAGTTGTAGTTCTTCTATCTCAATATTAATGATCCTTTTTTTCAATATGGTAAAGTTATATGTATTGTTTTGATATGCAAATTATGAATATCAAACATGGTATGCTATTTGTAATAATCAAAATACCATAAACTATTTTTGTTTGTATAGAAAGATTGTGTTCTTATTCTTATTTTGAGCTATTGTGTGCCATAATCAGTGACAAGTGTGTTTTGGACGCTAACGTTTATGATTATATGGAATATCTATCATTATAAAGTTGATTTGTAGACTTTATATCACAAGTTTCGAATTTTAACGCACACACTAAAGAAGGACGGCGAATTATAGTTTTATTTCAGCAAATATTTCAAACCGTGACACCCACAAAATAGTTAAGTATATTTAAAGAAGAAGAAAAGCACACTTAACATGGTACACAAATATAATTTAAAAAATTCACAATTAGAAGCAGGACAATAAAGAAATATATTAATTTGGGTCAATGAAAATGTAGTTTATGTTCTTGCATGGAACTTGATTTTCATTGTATGTTAACTACAAGTTTTTAGTGTGTGTCAATTGACCTTTAATTTGTCCTTCAGTTCTTTGCAAGGGAATCAAATAACAGGGGGAATACCTGAAGACTACGGGAACCTGACTAGCTTGACGATGTTGGATCTCGAAAATAATCGTTTAACTGGACCGATACCATCTTCACTGGGAAATTTAAAAAATCTACAATTTTTGTAAGTAACGAATTATTTTCACACTATTTGTCTTTTTATCTTTTTTCTTAATTTTTAGTATATTGAATAGAATTAAAAAAAAAAACCTGTAACTAAAAAAATTCAAAGTATGCTTTAAATACATGTTAGATGGCTTTTGAGTTTTGCCCCTTTTGGTGTGTTTCATTTTTTCATAGAAACGGCGTGCAATTGCCACCTTATTACTGTAATAAGAAATGTGGTAGGATCTTAGAAATAGTGTGGCGGCGCTAACATGCACCGCCACGTGTCACAATCTCATCGGTCCATGATTTCAATTTTTTTTTTGTAATCTCAGATTTTTCCGGCCAGGTTTTCTTTGCCAGTCTGAGTTGTTTTCGTCTTGTTTTTGTTTTACGATTTTCTCGGTTTTCGTCGTCATTTGCTTACTACCCGCACCCGCAACACGGGTTTTGCCCCCACTTTCTAAAAACTTAAAAAATCTTTAAAAAAATCACTTTGACCCACTCAACTTTATAATACGTTTCAGTATAAGTTTGAGTTTGTCTACGCTTTATGCCGGATCGTGGTATAAGTTCGCGTTTGTCTTTGCCTGCGTTTTATGTCACGTGGCGGTATAAATTCACGTGTTTTATTCTAAGTTTTACCGGTTTTGATCGTCGTTTGCTTGCTACTTAGCACGGTTTAACTGGTTAAACACTTGTTACAGATAATATGTAGCATGCCATTAAAAATATTTACTTGTACAATGTGTTATTTTTCCTTTTTAATTGTATACGTAGGTTATTGAGCCAAAACAATCTCGAAGGGCCTATCCCAGACTCACTATCAAGTCTACCGAACTTGACTAGCATGTAAGTAATCGAAATATGTGTTTACGTTTATTTTTGCCGGTGTCATTACTCATTGTAACGTTTTGTGTGTAGTTTACTAGGTTCCAACAACCTGAGTGGTCAAATACCTGATCATTTATTTCAGGTCTCTAAATTCAAGTACGTGTATATGAATTTACGGAAAGTATCCATAATATTTACATGTTCATGACGTTTAACATTGATTGCTTATTACAGCTTTACAGGGAACAAATTGAACTGTGGCGTTAATAATACCCACCCTTGCGCTTCTAGTTCCGAAGGTACGTTGATTCAAGCCTCTTTTATACTGTAATGTATAATAAAGGTGACCATTTCGACCTTTTAATGGGTATACGGGTCAAATTTGGTTATACTTTTCTCGAGTGGGTCAATTCTGAAGAATCTATATCTATATCTCCACTATATAATAAAGAAAATCTTTGAGGGCACGTATCACTTTCTGGTGCCTCCTCACCCTTATTTTCCTGCATCTCTCTCCTATTAATAATTAAATAATAATATTAAATTATAATTTTCACTTTTCTCTCTTATATATTTAATATTTATTTTCAACTATTTCATCTATTTTTTCTGCTTATTAGTAATTATTAAATGTTTAATTGATCCAACTCTGTTAATACACGGGTTTCTAACCTAGTTAGCTAATATGGAAACGGGTCGAAAGTCACCCACAATGTATTCAAAATGCATAAAACCTCCTAAACTGTTTTATTTAAAAATTAGACTATCATGGTAAGAACATAATAATCAAACCATACCAATTACCAAACATATTCGATAAATTACTTACTTATAATACTCAAGGTAAAAAGGAAAAAAAATGTTAGCGGGTTGACCGTTACCTGACCCACCCTTTCTTTATATATCCGGCGACTTTAATTTTTTTGTAATGTTTTAGATGCTTCGAAGAAATCAAAGGCAGGGATTTTAATCGGGGTGATTGCCGGAGTCCTCGTTCTTCTTTTGCTTGGATGCTTGATGTTGTTTTTGTGGAGGGGTAGGCACAAAGGCTACAAGCGTGAAGTCTTCGTTGACGTGCCAGGTGTCCTTGCTTCTCAACTTTTTATATTTCATAAATCGAATATTTTACCGATTGTTACACACCATATACCTATTTAAGTTTACACTTTTCCTAATTCATGAAAGTTATTTTAGAGATAGGCAGATAGCATGTTAAATTACTCATGTGATTGTTTAGGGGAAGTTGACCGAAGAATAGCGTTTGGTCAACTGAAGCGTTTTGCATGGAGGGAACTACAGGTTGCTACAGATAACTTCAGTGAGAGAAATGTGCTCGGACAAGGTGGCTTCGGGAAGGTTTATAAAGGAGTTCTCGGGGACAACACAAAAGTCGCGGTGAAACGGTTAACCGATTACGAGAGTCCAGGTGGCGATGCAGCATTCCAACGTGAAGTAGAGATGATAAGTGTTGCTGTACATAGGAATCTCTTACGTCTCATCGGCTTTTGCACCACACCCACCGAACGTTTGTTGGTCTACCCCTACATGCACAACTTAAGTGTCGCCTATCGCCTAAGAGGTACTCTACTTCTACTTTAAGAGTTATTATATGAATAGAGTAAGATGCCATTTTCGTCCCTGAGGTTTGGCTACTTTTGCAACTTTCGTCCAAAGGTTTGTTTTTCCACATCTGGATCCAAAAAGTTTGAAATCTTGCCATTTTCATCCAACTCGTTAACTCCATCCATTTTTCTCTATTAAATGAGGGGCATTTCTGTCTTTTCAGACATTTTTACTAAAATAAAAAACACTATAAGAAATAAAGATCCACCTCTGTTGACATTCTCCCCATCCAAACCCTTTACTCATCACAAAAATGTCTAAAAAGACGAAAATACCGCTGACATAATGTTAAAAACTGGACGGAGTTAACAAGTTGGATGAAAATGGCAAGATTTTAAACCTTTTGGATCTAGATGCAAAAAAAAAAAAAAAAAAACATTGGGACGGAAGTCGCAAAAGTAGCCAAACCTTAGGGACGAAAATGGCATTTTGCTCAAATGAATATATCCTTCAAACAAAGAACCCTAATATATTCTAACAAAATATCTCTTTAATTTTTTTTTATATTATTTGATTTTGACAGAACTTAAACCTGGAGAGGCGGTTTTGGACTGGGCCACAAGGAAGCGGGTGGCTTTAGGGACCGCGCGTGGACTCGAATATCTTCACGAACATTGCAACCCGAAAATTATTCATAGGGACGTTAAGGCGGCTAATGTATTGCTTGATGAAGATTTTGAAGCTGTTGTAGGTGACTTCGGGTTAGCGAAGTTGGTCGATGTCAGAAAGACTAATGTGACAACCCAAGTTCGTGGGACAATGGGTCACATAGCTCCGGAATATCTGTCTACAGGAAAGTCATCCGAAAGGACTGATATTTTCGGATACGGGATCATGCTTCTAGAAATTGTAACGGGACAACGGGCCATAGATTTTTCACGTCTTGAAGAAGAAGATGATGTCTTGCTTCTTGACCATGTAAGATGGGTGACATTTTTAGTTGGCTAAACGGGAGGGTCTAAACAAGCCACGTTTAAATGCAAACCAAACACCAACTCTTCATATAAAAATTTTCCACTTTTAAGCGTAATAATATAAAATAAAACGATTGGATATACTTTCGACCCACTTGACCTGTGTAGTTTATAGATCTGTTTTTCACTTGTTTGACCGGTTGCCATTATGCAATCCCGGTTAAACGGGTTTCAACTTGAGATTGGCACTAGAAATGGTAAAATGGGCAGGTTGAAAGTAAAACACTTTTTTGCCAAAAAAATCTTAGTTTTTTTTTTTTTTTTTTTGGAAAATTAGATTTTAATAATCCCAACTTTGACATATTGGCCGGCGACAAATCAACAATCCCAGCTAAAGAAATGTTTTGTGACAGTCCCAACTTTTAACCTATTTTTCCTGAGCGATCCCATAGTAAATAAAAGTTAACCCAGTTAGTTTTTGCTGACATGGCAAAAAGTAAGAGTTTTGCTGATGTGGACTGCTTATGTGGCAAATAAGTCAAAGTTTTGATGACATGGATTGCTTATGTGGCAAAGTTTTGATGACGTGTATTGCTTATAAGGTTAAAAGTTGGGACTGTCACAACATTTCTTTAGTTGGGACTGTTGCCGGCCAATATGTTAAAGTTGGGATTATTAAAATCCAATTTTCCATTTTTTTTTTTTTGAAGTAAAAACAAGTATTTGTTAGTATATTAATTGGAGGTTATATTCATTGAGACACACTTTGGGATACCTTTTACTCTTTTAGGTATTTCTTTTCTTTTACTCCATAATCGGGTTGTAAGCAAATGGGTTGAAGTTTCCACCTCTAATAGTTGATTATATTTTGTGCATGTATGAAGGTGAAAAAACTCGAAAGGGAGAAACGGTTGGATGCTATCGTGGACCGCAATCTGAATAAGAGGTACAACATGGAAGAAGTGGAGATGATGATTAAAGTAGCATTATTGTGTACACAAGGGTCACCGGAGGACCGACCCGCGATGTCAGAGGTGGTGCGAATGCTTGAAGGTGAAGGTCTTGCCGAACGCTGGGAAGAATGGCAGAATGTTGAGGTTACGTGTAGGCAAGAGTATGACCGCTTGCAAAGACGATTCGACTGGGGTGAAGACTCTATTTACAATCAAGATGCTATTGAGTTATCTGGTGGGAGATAATTACCGTCTTAGTGGATACTTGTTATCGTGTTGTGTATTAGAATTTCTGTGTTAATTGCTTGTACAAATTATGGTTTTTATGATGGTTTTATTGTGTTTTTTGTTGTCTACTTATGTATGTGAAAGGAAGCATGTTTGTCTTTTTTGCTTGTACAACTTTGGAAATCTTGAAGGTTGCAAATAGTTAAATACATATAACAATTTTGGAGGGAATTGTTGTGTTATATACAAATCAAGGCCAATGGTCCTCTACTCCTCTTGAAGAATAACACAAATCTATAAGCAAACATTGTACCTTGGAAACGTGAAGTAGGCAAAGTTTTAACCTCCGCTCGTATTTTAAAGCCAGCAAATCATTGCATTTATTTATGTTTACACCAAGCCCTAACCTATTCTGCTGAATTTACACTGAATATTGTATTTTACGCCTAATCTGTCAAATTTACATTGAATTCTATCCATTACACCTAATCCTAACCTAACTTCTTCGTAATTTTCACTTTCACTAAATACTGTGTTTTACGCCTAATTATGTCGGGTGTAAATTTACACTGAATTCAATGTTTTACACCTAACCCTAACCTAAATTCTGCGCAATTTCACTGAATACTTGATGTTTTACACCTAACATAACTTCTGCGTAATTTCATTGAATACTTTGTTCTAAGTCTAATTTTGCCGAATTTACATTGAATTTTATGTTTTACGCCTAACCCTAACCTAACTTCTGTGTAATTTCACTTAATACTACGTTTTACGCCTAATCTGCCGAATTTATACCGAATTCTAATATTTTGCGCCTAACCCTAACCGAACTTCTGCCTATATTACACCGAATCCTGAGTTTTACGTCCAACCTTAACTTAATTTTCTGTCAAATTTGTAGAGATCCGAAAGACGCCATCAGACCCCATAAGGCTCATAGCTTTTTTTCCTTTTTCATTATTCATTTTACCTCACTGTGTTCCAGAGTTTACTAATGGAAGGAAAGGAAAGGAAACAAAAAGAAAGTAAAAATATTTTGTGTTCCACAGTTTCATTTAAGGAAGGAAAAGAAAGGAAAATAAAACATGTCGTGTTCCCGAGTTTCATTTAAGGAAGGAAATGAAAGGAAAACTAGGCTAAATTCTTTAATTTTTCTTTCCTTCCGATTTGGGAGGAAACGGTGAGGAAGATATCTTTTTCTTTCCTTTCTCGTCCTTTCCTTTCTCACTTTTGCTTTCTATTCTTATCCCTCGTTAAGTTAACTCGGGAACAGACACACATCTATAAAAGTCCTCACTTTTACCATTTTTCATTCTTCATATATTCACAGTAAAAACCTTTCTTTGTTTTCCCCCTTTCATATTCATTTTACCTTTACTCCACCATATCTTTACCAACACCAATTTTCATTCTTCACATGTGTAAAAACCTTATTTTGTTTTTGCCTTTTTTATTATTTATTAGATCATCTATCATAACTAGAGGGTAGTCAATTGTAATATTCTAGTTTATATATAGGGATTCTATGTACGTGATATTCAATCAATCAATTACAATAATATATTTCACGTTCTGGCTTGGTATCAGAGCCAAGGCTGCCGTAACCCTACCCTGCCATCTGCGCTGCCCTAGCAGCCTCCTTCAACTTCCGGCTTCAATCAACAATGGCGCTACTTGCTGCTATCAACTCTACTGAAAAACATGCCCACAACTCTCACAAATTCCCTTTCACCCTAAACCCTAACAATTTCGGGTACTGGAAAGCCATGATTCAGCCTTTCCTTGTCACAAATAATTTGTTTGGGTATGTAGATGGTACAATTTCTTGTCCATCAAAAACGATTACCTCAGAATCTACAACCAAAGACAACCCTAACTATGCCATCTGGACTGCCAACGATGCCCACGTCAGAATGGTCATCATATCCACTATTTCTGAGTCATCTTTTCAACACGTACAAGGAACGACTTCCAGGGATTTATGGCTCGCTTTGGAACGGGCCTATGCACCCAACAACTCGTCACGGGAGTACACGTTGAAGACAAAACTCTTAAAGATTGAGATGAAGGGCGATGAGACTCCGATTGCCTATCTTAGTCGTGCCCAAGAATACGCGACTGATTTGGCAAATATTGGGGAACCTTTCAAAGATAAGGATCTTGTCATGCTTGTTCTTTCAGGACTTAGAGAAGAGTATAATGGTTTAAAGTCAAATCTTCTTGCTCGTTCTCCACCAGTTATGTTCAATGAACTACACGGCCTCCTTAGCGATCATGATTTTATGATCAACAAAAACACTTCTGTCCATACAGGTTCCTCAGTTCCTCAAGCCTTTGCTGCAACAACTGGAGACTCTCTTTCACGTTCCACTTCTGCCCATCCAGGTTTAACAACTACCAGCCCCATTGTGTCTCAATTACAACAGCTTATGTCTCAATTAGGGCTTCAAATCAGCCCCATTGCCTCTAGCAGCCCTCAAACTCAGGCATTCTTTGCTGCCCGTCCACCATCTAGTAATCGTGGCAACCGACGTGGACGTGGAAACTCACGTGGCAGCTACAACAGGGATCGAGACAGTGGTGGAACAAACCGCACTCAACAATTTGCATGGGCTTCAACTCAGAACACTGTGTATGGGCACTGTAACATATGCGGAATTGGTCATATCCCTTCACAGTGCCCAAATCAGCCGCACTCGAGTACTAGACAGAATCAAGCTAATTATGCTGCTAACTATGCAAATTTTTCAGAAACAGGTTCATCATCAGGTGCAACATGGCATCCTGATACAGGAGCAAACGGCCACGCCACCCCGGATTTAGCAAGTCTTGATAACTCCGAAGTCTATTACGGTAACGATGCTCTTCATGTTGGCGATGGTAAAGCTCTACCTATTTTTCATATTGGTTCATCTAAAATTTTCTCACCACATAAAACTTTTAACCTCTCCAATATACTTCATGTCCCAGATATTAAAAAGAATCTCTTGTCTGTCCAACGTTTTTGCTTTGATAATGATGTTTTCTTTGAGTTTCACTCCTCTTTTTTTGTTGTGAAGGACGAACGTACAGGCACCACTCTACTCACGGGTCCAAGTAATAATGGGCTCTACTCCATTCGTCTTCCACAACTCAAATCTCTCCAAAAGACTGCATTCACCGCCACCCGAGCATCTTCCACTATTTGGCATCAACGTTTAGGACATCCGCATCATCGTGTTTTTCATTCCATTGTTTCTAATTTTACTTTACCAGTTTCTACAAAACTAGTTTCATCTTTATGTACTTCATGTCAATTGGGCAAATCTTCTAAACTCTCTTTGCATGAATCTAATTTTCGTAGTAAACATATTTTGGATTTGATATATTGTGATGTTTGGGGGCCGGCACCGACTCGTTCGGCTGATGGTCATCGATTCTTTATGTTGTGTGTTGACCATTACTCACGATATATGTGGTTATACCCTTTAGCTCAAAAGTCTGATGTCTATAGTACATTTAAAACATTTGTCACTATGGTAGAACGCCAATTTTCAACCAAATTAAAAAGCGTTCAAACCGATTGGGGAGGCGAATTTCGCAACTTAACTCCATTCTTTACCTCCCTTGGGATAATTCATCGACGATCGTGCCCACACACTAGCGAACAAAACGGTGTTGTCGAGCGTCGACATCGTCATGTTGTGGAGACGGGACTTACTCTTCTTGCTCAGGCCAGCCTTCCACAACGCTTTTGGCACTTTGCCTTTGAAACGGCTGTATATCTTATCAATCGCTTACCTTCCCGTGTGTCTTCCAACAAAACACCATTTGAACATGTTTTCAAAAGACGCCCTGATTATCAATTTCTTCGTGTTTTTGGGTGCCAATGCTTCCCGTATCTTCGTCCCTACAATCGACACAAAATGGATTTTCGGTCCACCCCGTGTGTCTTCCTTGGCTATAGTCCACTTCATCACGGTTATCGCTGTTTGGACTTGGCTACCGATAGAGTCTACATCGCTCGTCATGTCCGGTTTAATGAAGAGTTTTTCCCATTTCAATCACCTACTCCCGCCCCCTCTATCGATCCCTCTGAACCTTACATATCTTCCTTTCCAGCCTCATTTCCTTCGTCCATTCCTACACAACCTACCCCTCCATCATCACCACCAACCACTCCACCTTCAACCCCTCCAACAACTCCTACACCATCTAACCCTAATCCGTCACCCCCACCAACTACCCAACCACCCCCACCACCTACCCCGCCACCCTCACCACGCTCAACAGTTCCTACTCCACCACCCCCACCACCTTACCGCTCGCGGCCAGCCAACTTACGTCCAAATCCAAAACGTACAACTCCTTATGACCCATCTGCCTATCATGCTTCCGTCTCTCCTAGCACATCCACCGAACCCGTCTCCTTTACCGTCGCTAACAAAATTCCTGAGTGGCGTCAAGCCATGGCTGAGGAGTTTGATGCACTTGTTAAGAACGGGACTTGGTCGTTAGTACCTTATGTTAATAACACTAATATTATTGATTGTAAGTGGGTTTACAGGCTCAAGAAGGACCCACAAGGCAAGATAATTCGCTATAAGGCTCGTCTTGTTGCCAAGGGCTTTCGGCAGCAGCCGGGTATTGATTATCATGAAACTTTTAGCCCGGTAATCAAATCAACAACTATTCGTGTTGTACTGTCATTGGCTGTCACCAACAAATGGTCCCTTCGACAGTTAGATGTCCAAAACGCCTTTTTGCACGGTGATCTACAAGAAACAGTGTATCTTCGCCAACCACCAGGCTTTGTAGATCCCGCTCGGCCGGATCATGTGTGTCTTCTACACAAGTCATTGTATGGGCTCAAACAAGCCCCAAGAGCTTGGTTTCATCGTTTATCCACCACACTTCAGCAACTTGGTTTCCATGGCTCCAAAACAGATCCATCCTTGTTTATTCTACAGTATGGTGGGGTTCTTGTCTATGTTCTGGTTTACGTTGACGACATTATTGTAACAGGAAATGATGATACTGCCATCACCAAGATTATTCATCAGCTCAGTTCCACTTTTGCTGTCAAAGATCTCGGTATGTTAAACTATTTTCTTGGGATTGAAGTTGTTCCTCACGGTAAAAACATTTTGTTGTCCCAACGTAAATACATTCTGGAACTTCTTCAGAAATTTGGTCTCTCGAAGTGCAAATCCGTGAGCTCTCCTATGAGCACATCTCAACTATTGGCTCTTAAGGACAGCTCACTGCTTGCTGATCCCTCCAAATATCGACAACTAGTTGGTGCACTCCAATATGTTACTCTCTCAAGACCGGACATCACGTTTGCTGTCAATAAGGTTTGTCAATATATGCATGCCCCAACTGAGAACCATTGGGCTGCTGTGAAACGTATTATGCGTTATTTAAAGGGCACTTCTGATTATGGTCTCTTTATACGTCATGATTCTGGTGCTACCTTGCATGCTTTCACTGATGTTCATTGGCAAGACACCGTCATTCCTTCTCTTGAAGCGTATTCGGATGCTGATTGGGCCGGCTGTTCCGATGATCGCCGATCCACGGGAGGATTTGCCATATATTTGGGATCCAATCTGATCTCCTGGACAGCTCGTAAACAACGAACAGTTTCTCGCTCGTCAACTGAATCAGAGTATAAAGCTCTTGCCGATACAGTTTCTGAACTAACCTGGTTGGAAGCTCTTCTCCATGAGCTCGGTGTTAAAAGCAAAAGCTCACCCACTCTATGGTGTGATAACCTTGGTGCCACGTACTTGTCTGCTAATCCGGTGTTTCATGCTCGAACTAAGCATGTTGAAGTCGACTTTCACTTTGTTCGGGAAAAGGTAGCACAAGGAAAACTAAAGGTTCAATTTATCAGCACAAATGATCAAATCGCTGACATCTTCACAAAGCCTCTCTCATCACAACGGTTTCTGTTTTTGAGATCCAAGCTTCAGGTCGTTCCCCGCCCTTAGCTTGCGGGGGAATATTAGATCATCTATCATAACTAGAGGGTAGTCAATTGTAATATTCTAGTTTATATATAGGGATTCTATGTACGTGATATTCAATCAATCAATTACAATAATATATTTCACGTTCTGGCTTTATTCATTTTACATCTACATGCCCATATATCTATCGAATTAACCATTTCACTGTTCCAACATTTGACATTTGTACTAATCTTTCTTTCTAATTTATTGATTTGGATAGAAAATCAGGTATAAACATTAAACAACCTCAATTATCTCCTCAGGTTGCGCTTACTCGTCGATGAGTTGAGCTCTTCGGTCCCAAATTTCCTCTATGATGCAAACGTTTGAAAACCACACATACAACCAAAGAAAGACATTTGTGTTCATCAGATACAAAAAAGATAATCATGACATCATCTATACTTGTTTGGTATGCCACAATTATGTATGGATACAGATACATCTAGTCGTGTTCTAGATTATGCACAAGATAAAATTCAAAAATTTAGAGGTGCTTCAGGTTGACCAATTCGATGTCAAATATGATAATCCCCAAGGTAGAGCCTTCTCCATTCGCAAGGCGTGTAGGATTGAAAATGGTAGTGAACAGCCTTTGCCTGTCAAAAAACTGTCAACCAAAAGGATATGATTACATGTCTTGTAAGTTATAACGCACGAAGATGGGTCCCACAAAATGAAACCGGAGAAAACAACTGATCATTTGATAGTTTGGAGAGCTTACGTTTGGTGGAACGGGCTCCTGATCCATGTTTTGATATCCTTGGGATGGCGGGATGATGACACGACGAATGCCTCCCACTTTCATTGATCTAACAGCTGCTTGGATCCCCGCTATTACCTGGACTAAGTTAAAAAATGGAACACAATGTTCTCATCCTGATCCTGGATCATAGAGCACTAAACACAACTATACACAATAATCAGTTTTGATATATGGCTAACCTATATCTTCTTTTGATTATCCTTTTTATGTTTTTTTGATTTTGATACTAACTGCATAGTGCACAGTTCAAACATCCTTTATTTTACCTATAAATTCCTTATACATATAGTTTATCACACACACAACTTTAACTAAGGTAGTGATTAAACCACTTACCTTGGTTGAACCAAGAACGAAAACAAATGGAATTGGTTCACCGGTTTCATCTTTGTGGTCGTATGTTGAATCAAAGCGCCATCCTTGCTTCGCAGCTAACCGACCATAGTAGTGAATGGCAACCTGCACAGATGCAAATGCACACATATATATATGAACAAGACAGGCTATATGAAATACACCAAAATACATTTTCAGTATTCCTTTAAAACAAGTTATTTATTATGAATGTACATATAAACGTACCTCAGATCTTTAGTATATTCTGTATCATTTTCTTAAACTAAGATTGATACACTCAACAACACTAGAAACATATGCAAAAGTTTTATATCTTTTTCACCAAATCATAATTACTATTACTATTACTATTAGGCCGGATGGTGTGGGTTGGGGCCCCCTTCCACATCAGCTTGTTAGTGCCCGGCACACCACCCTGGAGGCGCCAAAGGTGGGTTTGTGAGTAGCTTGGGTTGGCAGGGTTGACACAGGGGCGGATCTACCCTTCAAGAAGGGGTAACGTTGGCAGGGTTGACACAGGGGCGGATCTACCCTTCAAGAAGGGGTAACCTCCGTTACCCCTTGACGCTCCGATGGTAGTGTAAATTTTGAAAAAATTCAATGTTTTTTCGAGTTCATTACCCCTTTTCTTTGAAACGTTACCCCTATAATAATTTTCTAGATCCGCCACTCGTTGACCACCAATCAAAAGCCTCCATTTGGAGGGGTGGCGCCAACCCACACCCCACAGTTTTACTATTACTATTACTAATACTACAGTTTTAGTGTTCATCCCTTATCCCTATCATATCTTGCCACATCTCATTTAGATTTTTACTTTTTATTTTTTAATAATAATTCATCTATCATTTAATTTGATTTTTCTCTAATACCATGCGTTTGTTAACTTTAAAAAATATCCAAATACGCAATTGCGTTTAAATTTTTTCGTCAACATTTTGATATAATTTTTACTGGAAACCGAATTGTGCTCAAAATAAAGTATTTTTTTAATCTTAAACTATACCGAGTCCCGGCGTCTTACCATTACCAATGCTATACCAAAACCATACCAAACCGATACTGACCAAACAACATCGTCACAAGTACCAGCACCATACTGCTACCATTGTTGTACTAATACCAAACCGATACCGACCAAACAACATAGTTACCAGTACCGGCATTCATTTTTATAGTTTCGGTTTCAATACAAGTCGGTTTAGGTATTTTTCAGTATTTTCGCACTAATTAACACAAAGAAATTAAAACTAGGTTGGTTATCTACTTCTCTGTTGTTAACAAAGAGTAACTAAATTCTCTATACAGATTGAATAAATTGAAAAACAGAGTGAGCGAGAATCAAAACCTGATCGCCATTAACCGGAGAATCACCATCACCATCACCAAGGCGAAGATCCAGCGCCTTAACACCTCCAGATTCAGGAAGTTGGAAAAATCGAGGAGTATCGATGGAAGCTTCTGAGGAACGAACGGAGGAGTTGCAAACCAAAATCGGAACTGAAAACGTTGCGGTTGCGAGCAGGGATAAAGCTCGTCTGGTAACTGTAGTGGTTGGGAGATGAGGGTTGTTGTAACAGAAGGTTACGTTGTGAGGAACACGGAGAGTTGAGGTAGACGCGCCGTAGCTTAGCATCTTCCTCGCGTGACTGTGTGGTTGTTAAGGGTGGATTCTGGTTGTTCTTCAGTTCAGTTTTTATTTTACATAAGTTTTTCATCTTTAAAAATTGGCAAATTGGATTCAGACAAAATTCCAGAAATCAACCGTTATACTCAAACTGCACTACTTCGTACATTTTACTATGAAATCGGCAAAAACCAACCTTTATGTTTATGTTTTGCTACAGGTTCAACCTTTACCACTAACCTTTAGTCACATGTGAGGGTATTATGGTCTTTTCCCAAACCTTTTATTTAATATATTATTTTAAATCAAGCAAGTAATATCAAATCAATGAGATTTGTTTATTCGATTGTATGATTACCAACACTCAAGAGGACTGATCCCTCTAATATCCAAGTTCTCGACCTTAATTTTCTCTTGTTCTGCTTTTATTTTCTCCTATTCTTGAAGGACCACTGGTTTTCCTAAATTTCAGGAAGGCCTTCACATTATATGAAGGATCTTTAAATCCATTGTTAAGTGGAAGCTCTTCTTCCAACACCGGTTGTCCCTGTAAATTGCAGCTGCACAGAAACAATCGTTCAAGCAAGAAGTTCTACAGGTTTCTTCATTCTGGTGACTTCCATAGATTCCAGCGATCTCCATTGATTCCAACAATCCTTTCAATTTGTTACGTATCTTATTTATTTTAGTTTTATTACTATTGTTAAGTCAAGGGATTAGGATGTTATTTTGGTTTAGTTTGGGGGGTGTCTTATGTAAGTTTCTTATTTATTTATTTGGGTCATGTATGAAATGGAAATCAAGCCAGAATTTGAGTCAAATTTCCTTCTATCTCTTAGCTTTCTTCTTCCCCAAGGTTTTAACCCTATCAAGGGTATCAGAGCCGTTCCGATCTCCGGTCGGAATTACTTTCGATTACCATGACTAACACTCGCAATCAAGAAATTGACAGTACTCTCAAGGAACATGGCAAGGCAATCTCAAATCTCCAAGAAACCCTAGCCACCATGTTGAAACAACAAGAACAGTCGATGAAACAACAAGAAGAGATCTTACGAGCACTCAAGGAGCATTCAAGCGGTGGCAGTTTTAGCGGCGGCGGAGGCGGCTTCAGCGGCGGCGGAGGCGGCCCTAATAAGGGCCTGTTTAGCGATGATTCGCGGACGGGTACTCGGCCTATGCGGGTCGGGAAGGTTGAGTTTCCTCGGTTTTCAGGTGAAGATGTGGAGGATGGGCTGCAACCCGAAGATGTCAAAATAACACCTCCGGTTAACGCTTCAAAACTTCCCTTGCTTCCAGATCCAACAGGAGTCCCTGGGCCACCAGCTTATAAACCAGCAACTATTAACGCGAAGCGCTTGTCAGGTGAGGAACTAGAGTTAAAAAAGTCAAAAGGAGAATGCTTTTGGTGCACTGAAAAGTTCGTTCCAGGACACAAGTGCAAAAAGAAACAACTTTTTGTGATTAACGTGGAAGGCGATGAGGAAACTGAACAATACGACAATGGTTAAGGATTGAATTGAAGAGCTTACTTTTTGAGGGCAAAAAGTAGGTTAAGGGGGGAGTATTGTTATGTATCTTATTTATTTTAGTTTTATTACTATTGTTAAGTCAAGGGATTAGGATGTTATTTTGGTTTAGTTTGGGGGGTGTCTTATGTAAGTTTCTTATTTATTTATTTGGGTCACGTATGGAATGGAAATCAAGCCAGAATTTGAGTCAAATTTCCTTCTATCTCTTAGCTTTCTTCTTCCCCAAGGTTTTAACCCTATCACAATTTCTCTTCTAATCTTTCTTCTACTTCGTTTCTCTCCAGTGACTTTGTGACTAAACACCCTATTCCGGCAAAACACCTAATTCTCCGGTCATTTTCTCCGGTGACCTAATTTTTCATCTTTCTTCGTTGTCAGTTTTTCGTCTCTGTGTATCTCATACTCTGATCTCTATTCTTTTTTCTTTCAATTACCCCACATAGCAAGAGTTAGTGATAATTCTTCATCTAACACATCCAGTTCATCAAATTCTTCCCAAAATTTACTAAATATCACTCAATTAGTATCAATTAAACTTGTTGACACAAATTTTCTCAAACGGAAACACCAGATCTTGACTATTTTAAGAACTCTTGGACTTCTGCAATTTCTCAATTAAGAACTACTGATTCCTTCTGTCGGATCTGAGCAAAGAAATATATGGGACAAAACTGATAGATACGTATTGGACTTCATAACTGCCACTATTTCGTCTTCATTGTTGTACTTAACACAAGATACAACTTGTTATCAAAATTATGGAGAAAGATAGAAGATTCGTTTGACCAGACGTGTAAATTTGGTGAAAATCATTGTAGTGGTGGTAGCTATGCGGCTCACATGGATGATTATAAAATTATTAGTTGATTTTGGCCGGAGATTCTGTTTCATTGATTTTAGCCAGGTGAAGATGGTTTAAAATAATTTTTTTTGTTTGATTTAAAATAATATATTAAATAAAAGGTTTGGGAAAAGACCATAATACCCTCACATGCAAAGCATGTGAGGTAAGTTAACTGAGTTTTTTGATGAGATTAGTGGTAAAGGTTGAACCCAAGCAAAACATGAACATAAATGTTGGTTTTTGCCGATTTCATAGTGAATGTATGAAGTGCAGTTTGAGTATAACATAAAGATTGATTTCTGCAATTTTGTCTTGGATTTAATCAGAACTAGCTCTTTTTTAGAGCACTATTTTGAGCTCTATTTAATCGACTTGTATCCTTGTTCTGATCAAAAGTCAGAAAACATCCGTTTGTAATTTGGAAAAAAAACTTAATTCCGTTATGTATTTTAATGGCGGATTATTTTACAAAATGAAAAAGTTCAGACCACTGTGAGTAAATAATTGAGTTGAACTTATTATCGGCAAAAAAAGAGTCAGTTTTGATTATTTAAATCCAATTTGACTTAAAAATTCAAGAGTATATATGACTAATTTAAAAAGAAAAAAAAACATTTGAGAGGTTCTAGAATGTTGTTCGAAACCTTACAATATTATTTTCAGAAAAAAAAAAATGTCAAAATGATCCCTGAGTTTATGACAATTTTGTCACTTCAGTTAAAAATGAAATATTTTGTATCTAGGTCTCTAAGGTTTCATTTTTTTGCCATTTTCATCCAATTTGGCAACCGGGTTAAAATTTTCTGTTAACTTCTCCCTTTTTTGTCATTTTTCTCGTTTAATTAAAATATATTATGGCATAAAATGACGATTATACCTTTTATTTAAAAGAGGAAAACAATAGAAAAAGAGAGAAGTTAACAGAAAATTCTAACTAATTTGTCAATTGGATGAAAGTGGCAACTGTAACAACCCGACTTTTCGGATCGTTACCTATCGTTTTCATTTCATTCGTAAATACTTGTACTCTTGGGATTCGATTAACGATACGGGTTAAACTACATTTTTGACGCATTTTTAAACGTATATTACAACACTTATACAAAATGCAGTTATCACATTTAAACGCTATTCTATAACGCTTACTACTTAAACGCATTTTATCACTTTATTTCATCGCTAATTTAGACTAAACGCTATCACAACGCCAACGCAAACTCGAAACGCAGTGATTAGTAGTAATGTTATGATGTGTGTTCTTATGTGCTTTACTTGTGTGTGCTTTATATATATTTTGGATGATACTCGCAACGCTATCACAATGCAAACTCAGCGCAAACGCAACGCTATTCGCGCCACTCGATTATCACAATGAAACGCAACGCAACGCTTAACAAACGAACCAAAGTTGGAAAAACTAACTCGCGCAACTCGGCCGTCCAAATGGCCTTCTGTCCGAATGGACATCCGCCCGGATGACCATCCGTCCGGACGACCATCCGACCGGATGGAGCCATCCGAACGCTGCTCACTCGCCACCACCTTAACCCTCTCCCTCACTCTATAAATACCGCCGTACACCCTCATTCTCTGATGTTGACACTCTCATTCGCTCCCCAAGACTTTGTCACGATTCAAGGCCATCTTGTAAGCATTTCTCCTCAAATCTTGTACAATCTTCATCTCTAATCACTTTTTCTCGAAATCATCTGGTTTGGACCTCTTGAAGATGGATTCCACTCAGTTTGCTTAGGTAAACTGTTGAGGAGCTCCATTTCATGGAGATTGGTTCTAAATCTAAAGGATTTCACACTTTTTAACTTAACCACAACAAGATTTAAACACTTTCTCATCTATTTTCAACTTTTCTCCAATTTTTCACACATTATTGATGGAATCTGGACCAAATCGGACTCTCGACTCGTTCCTTAGTCGAAAGCTGGCTTGAAAACGGATTTCCACCAAAGAGATGGACCGATTAACGGGTTGAACATGAATATTCATCAAGAACAGCTCGTCTGACCGAATGGGCGAGACCATCCGAACGACTGAACTAGAATTGATATGTTCCGTTGTTTGACACGCTGTCACGCCGTCTCCATTAACTCAAAACTTTTACTTAGAAGACTTTCAAAATTTTACAAAACCTCAACTACAGATCACCCGTCGAATGGCCATCCGTCCGGATGACCTGACACAGACAATCCCCATTGTTTAAACGTTCTCAACTAAGCTTCAAATTTTAACGGTTTCACAAACAAACAAACAGACACAACCTATTCGAATGGCAATCCGTTCGAATGGCCATCCGCTCGGATGACCATCGGTCCGGATGACCATCCGTCCGAATAGATTGTTTAACACTTAAACCGCTCGACACACTGGTTACACTATGCTCGAAGACTTATGCTTCTGTTTACATGCACATGCTAACTTAACGCGCTCCCTTCAATCCAATCCCGCTTGTGTTTACTCGTTAAACACACACTGTGAGTATACTCAAACCCTTTTTCGCTTAATGCACTTTTGGATGTTACATACGTTCTCTATCAAAACACAACACTTAAAAGCTTTACACACGCTAACCGCTCCCGCATGCTATACGTGATTTGTTGAATGCTTGTTACTATGCTTATACAGTGTTACACTAGACCGCCTCTAGCAACGATAGTACTATAGTTTGGACTCAGCACCTGTCGTGGACAGGGGTTGCTAGGGATCACATTACTTTACTTCACGTGTTCGTAGTGGTGAACATGTGTCCCGCATACTCTACATAGCAGTCGCGTGGTTAAGTTGTAATCATTGTTTGATAGTTATATGCTTCGCCCGTTACGTGTTACATGTTGGTTATGTGTAAACGCTTTTACTACTATATGCTATGTGAACTTGTGTACTCACCTTTACTTTATGTATTGACTTTTATTTATCGTATGTGACGGGTTGATGGAATGTTATGCTGAAATCAAGATAGGCAGTCTAGAAACTCATCTAATAGAAATCTAGGTTGTCGGACTTGTTTTCCTTTTGAGAACTCGCTATCTGTAATAACTCTGTGTTGAATATTTGTTCGTTGGTATGGGACAATGAATGTTAAAAATATTGGTAATGGATAGTTGTTATGGATTCTCTTGAGCAATCTGGTTTGCCTAGTGTCGCGCCCAAATGTTTCCGCCATCAGTTGGGGTGAGACAGATTGGTATCAGAGCCATAACTATAGGGAATTAGGTTGAGTCGTATAGAACGGACCTAGTCTATAGTCTAAGTACCAACATACCATTCATACGAACCCACTTGGGGTTTCGTACGAACCTACATGCTAACTCTCGATCCAACTCGGGAAGGTTGTCTTTGTGCGAAAAATAATGCATGGGGTGAGCCAAACTTTCCTTAAGGCTAACACTCTCTCCAATTTAATACATAAAATCTTTCCTAAGGTTGAAAACTACATTTTCCTTTCCTAAGGCTAACACAATACACACATTTTCGAAAACACTCGCATAACACAAACGAGAGATTGCGTCGAGAATAGGTGTGAAAACCAAGAAATCTCGATAAGATCACCCACTCCGCGTACTTTTACTCTCACACGAGAACCTTTCGTTGAGTTAGGAGTGATATCCACACCTCGACGAGAATCTCCATTTCTCTATCTCGTGGTTGTTCAACCATACTTAGGAACGAAGTTGTTAAGTTAGGGGTGAAACCCGCATCTTAATAGCCTGTTCCACTCCCTATTTTGATTTTCGAAGATCTCACCAAAGTCGTGACTGTTGCAATGACTCGAGTCACGTAGTAGCTGGAAGGATGAGTGCCGATTGCTGTAGTACAGCGAAAGCACAGTCTATTAGGCCAAAGCGTGTACTCGAACTGTTGTGAATAGTTGAATCACTTTGGGTAGTCGATGTCTAACACCCAAGACATTCTATGTTATTTTAAGCCTGCAGTCATTGACTTTATGCATTATCGATTTTATGTTTGAATTTACGATTTTGGTTTTGATTTACGCTTCTCGCTCCGCCAAACGTGCACAACTCGTACAACCCCTTAATCTACAACACTAACTAATTGTGCAACAACAAAACACGCAACGCTCCTATGCTCTTATACTCTCATACGCTACAGTTTTTGCTGATGTACACTATACTTATCGCTTACGCTACTCGCTCTCTCTCGCAACGCTCGCAACTCTCAACCGCGCTACGCGAACTTTGAGACGTAGGTGAATACGTGCAAAATATGCAGGTGAATACGTGAAAAATATGTGCTTATGTGGATTATGTGCTCCTATGTGCTTATGTGTATACGTGCTTATGTGGTTTACGTACCTACGTGACTGTATGCTTATGTGCCGACGTGTTCCTATGCTTTACCTAATAATAATAACAAGTATGTTGGTTAAACGCTAAACTTTTCAAAACATAACCCAATATGATCGAATCTCGTATAATTCATATGACGACGTCTGCTGCAGAATCTGCACTCGACAATGTCGTCATTTGGATCTCACACGCACCGCGCTGCTCGACGAAACCATGCTGACAAGCGTATTGCTTCACTCGTGGCCAAGGAAATGGCCAAAGTCATACCTCAGATTCTCAGTGAAATCAACGAGGTCAGCAGCAAATCTTCTGTCGAGTCAAAGAGCGACGTACCTAAAGCTCCTTTCAGCTTTAAACAATTCTAGGCCTGCGGTCCTGCAAACTTCACTGGTGAAGATGGGCCCAGTGCTATATTCCAATGGTTTGACTCAATCGAGGTCACCTTCAGGCAAAGCGGATGCCCAGAAGATCTCCGCATTGTGAATGCTACTGGAGTCTTCCAGTCCAGGGCGCTGGATTGGTCGACAGCTGAGCGCAACAGACGCGGGAATGATGCAGCTTATGGCCTCTCCTGGGAAGAACTCAGGGAGCTTATGATGAAGGAGTTTTGTCCTCCTCATGAAGTCCAGAAGCTGGAGAATGAATTCTGGCACATCAAGCAGGAAGGAGGTGACAACGCTGGTCTCACCTCTCGCTTCAAACAGCTGAGTATTATTTGTCCCAGTCAGGTGGCCACGCCTGATATGACAAACAAGAAATACATTCGAGCTCTCCCCGATTGTGTAGCTGACTTTGTTCAGGCAGCTAAACCCGCTACTATTGAGAAAACCTACCAACTCGCCGCTAAGATCAACGATAAATGAGTCTTAGTTGGGTATTTCAAAATCTCAACCAAGAGTCTCAATCAAGCAACCGCAACACCCAACACCGACAGTGAAGCAACTCAAGGTTCAAAGTCTTCACGTCAGAATCACAAGCGAAAGAATAACAACAACAAGAACTTTGCGACTACCACCACAGCACCACACAATGCAATCTCTGCACCACCCAACAATCAGAATCATCAAGTTGCTGTTACCAACGCACTGCCTGCAAAGCGTGCGTATATTGGTGCTCACCCTCTGTGCCATACTTACACCTATCATCACCCAGCAGGGGTGAACTGTCGATTCTATGCAAACTGCAACATCTATGGGCACTTTTCTGCTCACTGTCGTTCAGGCCCCCGTCAGCAAGCTGCTTGTCGCAACCCCCGACCCCTACCCCGAGAGCGGTGTCGCGAGATCCAGATTAGTGGTATCGGTGTTAATTAGTTTGACAGCGAAAATTTACCTCAGGACCGTAGTTAGGAAATAGTTTATCAGAGTTAAAACACCACACTTTTATAAATAATAATACATGGGAAAAAAACCAAAGTTTCCATTGTAATAAGTTTATAGGGATAAACCCTATTTTATTAAAATAAAACTTCATTCTTTATTCAGGTAACTTTTATAGCCACTTTTCCAAGCCTTTAGTGCTCTCCAGCTGGCTTCTATTTGGCTTTCACATTTTGTTACCTGAAACGCGTTTTAAAAAGATTTTGTCAGCAAGAAATACCGGTGAGTGCATCCTAGTTTAATCAAAATAAACTTTTATCATTGTACAGTATTGAGAGCGATTACAATGTTTATATCTACCCAATTACCACCCACGGTACTGTCAATCCTGACTTGTGGTCATGCTACTACTCACTGTGTAGTAACAAGTAATGTATACAAAACCCTAACATACCGACAGTAATTGTAGAATACATAGACTCAATCACTGTTTAAAACAATTGAGGCTTTGGTAGAACAGTTGGGTAGAAAAAGAGAATGACTCACAAAAAGGTTTACAAAAATAAGATGTACTCACATTGCTGTTTTAGATAATACTACTGCTTTCTGGTGACTTCCTGGTTATAATCTATTAAAATTAAACAATGCGCACGTGTTAGTAAGATAACCCAATTTACATTAGCTATACTCCCAAGACAGAACTCCAACGACTGAGTCAGGCAGAGCCTTGACATGCGTTACGAAGCTCTAGATCAATCGAGCAGAGTAACTAATACGTAACCGGGGGTTATAATACTTACAACGAGGCAGAGTTTCGTAAATTAGGGGTGTACTACTAGAAAGAAACGGAGATATAGAAAAACAAAAATTTCGAAATTCGATCGAAATGGTGCAGGAGATCAAGTCCCAGGCCAGGCTTTATATACCCAAAATTGGACTCTCCCTCGTGTCGCGATAGGATCCCATGATCCTTCCGCGTGTCGCCTGGGAGGTCTATTTTTCCTAGGCCTGCCTTGTTGTGCTTCTAGCCCTATGGTATCGACGTCTTCTGGTTTTGACACGTATAGGAACTTTCGCGTGTCGTGGAAGGTTTAGGGGTACCCCTATGACCCCCCCAAACCCAAAATCCTGATTTTCCGTTCGGGTCGCGTCGTACATGTTTTGGGGTCTCAATTAAGGTTCCTTGTAATGTGTTTTTGAGTGTTGTTACATCCTCCCCACCTTATTTTAAATCTCGTCCTCGAGATTCACTGAAATAGGTGTGGATACTTCTTTTGCATTTCTTACTCGAGTTCCCAAGTGTACTCTGGTCCTCTCTTGGAATCCCATTTTACTTTGACTCGAACTAATCTCTTGTGTTTGAGGTTCTTGATCTTTCTGTCTTCAATCGGTATTGGTTTCTCTACAAATTTGAGTTTCTCATTTACCTCTGTGTCCTTAAGAGGTACCATTAATGATTCATTTGCTAAACATTTCTTGAGATTACATACATGAAATACAACATGTATTCCTGCCATTTCCTCTGGCAGTTGTAGCTGGTAAGCTACGGGTCCTATTCTTCTAATAATCTCAAAAGGTCCAACATACCTAGGGCTTAGCTTTCCCCTTTTTATGAATCTGACCACTCCTTTCCATGGAGAAACTTTTAACAATACCTTATCTCCTACTTGAAATTCCAATGGTTTTTGCCTGTTATCAGCATAACTCATTTGATGATCTCGTGCTGTTTTTAATCTTTCCTTGACTTGAATAATGTTGTTCGTTGTTTCTTGTACTATCGCTGGTCCAGACAGTTGTTTTTCTCTAATTTCTACCCAACAGACTGGAGTTCAACACTTTCGTCCATAAAATGCTTCAAATGGTGCAACATTGATACTGGTATGATAGCTGTTATTGTAGGAAAATTCTATTAATGGCAAATGATCATCCCAATTTCCTCCGAAATCAATTACACAAGCTCTAAGCATATCCTCCAGTGTTTGAATTGTCCTTTCACTTTGTCCGTCCGTTTGAGGATGATAAGTTGTGCTTAGATTTAACTTGGTTCCCATTGCTTTCTGGAAACTAGTCCAAAAAAGAGAAGTAAAACGACTATCTCTATCAGAAACAATAGTTAAAGGAATTCCATGTAATGAAACTATTTCATTTACATATTTGACTAATTGTTCCATACTGAAAGTTTCATTCATTGGTAAGAAATAAGCATATTTGGTTAATCTATCTACAATCACCCAGATTGTGTCGTTACCTTTTCGTGTCTTGGGTAATTTAGTAACAAATTCCATTGTTATCAATTCCCAATTTCCATATTGGCATTTCTGCTGCAACAAACCTGAGGGTTTCTAATGTTCAGCTTTAACCTGTGAACAGGTTAGACATTTGGCGACATAGGATTCTATATCCTTTTTCATTCCTATCCACCATAAATTTTTTCTTAAGTCTTGATACGTTTTATCACTACCAGGATGTATCGTGTACTTAGACTTATGGGCTTCTTCTAAAATTCGGTGGCGTAGGTTTCCTTGTTTGGGTATCAAGATTCTTTTCTTATGGAATCTCCAAATTCTGTATGTTCCTTGTTCTAATTCCTTAATCATTCCTTTTAATTTTCTCTGTATCGTTCTTGATTACTGTTTCCTGCATTTTTCTAATTTGCTCATTTAAATCTATCTACAGATTTAATTTGAGAGAACGCACTCGTCTTGGATTCTCATGATACTTTCGACTTAAAGCATCGGCTACTACATTAGCCTTTCCTGCAAGATACTGGATATTACAATCATAATCACTGAGAACCTCCATCCAGCGTCGTTGTCTCATATTTAACTCCCTTTTCGCAAAAACATATCTTAGACTCTTATGATCGGTGAAAACAGTAAACTTGCTTCCATAAAGATAATGTCTCCAAATTTTAAGGGCAAAAATTATGGCTCCTAACTCTAAATCAGGGGTTGTATAATTCTCTTCATGATTCTTAAGTTGTCTAGAGGCATAGGCTATAACCTTTTGACGTTGCATCAATACACATCCATAACCTAACTTAGAAGCATCACAATAGACTGTAAAGTCTTCAGTTCCTTCTGGTAACGCGAGTATGGGTGTGTTGGTTAACTTTTGCTTAAGAATCCTAAAAGCTTCCTCCTATTTTGGTCCCCATTCAAACTTAATTGATTTGCAGGTCAATTTCGTTAAGGGAATGTCTATTCTAGAAAAATCTTGAATAAAACGTCTATAATAACCTGCTAGTCCAAGAAAACTTCTCACCTCCGTCGGTGATTCAGGGACTTTCCATTTAGTAATTGCCTTGATCTTTGTGGGATCCACATGAATTCCTTCATGATTAACCAGGTGTCCAAGGAATTGCACTTCCTCTAACCACCATTCGCATTTTGAAAATTTAGCGTAAAGCTTTTCTTTTCTCAAAAAATTCAGAAGTATAAACAAATGCTCTGCATGATCCTCTTTACTCTTAGAGTAAATAAGAATATCTATAAAGACAATTCTGAATTTATCCAGATATGGTTTACATATTCTGTTCATCATGTCCATAAATGCGGCTGGGGCATTGGTTAAACCAAATGGCATGACTGTAAATTCATAATAACCATACCTTGTTCTGAAAGCAGTTTTAGGAATGTCCTCTTCCTGTACTTTCAATTGATGATATCCTGAACGTAAATTGATCTTTGAAAAGAATCGAGCTCCTTGAAGTTGATCGAACAGATCATCGATTCTCGGTAGCGGGTACCGATTTTTAATCGTAACCTTGTTCAATTCTCGGTAATCAATGAACATGCGCATCGATCCATCCTTCTTTTTGACAAACAAGATTGGTGCTCCCCATGGTGATGAACTAGGCTGTATGAAACCTTTCTCCAGAAGTTCGTCCAACTGTTTCTTCAGTTCCTGCAGCTCCGCTGGTGCTAAACGGTAAGGTGCCTTGGCAATCGGTGTTGTCCCTGGTATTAGGTGAATTCTGAATTCAACATCTCTATCTGGCGGTAATCCAGGTAAATCTTCTGGAAAAACATCTGAGAATTTAGATACTACGGGAATATCTTTTAATTCTTTTCTTTTAGTGTTAATGATTACGAAAATCATATACACTAGTGATCCTTTCCTTGCATAGCTTGCTGTTTTCATTACGGAGACGAATTTTGTGGACTTGGATGGCTTATCTCCTTTAGTTGTGATATTGTCACCCTTTGGTGAACTTACTTGGATTGACTTTTGATCACATAGAATACTGGCGTGATTGGCTAATAACCAGTCTATTCCTAATACGATATCAAATCTAGCCAGATTCATTGGATAAAGGTTAGCAATAAAACTATGGTTTAAAATTTCTATTCTTGCTCCCTGCAATATTTCAGTAATCTTAATGGATTCTCCGTTTTCTGTTTCTGCCAGACATTCTTGTTGAAGTTTAGTTAATGGTTGATTGAGAAATTTGCAGAACGAAGTATTAACAAAACTTTGGTTTGCACCTGAGTCAAATAATACTTTAGCAAAAATATCATTAACTAGAAACGTACCGGCAATCACATCCGGAATCATCTTGGCTTCTTCAGCTGTCAGAACAAATGCTCTAGCATTCTTAGTAGTCTTGCTGTTTGTTGCTGGAGCTAGTTTCGGACAGTTCGGTTTGATATGTCCAGTCTCTCCACAGTTGAAACATAGCTTATTGCTGGGTTTCTTCCTGCAGTCTTCTTCCTTGTGTCCAGATATTTTGTAGAAGTTGCAGTATGTGGAACATCTTCCCGAATGTTTCTTCTTACAGTAGTGCAGAAGTAGAACCTCTACTTTTACCACGGTAGTTATTTCCATAACGAAATTCTTGGGTAAGTCTTTGGGCTAGGTTCTTTCTCTAGTTTTCTTCTTGTGTACGTACCAATTCATCAGTCAAGGTATTGGCTAATTCTACTGCTTCTTCTAAGGTTTGTGGTCTAGCTGCCTTGACTACGTGTCTGATTTCACTAATTAATCCCCAGATGTAACGGGAGATTAATACTGGTTCTGGTGAGGCTAAGGTTGGCACTATTCTAGCATATTCGAAGAATATGGTAGTGTAACCCTTGCAGTCTATTCCAGTCATTTTAAGATTTAAGAACTTATTAGCAATTTGTTCTTTTTCATGAGGAGGACAAAATTTCCTTTCGACTATGTCCTTGAAGTCAGTCCATTCCATATTATAAATTTCATCACTTCCTCTAGACTGGAGAATAGTATTCCACCATTCTAAGGCTGCATTCTTAAAAAGATTAGAAGCAAACATGATCTTATCTTCATCTGCACATTTACTTATTTTTAAGACTGCCTCTGTCTTTTCTATCCAACGTAAAGCTGCAATGGCTCCTTCATTGCCAGAGAATTCTATTGGTTTGCAAGACCATAATTCCTTGTATGAACAACCATATGACATGGTTCTTCTTCTTTTTGGAATAGGCAATTGGCGTAGCGGTCCATTATTCACACTGTGACTGGGTTCAGTGTGTTGACATTTACTTCCACTTATGGTTTTATTATTTTCTGCTTCTTCAACAGTCTTGATAATATATGACATAGCATCTATAATTCCTTGTGCTACTATATGTTGAATGGCACTGTTATCTACTTGGTTTCCATTATTTCCATTATTCTGGTTTTTCTGATTTACTTCGTTGTCCATCTGGATTTACAAACATTTATCAGGTATTAATATCACAGAATAAGATTTAATACAAACAATCAGGCAAACAAATTGATCAAAAACGTCGTACATTGCGACTTTTACTCTTTTCGTATATATATATATATATATATATATATATTACAGTCTAAGCCTGGAATTTAAACACACTACTAGTTATGCATCCGTAGATATTAGATTATTGTTTTTTTAATTGTTTCTTTTTTTCAAACTACGCACACACACACACACACACATATATATAGGGTCAGGATTTAGAGAGAACGGTGAAAAGTGTGAGAACAGTGAGAACGATTTTGGTGGTGACATGTGGCATTGATGCTAAATTACACTAAGGGGTAATATTGTCAAAAAAACCCACTCACATGAACTGGGTGTTCAAATAAAACGCCATAAAAACACCCAATTCAGAAAAACGCCATGAAAAATACCCAGTTAAAAACGCCATAAAACTCCCAGTTCAGAAAAACGCCATGAAAAAACTCAGTTGAAAATGCCATAAAACACTCAGTTCAGAAAAACGCCATGAAAATACCTAGTTAAAACGCCATAAAAACACCTAGTTCAGAAAACATTGTTAGAAATGTTGGCTTAGAAAACAAATGCAGTATGCAAGCAATGCAGAATAGAGCAGCAGCATATGCTCTATTGTTTGATGCGCTAATCAGATAATAGATGCTCTAGTACTAGATGCTCTAATAGATGCCCTAGTCTATAAAACGCCATAAAACACTTAGTTCAGAAAAACGCCATAAAACCCAGTTAATTTTTTTTTCGAAAAGTATATCAATAGTATACTCGTTGGAAAGATAAAAAACGCTGAGTTTTATGGTGTATTTTTTTTTGAAAAATAATCACGTATAAAAAAGTTATTATCGTTTAAATATGATGGGGGAAAATGGCATGTGGTTAGCATGTGCACATTTGCTTGGATCTTCCTATTTTACCCCTCCTGGTAGTTCCAAGGCCCCTATTATTTACAAAAATGCCACCGCATCAATCTAAGACACAAACCACTAAGATCTTGTGGCTGAGAATCGTTCTCACCGTTCTCACACTTTGAGGCGTTCTCTCCTGATCCTGTTCCTATATATATATATATATATATATTAGGGGTTGTTCCTCCAGAACTGCATTTCTCGCTCGTCATACTTCCACATGAGCTTTTCTCCTATCTGTCTTATCCTCTCTCCTCCTTCTACTAGTTCCTCACCATATATACGGAGTTCCTGCACATTCTCTTCACTCATGGGTGGTCGTGGTGTTGGTACTGGGTCAGGGTACTGAGGTATCGGTTCTCCATATGGGTACGGGTTGTTTAATATTTCTTGAACATACTGATCGTTATCCCAATATGGATCTAACGGACTAAGGTTGGTATACTGTGCTATGGGATTTGGTATTGGTTCTTCCTGTGGATAGAGCTCCCGATAATCCCTATGGTCATCTTCCCTCGGATCATACGCTAGAGGATTAGGTGCTGGGATTCTAGGTATTTCGTCAGGGTTAAATGCTGGTATGGGAAATTGGTTTCCTGGGTTAAGTTCTATCTCCATTGGTTGGGTTGGAAATAGTGGCAGTGGTTGTGGTTCCATCATCTGATCAAGGTTTGGATCTGCTGCAGTGGTGGCTAGCATATGAAAGTCTGCCAACTGTCTATTAACTATTTCCTGGGTTTGGGCATTTACTTCCCTATTGGCTTTTGCTAACGCTCTTTGCTGTTGTAACTTTATCATCCTCTTTCGCCTCTCATGTGCTCCCCTACTGAACCATCCTCTCTTTTTTGAAGGGAACGGTTCTTCGGATTGCGCCTTAAAGATGAAAATTCCCTCTTCCGTATCAGCTGAATACCCCGAAGGAGTAGGCTGTGATGAGGTTCCTTCACTCTTGGGAGAACTTTCTAGATGACGGTAGGCGTCAGATGTACCTTGCTCACTCATACTGTAAACTAACAGATTGTCAAATAACATAAAACAATAATATACATATTTACACATAATCACATAGATTATTTCCTAACACAACTGATAAACTCTTGGTGTCAGCAGAACACGTCTGTGGCTTAAATCAGTGGCTGTAGCTCTGATACCACTCTCTGTCGCAACCCACGACCCCTACCCCGGGAGCGGTGCCGCGAGATCCAGATTAGTGGTATCGGTGTTAATTAATTTGACAGTGAAATTTACATCAGGACTGGAGTTAGGAAATAGTTTATCAGAGTTAAACACCACACTTTTATAAATAATAATACATGGGAAAAAACCCAAGTCTCCATTGTAATAAGTTGATAGGGATAAACCCTATTTTATTGAAATAAAACTTCATTCTTTATTCAGGTAACTTTTATAGCCACTTTTCCAAGCCTTCAGTGCTCTCCAGCTGGCTTCTACTTGGCTTTTACATTTTGTTACCTGAAACGCGTTTTAATACTTACAACGAGGCAGAGTTTCGTAAATTAGGGGTGTACTACTAGAAAGAAACGGGGATATAGAGAAACAGAAATTTCGAAATTCGATCGAAATGGTGCAGGAGATCAAGTCCCAGGCCAGGCTTTATATACCCAAAATTGGACTCTCCCGCGTGTCGCGACAGGATCCCATGATCCTTTCGCGTGTCACATGGGAGCTCTATTTTTCCTAGGCCTGCCTTGCTGTGTTTCTTGCCCTGTGGTGTCGAAGTCTTCTGGTTTTGACACGTATAGGAACCTTTTGCGTGTCGCGGAAGGTTTAGGGGTACCCCCCATGCCCCCCAAACCCTAAATCCTGATTTTCGTTTCGGGCCGTGTCGTACACGTTTTGGGGTCTCAATTAAGGTTCCTTGTAATGTGTTTTTGAGTGTTGTTACATCCTCCCTACCTTATTTTAAATCTCGTCCTCGAGATTCACTGAAATAGGTGTGGATACTTCTTTTGCATTTCTGACTCGAGTTCCCAAGTTTACTTTGGTCCTCTCTTGGAATCCCATTTTACTTTGACTAGAACTAATCTCTTGTGTTTGAGGTTCTTGATCTTTCTGTCTTCAATCTGTCGTTGTTTCTCTACAAATTTGAGTTTCTCAATTACCTCTACGTCCTTAAGAGGTACCATTAATGATTCATCTGCTAAACATTTCTTGAGATTACATACATGAAATACAACATGTATTCCTGCCATTTCCTCTGGCAGTTGTAGCTGGTAAGCTACGAGTCCTATTCTTCTAATAATCTCAAAAGGTCCAACATACCTGGGGCTTAGCTTTCCCCTTTTTATGAATCTGACCACTCCTTTACATGGAGAAACTTTTAATAATACCTTATCTCCTACTTGAAATTCCAATGGTTTTCGCCTGTTATCAGCATAACTCTTTTGACGATCTCGTGCTGTTTTTAGTCTTTTCTTGACTTGAATAATCTTGTTCGTTGTTTCTTGTACTATCTCTGGTCCAGACAGTTGCTTTTCTCCAATTTCTGCCCAACAGACTGGAGTTTAGCACTTTCGTCCATAAAGTGCTTCAAATGGTGCAGCATTGATACTGGTATGATAGCTTTTATTGTAGGAAAATTCTATTAATGGTAAATGATCGTACCAATTTCCTCCGAAATCAATTACACAAGCTCTAAGCATATCCTCTAGTGTTTGAATTGTCCTTTTGCTTTGTCCGTCCATTTGAGGATGATAAGTTGTGCTTAGATTTAACTTGGTTCCCATTGCTTTCTGGAAACTAGTCTAAAAATGAGAAGTAAAACGGCTATCTCTATCAGAAACAATAGATAAAGGAATTCCGTGTAATGAAACTATTTCATTTACATACAATTTGGCTAATTGTTCCATACTGAAAGTTTCATTCATCGGTAAGAAATGAGCATATTTGGTTAATCTATCTACAATCACCCAGATTGTATCGTTACCTTTTCGTGTCTTGGGTAATTTAGTAACAAAGTCCATTGTTATCCATTCCCATTTCCATATTGGCATTTCTAGTTGCTGCAATAAACCTGGGGGTTTCTGATGTTCAGCTTAACCTGTGAACAGGTTAGACATTTGGCAACATAGGATGCTATATCCTTTTTTATTCCTATCCACCAGAAATTCTTTCTTAAGTCTTGATACATTTTATCACTACCAGGATGTATCGTGTACTTAGACTTATGGGCTTCTTCTAAAATTCAGTGGTGTAGGTTTCCTTGTTTGTGTATCAAGATTCTTTTCTTATGGAATCTCCAAATTCCATCTGTTCCATCTGCTTCTTTGTACTTTCCATAATTAGAAAGTGTTACTTGTATTTCTATTTTTGGAAAGCATTGTGTTCTTTTACCGTTCTTTCGTTGTAATCATTGTAAAATTCGAGACTTGGATCATAAATAAAACACGTATTTCGTTAAATTCGTGTTATACATACTTTATACATGCTCATACATTTAATTTCGTGAAACAATTGATGCTTATTTGTAATTCTTGGAAACTTTGTGTTAATCTTGCGAATATGTAAAACTTATGCATAAAACGTCTTTTGAACGCGAACGAAAGTTAAATACGACATTCATATACTTAATTATACTTGGATTATGTTCATCATGCTTTTTTTTACCCTTATACTGTGCTTATATGACGAAAAAGGCCGTAAAACACTTAAAAACCCAAAAATACAAACTAGAGGGGCCTAAAGTGTCAAAAACCAAAAGTTGTCTGGAGGAGTGTCGCTGTCCGCAAAAGACCCCCCAAAACCTTACGCTGGCCGTGAGCCAGTCTTATCCGGAGACAGCCTCAACCAACTCGCTGGTTGGGTGATTTTTTGTGTGTTTTGGTTGGTTTAACTTGTGTTTTTCACCTTAAATGCCCAACCACAACCTTCCGCTATAAATACCAAAGTTCACTGTTTGTTCTTGTTTTGATTCAAACTTTACTAAACATGTTAAACTTGAGTCTAACTCATCTCAAACCTATGTCCTTATGCTTATAACCACTTCTATGGTTAGTTAGGCTTAAAAACAAGGTTGAGACATTCAAAATCAGAGGTATAAACGTCACAAACTTTCTGTTTTGTTCAAGGGTTTAACCCACAAGTGATGTTCAAGTTCAAGACTTGATGTTTGTGTGATTTAGGATTAGCTTGGGCTAACCTACTTAAAAATCCACACATTGCTTGATGATTTCTAATAGATTAGTTGTTCATATTCTATATTTACTTGTAAGTTCATGACCCTCCTTGAATGTTCTTAACATCAAGTGTAGTGGTGAACACTTAGAGGTGCCTAAATGGAAGACTTGTTCTTCCTACCTCCTACATGACTTCCATGATACTTAGAGGTACCTAAATGAAGATGTTAATCTTCTACCTCATGCTTGACATATATGATATATTATAATAATACTTATATAACATAATCACTAAACCGAACACTTGATGTTGAACAAATGGGCATTGTCAAGTTAAGTAGGTATATCATCTAAACATCATATGTAATAGATGATTATTTTCATATGTTATTTTCATGTCATTTTAATTCGGAATCTATAATCTTCCGATTTCCCCAAACTCACACACCTATGTTTTCTTCGTGTAGAAGGACAAGGTGCTCCAACTAGCTAATCTTCACAACAACCCACTCGCGGATTCAAGTAGGAACAACTTGCAAAACCGTGAGTATACTCGAATCCCCTCTTTACGTTTACCACTTTTTGGGGTGTAACATGTTTTCTTATAAACTTACACATGAAACTTTATACATAAATCCACAAACATTCCTATAACATGCTTGTATACGTGATTACTTGATACATTGAACTTGGGTTTATTACATCTTGTGTTAGACTTATCATTAGCTTCGATCGAGCCTATCATTGACATATATAGCGCTATAGGATTAACGCACCGCCCATAGAGTTGAGGTTATGTCAGGAGCTTATTGCATTTCATCATTGGTTTGATATGTTAGACACATGCCGAATTTAATGTTTATCTTGTATCATATGCTTGCTATGAGGAATTGTTTAATCATCTTTTTATGCTATGTATGTATCAAAATTGTATACTCGCCTTTGCTTTTGCATTGAATTGAATTTTAAACATGTTACAGGTTGAGGATGACGATTGCTATGAAATGAAGTAGCGTTGATGCCTAGATACCCATTTAGACATGTTAGGTTTAAATGTTGTATCAAATTTTGTTAATGTTATGTTTCAAACATTGTTGTTATTTGAAATTCCATGTAATGATTTATATGAAAAACGTTTTATTTAAATATTGTCACAAAATAGTGTTATGAAGTCTCTTACAATCTTTTTCGTCCCACTCCGATGATTCCGCCATTGGTTGGGGTGTGACAGATTGGTATCAGTGCTATAACTATAGGGAATTCGGTAGAATTGCCATGTTCAACCTAGTCTATAGTAGGAACCATGTTTTGACCATTCTTGTTTCATGCTTAAAATATTATGCTTCCTTCTTTGCTTCTTTTCTCTTCTTTTGGTCTTAATACTTACATAATGTCTTTCCTAAGACATTTTACACAATACACTTGAAGAATTGAAGACACTCTTTATACAAAAGAGACGAGTTTACCAAAATAGGCGTGAAACCCACAATTTGGTGAACGACAACCTTTCGTTTGGCCGCCCGTTTGAATAGCAACCATGTCATGCGTAGAAATACCGCGAAAGCTGCATTGAAAAACACGCATCAAGCCACTATTGAAACCACCGTTGAAACTGTTGTTGAACCTTCCTCATCCACTAAGAAAAACCGAGGCAAGAAGCAGAAGGCTTCAAGCCAAAATTGTGTGGTCATCACTCCGCAAAACCCTCAACCCTTATAAGCCATGCCTGCTGTTACTAATGTTGAACCTTCACGCAAAGGTTACACTGGGACTCAACCCAAGTGTGGCCAATGCCAATATCATCACCCTCCCAATGTTCCATGCCGCAAGTGCGCCAACTGTAACCGATATGGGCACTTTTCTCAAAACTGCCACAAAGTACCTATGGCCAATCAAAACCAGGCCGTGGTAGCTCAGAACCCTGCCCTCAATCAAGCTCAAAACCAAGTCGCTCCTGTGCGAGCGTGTTTCAAGTGTGGTGATCTTAACCATTTGGCTAATGTTTATCCTCAACGAAACCAGCCACCACAACAGCAACAGGCTCAACAACCTGCTCGAGGCGGAGCCTTTCTTCTTACCACTGCACAGGCGCAAAACGCCAATGACATCATTACTGGTACGTTCCTTGTGAACCATGTTTATGCTTCATGTTTATTTGATACTGGCGCCGATAAAATTATGTGTCGTTAGAATTCGAACCTTTGCTTAAGTGTAAACGCTCCAAGTTGCCAAGATCTTTCGCTGTTGAAGTAGCTGATGGTAAATCCGTCGCTGTCAATTCTGTTCTTTCCCAGTGTTCTTTGATTCTTAATGATCATTCGCTTCACATCGATCTCATGCCCATGCAAATGGGTAGTTTCGACATCATAGTAGGTATGGACTGGCTTAGGCGAGTTCGTGCTGAAGTTGTTTACCCTGAGAAGTTCATTCGTCTTCCTCTCCCGAATGGTAATTCCTTGCATGTCTATGGCGAGAAACCTTCTCAAGGTCTCAAGCTCATGTCGTGCATTCAAGCGAACAAGTGCTTACGCAAGGGTACTTTCGCCTTTCTTGCCCATATTGTGGGAAGGAAGGATAAAGGCCCGAGCATAAGCGATGTTCCCGTCGTACGTGACTTTCCTGATGTGTTTCCCGATGATCTTCCTGGTCCGCCTCCTGCTCGTTCCGTTGACTTTCGAATCAATTTAGTGCCTGGCGCTACGCCATTCCCTAAGTCTCCCCATCTAGCACCCTCTAAGATGCAAGAGCTCTCGAGTCAACTTCAAGAGCTTCTTGATAAAGGCTTTATACGCCCAAGTACATCTCCTTGGGGCGCTCCCGTTCTATTCGTCAAGAAGAAAGATGGGTCATTCCGTATGTGTATTGACTATCGTGAGCTCAACAAGCTTACTGTCAAGAACCGATACCCACTTCCCCGTATTGACGACCTCTTCGATCAATTGCAAGGCGTGACCTGTTTTTCAAAGATCGATCTTCATTCTGGGTATCATCAACTTCGAGTCCTCGAAAAAGATATACCTAAAACCACTTTTCGAACGCGTTATGGTCATTACGAGTTCGTGGTCATGCCCTTTGGTTTGACCAACGCACCTGCTGTCTTCATGGATTTGATGAACTGCGTGTGCAAGGCGTACTTGGACCGTTTCGTGATGGTCTTCATCGACGGTATTCTTATCTATTCCAAGACACAAGGAGAGCATGAGCGACACTTGCGTCTTCAGCTTCTTCGTACTGAACGTCTATACGCCAAATTCTCCAAGTGCGAATTTTAGTTAAAAGAGGTTCAATTCCTTGGTCACACTGTCAACAAATTTGGTATTCACGTTGACCCCGCAAAAATCAAAGCTGTGAAGAATTGGATCGCACCTAAGTCTCTATCTAAAATTCGTTCATTTCTTGGTCTTGCTGGTTATTATCGTCGTTTTATCTCCAACTTCTCGAAGATCGCTGTCCCTTTAACCTCCTTGACTAAAAAAGAGAAACCTTTTGTTTGGGGTCCCGAACAAGAGGAATCCTTTCAAACTCTTAAAGACATGCTCTGTAATGCTCCTGTCCTCGCTCTTCCCGATGGTAGCGATGACTTCCTCGTATATTGCGATGCCTCAAACCTTGGACTTGGTTGTGTCCTTATGCAACGAGACAAGGTTATCGCCTACGCTTCGAGGCAACTCAAAATACATGAGAAAAACTATACTACTCATGACCTTGAACTTGGCGCATTTGTTTTTGCGTTGAAGATTTGGCGACACTACCTATATGGTACTAAGTGTGTGGTCTTCACTGATCACAAGAGCCTTCAACATATCTTCAACCAAAAAGAATTGAACATGCGTCAACGTCGTTGGGTGGAATTTTTAAACGACTATGACTGTGAAATCCGCTAACATCCAGGTAAAGCGAATGTAGTAGCCGATGCTCTTAGTCATAAGACTCATGTGAAGAGTGTTCGTTGTCTCCAACTCGTGTACGATCTTCAAAACCGCATTCGTGAAGCTCAATATGCCTCTATTAACGAAGGTAGTCTTTCTGTCGAAATACGAGGCGCTGTTGAAGAAGATCTCTTGTCTAAACCCGATGGTATTTTATACTCTTGCAATCGTATTTGGATTCCTAATCGTTAAAACCTTCGAGACTTCCTGATGAACGAGGCATACAAATCAAAATATTCCATTCATCCTGGTGCTGATAAGATGTACAACGATATGCGTACGTTCTACTGGTGGCCTGGAATGAAGAGGGATATCGCCTCTTACGTTGCGAAATGTCTCACTTGTTCGTAGGTTAAGGCCGAACACCAACGTCCCTCTAGCTTACTTGAACAACCAGAGATTCCTATCTGGAAATGGGAGAGCATCGCTATGGATTTTATCACTAAGCTCCCTCGTACTTCTTCTGGTCATGTCAGTATTTGGGTGATCGTCAATCGATTGACCAAATCAGCTCATTTTCTTCCCATTTGTGAAGATTTCAAAGTCGAGAAATTGGCTAGAATTTACACTGATGAGATAATCTGTCGTCATGGTATCCCCATTGACATCATTTCTGATCGTGATGCTCGTTTTACGTCTCGTCTTTGGCAAACCTTTCAATCTACTATGGGTACTGTTCTTAACCTTAGCACCGCTTTCCACCCTCAATCAGACGATCAAACCGAGCGTACTATCCAAACCTTAGAGGATATGCTTCGTTCATGCGTAATATATTTTGGTGGCAACTGGGATTCACACTTGCCTTTGATCGAATTCTAGTATAATAACAGTTATCATGCGAGTATTCAAATGGCACCTTTCGAAGCATTGCATGGTCGCAAGTGCCGTTCGCCTATTTGTGTGCACGAGGTTGGTGAATCTCAATTCACTAGTCCCAAGCTTATACAAGAAGCAACGGACAAGATTTTACAGGTTCGAGACAATTTACTGAAATCCAGGAGCCGACAAAAGAGTTACGCCGACAAGCGTCGCAAACCCTTGGAATTCGAGACAGGTGACTTCGTACTTCTCAAGGTATCCCCTTGGAAGGGTGAGGTTCGATTTGGTAAAAAAGGGAAACTCACACCTCGCTACATTAGTCTTTTCAAGATCCTCAAAAGGACTGGCAAGGTTGCGATAGACTGGACCTGCCAGAAGAACTCAACAATTTACACCCTGTCTTCCACGTGTCCAACTTAAAGAAGTGCCTAGCTGACGAAGGACTTCAAGTCCCACTCGAGGACCTCCATGTCAATGAAACCTTGCATTTTGTGGAAAAACCCGTCGAAATCATGGATCAAGGAGTCAAGTTATTGAGGCGCAGTTAAATTCTTATCGTCAAGGTTCGATGGGAAAGTAAACGTGGCGCTGAATTCACTTGGGAACTCAAGAGTGACATGAAGACGAAGTATCCGCACCTTTTAGTTACTTCTTCCTAAATTTCGGGTTGAAATTTCCTAAAGGAGGGGAGACTGTAACACCTTGCTTCTTTGTACTTTCCATAATTAGAAAGTCTTACTTGTATTTCTATTTTTGGAAAGCCTTGTGTTATTTTACCGTTCTTTCGTTGTAATCATTGTAAAATCCGAGACTTGGATCATAAATAAAACTTGTATTTCGTTAAATTCGTGTTATACTGTCGCAACCCCCGCCCCTTATCTATCCCGGGAATGGGCGGCCGCGAACACCAGTGTCGGTGGTATCATTTTGTTTATTAATTTGGCAGCGGAAATTTCATCAGGACCGTAGTTAGGAAATGTTTATCAGAGTAAAACCATCATATTTTATATTAATAACCACATGGGTAAACCCCAAGTTTCTTATTACAACATAGGGATAAACCCTATTTTATTGAATTTAAAACATCGTCTTTTAGGTAACTTTTATAGCCACATTTTTCCAATCCGCCAGTGCTCTCAAGCTGGCTTTCTTCTAATTTGGCTTTCACATTTTGTTACCTGAAACGCGTTTTAAAAACATTTGTCAGTGGGAAATACTGGTGAGTGAATCCCAGTTTAATCAAGAAGAGTTTTATCAATTAACACAGTATTGAGAGCTATCACATTGTTTATTTCTACACAATTACTCATTCAGTATTGTCAATCCTGACTAGTGGGTCATATTATCCATTGGCTAACTCGTTGTCCAATGGTAACGTGTTCCACATTTTGTATACAAAACCCCAACATACCAGCAGTAATTGAAGGACTACAAAGACTCATTCACTGCTTAATCATATTGTAAAGCATTTAAGGTTTTGTAAAACAGTTCACAAAAAGGTTTACAAAAAGAGGATAAACTCACATTGCTGTCTTAGACTTCTTTTAGGGTTTCCTGGTGATTTATCTATAATTTACACAAATGTATATATGTTAGTTTAATAACCCTTTATTTATATTAACGATACCCTCCCCGAGACGGTATTCCAACAATTACGTCGGGCAGAACCACGACAGCTGTTACGGAACCCTGGATTAATTGGGCAGCGTATCTAATACGTAACCGTGGTTATAATACTTACAACGGAGCAGAACTTCGTTAATTAGGGGGATATTATACCCGAGTATTATGCCTACTATAAGAATTTCGAGAGAAAGAGTCGAGAGATGAATGATTTCAACTTCAAGCCGATGCATGCTATTTATATGGCTATAATTTCGTTTCCTCGCGGGCCCCATAAGGTTAGACCTCGGGTTACGCGGCCCGCGTAAAAGGGGGGTCTAGGCCGTAACAAATCCGGGTCACGAATAGGTTCAACACGTGTTGACACGTGTCAGCACCGGGTGCGGCCTTGTTGTTACTTGCTCGCGGCCCGCGTAGGCAGTAGCCAGAGGCTACGCGCCCCGCGACAGCCTATAGAATTCTGTTTTTTAATTATTTAAAAAAAAATAAAGGTATTCGGGGTCCGTTTTCACGTACGGGGTGTCTTTTAAGACATATAGGAATATTTTAAAATATATTAGGGTGTCAGAAAAAATTTCAGGAGGGTTGTTATATCCTCCCCACCTTGTTTTAGAGCTCGTCCTCGAGATCTACTGGAACAAGTGTGGATATTTCCTTTGCATTTCTGATTGAAGCTCTCATGTGTATTCTGGTCCTCTTTTGGAGTCCCACTTCACTTTGACCAGAACTAATCTCTTGTGCTTGAGGTTCTTGACTTTCCTGTCTTCAATTTGTAGAGGCATTTCTACAAATTTTAACTATTCATTTACCTCTATATCCTTAAAAGGTACTATCAGTGATTCATCAGCTAAGCATTTCTTAAGATTAGATACATGAAATACATCATATATTCCTGCCATTTCCTCTGGCAGTTGTAGCTGATAGGCTACAGGTCCTATTCTTTTAATAATCTCAAAAGGTCCAACATACCTAGGGCTTAGCTTTCCCCTCTTGATGAATCTGACCACTCCTTTCCAAGGAGAGACTTTTAATAATACTTTATCTCCTACTTGAAATTCCAACGGCTTTCGTCTGTTATCAGCATAACTCTTTTGTTGATCTCGTGCTGCTTTTAATTGTTCCTTGACTTGAATGATCTTGTCTGTTGTTTCTTGTACTATCTCAGGTCCAGATAGTTGCTTTTCTCCAATTTCTGCCCAACAGACTGGAGTTCGGCACTTTCGTCCATAAAGTGCTTCGAATGGTGCAACATTGATACTTGTATGATAACTATTATTATAAGAAAATTCTATCAATGGTAAGTGATCGTCCCAATTACCTCCGAAATCAATTACACAAGCTCTAAGCATGTCTTCCATGGTCTGAATTGTCCTTTCGCTTTGTCCGTCTGTTTGAGGATGATAAGTTGTGCTTAGATTTAACTTGGTTCCCATTGCTTTTTGGAAACTTGTCCAAAAATGAGAGGTAAAATGACTATCTCTGTCAGAAAGAATTGATAGAGGAATTCCATGTACAGAAACTACTTCATTTACATATAATTTAGCTAATTGTTCCATACTGAAAGTTTCCTTCATTGGTAGGAAATGTGCTGACTTGGTTAGCCTGTCTACAATCACCCAGATTGTATCATTACCTTTTCTTGTTTTGGGTAATTTAGTAACAAAATCCATTGTTATTAATTCCCATTTCCAAACAGGCATTTCTAACTGTTGCAATAAACCTGAAGGTTTCTGATGTTCAGCTTTGACTTGTGAACAGGTTAAACACTTTGCAACATATGTTGCTATATTCTTTTTCATTCCTTTCCACCAAAAATTCTTTCTTAAATCCTGATACATCTTATCACTTTCAGGATGCATCGTATACTTAGACTTATGGGCTTCTTCTAATATACGATGGCGTAGGTTTCCTAATTTAGGTATCCATATCCTTTTCTTATGGAATCTCCAAATTCCATCTGTTCCCTTTTCTAATTCCTTAATCATTCCTTTTAAATTCTCAGTATCATCCTTGATTACTGATTCTTGTGCAATTCTAATCTGTTCATTTAAATCTACTTGCATATTTAATTTAAGAGAATGTACTCTTTTTGGCTTTTCTTGATACTTTCGGCGTAAAGCATCAGCAACTATATTTGCCTTTCTTGTATGATACTGGATATCACAATCATAATCACTAAGTAATTCCATCCAGCGTCTTTGTCTCATATTCAACTCCTTTTGCCCAAAGACATACCTTAAACTCTTATGGTTTGTGAAAATGGTAAACTTACTACCATATAGGTAATGTCTCCAAATCTTAAGGGCAAAAATTATAGCTCCTAACTCTAGATCATGGGTTGAATAATTCTCTTCGTGATTCTTAAGCTGTCTAGAAGCGTAAGCTATAAACTTTTGACGTTGCATCAATACACATCCATAACCTAATTTAGAAGCGTCACAATAGATTAAAAAATCTCCAGTTCCTTCTGGTAACGCTAATATGGGTGCATAGGTTAATCTTTGCTTAAGGATTCTAAAGGCTTCTTCTTGTTTTGGTTCCCATTCAAACTTAACGGATTTACGGGTCAGCTTAGTTAAAGGAATGGCTATTCTAGAAAAATCTTGAATAAATCTTCTATAATAACCGGCCAATCCTAAGAAACTTCTAACCTCAGCTGGTGATTCAGGGGTTTTCCAATTGGTTATTGCCTCGATCTTGGTGGGATCTACATGAATTCCTTCATGATCAACTAGATGTCCGAGAAATTGTACCTGTTCTAACCAAAACTCACACTTCGAAAATTTAGCATAAAGCTTCTCTTTTCTCAATAAACTTAGAAGTGCTTGCAAATGCTTTGCATGTTCCTCTTTACTCTTAGAGTAAATGAGAATATCATCTATAAAGACAATTATGAATTTATCCAAATATGGTTTACATATTCGGTTCATCATGTCCATGAATGCAGCTGGGGCATTGGTTAAACCAAATGGCATGACAGTAAATTCATAATGGCCATACCTTGTTCTGAAAGCGGTCTTAGGAATGTCCTCTTCCTGTACCTTTAATTGATGATATCCTGATCTTAAATCGATTTTAGAGAAAAATCATGCTCCTTGCAACTGATCAAACAGATCATCAATTCTTGGTAATGGATACTGATTCTTAATTGTGACCTTGTTCAATTCACGGTAGTCAATGCACATACACATTCATCCGTCCTACTTTCTAACGAATAAGATTGGCGCTCCCCAGGGTGATGAACTTGGCTGTATGAATCCTTTCTCTAACAATTCATCTAATTGTTTCTTTAGTTCCTGCATTTCTGCGGGTGCCAAACGGTAAGGTGCCTTGGCAATTGGTGCTGTCCCTGGTATTAAATGGATTCTGAATTCAACTTCCCTATCTGGAGGTTGTCCTGGTAGCTCTTCTGGGAATATATCTGAAAACTGGGATACTACTGGACTATCCTTTAATTCTTTTTCTTTTGTATTAGTGATTATGGAAATCAAATACACTAATGACCCTTTTCTTATGTAACTTGCTATTTTCATCACAGAGATGAACTTTGTGGATTTAAGGGTTTTATCTCCTTTAATTGTGATCTTTTCACCCCTTGATGAATTTACTTGGATTGACTTTTGATCACACAAAATACTGGCTTTATTGGCTATTAACCAATCCATTCCTAATACAATATCAAATCCTGCCAGATTCATTGGGTAGAGGTTTGCAATAAATTTCTGATTTAAAATTTCTATTCTTGCTCCCTGCAAGATCTCAGAAATCTTAATGGTTTCCCCATTTGCTGTCTCTACTAGACATTCTTGTGGAAGTTTAGTTGATGGTTGATTGAATAATTTGCAAAATGAAGTATTAATAAAACTTTGGTTTGCACTAGAGTCAAATAATACTTTAGCAAAAACATCATTAACTAAAAACGTACCGGTGATCACATCCGGGATCATCTTTGCTTCTTCTGCAGTAAGAATAAATGCTCTAGCATTTTTAGTATTCTTGGTGTTTGTAGCTGGAGCTAGCTTTGGACAATTAGGCTTGATGTGGCCTTGTTCTCCACAATTGTAGCATATCCTGTTGCTAATCTTTTTCCTGCAATCTTCCTCCTTGTGTCCCGATATTTTGCAGAAGTTACAGTATATGGAGCATCTTCCGAAATGCTTCCTTTTGCAATACTTACAGTAGGGTGACGAGGTAGAACCTACATTTCTCCCACGGTTAGAATTTCCAGAACCGAATTCTTGTGTAAGCTTCTGGGTTAGGTTCCTCCTTTGATCCTCTTCTCGTGTACGGACTAATTCATCTGTCAAGGTATTGGCTAGTTCTACAGCTTCTTCTATAGTTTGGGGTCTAGCTGCCTTGACTACATGCCTTATCTCTCCAATTAATCCCCAGATGTAACGGGAGATTAATACTGGTTCAGGTGAAGCAAGGGTTGGCACTATTCTAGCATATTCAAAGAATAACTTAGTGTACCCCTTACTATCCACACCAGTCATTCTAAGGTTTAAGAACTTGTTTGCTATCTGTTCTTTTTCGTTAGGAGGGCAGAATTTCCTTTCTACTATGTTTTTAAACTCCTCCCATTCCATATTGTAAGTTCTATCACTTCCTCTAGTTTGGAGGATAGTATTCCACCATTCTAGTGCTGAATTCTTAAACAGATTGGAAGCAAACATTATCTTATCCTCTTTCGCACATTTACGTATTCTTAAGACTGCCTCAGTATTTTCTATCCAGCGTAGAACTGCAACGGCCCCTTCATTGCCCGAGAATTCCATTGGTTACAAGACCAGAATTCTTTGTAAGAACAACCATACGACACGGTTCTTCTTCTTTTAGGAATGGGCACTTGAAGTACGGGTCCATTATTTACGTTGTTTGCAGGTTCAGAGGGTCGCTTGCTATCATGTTTACTTTTAATTTCTGCTTCCCTAACCGTTTGAATAATATATGGCATCGCATCTATTATTCCTTGTGCCACTACGTGTTGGATGGCACTGTTATCCACTTGGTTTCCATTGTTGTTGTTCAGATTTTCGTTACCCGGGTTATTGTTACTCTTGTTATCGTTATTCAGATTTTCCTGATTCACTTGGTCGACCATCTGAATTTTAAACAATTATCACGTATTAATATCACAAGATAATATCTTAATATGATTAATCACATGACACGTAATTTTGATCAAAAACGTCGAGCATTGCGACTTTACTCTTTCTTATCTATTATACATCTATTACAAACAAATACTGAAATTTGAAAATTACAATACTACTATGCATCGCTAACCACAAAGTGGTCTATACTACAACATATATTATTATTACACATATTATTATTATTTTTTTTTTCATAAAAACATATTATATATTATTATTATTACCAACTCTACCATCCCCTTCACTGGTCTGGATTCATCCAGTAATCCATATTGCGCTCATCATATTTCCAGACGAGTCGCTCTCCTAACTGCCTCATCCTCTCACTACTCTCTAAGATTTCTTCTCCGAAAGTTCGGAGCTCATGCACGTTTTTTGCACTCGTTGGGGGTGCAGGTGCTGGTACTGGGTCTGGGTACTGGGGCATGGGATTCTCCTGAGGGTACGGATTCTCTAAGATCTCCCTAATGTATTCATCGTTGTCATAGTAGGGATCTAGAGGGTCCAGACCTGGATTTGCTGCTAAGTTCGGCATGGTTTCGTCATTTAGGTGATAGCGTGGCACATAATCCCTATGATCATCGAACCATGGATTATAATTTGGATCTAAGGGATTAGGGGCTGGTATCCTAGGTATCTCCTCAGAGTTGAAATCATGCATTTCTATCTCCATCGGCTGAGTGGGGAACAAAGGTAAGGGTTGTGGGGCTACTAGTTGTTCCAGATTTGGGTCGGCAGTAGTTGTTGCTAGGATATGAAAATTGGCTAAGCTTCTATTAAGCATATCTTGTGTATGGGCATCTGACTCACGCTTAGCGGCTGCTAGGACTCTTTGCTGTTGCAACTTTCGCATTCTTTTCCTACGCTCGAATGCTCCCTTACTGAACCATTCTCTCTTTTTCTGAGGGAATGGATCTTCAGACTGAGCCTTAAAGACAAACATCCCTTCTTCCTGATTAGTAGAATACCCAGAGAGGGTAGGCTGGGAAGAAGTTCCTTCACTCCTAGGTGAATCAGACAACTAATGATACAAGTCCGAGGGTCCTTGATCACTCATACTGTAAACTAACAAATAGTCAAATAACACATAACAATAAAATACAGATATGCACGTATTTTCATAATTTATTTCCTAACAATGTGGATAATATATTGATGTCAGCAGAACACTTCTGTGGATGAATCAATGGCTTAGCTCTGATACCACCTTCTGTCGCAACCCCCGCCCCCTTATCAGTCCCGGGAACAGGCGGCCGCGAACACCAGTGTCGGTGGTATCATTTTGTTTATTAATTTGGCAGCGGAAATTTCATCAGGACCATAGTTAGGAAATGTTTATCAGAGTAAAACCACCATATTTTATATTAATAACCACATGGGTAAAACCCAAGTTTCTTATTACAACATAGGGATAAACCCTATTTTATTGAATTTAAAACATCACCTTTTAGGTAACTTTTATAGCCACATTTTTCCAAGCCGTCAGTGCTCTCAAGCTGGCTTTCTTCTAATTTGGCTTTCATATTTTGTTACCCGAAACGCGTTTTAAAAACATTTGTCAGTGGGAAATACTGGTGAGTGAATCCCAGTTTAATCAAGAAGAGTTTTATCAATTAACACAGTATTGAGAGCTATCACATTGTTTATTTCTACACAATTACTCATTCAGTATTGTCAATCCTGACTGGTGGGTCATATTATCCATTGGCTAACTCGTTGTCCAATGGTAAGGTGTTCCATATTTTGTATACAAAACCCCAACATACCGGCAGTAATTAAAGAACTACAAAGACTCAATCACTGTGTAATCATATTGTAAAGCATTTAAGGTTTTGTAAAACAGTTCACAAAAAGGTTTACAAAAAGAGGATAAACTCACATTGCTGTCTTAGACTTCTTTTAGGGTTTCTTGGTGATTTATCTATAATTTACACAAATGTATATATGTTAGTATAATAACCCTTTATTTATATTAACGATACCCTCCCCGAGACGATATTCCAACAACTACGTCGGGCAGAACCACAACAGCTGTTACGGAACCCTGGATCAATCGGGCAGCGTATCTAATACGTAACCGGGGTTATAATACTTACAACGTAGCAGAACTTCGTTAATTAGGGGGATATTATACCCGAGTATTATACCTACTATAAGAATTTCAAGAGAAAGAGTCGAGAGATTAACGATTTCAACTTCAAGCCGATGCCTGCTATTTATAGGGTTGTAATTTCGTTTCCTCGCGGCCCGCGTAAGGTTAGACCTCGGGTTACGCGGCCCGCGTAATAGGGGGGTCTAGGTCGTAGCTGATCCGGGTCACGAATAGGTTCAAAACGTGTTGACACGTGTCAGCACCGGGTGTGGCCTCGTTGTTACTCGCTCATGGCCCACATAGGCAGTAGCCAGAGGCTACGCACCCCGCGACAGCCTATAAAATTTTGTTTTTTAATTATTTTTATAAAAATAAAGGTATTCAGGGTCCGTTTTCGCGTACGGGGTGTCTTTTAAGACATATAGGAATATTTTAAAATATATTAGGGTGTCAGAAAAAATTTCAGGAGGGTTGTTATATATACATACTTTATACATGCTCATACATTTAATTTCGTGAAACAATTGATGCTTATTCGTAATTCTTGTAAACTTTGTGTTAATCTTGCAAATACGTAAAACTTATGCATAAAACGTCTTTTGAACGTGTAATAAACTTAAATACGACATTCATATACTTAATTATACTTGGATTATGTTCATCATGCTTGTTTTACCCTTATAATGTGCTTATATGATGAAAAAGGCCCTTAAAACACTTAAAAACCCTAAAATACAAACTAGAGGGGCCTAAAGTGTCAAAAACCAAAAGTTGTCTGGAGGAGTGTCGCTGGCCACGAAAGACCCCCAAAACCTTACGATGGCCGTGAGCCAGTCTAATCCGGAGACAGCCTCAACCAGCTCGCTGGTTGGGCGATTTTTTGTGTTTTTGGTTGGTTTAACTTGTGTTTTTCACCTTAAATGCCCAACTAACCCAACCATAACCTTCCCCTATAAATACCAAGCATACTCCAAGCTAAGTTCACTTTGCAAACACTTCCAAATCACTCTAAAACTCTCTAAATCGCAGCTGCAAATCAGTGTTCGAGCAGATTCATCCTACTTCACAAAAGTGAGCATAACTCACTCAATTCTTGTCCGAATTACTCCATTCTTTTTCCTATGTGCTTCGATTAACCTTAGCTTCGATTCCACGGGTTTTTAACAGAAAATCAGGCCCTGGAACGTCGCCAAAAATGTTCCAAAGTTCACTGTTTGTTCTTGTTTTGATTCAAACTTTACTAAACATGTTAAACTTGAGTCTAACTCATCTCCAACCTATGTTCTTATACTTATAACCACTTCTATGGTTAGTTAGGCTTAAAAACAAGGTTGAGACATTCAAAATCAGAGGTATAAACCTCACAAACTTTTTGTTTTGTTCAAGGGTTTAACCCACAAGTGATGTTGAAGTTCAAGACTTGATGTTTGTGTGATTTAGGATTAGCTTGGGCTAACCTACTTAAAAATCCACACATTGCTTGATGATTTCTTATAGATTAGTTGTTCATATTCTATATTTACTTGTAAGTTCATGACCCTCCTTGAATGTTCTTAACATCAAGTGTAGTGGTGAACACTTAGAGGTGCCTAAATGGAAGACTTGTTCTTCCTACCTCCTACATGACTTCCATGATACTTAGAGGTACCTAAATGAAGATGTTAATCTTCTACCTCATGCTTGACATATATGATATATTATAATAATACTTATATAACATAATCACTAAACTGAACACTTGATGTTGAACAAATGGGCATTGTCAAGTTAAGTAGTATATCATCTAAACATCATATGTAATAGATGATTATTTTCATGTCATTTTAATTCCGAATCTATAATCTTCTGATTTCTCCAAACTCACACACCTATGTTTTCTTCGTGTAGAAGGACAATGTGCTCCAACTAGCTAATCTCCACAACAACCCACTCACAGATTCAAGTAGGAACAACTTGCAAAACCGTGAGTATACTCGAATCCCCTCTTTACGTTTACCACATTTTGGGGTGTAACATGTTTTCTTATAAACTTACACATGAAACTTTTTACATAAATGCACAAACATTCCTACAACATGCTTGTATCCGTGATTACTTGATAAATTGAACTTGGGTTTATTACATCTTGTGTTAGACTTATCATTAGCTTCGATCGAGCCTATCCTTGACATATATAGCGCTATAGGATTAACGCACCACCCGTAGACTTGAGGTTATGTCATGAGCTTATTGCGTTTCGTCATTGGTTTGATATGTTAGACACATGCCGAATTTAATGTTTATCTTGTATCATATGCTTGCTATGAGGAATTGTTTAATCATCTTTTTATGCTATGTAGGTATCAAACTTGTATACTTGCCTTTGCTTTTGCATTAAATTTTATTTTAAACATGTTATAGGTTGAGGATGACGATTGCTATGAAATGAAGTAGCGTTGATGCCTAAATACCCATTTAGACATGTTAGGTTTAAATGTTGTATCAAATTTTGTTAATGTTATGTTTTAAACATTGTTGTTATTTGAAATTCCATGTAATGGTTGAAATGAAAAACGGTTTATTTAAGTATTCTCACAAAATAGTGTTATGAAGTCTCTTGCAATCTTTTTCGTCCCGCTCCGATGATTCCGCCATTGGTTGGGGTGTGACACCTGGGGCATAGCTTTCCCCTTTTTATGAATCTGACCACTTCTTTCCATGGAGAAACTTTTAATAATATCTTATCTCCTACTTGAAATTCCAATGGTTTTCGCCTGTTATCAGCATAACTCTTTTGACGATCTCATGCTGTTTTTAGTCTTTCCTTGACTTGAATAATCTTGTTCGTTGTTTCTTGTACTATCTCTGGTCCAGACAGTTGCTTTTCTCCAATTTCTGCCCAACATACTAGAGTTCAGCACTTTCGTCCATAAAGTGCTTCAAATGGTGCAGCATTGATACTGGTATGATAGCTGTTATTGTAGGAAAATTCTGTTATTGAAAATTCTATTAGGTGAATTCTGAATTCAACCTCTCTATTTGGCGGTAATCCAGGTAACTCTTCTGGAAAAACATCTGAGAATTTAGATACTACGGGAATATCTTTTAATTCTTTTCTTTTAGTGTTAATGATTACGGAAATCATATACACTAGTGATCCTTTCCTTGCATAGCTTGCTGTTTTCATCACGGAGATGAATTTTGTGGACTTGGATGGCTTATCTCCTTTAGTTGTGATATTGTCACCCTTTGGTGAACTTACTTGGATTGACTTTTGATCACAAAGAATACTGGCGTGATTGGCTACTAACCAGTCCATTCCTAATACGATATCAAATCCAACCATATTCATTGGGTAAAGGTTAGCAATAAAACTATGGTTTAAAATTTCTATTCTTGCTCCCTGCAAGATTTCAGTAATCTTAATGGATCCTTCGTTTGTTGTTTCTACCAGACATTCTTGTTGAAGTTTAGTTAATAGTTGATTGAGAAATTGGCAGAACGAAGTATTAATAAAACTTTGGTTTGCACCAGAGTCAAATAATACTTTAGCAAAAATATCATTAACTAGAAACGTACCGGCAATCACATTCGGAATCATCTTGGCTTCTTCAGCTGTCATAACAAATGCTCTGGCATTCTTAGTAGTCTTGCTGTTTATAGCTGGAGCTAGTTTTGGACAGTTCAGTTTGATATGTCCAGTCTCTCCACAGTTGAAGCATAGCTTATTGTTGCGGTTTTTCCTGCAGTCTTCTTCCTTGTGTCTAGATATTTTGCAGAAGTTGCAGTATATGGAACATCTTCCCGAATGCTTCTTCTTACAGTACTTACAGTAAGGTGTAGAAGTAGAACCTGTACTTTTCCCACGGTAGTTATTTCCATAACGAAATTCTTGGGTAAGTCTTTGGGCTAGGTTCTTTCTCTGGTTTTCTTCTTGTGTACGTACCAATTCATCAGTCAAGGTATTAGCTAATTCTAGTGCTTCTTCTATGGTTTGTGGTCTAGCTGCCTTCACTACGTGTCTGATTTCACTAATTAATCCCCAGATGTAACGGGAGATTAATACTGGTTCTGGTGAGGCTAAGGTTGGCACTATTCTAGCATATTCGAAGAATATGATAGTGTAACCCCTGCAGTCTATTCCAGTCAATTTAAAATTTAAGAACTTATTAGTAATTTGTTCTTTTTTATGAGGAGGACAAAATTTCCTTTCGACTATGTCCTTGAAGTCAGTCCATTCCATATTATAAATTTTATCACTTCCTCTAGACTGGAGAATAGTATTCCACCATTCTAAGGCTGCATTCTTAAAAAAGATTAGAAGCAAACATGATCTTATCTTCATCTGCACATTTGCTTAGTTTTAAGACTGCCTTTGTCTTTTCTATCCAACGTAAAGCTGCAATGGCTCCTTCATTGCTAGAGATGGTTTGCAAGACCAGAATTCCTTGTAAGAACAACCATATGACATGGTTCTTCTTCTTTTTGGAATAGGCAATTGGAGTAGCGGTACATTATTCACACTGTGACTGGGTTCAGTGTGTTGACGTTTACTTCCACTTATGATTTTATTATTCTCTGCTTCTTTAACAACCTTGATAATATATGGCATAGCATCTATAATTTCTTGTGCTACTATATGTTGAATGACACTGTTATCTACTTGGTTTCCATTATTTTCTTTATTCTGGTTTTCCTGATTTACTTCGTTGTCCATCTGAATTTACAAACATTTATCAGGTATTAATATCACAGAATAAGATTTAATGCAAACAATCAGGCAAACAAATTGATCAAAAACGTCGTACATTGCTACTTTTACTCTTTTCATACATACACACACATATATATATATATATATATAGGAAGAAGATCATGCGAGAACCACCTTTTATTGTGAGAACCGCGAGAACCAATGTGAACACAACAAAAATGCCTAAAAAAACTAAAAATCACACAATTTTTTTTATTTTTTTAATATTTTTTTAGGTTAAAATCGCTACTTTTCGAAGCAAAAAAAAATAAAAAAAAAAATTTTTTTTTTGGCTTCGAAAAGTAACGATTTTAACCTAAAAAATATTAAAAAAATCAAAAAAAAATTTAGATTTTTTTTAGAATTTCTTAGGTTTTTTGGGGGTTTAGTTTTTAGCATTTTAGCTTGGGGGTGGGGGGGGGGGGGGGGTTAGGTTTTTTTTTTTTAGGGGGGGGGGGTTAGGTTTTTTTTTGGGGGGGGGGGGGGTGGGGGTTAGGTTTTTTTAGCTATTTTAGGTTGTGTTCACATTGGTTCTCACAATAAATGGAGTTCTCGCATGAGTCCCTCCCTATTTATATATATATATATATATATATATGGAGGAGCTCATGCGAGAACCACCCTTATTGTGAGAACCTTGAGAACCAATGTGAACACAACCTAAAATAGCTAAAAAAACCTAAAAAAACCTAACCCCCACCCCCCCCCACCCAAAAACCTAAACCCCCCACCCCCCCAAAAAAAAAACCTAACCCCCCCCCCCCCCCCAAAAAAAAAACCTAAACCCCCCCCCCCCCAAGCTAAAAAAAAACCTAAAAAAACCTAACCCCCACCCCCCCCACCCAAAAACCTAAACCCCCCCACCCCCCCCCCCCCCCCAAAAAAAAAACCTAACCCCCCCCCCAAGCTAAAAAAACCTAAAAAAAACCTAACCCCACCCCCCCCCCCCCCAAAAAAAACCTAAACCCCCCTTCCCCACCACCCCAAAAACCTAACCCCCCCCCACCCCCCCCCCCCAAGCTAAAATGCTAAAAACTAAACCCCCAAAAAACCTAAAAAAATCTAAAAAAAATCAAAAAAAAAATCCAAAATTTTTTTTTTGATTTTTTTAATATTTTTTAGGTTAAAATCGCTACTTTTCGAAGCCAAAAATAAATTAAAATTAAATTTTTTTTTTTTTTTTTTGGTTCGAAAAGTAGCGATTTTAACCTAAAAAATATTTAAAAAATCAAAAAAAAAAATTTTGTGTGATTTTAGCTATTTTTAGGCATTTTTGGTGTGTTCACATTGGTTCTCGCGGTTCTCGCAATAAGAGGTGGTTCTCGCATGATCTTCTCCCTATATATATATATAGGGAGCCGCTAGAATGAGAACCACCCACGAGTTATGAGAACCACGAGAACCGCGCCCCGCGGGTGGCCGTTGACCACGAAATGTTTTTTACACCTAGATCCGTATATTTTAAGACCGGGTGTAAATTGTGGGTTCAAACGGCGCGCCCGAGGGGGTAGTTTTTTACGCCCAAAGTTTGGGTTTTTTTAATTTTTCTTTTTTTTAACCAAACTTTGGGCGTAAAAAACTACCCCCTCGGGCGCGCCGTTTGAACCCAAAGTTTACACCCGGTCTTAAAATATACGGATCTAGCTGTAAAAAAAGTTCATGGTCAACGGCCACCCGCGGGGCGCGGTTCTCGTGGTTCTCATAACTCGTGGTGGTTCTCATTCTAGCGGCCCCCTATATATATATATAGGCTAAAGATAAATAGAAAACCCACTTTAATTTAGAAAACCCGGGAAACTCTAACCTCCCGATGTTTTT